>CAWUFW010010084.1:0-727286 GCA_963921515.1 Calotriton arnoldi | reverse complement strand
ATGACGCTTGCACAGGCAGCCCCGAGCTCGCACCAGGGAGGGCAAAAGGAGTGTATGTGTGGGTCCAGGGTATGATGATGTGGCGGGGCGCTTCAGTCCCCCTGCGTGCAGCCGTGCCCCAAATGGAGACCCGAGCCCTCGCATGGACTTATGCATCACAGTCTTCGCCTTCCCGGATCACTTACCTGCGAGGCTAGCGCTTGCACAGGCAGCCCCAAGCTCGCACCAGAGAGGGCAAGGAGTGTATGTGTGGGTCCAGGGTATGATGTGTGGCGGGACGCCGTCCACCTGCGTGGTGCCCCAAATGGAGACCCGGCCTGCATGGACTATGCATCACAGTCTTCGCCTTCCGGATCCGCCACCTGCGACACCCAGTGGCTGTGGCTGCCCTTGCGGCCATGCCGCGTCCGTCTGTGGCTGATGGCCCACACATTCACTCTTTGGCCTCTCTGGGGAGGGCTCGGGGTGGTGGCGCACGCGCTTGCACTTAGTCGCAATGGCATGTGGCGTGGTTGGTATGATGGGCAATGGATGGGATGGTGCGAGCCACCTCCCGTGACGTCAGTGCTGCTCGTGCTGTGGTGCGTCCCCCTACACTTCCATTTGACTTGTGCCATGCTAGACGTTGAGGTTCTATTGCCTGCGTGATATGACCAGGAGGAGCGCGAGGAGACCTCTCACACACCATGCTCCACTGCCATCCCGTGCCCTGTATCGCCTGTGCGGATTGACTATGTTGGGGTTACACCTGGTCGACTGGGGCTGTGTGTGCCTTGTCAAGGGGCATGGCGGGCGCACAACAGGATCCAGCTTGTCCACAGAGGGTGGGCTGAGGTGCGCCTGGTACCGCTTGTACGTGTGCCCGGCTGCTGTGCACACACGTGTTCACTCCCCCGACAGGTGTCCTCTCACAATGCCCAGGGAAGCGGTGGTGTACTGTTCATGACCCCTCCCAACACGGCGTGCTCCAACTTGGCATGTGCGCATCTACCCGTCGCACCCACCCACCTGAGCACTGCGTCCATACGACTTCACACGACACATGTGTGTCTTCCACAGTAGTGCTACTCATTTGCGTTGACATCCAATACCAGTGGACTACATGGTCATGTCACGACTGCCGTGTACTTCACATACTCTCATCCTCTCTCATTCGTACTTGTGAAATGAGTCAGCGGAGACAGTTTTGGTTTCAAACATTATATTGAGTCTTCTGTCCTCTGTGATGCAGTATAGTGGACACTACTGGCAGCGGAATACATGTTGAGGATATACTGAGCATGATAACAAATGGGATAGGGTGTGGGGTTACATCTGCTTGGCCAAGGCTGTGCTAATGTACATTTACGTATAGCTGCGGAGCTGCGGACTTTGACACAGACGGTATACATGTAGCCTACCAGACCGCTCGGCATCATGGGCACAGTCCATCTCAGTTCCATGTGACAGGTTTGCTGCGGTTGTTCCTCATGCACGCGTGCATGTGAGATGACATCAGGGCATGTGCTTGCGTGCATGCAGCGGCGTGCCACTTGTTGTTGCACTGTGGTGGTTACTGGACATGTCACAGTCACTGGGGTCGTGTTGTTGTTGTATGCACTTGTCGTCCATGCAAAGGTCCTGGTATGGGATTCCCGGGGCGGGGGTGGGAGGGGTGCAGCACCCACAGACTCCAGGCAACCTATTCATGTCCACTGAGCGGTGTGTGTGTCCATGTGCGCTGGATCCATGTCGTGTCCTGGTTGTTCGTGCAGTTCCGTCCATGTGGGTGCGATGCACAGAGCCCATGCCACTGCCTCCCACGATGCATGCGGTGTTCCTGGATGTGATGGGGAACAGTGTGCATGTCCCGGTCATATCCGATGTCATGGCGATGTCGTTGATGGTGTGGTTACAGTTGCCGGTCGTTTGGTATGGCTGTTGTGGTGGTGACTGGCCAGTCCGTGCGGAAGCTAAGCATGGGTGCGGGGTTGGACATCATAGGTCACTCGGGAACCTGCGTTGTGGTCCGACGAATTTACAGGTTGTCAGGTATGCGATGCCGCCCAGCAGGGCTTCCATGTCATTGGTGGTGTACATGTTTGCCAGCCAATGAAGCGGATGGTGGCTGTCAAGGTGTTGTTCGTAGGTTGTCCCTTGGAGGACCATGATGGGGCATGCTGGGTGACATTCGATGTAGCTGTTCTCGATGATCCGTCGTGTGGAGGCACAGTGGTTCCATTTCAGTGCGCGTGCGATGTTGGCCACATACGCCATGCCCCCATAGGCAGAGCAGGCCCTGTCGTGTGCGTCCAGAGGGAGGAGTAGTGGTAGCAGGTCCGCCTTCAGACATGCCGGGTTGGAGAGGCATATCTCGACGGGATGCTGGTAGGGACACCTCCGACAGTAGAAGACGGGCATGACGCAGCTGAACAATGTGATGCGGTAAGTCAGTCGGTAACTTACGTTCAGCAGGGACAGGAGATCGCATCCCAATGTATGGCACAGGTTGGTTTTGTACAGCTTGAGCTGTTCGGCGTAGTTGGGTAGGTGTGTTGCGGTAGCCATTTCGCAGCGGTTCGTAGAGGTGGCGTGCTCCGGCTGTGTGTGCAGTCTGCAATGTGCACGCTCCGGGGTTGCTGTGAGCTCTGTGTAGTCGTGGGGAGACAGGACTTGTGTTCTGTTGGCTTGTTTGGAGGACACGGGCCCTCTTCCCACATGCTTCTCAGACAGTTCAAGGTCGGTGCTGTGTGACTCCTTCCAATTAACTTGCATGTGGCCGACATGGGGAGTGTTTTCTTCTTTCTTCCCCGTCCGTTGTGTGCTTCTGTGATATGCGCTATCTGCCCTGTGGTCGGTCTCCTCGGCATGCCTGTGTTGGTCTATTCTTGGACAATGGCTGTATTCACCGGCTTCTGTCGTAGGGCTGTGGTTTCGGTGTTGGAATGGAAGGTCATTCAGTGCTGTCTGCTCTCCCTTGTGTGGGCGGCAGGCTGCCTTTCCGCTCTGCGTTGGGCCTTGTGTGTGAATGTTATTCTTGGGCCACCTGTTGTCGGTCCCCGTGCTCTTTGGTGTTCCGTTTTATATGTCTTGTTCATATGTGCAGGGTGGTATGGGTTTTTGAGTGTGGTACTGGCGTTCCTCTTCCCGAAGGGGCCCTGCTTCTCCTAGTTGGTGTTGCCGCCGCTGTGTGCTACGCCATGTTTGTTACACTGGGGTGTGTCCTGCTGTTGCGTGACTTCACTGACATGTGTGCGTCGGTTGTGTGGCGTTGGGTGTTGTCCGTGAATTTGGCGTTGGGGACATGTCTGTGGCCGGCCTGTCACGTGTCATGTGCGTTCGGGGTGGGGCTGATGTGTGTGCTGCTTGGTTGTGTCCCTGTGTCTGTGTGCGACGCATGCATGGCGCTGCGGTTGGCCTCTGCGTTGTGCGCATGTGGTGGCGGCGTCATCGGCGCTTTGGGGCCGTGACGGGGTGGTTGGTTCCTGGTCCCAGGTGGTGTGTACACATGTGTTCCGCGAGGTTACGATTTGGCCTGTGTGTCATATGTGGATGCAATGGTGGATGTGTAGTGTACACGCGCTGTTGTCCGCTTTTTCCGCCTCTTGCACTGTGTGCGCTGTTTGCGTGCACTTGTTGTGTGTGTGCCTACCTGCGTCTCCGCGGTGCGTTGCGTCCTCAGTGGTGCATCAGCAGAAGCATGGGGAGGGCCTGCAGTGCTGGATTCATGCTCGGGATGCCGCTTCTTCGTTTTCCGTGCTCTGCGTCCGTGTTACCGCCTCTCTTCACGTGCGGTGTCTCTAGCCGTGGGAGCCGTTTGTTTGCGGCATCGTAATTTATACGCCGGGCGGGACGTGTTTCGCCGGACGGTGTGTGTCAGGTGTGCTGCGCCGCCACGTGTACGGGCGCACTTTGATGGCGGACGGTGTTGCTGGCTTGCCGGCGGTGTTTGGCCTACTTTTCGCATCGTAATTGGGCGGGCGTGTGGACTGCTGCGTGCCGGCGGTAACTGGTGGTTTTTGCATCCGCCAGCACGGCGGTTGTGCTTCCGCCCGCCATCGTAATGAGCCCCTTAGTTCCGTAGTGGGTTGTGGGTTTTAAGGGGAATAGGGTGGGAAGTAATTTAATTATAATTAATTAATTAATACTTTTTATTAATCAATATTTGTTTTTAATATTTCTTATTGTTATTTGTGGTAATACATTTATTATTAATTATTTATTAATTTGTTGTTTATTATTAATTAATTGGTCATTGTGTTACTAGTGTAATTTTTTAGGAGCGGGTTGTGGGTTGATAGGGGAGTAGGGTGGGAAGTAATTTAATTTTAATTAATTAATTAATATTTTATATTAATTAATATTTATATATTTAATATTTTTTATTGTTGATTGTGGTAATTAATTTATTATTAATTATTTATTAATTGGTTGTTAATTCTTATTAATTAATTGGTAATTGTGTTAATTGTGTCATTTTTTTTTAAGCGGGCTGTGGGTTGATATGGGAGTAGGGTGGGAATTCATTTATTTTTAATTAATTAATTAATATTTTTATTAATAAATATTTATGTATTTAGTATTTTTTATTAATTGTGGTAAATAGTTTATCATTAATTATGTATCAATTGGTTGTTAATTATTATTAATTAATTGGTAATTGTGTTAATTGTGTCATTTTTTTAGGAGCATGTTGTGGGTTGATAGGGGAGTAGAGTGGGAAGTAATTAAATTTTAATTAATTAATAAATATTTTATATTAATTAATATTTATATATTTAATATTTTTTATTGTTGATTGTGGTAATTAATTTATTATTAATTATTTATTAATTGGTTGTTAATTCTTATTAATTAATTGGTAATTGTATTAATTGTGTCATTTTTTTTTGAAGCGGGTTGTGGGTTGATAGGGGAGTAGGGTGGGAATTCATTTATTTTTAATTAATTAATATTTTTTATTAATATTTATGTATTTAGTATTTTTTATTGTTAATTGTGGTAAATAGTTTATCATTAATTATGTATTAATTGGTTAATTATTATTAATTAATTGGTAATTGTGTTAATTGTGTCATTTTTTTAGGAGCATGTTGTGGGTTGATAGGGGAGTAGAGTGGGAAGTAATTTAATTTTAATTAATTAATAAATATTTTATATTAATTAATATTTATATATTTAATATTTTTTATTGTTGATTGTGGTAATTAATTTATTATTAATTATGTATTAATTGGTTGTTAATTCTTATTAATTAATTGGTAGTTGTGTTAATTGTGTCATTTTTTTTAAGCGGGTTGTGTGTTGATAGGGGAGTAGGGTGGAAATTCATTTATTTTTAATTAATTAATTAATATTTTTTATTAATAAATATTTATGTATTTAGTATTTTTTATTGTTAATTGTGGTAAATAGTTTATCATTAATTATGTATTAATTGGTTGTTAATTATTATTAATTAATTGGTAATTGTGTTAATTGTGTCATTTTTTAAGGAGCATGTTGTGGGTTGATAGGGGAGTAGAGTGGGAAGTAATTTAATTTTAATACATTTTTAAAATTTTTAATATATTTATTTAATGTTATTTTATAGTGTTTATTGTGTGGATTAATTTATTAATAATTGTTTTTATTTTGTTTGTTTATTGTTATTAATGAATTAATTCTTAATTAATTATGCTCATTGTGTCATGTTTTACAACATTGGTGGTGTTATTCATAGGGGAATATGATGGTAGGTAAATTATTTGAATTAATTATTTGTTAATTATTGCTAATTAATTAATTTAAAAATTAATATGGTAATTGTGGAATAATTTTGATGTGTGATTTGTGGGGTTTATAGTTGTAAATGTTGGGAAGAAACTTTTTAAAATTAATTAATGATTTGTTGTTGATTGTTATTAATTTATGAATAATAAATTGGTTATGGAAATTGTGTAAATATTTTTAGATGTGTGTTTTGGTGTTTATTGGGGTAGAGGGTGGAAAGTAATTTAGTTTAAATTAATCAATAGTTGATCATTAATATTCATGTATTAATTTATAAATATTTTTGGTAATTGTTTTGTTTTTATTTTGTTTGTGGTTTTTGGTTCAATGGCTGTAATCTTTGGTTTTATCCCTTCCGCTATCCAACACTTTCCCTACTGTTGCACTTGCTGGAGTGGGAATAGTAAATTATTCCCCTCCGCTATCCACCACTTTCCCTACTGTTGCACTTGCTGGAGTCGGAATAGTAATTTTTACCCCTCCGCTATCCAAAACTTTCCCTATTGTTGCACTCGCTGGAGTGGGAATAGTAATTTTTACCCCTCTGCTATCCAACACTTTCCCTACTATTGCACTTGCTGGAGTGGGAATAGTAAATTATTCCCCTCCGCTATCCAACACTTTCCCTACTGTTGCACTTGCTGGAGTGGGAATAGTAATTTTTACCCCTCCGCTATCCAAAACTTTTCTTATTGTTGCACTCGCTGGAGTGGGAATAGTACTTTTTACCCCTCTGCTATCCAACACTTTCCCTACTGTTGCACTTGCTGGAGTGAGAATAGTAAATTATTCCCCTCCGCTATCCAACACTTTCTCTACTGTTGCACTTGCTGGAGTGGGAATAGTAAATTATTCCCCTTTGCTATCCAACACTTTCGCTACTGTTGCATTTGCTGGAGTGGGAATAGTAATTTTTACCCCTCCGCTATCCAACACTTTCCCTACTGTTGCACTCGCTGGAGTGGGAATAGTCAATTATTCCCCTCCGCTATCCAACACTTTCCCTACTGTTGCACTCGCTCGAGTGGGAATAGTAAATTATTCCCCTCCGCTATCCAACACTTTACCTACTGTTGCACTTGCTGGAGTGGGAATAGTAATTTTTACCCCTCCGCTATCCAAAACTTTCCCTACTGTTGCACTCCGCTCGAGTGGGAATAGTCATTTTTACCCCTCCACTATCCAACATTTTCCCTACTGTTGCACTTGCTGGAGTGGGAATAGTAAATTATTTCCTTCGCTATCCAACACTTTCCCTACTGTTGCACTTGCTGGAGTGGGAATAGTAATTTTCACCCCTATGCTATCCAACACTTTCTCTAATGTTGCATTTATTGGAGTGGGAATAGTAAATTATTCCCCTCCGCTATCTAACACTTTCCCTACTGTTGCATTTATTGGAGTTGGAATAGTAAATTATTCCCCTCCGCTATCCAACACTTTCCCTACTGTTGCATTTATTGGTGTGGGAATAGTAAATTATTCTCCTCCGCTATCCAACACTTTCCTTACTGTTGCACTTGCTGGAGTGGGAATAGTAATTTTTACCCCTCCACTATCCAACATTTTCCCTGCTGTTGCACTTGCTGGAGTGGGAATAGTAATTTATTCCCCTCTGCTATCCAACACTTTCCCTACTGTTGCAGTCCCAGGATTGGGAATAGTAATTTATTCCCCTACGCTATCCAACACTTTCCCTACTGTTGCACTTATTGGAGTGGGAATAGTAAATTATTCCCCTCCTCTATTTAACACTTTCCCTACTGTTGTACTCGCTAGAGTGGGAATAGTAAATTATTCCCATCCGTTATCCAACACTTTACCTACTGTTGCACTTGCTGGAGTGGGAATAGTAATTTTTACCCCTCCGCTATCCAAAACTTTCCCTACTGTTGCACTCGCTCGAGTGGGAATAGTAATTTTTACCCCTCCACTATCCAACATTTTCTCTACTGTTGCACTTGCTGGAGTGGGAATAGTAAATTATTTCCCTTCGCTATCCAACACTTTCCCTACTGTTGCACTTGCTGGAGTGGAAATAGTAATTTTCACCCCTACGCTATCCAACACTTTCTCTAATGTTGCATTTATTGGAGTGGGAATAGTAAATTATTCCCCTCCGCTATCTAACACTTTCCCTACTGTTGCATTTATTGGAGTGGGAATAGTAAATTATTCTCCTCCGCTATCCAACACTTTCCTTACTGTTGCACTTGCTGGAGTGGGAATAGTAATTTTTACCCCTCCACTATCCAACATTTTCCCTGCTGTTGCACTTGCTGGAGTGGGAATAGTAATTTATTCCCCTCCGCTATCCAACACTTTCCCTATTGTTGCAGTCCCTGGAGTGGGAATAGTAATTTATTCCCCTACGCTATCCAACACTTTCCCTACTGTTTCACTTATTGGAGTGGGAATAGTAAATTATTCCCCTCCTCTATTTAACACTTTCCCTACTGTTGTACTCGCTGGAGTGGGAATAGTAAATTATTCCCATCCGTTATCCAACACTTTCCCTACTGTTGCACTCGCTGGAGTGGGAATAGTAATTTATTCACCTCCGCTATCCAACACTTTCCCTACTGTTGCAGATAGTGATCATGATGAGCCCTTCCGCCTGTCTTTTTGCGGCGGAAATCCCGCCGCAAAAAGACAGGCGGAGACGGGCTTTGGGGGCCCGTTGTGGGCCCCCTCCTTGGGGACTCACAAGGTGGCAGGCACGTTGTGCATGGAAATGCACAACCTGGCATTTTCACATTGCGGACGGTGCTTGCAGCCAGCAGCACCGTCCGCAATGTGAAAAGGCCAGGATGCGCCCGCCAGTGTGGCGGGCGCATCCTGATTGGGCTGGTGGGACTGCCGCACGTCTGGCGGGCGGTCCCTTCACCGTTATGATGGCGGGCGGACTTATGTCCGCCCGCCATCATAATGAGCCCCTTAGTTTTGTGAAGTAGCATTGATGAATAATCATTGTCTTGAGAGTAGCACTTGTTTTAGGGAGTTTTTGAAGGATGTGTAGTGATTGAATCATCTGATTTCTATGGGAAGAGTTTTACAGAGTTTCTCCAGCCACTTTCAGGGATGTTCCTCCTAATCTCACTAGTCTCCACTGTGGGATGATCAGTTTGGACTCAGAGGTGGATCATAACACTGTTGATGTTTGATGGAACTCAGAGGTCAAAAATGTAGTTTTTGTGTTGATGACTTTCCATATATGATAGAAAATCTTGTGTTGTACTTTGTGTTCAATTGTTAACCAAGATATTTGTGTCCTTATGGAGGAAACAAGGTCATTTTTCTTCAGTCCAAAAACGATCCTTATGTTTAAGTTTAGCAATGTCTGTGGGACATTTAGATATATATTAGTGCAATAGTATATTCTTGATAAGACAACTGCTTGGACAAATAGGTTTTTGTGTTGGAAGAATAGGAGAGGGCTGATTTTAGATCTAGATTATAGCTATGATATATTGTTAGTGGTTCTTTGATTTGATGGTTGTTTGAATTTGAGGTTTGAAAGATAGTTATGCACTGAATAGAACTCCAGGGTTGCACATTATGTCTACTGGGGGAAGAGTTGGTAAGGTAAAGGAGGCCAAGAGATATTTGGGACAGATGACTTATCATTATTTTGTGTTAAGATTTCTGTCTTATCACAATTTGGGGCAAAGGCCATTGAGGTTCATCCAGTGTTTTACAGAATGAATGCATTTGCTGAGTGCTTCAGTGGTAGAGTTAGGGCTTAAGTCTACTTGACGTTATGTGTCATAGGTGTATAACTGAAATTTAAGGTCTTTCATATTGATCAAGTAGGCTAAAGGGCATGTTTTATTTGGGGGTTAAAATTCATTTCTCATTGAGAATTTCAGACAAATCCTAAGTGAGCAGTATGCAGTCAATTACATTCACAAGATTTCCATTACCACACATTCACCAAATGATATCTGCATTTACTGCACTGTCGCTTATATTGCTAAATATGGGGGGGGGGGAGGGACACACAAGAAAAGGGGAAGGAGGGCCATTCAGCAAGAGTAGAGAGCATTAAGCCTCCAGAAAGAGAGCTTCACAGTACAGACTCTAATGCATGACGGCAGACGCATCGCACTGCAGCTGAACTAGAACCCCTAAAAGAACCAAAATCACAGCGGCAGGGGTTCGACAGGAAGTCACCCCCAGTAACAGCCACAGGCCCTTTCACACCTACCTGGGTGCGAGGTACAAATCTAAGGGGTACCAGATATCTTTGGGGTGGGATTTCACCAGAATCAACTCCCAGAAGGCATTCAGTTGTTCTTGGCAGTAAGCTTCATCCCTAAGCCATCCAGATCTCTGCGGCATCGGGCGCTGAGCCCAATGTATCGCCACTCTGCGCTTTGCTAATAAAATGAGAAGAGCTGTCAATTTGTGCATGTCTGGGGGGACATCTTTTATATATGGTTGGGTAGCTTTCAGGTGAGTTGTCAGTTATTTCCTTTAGAGTTTCAAAGACAGTGCTCCAGAAGTGCTGCACTCCAGGGCAGTCCCACGCACAATGTAAGAAGTCTGTGCGAGCCACCACGCAGCGTTCATCATCAATCAATCCCATTCTGCCCATCTTTTCTGGGATGCGGTGTAATCTGTGTAGATATTAAAAAATTTCTAAGCGCTATCTATAATTGGGGGAGAGCATGCAGAATTGAGTGGATCGGTACTTCCATTGGTCGTCTTTGAGGTTGGTTATCAAATCTGCATGCCATGCCAGCCGGCTGGCAGGATTGTGCACTGGCGCAGTGTCCTTTTTCCCAGCTTAAAGTCTTGTGACCAACCTGCACGGGCAGGGGTTTGAAAGAGGCGCTTACAGTACCTGAAATGTAGGTGAAGCCTCCGGGAAGGAATTGCGAATTGCCCGGGTTGCAGCCAGTAATTGGTAATAAGTAAAAGTGTCTAGAAGAGGCACATCAGGTCCCTGCAGAGCCTGTTGCGGTGTGATAAAACTGCTATATGGGTACACCACACCCATGGAAGTCAGCTGTATATTGTGCAGCCTATTGCGGGTCCCAGCATCAAGGGTGATAGGAAAGGAGGGATGTCCACTGAGTGGCACCAAAAGGGCAAATAGGTATCCCAGCCGGGCCCTCCATCAGAGCTCGTCCCATGCCCATATTGTGCAAGCCATAGTGTCTATTCGTGCCCCAGACTCTTAGGGGCCATGTAGAGTGCCATCTGAAGGAGGCATGGTGCAGCATGGTCATGTTCAGGTGTTTCGTGTGACAGAAACTGCGTAGGGAATAGTCAAGAGTGCACAAACTGAGCCTGAGCACTATAGTAATATAAATCCAAATCTGGAGCCCCTAGGCCGCCCTGCTTGAAAAGGAGCATCATTATCTCCCATGCGAATCAAAGCTGTCCACCTGCCCATGCGAGGGACATCAGGCCCGTTCGAAGCTGACGGCGGAAATATAGCAGTTGGGGAAGTGGCAGGTTAATGAACAGATAAAGAAATGTTGGGAGGATCACCATCTTAGCAATGGCTAGACGCCCAGTTGAGGATAGTGGAAGCTTCTGCTAGCTCTCCACATGCTCATCATGCCATGTCATTGAGTGTCCATAATTAGCCTTACACAGATCATCCAGGTCCCTACTGAGCCAAATCCCTAACTATTTTACTGGTTCACTCGCTCACTGCAGTGGAAACTCCGAGGTGAACTCCGACGTCACATCTGTCAATGGGAATAGGATTGACTTGGCCCAGTTGATAGTGATACCCGATATACCCCTGAACCTGGTGAATTCTCTAATCAATCGGTCTAAAATATTTTGTGGGTCTCTCACATGCAGGGTGACATTGTTTGCATACATAGATATTAGAATTCTGCGAGGTGTGAATGCCAGGTTCTGATGCGAATGGTGCTGCCGCAATCGAGCCGCAAGCTGCTCCATAGCTATGGCAAATAGTTAGGCTATCCTGTTTGAGGTTTAAACCTATAATAACTAATAAAACCCGACCAAAAGGGAAATAGCCCTCACCAGTGTACACATATAAACACTGGAAAAACACCTGCAGAACCACAAACTAAATGCCATTCAAAGAAAGGAAAAGGAGAGTGAAAGAGTCATTTTTATTTCTTCCTGCAGGTGCTAGTACAATGTAACTTTGTTGTACAAGGTAGCAGCAAGAAAGACTGGTGTAACAATATTCAGCTTGAGCTTTGCTTTTTAGGGAGGTCACATTTGCATTTTTTCAGTTTTGTTGTCTTTGGTCTAAAGTTGCAGGGCTTAGAAGCATGTTTTAGGTCATATTTGATTTTTTTTATAAACTGTGGAAGATCAGGAAATATAAAAATCACATTTGATATTTTGGCTACGTTTGATTCTTTCACTGATAGGTAAAATGGCTGGTTTCATAATAATATTCCCAATATGTACCATCACATTTACCCACAGACAGAGAATGGGTGAAAATCTTTGCTACATCTGCCCCTTTTCTAGCGAGCAAGTATTGATAGTAGGTCAATTGCCAAAAACCTGAGGCTTTAAACATTCAATGCAAGGTGCAGTGATAGGTATATATGAAAAGAGTGCAGTCACCAGGCATCTGGGATAGTGGTAAAAGTATGGCACCAGACTTTTGGATAACACAAAGATTGGAGTGATATTGTTTGTATTGTCAGTGATTCAGATATGTATATGAAAAGGTTGGGTGATGACCTGTCAAAATCGATACCTGAGCTGAAGTGCTTCCCTGTAAGAGATCCTTGCCACTTGTTATATGGTATGCTGAAAGCATATTTACAATCTCCAGAGTTAATGAAGAATGCTATTGACTTTGTAGTCCATTCTGGTGCACTGTTTCGTTATGTGCGGGAACTAAAACGCAAATATTTCTAATGTTGTGCTTTGTGTGGCATCATGGAAAGATTAATCCCAACTGTGCCATTTAGGCAGTGGTTCTCAGTCCTAGAGCCCGTGAATGCTATTTTATCCATGTTACGGCCGTTTACAGAATGTTTGCTTAGTGATGATGCAAATGGCAAGAAATGTGAGGATCTTCGGTGCATATTGATAGTGATGTGTAAAAAGTACACTCTATTGCATTCGTAAATTGTTACAGGAAAACATGACTGCTGTAATGGACATAATACAAAAACTAGAGTTTGAAAACACCCTTGTCTACCACGTATTCAGCGTAATTGGTGTAGATGTGAAACATCTCCTTGAGAGTAGGCTGGGCAACATGTTAGAATGCTTGCCACTTGGTAAGCAAAGAAATGTTGAGGAGCAGTTCAGGAAATTTATTTTACCATAAATGAGAAATGGCTTGCACTGATGCATAGAAATGTCCCTTCACCAACCATGGCATTTGAAGTCCTTGAAGCCTTACTGTCGTACTCTGCACAAGATCTAGATCTCTTCCATAAAGGGGAATTTTCTCTGAACTTTGAAAACTACTGCTTCATTTTTTACCTCTTCAATCCCTCTGAGGGCATATGCGCTTAGTTCAATGCATATGTTGCAGAGCCTGTCCCAAAGAATCACAATCTTCAGGTGTACAAGCATTGGCATGGAAAGCTATGTAGGTGGCCAGAGTTAGCAAAATATGTACTGGGTGTTTTGGCGTTGCCCGTCTCCAGTGCCAATTTTGAGATAATAGTTTACATGTATGGAGTAGGGCAAAGAAGGTGCGCAGATTGTGAGCCGTCAAACTACTGGGAAAAAAGCCAGATTGATCCAGGTGCACCATAGTCTGTAAAAGCGGGAGCAGCCATGAGGCTGTCAGTGTCGCAAGGAATTTATTATCCATGTTAATCATGGATAAGGGGCGATACAATTCAATGCCCTGGGGGTTCTTGTCTGGTTTGAGTATTGTCACAATTAGCGCCTCCCACAGGAAGGAGGGGGAGAACACCAGTAGTAAGGGACTCCTCATGCATGGCAAGGAGATGTAGGGCCAGGGTGTGGGCATACTCTTTATAGAAGGCAGCAGTGAGGCCATTGAGGCCAGCCCGATGCTCTTCAACGTCTACATGGCTCCACTCGCACCCATCGTCAGAACCTACGGACTCAACATTGTGTCGTACGCAGATGACACCCAACTCATCCTCTCCCTATCCAACGAACCCAACACCGCCAGACACAACTTTCGAGAAGGCATGGAAGCCGTCGCCAAATGGATGAAAAACAGCTGCCTACAACTAAACACCAACAAAACAGAAGTACTCATCATGGGCCCAAACCCCGACGCCTGGAGTGACACCTGGTGGCCCCCCGCCCTCGGAAACCTGCCAACCCCCACGGACCACGCACGCAACCTGGGAATCATCCTGGACTCCGAGCTCAAAATGGACCGCCAGATCAACTCCGTCTCATCTTCCTGCTTCCACACCCTCCGCCTCCTACGTAAGACCTTCAAATGGATCCCCCTCGAACACAGAAAGACTGTCACTCACACCCTGGTCACCAGCAGACTCGACTACGGCAACGCACTCTACGCCGGAATAAACAAAAACCTCACCCGCAAGCTACAGAACATCGAGAACGCCGCCGCACGACTGGTCCTCAACCTGCCAAAACACTGCCACATTTCCCAACACCTGCGCACACTCCACTGGCTCCCCGTCGAGGCGAGAATCACCTTCAAGATACTCACCCACGCACACAAGGCCCTCCACGGCACCGGACCAGCATACCTTAACAGCCGACTTAAATTCCACGCACCCCAAAGGACCCTACGATCAGCCCAGCTCTCCTACGCCGTGGTCCCCCGCACCAGAAAGACCAGATCAGGAGGCCGCTCCTTCTCCTTCCTCGCGGCCAAAGCCTGGAAAGCCCTTCCGCTCCACCTCAGACAGACAACATCGCTCCCCATCTTCGCAAGAAACCTCAAAACCTGGCTCTTCGACAGACCCCCTCCTTGATGGAATGGATCCCGCCCCCCCAGCGCCTTGAGACCCTTACGGGTGAGTAGTCGCGCTTAACAAACCCCTGATTGATTGCGGAGTCTTGACTCTAGTCATTACGTCGATAACCCGAACAACCTCTTCCACTGAGAAGGGTTTGTCTAATAATCTCCTAAGGCCTTCCGCAAGCCACAGCCACAGCAACTGCACTAAATCGAGATAGGAGGCAAGGTCCGGTGGAAGAGTGGGCTGGTTGGTCGTGTAAAGAGTGGAGAAAAAAAGATGGGCATCTCTCTCTGTATGGCCTTAATGCGTACATGTTCGTTGGAGTGGTTATACTGCAAGTCAAATATGTAATCACTTGCCCATGGATAGATGCCTGTGTGGATGCACTGTAATCTGCAAAGAACTTGAGCTCTAACACTTGGATTTCTTCCTCTAAATGCACAAGGTCACCGCACGGGAAGACCACAACACCTTAGAGCGCTCATTATGCTCAAAGTATTCCACAACAGCTAATCTAATCTCCTCACTGAACACCTGGTCACGCAATGCCTTGGTTAGGAGCCTCCACATGAATGCACGTGCACTGCAATCTTGGGGGACCATCGCCAACAACATCACTGCATGGTCGGATAATTTCAGCAGCAGGTGTGTGACATGTGTGGTCCATGTATCGATATCGCGCGTCTCAATGTAAATACTTAAGGCAACAATTATACAACACATACATTACGATTTAGATAATAAACTGAAAGACATATTGAAAGAAAGAACCAACAAATACTATTTTTCTTAAGAAAGTACAAAATATATCTTATTGATAATCATTTGAGCAATAAAATGACCCATTCATACTATTCCATTCATATCTGCAGTCATACGTCTCACACAATCTGGACTCGATTAAAAACAGCAAATTGATGACAAAAATAATCATAATTGATATCCGGTTGTCATGTCCATAGAAGAACAATGTGGCACAATTACAATTGACTGTTGTGTTCAATTGATGACAAAAATAATCATAACAATTGATATCCGGTTGTCATGTCCATAAAAGAACAATGTGCACAATTGCAATTGACTGTTGTGTTCTACGCGCGTTTCGGCACTGGAGAGTGCCTTCGTCAGGAAAAGGCCACAATAAATCAGCGGTGATATCCTATTTTTGTCATAGAGGTGACCAAGCTGCATCTATGGATTGTGCAGCGCGATCTTTCCTTAGGGATTAAAGGATTTACTCCAGATAACAGGATGTATACTGCAGTTACGTCAAGGACAATGCAAAGCTGACGTTAAATTCTTTAGAAAGGGCATCCATGACCGGTTAATCACGTTGCAAAGAACGATTCACAAAGTAAGTGATTTTTTGTGTTGATGCTGAATCGCCGCATAAGGGATTCCTCCTCACGCCGAACTATGCGTGAGGACGCCAGCCAGTAGTCAATGTGCAACCATGTGGTGTGTGCAACTGCTATGCATGTACCTTCAGCACCACCTGAGTGTCTGGAACACCAAAAATCGATGCGGTCATTGTTGTTCATTAGTAGACGTAACTGTGCAGCCAACCCCAGGTGTGGGATTCAGGAGTAGCTAGATCTATCAACTTCAGGGTCTAGAACCACATTAAGGTCCTCTCCACACAGAAGTGCCCCAGGCCCCAGCATAACCACAAGTCTCCAAACCTCTGCAAAGAATCAGAGGTCATCTACATTTGGACCATATACTGTGGGTCATATATGACGCCTTGCAAATTAATATAGACACCCCACAAGCATAATTGGAATAATAAGCTGCGTTTTGTTCTCCTATCCACTCTGACCGCAGCCGCCCCTGGGTGCTCTCTATGAGGTGTAGCTCCTGCAACAGACAAATGTCTACGTTGTGCCTCTGCAGGTATGCAAGAACGTGACGTGCCTTGCGCCTATCATTGAGGTCCCCTATATTCCAGGTTAAAAATGTAATCAACTGCATTGGTAGCAATGTATTGGTGTGACTGTTTCTGACGCGCCTCTATAAATTGCCAAGCATGAGAGCATACATCAGTTCACTGAGTGGCAATATAGGGAAGAAACAAGAGAACAGTTTGCAGCCGAGAGGCTGCCAACATCAACAACGCCCAACATTTGACTTACCACCTACTTTGACCCCACAATCGGACCAAATGCCACAAACCCCCGCTCCATGCGACATCCGACAAGTAACTAGAGTAACCATCCAGGGAGTCATCCAGAGATCCAGCACTCTACAAGCCAACACATATCCAAGTGGCCAGAGGAGAGCAGGAACAAGGGGGCCAGGGCCCGCCCTGGTCGGCTAGCAGGGGCTAGCTTTGCTGCTTTAGAACAGTGGCATTGCCCAGAGCCCCAACATGTGCAATAAAAGAGCGCCATTGTCTGCTGACCATCAATCTCTCATTAATCCCTGCTGGTAGGAGCCATGGCGCTCCACCTGGTTACTGCCACAGTCAGTACGACAGATGTCTCGATTCAGCTTCCTGTGCTACCAGTGGTGACCCCTCCGTATTCACTGGGATATTCTTGACAAATCTGGCCGCCACCTTTGGACCAGTAAATTAGTGAGCCTTTTCCAAGTGGTGTATCACAGCTTGACAGAGTAAATTAAGGAATACTTGGCATCCGCATGTCGGAGTGAGTGCTTGACTGGCATGAAATCCCTTCTAGCAGCCTGCACAGTGATCGTGTAGTCGGAAAAGATGGAGATCTCATTGCCTTGGTAATGGATTGGCCTCTGATTCCTTGCCTGTCACAAGGCTGTATCACAGTCTCTATAGTTCAACAGCCTGGCTATTATGGGACGGGATGGCTCATCTGGGGAAGGTCGGTGTCCAAGTCATCAATGGACTCATTCCACTATTAGCATAGTAGAAACTGCATCACTGAACAGTGCACAAAGCATCTCCTTGATATAGTCCTCCTTTCGACCCTTTGCCGTCGATTCCAGGACTCCCAGGATACATAAATTGATTTTCCTCGAGCAGGCCTCTAGGTCTTTGTTCTTGTGACACATGACCTCCAGCACCTTTTCCATCCGGAGTAGCTTCTCCCCAGCCACGGAGTGCCCATCTTTCACATCCGATGTACGGCGCTCAAGTTGGTCTATGCATTCATCATGCTTATCAACTTTTTTTGTGAGGCGATCAGACCTATCTGTCAAGAGATCTATTTTGGCATCAATGGTGGGCAGACTCTGTTTAAGGTTTAGGAACATAGTATGGATGTCAAGCTCCGGAGTCGAGCCCTCTCCATCTCCCTGACCCAGCTAGTGTTCATCGGAAGGTGAATCTGTTGTTCGCGTCTGCCTGAGATTCTCAAAATAGAGTTTGGACTGCCTGGCGTCGGTTTTCCCCATCGTGCAACAGACTTAGTACAACGAACCACAGCATCAGGAGATGGCCAGCCACAGCTGCGAGCTTGTCAGCTGGTCACAGCTGCAATCAAGGTCCCACCTCTACCCCAAAGACAGGAAGTGGGGGGGCACAAGCAGACCACCCACAGCTACCTCAGTTGGACAATTGTGTAAAGCAGGAGTCCTCCACAATCACAGTCCAGCAGGCACCGCTGGTGATACCACCATGAATTCCCACAGCTTGCAAGAGGGTAGCTTCCACAGCACCATCCAGGCCCCGCCTCACCTCAGTTCACCCCAGGGGGGCACGAGTAGGCCAGGGCCCACCAATAGATCACCATGAATTAGTAAAGGTATATATTAGATACACCATGTCAGATGAGAGTACATGTAAAATATTGTCAGTGTCACTCAAACAGGCACCAGGCCTAAAGTTCCAATCAAGGCCACGCATATACAGGGTGTGGTATATGCAAAGCAAGCAGTCCCAGGAGCGTAGTAGTCTCCTTTAGTTAGCGCTGCAGGGGCAAAACAGGACAGATTGCCACACCCAAGAGCCGGTCCAACTTTACTTGCAGGAGCCTGCCGCCTCGTCCAAACAGTAGTGCTACCGCATATGAGTTCATGTGGGCCGCTGTGGATCGGGCGGCTTGCCTGCGATGCAAGGTTATGACAGTGCGCTAGGCGCAGGGTGGCACCTGGGGGGTTCGTCGCACACCCGCAACCGTGGGGCGCACCTCAGGGCAGCTCACCACTCCCGATGTGACCCGGGTGACTGCATCCAGCAAGCTGGCTCAGCCCAGAGACAGTAGGCGGCACAGCTGAGATCCCTCTCATGCCAGCCCTTCAAGATCCAGGACCCTCGCTGGTTCGATAACACTCATCCGGCAGAGCCCTGATCGGCCCAACGTTCCTTCTCTCCAAGCAGCGCGGTACGGTGTACCTCAGGGATTCTCTGCACCTATGCCCCCTCTCCCACACTTTGGCATCCGAAGCTGCCAGGAGGATCACCGCCAATGTCGCAGTCTCCATACAGGCTGCAACAAGCTGCGGCCCAAAGGCAGTTCTCCGCTTATAGCTGGGGCATAATTCACGAGAAGCTCCTTCCAGCAGAGTATCAGGCATGCAGGCACCGATGGGCAAGCCTCGATGTGCCCAAACATGCAGGATAAATGCGGGATTAATCACTCTGGCCGGCAGAGCTTCACTGAGTGGTGGCCATCTTAGGGCTGGCTCTCTAGCGCCCGCAGCTGAACGTCATGTTTAAGTTGAAAAGGAGAGAGAAATTGTAGCTATTTTGATGACACCACATATCATGGCGGTTGACTCTGAGGGCCCGATTCACAATGGGACTTATGATTCGTAAAGTTACAATTGCGGAGTCTCTGCTCTTTGGGCAGAATCTCTGCACTTGGGGTGTAGATTCTGCCCCGAGTGCAGACACTCCGCACTCGTAACTTTAGGCTTCGTAAGTTCCTTTCTGAATTGGGCCCTGAGGCATTTAGACCAAGCATTATTTGTTGAATTGATTCTTGAAGGAAAGATTTAAGCCATTCTCATGCATTTCCTGTATATTTTAAGCTATATTTTTAGGTGGTTTAGGAGTGTTTTGTTATCTACAGTGTCAAATGCAGCTGAGAGGTCTAGTAAAATGAGAGCCACTGGTTGAGTTTGGTATCTTAAGGTTAGCAATGTTTTTGCATGTTCATCACTGCATCACCGTGGTTTCAGTACCTGTTAGTGGATGGAATCCAGATTGTGTGTCGACAAGCAGATTGCTGAATTCTATATCCGTATCCCATTATTTGTCTACCTTTGTTTTAGAGCACCAGGGAAGTGAGCTTGTTAATATTGATGTTGATGTACCCAATGATACGTGTATGTACAAAAACGAAATTGAATCATTGTTGTAGAAATCTCCCGATATGCTATCTCTATCAATCCTCGAGTCACCGAGTCAGTATGCATGGTCAGGCAGGCCATGCACCCTAGGCCTCAGGCTATTGATTGACAGATCACAGGTGGGGTGGCACCTAACCAGAAGGACAAACAAGCGAACAGGAAAACCCCAGATTAGTCCCACAGATAGGCAGCAACACCACAATGGTCCTGGGAGATTGGCTCCAATAAAACATACATGGCCAGTGGTGCGCACGTTTCCAAAACACGATAAAGTTAGATACCACATGAAGTTAGGAACACTCACCCAATCAGAACACAGCACACGCAACCCAGGCAGTAATCACACGCTCCTCATGCCGGACATCTGGACATGTTACCCACTGGCCCTCATTTTGTCCACACAAGGTCGAGACCCACCTGCATTTGTCATCAGGTGGGAGTAATTTATGGCTTCATGAGTAGGCCCACATTCCACTCCCAAAACAGGATCTATGAATTGTTTTATGATGCTTCAAGAAATGTATAAAAAGACGTTCAAAATTATTGTACTTTGAGACAGTCCGTAGACCCCGACTCTGTAACTGTGCTCCTGGCCATAGTGTTTGATATAACCAACTGTTCCTGTTTGGCCAGATGCCTCATGTCTTTGTTTTTTCAAGATAAATTCACATTCGAGCAACAAGCTTTTGGTAGTTAAGCATTGGCAATGTAGGCAATGTTTGTATCTAAGGCGACAATTTTCACTTTTATGAGTTTGGCAGGCTATGTATCTAGCATCGGTGCAGATGGTCTACTTTTTGATACTCTCTTATTGATGCCGTTAACTGAGACTAGTTCAGAGTAATGAAGATTGCAATGGAAGTGGCTATAGGGAGCAGGTTGTGCACCAGATTAGTTGAGGGCATATTTGAAGATTCCTTTGCGAATATCTTGTCTCTTCCGAGGAAAGTATGAGGCCAGTTTATTGCATACAGATTGTGAGAAATATATGCACTGTTCCCTAATCTTTTTCGGAATGAAGTTAGAATAGTATATCTGAATCTCACCACAATGTATGCATTTTCACCAGTGTTTATGGACTAAAGTTAATATTGTGAATCTGACACCCTCCTCTCCCAAAATATTTGCACTTTCCCAAATGCGTTCTGGACCACATGATGAATAGCAACTCCCTGTGTTAAATTATGTATGTATATATTTAGGATTGTAATTACAATTTTATTTTCAACTTTTTTGATTTTTGATTATTGAATTATATAATTGCTTTGTAGATTTTTAATTATTTAATAAAGGATTTTAAATATTCTGATATTTATCTAAACATTATTTAAATTATTTACAATGGCTGAATGAGTTTACAGTATGTGGTTTGAGATGTGGGTTTAATTTAAAGTTTTTTATTTATTAATTATGAAATTCCAAATTGTGGTTTTTGTAAATTAAAATAATATATTTTTATGGTGTACCTTTTATAACATTTAATTATGAAATTGTTTTAAAGGTATCTTTATGGAGCACAATCAAAGAACATTTTGTTAAACATAAATATTAATATACTTCTTTTAAAATAGCCATTTTATTTATATTACTTTTAAAGAATATTGAACACATGTTTTAAATGTATTTTTAAAATACAAATATGCTTCATTTGTTTATGCTTGTTTAAAAACATATTTTTAAATTTTATATATATTGGAAATATATAATTTTTCTAATTAATTTAATTAGCAATATTTAAAAATATAGTATATTTAAGATTATTTTAGCAATATATGGCAACACTATGGGGCCGATTCCGATTTCGGCCGGAAGGGCACCGAACGATGGTCGGAGCCCTTCCGACCGAATCGGAACGTGCCAGCCGGATTCCTTTCCGACCGAGCCATTCCGATGGGCTTGGTCGGAAAGGAATCCGACTGGGATTTCCGGATGGCTTACGACAGGCTCGGAGAGCCCGTCCGCCGTCCGGAAATCCTTCAGTACTCCCCCGGCCACCTCTTCACGACCGAGGGAGTACGATGGCAGTATTTCACTGCCTTTTCGTGCCGGTCTTTCCGGCACGAAAAGGCAGTCGGTAACTGTCTTTGGGGGCCCCCAGTAGGGCCCCCATGGGTGCGAGGCCTCACCTATGGTGCCCCTCTGTTGATCCTTGCACCCGGTAGCAGGCACCTTGGGGTGCCGGCCACAGGGTGCAGGGATGAACTGCACCCCTGCTTTCCACAATGCAAGCATGCATTCCGCTCGGAATGCATGCTCCCATTGTGTAGTATACGAGTGCGACCGAACAGGGTTCGGTCGCATCGTACTTGCAGGGCCATAACCGACGACAGCAGGTCGGTCGGTTACGGCTCCTGACCGATGTCGGCCCCTATGTTTTTGGAGTAGTCATTTTTGTTAAATGTAATGTTATTATTCAAATACTACATTATTGTATTAGACATCTTGCCAGTAAATATTTTTTATACACATTAAATATTTACTGTCAATATTTTGGTGGTAGATATTTTGGCCATTTTAATTTTAATTAGAGAAAGATGTAATTTTGGTTGTAGATATTTAAACAACCAAATTTCTGTTCATAGATATTGAGCACTACAACCATGTTACAATATTTGACTTCAGAAACTCACATGCGGGTTCAATTCAAAAACTGCATATTGTAGTACATAAAGTAGTACTATAGTAGCATTCCTTAAGGAATACAAACCTTTAGGCAGAAACCTCTACCTCTCCTATGTTGTCTGTGTGGAGGAGGAGATCTCTGCACCAGGGCCGGACTGGGAACTGAAAGCAGCCCTGGCCAATTTTGCCAGACCAGCCCCCGTCCGGCCCGTAGCGAGCGAGCGCAGCGAGCGAGCCCGGCCGCTACTAGGGGGGTTTCCCCCCCAAGAAAATTTTGGAAAACGACAGACCAAAATGGTGAATTTTACAGGACATTTTTCATTACATATTCAATTGTATCAACTTTCAAAGCACAGTAAATAGTAGATGATGACCTTAAAGAGCACCAGGTTACCCACCCAGTCATATGTATCCATAGACATTCTTTCAGAGCGCACCAAAAATAGACACAAGCAGTGAATCAGAGAGAACAAAGTAAAAGTGAGACCAGCCCCCACATGGTGTGTAGCGAGCAAGCGCAGTGAGCAACCACTACTAGGGGGAGTTTGGGGGGTTGAACTTGTCCCCCTCAAGAAAATTTGGGAGACAGAAAGGCCAAAACAAAGCATTTTTCAACACATTTTTCATTACATATTAGATTGTTTTAACTTTTAAAGCATAAGCACCTAGGCACTGACCCAGGCCTGGTCACACCAGGCCAGTAATCATGCAAACGTCACACATAAGCACCCAGGCTAGTAAGCATGGAAATGTCACACATAAGCAACCAGGCTGCCAGAGGGCATGGAAATGTCTCAAATGGCACACTGGCAAGAAAGCATGAAAAATTAACACAAAGGCCCTGGCCTTGACATGACACATCTTTAAATAGCCTACTTAAGTGGGTGGCACAATAAGTGTTGCAGGCCCACTAGCAGCATTTAATGTACAGTCCCTGGGTACATGTAGAACCACATTTCTAGGGACTTACAAGTAAATTAAAATTGCCAATTCGGTGTAAGCCAATTTTACCATGTTTGAAACGAAAGAGCGCAAGCACTTTAGCACTGGTTAGTGGTGGTAAAGTGCACTGAGCCCTAAGAGCCAACAAAAATGGCCTTTTTTGATGTAATAAAGCAGATCAAACCGGATTTTAATTTGAAGGAATCTGAGGCCGACAAGGACTTATCTAACCATGTCTCAGCAGTCAGTATGAACAATATGTATCTAAAAAACATTTTACATGTGCTAATGGCGCTGGGACTTTTTCTGTAGCTTCTCCTTTTCCGCCCAGCTGTTTCAACGCCTACAACGTGCGCATCTGTAATTCACATGCAAACAGTGAACGGTCATTGGGGTATGGGCGACATGCCGGAAGATATCGACTGGCTTCACAACCTGTACCACACCCTGATCATGGAGAAGATCTCAGCTACAGTAAACCACCAGCCGCAACAGTTTGAGAAGCAGTGGGGCCCCTGCATGAATTTTCTCACAAATGCATTTTGAGAACTCTCTTGCCCGAAATATCTACGAGTGCTGCACCTCACAGACCTGGGTTACTGTGCAATGGTGTACATGGACCTGCTCCTAAAGGGCAAAATGGATCCTTTATCAAGCTTATGAGTGAACAGGACGTCTTTCTTGTTATCTCCCCCTACTTTCTCCCCCCAAATTTCCATTATTCCCCCCTTTCCTTTCCCTCTTCCCCAGCATTTCCTGGCTTTAATGGCGTCACTGGGTTTTAGACACATGACACTGGCCTTGTAACCATAACATACAATTATCTCCTGCTTTATCAGTACAATTCAGTGATCTCGTGTGTGTGTGGGGGGGGTCGCAGTGGTGGGCATTTAGTGTGGTATGGTAAATCTGGTCCCATTCTCAACAGATCAGTATTACAAATATTCAGAGATAGCAACGAATTGGCAGCTGGAAAGAATATGTACAAAATTGGCAACATTCTCAGTTTGAATATTAAGGGCCCGATTCTAATGCGGGTTGGAAAAGCTTCCCGACCGAGGGCCTGATTCTGATGCGGTTAGGAAGGCCTCCTAACGGCATTTGCTCCTTCCAAATTGGATCGGGAACGTGACTTCCCGACCGAGGGCCCAATTCTGATGCGGTTAGGAACAAATGTTCCCATTGAAGTCAATGGGAGTTCAACCAAATCGTATCTGGAAGCATCCGGATGCATCCTACTCCGCCGGTCGGACTTTCCCGATCCGAGTGGGTCGGACACCATTTCCCAACCGATTCGGTCGGGAAGCTTTTCCAACCCGCATCAGAATTGGCCCCTAAGTCTATTAAACCATATGCCATGTTTTAAAAATCATATCCATGTGCCATTGTACTCCAGAACCACCCATCATTCTTAAGTCACGGTGCCTTATCACTGCAGCACAATTTGTTCCTCGTCTGGCTCCCAATTGTTTTTCTTCTATGCTCTGTGTGCTACAATGCCTTAGTACCCAAAGGCTGTGCGAGAAAGACTCTGACAATGTTCACTTTCAATTCCACGCCTTCCTGCCTTTATTTTAACAGAGAGCCTTAACTGTTGTTTATAATACATCTCCTTTCACATCTTCAATTGCATTTTTGTCAGATGAGCCAACCAAGTAATTTTATGAAATTCGCATGCAGAATATATGCTTAAGGCTCGAGTCACTTAATTAAGATTTATGCCAATTAACTTTGAAAGCACAGTATTATTAAATCTTAAATTTAGTGCTGGTAATTAAACACTATTCAGAACTCGAGTTCATTTGCTGCATGGCAGCCACTGGGAGATTTGCTGTTATGAGCTTGGTATTTTAGCACAAAACACAATGATTTGAATGGTGTCATTGCTTGTTGTTATATAGCAAATGCTGATCTCCACCATACGTTTTTAGGTGAATTAATATAAGTACGGTACCTTATCTCAGAGAGGCTGGTAAGAATGAAACTCAGTTAGGGGTGGCCAGGAGTAGCAGCTCCCACCCCTGGCTTGCCCTTGGGTACTCGTAGTGGCACTGCCCTTGTTGGTTTCTACCCCTGCACCAGGGGTAATGAAGGAGGCAGGAGCAGAAATAGAAACTAAGGAGGGTTTTAAAGGGCCTATTAGTGTGTGAAGTGCCTCATACCTGACGACTTTAAAAACTTTTCACTATAAGAGAGAGGAGGAGGAGGGGGCATAAACAAGGAGAGGTATGGCTAGCGAGTAGCCTGAGAGCCACACCTCTCTCTCCCCTAAAACTCTAGCAAAAGCTTCAGAGACTACCACTAATTTCCTAGGGAGGTTGCAACCCCCTTTATGGACGTCAGCAATGCAGAGCCTCCACACACAAGCTGGAAGGCTGCTCTGTGCAAGGGTTTCCAGCTCACCTTGTCTAGCACTATGATAACAGCTCTTCCCTGGGTGACCATGTGAAGGGAGCCAATAGTGTGACACACGCTCACACCGTGTGAGGTAGCAGTTCTAGCTTCCACATCTTGCCCTTGCTGCCCCTGGGCCCTTAGGAGCAAGTAGGAGGCTGTTGAAGGGCTTTGGCTGGGATCAGAGATCAACTCTGTGATGTCATCAGAGGATTGGTGATGTCATTTGCCTAACACTGCGCCTTCTGTAGAGAACTCTGTGCAGCTAATTTGTTACAGATTGGAATCGATGCAAGGCAGACCCAGCCTTTTCAGCTTTCTGAGGCCAAAAAACACAAATACTATTCAGCTGGATAATCTGTTCCTTAGACATTGAAATAGAAACATCATAGAACACACAAGAATTGGGTATTATGAAACAGCAAGTCTGTTTCGAAAACTTCTGTCAGATTGCACACTGGGAACTGCAGCTACCGTCACTGTGGCCCGATTGCATCTTTTAGAAGTGAACCATCCGCTGAACACACAAGTGCGCATTTTAACAGCGCAAACTCCTTTCTTGTGAAATCCAGACTGAAATCCGGACAATTAAAAAAAATATAGGTCACGAGCCAACTGAGCCAGCGTCAAGGGAACGCACCGAGGGCTCCTAGAAATTTACACGTTAGCCTAAGCGGCAAGTGCCAGTGGCAACACCAGTGGCCAGTGGAAAACAAAACAAAAGGACTCACTTGTGTAAAAAAAAAAAAAAAACACTAGAAAGCCCTGTTGTCTGCTAAAATATATTTTTCAGCACAATCCCCAAGTTGGGGCTTGTGCTGAAAAATATATTTTAAGCAGACTTGCTGACCCCAACCTTCACCCCAGTTACAGCCGCCAAGAGTCCCTGAGCACAGCGCCACCAAAGGAAGCACACGACACGTATCCTCCTGCCTGCTGGCTCGGAACATTTCAGCTGGCCTGGCCCTGCTCGGAGTCGGACACACACGAACAACAGACAACACCCTGACGAAAAGAAAACCCATTTTTACAGAATCTGACCTGACTGAGCTCATCAGGGTTTGAGGTCAGTGCTGCACTGCTGGGGCGGCGGGAGGCCCGTGGGCCGTGGCAGGAGGAACCAAAGGGCTGCCTGCAAAAGGGGGTGTAGGAGTCTACTAGTGCATGGGGATCTGAGAACTTCCGCTCAGAAGTAGAATCATTTTTGTGAAGTAACTTAAGTCACGCCTTGAACTCGTAGAAGACCGGTGTTTATCTTCGGTTTGATGTCATGGGGGGTCACTGACTCATGACAGTTTAGCATTCTGCCTCCAAATCATGCTCTTCCGTGTTTGGTGACAGAGATATATGGCTGCGCCGTCAGATCGACAAGTTCCTATAGTACAGATAAAGGAATGTATGGCACTGTAGGAGAAGCAATTCGTCATATCACTTTGAATTAAAGCCTGCAAGCAATGGAAGAAAACAAATCCTGGTCATACATGCGTTGGGTTTAGTTACAAACCTCTCATGCTTTCTCCCTCCTCAGCTTCATCTCGGTTTTTACAGGGTGTGCATTTCGAAGTACCTAAGGCAATCCACATAACATTAAACTAGTCCCATCTGGGCAATATGATCACACTGAAGAACAGTCATCTTGGAAGAAGGAAACAACTGGGCAACTTATTTAACCAGTTTTAGCCGGACTCTCGGAGTGGCTTCTATCTTAATCATTCTGTGCTCGTCTCCGTGTGTGTCTCGGGCTCGGCTCGGGGAGTCAGGGCCGGCCAGGCCCAGGCACCGCGGCCCGACTCGACCCGAGCCGGTACTCAAGCCAGGCAGCCAGCCACCACCTCGCTCTGGCAGCCGGCTCCGCCGGGTCGTCCGCCCTGGCCCCTGCTCACCAACAGCAGGCAGGCCTGCTCACAAACAAATCCATTCCACACTCAGGGGCCACTTGGGGACCAGGGCGCTAGAGTGCGCTGTGCTGCCTGCCTGCACAGAACCGGGCCGGGGATTAAACAAAAGGTATAGGCCAAGGCCCTGGGCATTGGGGGAGGGGGGCGGCCTTTACCTTTTCTTTAATCCCAGCCCGGCCCACAGTGCGGTGCCATGATGAATAATATGATTGCAAATGCAATTTGCAAAAATGCAAACGAGTCGGAAACGACATCAGTCAGTGACTCACCTGCGGCGGCGGGCGGCAGCAGGGGCTAGAAATCATTAAATTATGGGGTGCCGAGAGAGGGCCTCTCGTCGTCTCAGTCTCTGGCTTAGTTCAGGAATGCGGGTCACGCGCACTTTTTATTGCGCGAGCCCCAATGCACATGTCACCACCAGCCGCCCCACCCTAAGGTGGGTGAACTGAAGAGACTGCGCAGACGCGGCGGCGGAGACATCCGTGCGCTGTGCGCGCGCGCGCGACCCACCCCCTATAAATGGTGCTGCTCTGCTCCAATGCATTATTTATACAGAACAGATGATTGGGAGAAATTAAGAGAATCCAGAGATTGATGATAGATAGTTGTGCTTTTTTTTGCCCCCGCACGGAGCGAGGAGAGAGTGAGACGCAGACGCAGTGAGTCAGTGACTACTGTACTGAGTGTACAAAAAATCGGCCCCAGCAACAAAACCGGCCCCCGGCCAAAAAACCGGCCCCCACCCCTGGCAGCCTACCGGGGGATTGCCCGGTGCCCGGCATTGCCAGTCCGGCCCTGCTCTGCACACTTGTGCACTTGTTTTAGTAGTAAATGCTGTTGGGATGAGGAGGGGGGGCTGGCTAATGGGGAATTTTAGGGAAATGTCATGATGGGTTTAGGGAGGGACATGATAATACAATACACACCCACAAAGGCATAAGACCATTGCTATTCACAAACCACACACCTAAAATTACTAATGCTCTAAAAGGGTCAAAACAGGCTCAAATGTACTCAAACCCAGCCTTGGAGTAAGTCAAGCAACATGCATGGCGACTCACATGTACTGTATTACACTACCATAGAAAACAATTAATGCTGAGAATTTAAATAGCTCTACATCTGAATTTTTAAATTTAAATTCTGTATATATTTACATACTAAGTGCATTCATTAAATGGAAATGTTTGTGGAAACAGGCAGACACACAGACACACACACACACAGAGACACACACACACGTGCATGATAAAATATGATTTTGTCTTAGCATACTCACCAAACAATTTTGTATTGTAGTGCCGACATATCCATTTCTCTATCCTGCACTTCCCCTTCATGCCCAATTCTATTGAAAGCTAAAACCTATTGCTGCTCATCAACTCTTTCCACCCCCCTGGGTCTCACATATCCCCATATCTTTCTAAACTTCAAACTGCCTCGGGTATTCATCTCTGACTTACCCATCCCAATCTATGAGACTCTGTTGACTGATAAAGAAGTATATTTCAAAGCTGCCTGTTGGTTACCCCCTTTGTCCTAGAGGCTTCCTCAGTTTGCCTGCCATCTTCATGTGTAAACGTACTACAAAGGCCTCTATTCCTTCACCTTCAAGTACTTTGTATATGTCCCCTCAGCACACACCACTTTTCTCCCTGACATACCTAACGTTGCCCTCATCTACTTCCCCTTGTGGCCCATTTTGCTCTTACACACCCTACTTTAGTCCATACCTTTCCAGCATCGGATCATCCACCACTATACCACCATAAACCATTGCCCCAAACACTTCCAAACTCGTGAATGCACCAAAGAACATAATACAGAAAATGGCTTTGCATGAAAAGCATTCCCAGGAGTACTTACATACAGGTCTTACCTGGCGCTCATTATCTCCTCTAACACCTCCACCGTTATAAACCTCATCTTGTCCCCTTTCTTGCTCTGCTATCTTGTCGATCCCACTATCATCTGTCTAATAAATGCCACTTCATTCAGTTCATACCACCAGGAGCATTACCTGTGAAATGCTATACTAACCAGCTTTCCAAAGATCCTTCTCACAAATGCCCCTCCATTCAGTCCATTCTCTTAGGAACATTTCCTGTAAAAGGCAATGCCTACCAACTTCCCAAAGATGGCCACCGGGACTTTGTTAACTAGGGACATCACAAATTTCACCATATCCACTCTCATTCCTCTCCTGACACCTTTTCTCTTCCTTGCTCCTCTACTCAGAAACCCTGTCCAAACCTGATGGTAAGAACACTTTTTGGATAGCATGATAGAACCACCAGCTAGTTGTATAGCTCTGACTATCCTAATCTCCATTACTTCACTTCTACTCTTGCCCCATTTGAGGCTGCTCCTGCAGCCCATCCATGGAAAATCGAGCACTGAAATTGGGATTAACAGCATTAGCCACATTGTTTACTAAGTGTGGTATATGTTTGGATCTAAACATGACATTTCTGACATGACATGACCTAAACAGTTTAATACACTCTAAGCAGCTTCCAAGCGGTCATTGGCTGATAGCTCATTTGTCGCTATCACCATGGTCTGACTGTCAATGGAAAAATGTAACCCTCTTGTTTTCAAAGTCTTGTTTCCACAGCAGTGGCGGCTCCTCGAGGGAGTGCTGCGGGGCGGGGGAGGGGCAGGGTGGGGGGTAGTAAACTACGGTGTACGGCCGAACAGATTTAAGTAACTAAATAAATAAATAAAACGAATTACATTGCGCGTGCTGCATCGCCATTTGCGATGCAGCGCACGCAATGTAATTTGTTTTATTTATTTTTTTAGTTACTTAACTCTGTTTGGCCGTATGCTGTAGTTTACTACCCCCCACCCTGCCCCTCCCCCGCCCCATCGCCCCGCAGCACTCCCTCGAGGAGCCGCCACTGTTCCACAGTCTCTTTTCCCAAACCACTGGTAAGCATTCCAGAAAAGTATTTATGTTATAGCGTCACTTACAATCTTGAGTCCAACTTTTCAACATTGTTAAAAATGTACTCTATCTGCAGGGTCACCTCGTATTCTTGTTGGCTTTTGCTGAACTCTAGTTCTGCTGGCTCTAGAACTCATTGTACCCCTACTAACCAGTGGTAGAGTGTTGTGCTCCTCCTTTCATTATAGTAAAATTGGTATACTTCAGATTGGACCATTTAATTTACTCATAAGTCCCTATTATATGGTACCAAATGTACCAAGGGCCTGTAAATGAAATACTACCCGTGGAATACAGCAGTTATTGTGCCATCCACTGCAGTGGCACTGTAAGCATGTCTCTAGGCCTACCATTGTAGCCTGTCTTCGCAGTTGTAAAACTTCAAATTAGACCTGTCAAAATAACCCTTTTTGATAGGCCTGAAACTTTCTTTTAGATATTAAGTCACCCTTAGTAGGCCAGGGTGCATAGTATTTAAAAGTAGGACATATTAATGTTTCATGTTAAAAATATCTTTACAATGAAAAGCCTGAAAAGCTATTTTCACTGTAGCATGGTTGGCTGCTTTATAGGAGAGCATTGGAATACTCTTTTTTGGTTTGATTTCCTTTACTGGTTTGACTTCCTTTACCAGTAAACAGTTGCTCACAGAGGAGCCTGTAGGCCCTGCAGGGATTGCTGGACCCCGGTTCGTAAGCCCCTATTTATTTCCCCACCACTTCTCTGGTGCCAGCACTTGGACACACCCCCTTGGATGAAGGACTACTTAAACCTGGTGAGAGCGCGTCCGCGCAGCTCCCCCTGGGCACACAGCCCGCTGTTTTTCTTTCCTTGTAGGCACTTGTGTACTAGTGGAGGTGCCTGGCTCATTTCTTAACACGTGGGTGCCATATAGGAGGGAGTCTTCCCCCTGTTTCAAATAAGTTTATGTGTTTTAAATTTCTCATGATTTTGTTGGTTTTGATTTCCTTTACCAGTAAGCAGTTGCTCACAGGGGAGCCTGTGGGACCTGCAGGGGTTGCTGGACCCTGATTCGTAAACACCTCTTTATTTTCCACCTCTTCTAACAATAGCTGCGCTCCAGCGCTGGCACTTGGACATGCCCCCTTGGATGAAGGACTGCTTAAACCTGGTGAGAGCGTGTCCGTGCAGCGGACGTGCCGCTGGCGCACCGAAGGCACGTCAAAGGTACGCCCGTCAGCGCCCATCCGCGCTCAGACTGCGCTCAGCGCCAGCCACTATGCTGGTTCAGTCTCTCAGCCAACAGCCTCCCGGCACTATACCAGAGATCCGCTTCTGGTGTTCAATACAATGGGTAAGCACTGCACAGGTCCTATTCTCTCTCCCTTGGACTCATCAGAATGTTTTGCTTGTCCTTAATGCCTGTTGTCATTGTCTGACTTTCCTATAGAAGACCGCAGGCCTTCTAAAAACTCTAAATCTAGCTCCCTCCGTCCTAACCTTACTTACTGCTGCACCCTCATTAACAGACGTTGCTTAACTAAACATGCAATAGAATGTCTAGACTTCCTGGAGTCACAATCAATAGATATAGCTTTTATAACTGAGGCCTGGGTCGATGCAGGATCAAGGCCTGAGTTTGTTACAGCAGTTCCAACTGGCTACTCATCCTTCAGAAGGGATCCTGTTGGAAAAAGAGGCGGAGATTAGCCATTATCTATCATAGTTCCTTCAAATCTTCATTTGTTGAACTTGAAGACTCTCGGGAACCTGAAGCTTTATTTTAAGATTGAGCTCTCTAAGCTCTATTATTTCAACAGCCTCTTGGCCTATCGTCCCCCAGGCTAAATGTTGCTTCTATTTCTAATCTTTGTCAGTTAATGGACACAAAAACTGAAGTCGCGGATTTTATCTTACTAAGGGATTTCAACCTTCACTTTGCTGACCCTTCTAATAGCGACTCAGCCTATTTTACTGATGTAATGAATAGCATGGGTCTTGAACAATTGGTACAGGGACCTACACACATTGCCGGACATCAACTAGATGGTCTTTCAGACAATCCTTTATTACAGATTCTTCCTTCACTTCTTTTGGTCAGACCATTTGGCGGTCATCTTTAATCTTATTCTTGCCGCCAGCACCCCTGACATCGTGCAACAACGGCCGTCTAGGCCTTCTTGCACCTAGCATAGCCTTAATTCTAAACAACTAAATTTGACTTTAGCCTCTTCACAACCGCCTGACACAGCCTCGCATGACCTTGACAGTGCTGCCAGATCTTATCACTATTGGATCAATTTAGCTTTAGACATTATAGCCCCACTTAAGACTCAAAATAGTATCAGATCTGCGACTTCAGAAACAATCATGTTGCAGCCTTGAAAGGAAATGGAGGTACGAGTATTACGCCTTAGATAAGGATTGTTATAAGTCCTCCCTAGCTCTCTACAAAGATTTGATTATTAAGGGGAAAATAAGATACCACACAAATATGTTTGAATCTGCAAATAACTCATCTAAAGAGCTCCTTGCTACAGTTAAAAAATTAACTAAACCCCTTGATAACAAGAACAATAACATCAGTCATGACTTTTGCAATTCCATAGCAACCTTCTTCTCTGAAAAAGCGAATGCGTTTTTTAACCTTTTCTGCACTAATCAGATTTTATCCTCGGACTCTCAGGGTACCCAGCCTACCGATATAGGCGCGGTAGCCTCAGTTGATCCAAACGAACCTCCCAACCACCCTGTAACTACTCCCAATGGGTTACTATCGAATAAAGGCAATGATTTTGGGACACTGTCCTCTTTTTCCCCCCTCTCCCCAAATCTAGTTTAAGCCTTTATTTCACACAAAAATCAGATTCTCTTTTGGATCCTTGTCCTCCCAAAATAATAGTCTAGCACCTGACATCATCTCAAAGTATCTAACGAATATCTTCAATCAGATATTCAGCTCTGGCTACTTTCTTCTTGACTGGAAACTGGCATCAATCCTCCCCCTTCTCAAAAAATCTAACTTAGATGACTCTAACCTGAATAACTACCGCCCCATCTCCCGTCTTCTGTTTCCAGCACAAATTATTGAGAAGGAGATATTTCCAACTCATTACCTTCATCGAGGATCATCATCATCTTGATGCCTCTCAGTTTGGCTTCAGAAGCCTCCAAAGTACTGCACTTGCCGTGATCATTGCCACTGAGCAAATTTGACAAACCATTGATATAGGAGGAAACGCTGCCTTTATCTAATTAGATCTTTCGGCAGCGTTTGATTCTGTCAACAATGAAATCTTGTTTGGGTGCCTTGCATCCATCTGCATCAAGTATCAAGCTCTTACCCTTGTGAAATCCTTTCTTTCGGACAGAAAGCAATTTGTGACACTTGAGAATTTTAAATCTCTGTTTTTCTCTCTCCCCTGTAGTGTTGCTCAATGCTCTGCCCTGAGTCCTACCCTTTTTAATACCTATGTTGCTCCCCAGGCCAAACTTTTTAGATCTTTTGGGTTTTCAGTCGTTTCCTATGCCGATGATATGCAAATCGTAGTCTGTGGCTAGCGATCCGGTTGAAATGGCCCTTCACTTTCACGATTGCAAGCGCAGGTCGGTGAATGGATGACTCACAATTGCCTAAAGCTTAATTCCGGTAAAACTGAGATATTGCTTTTTGGCAAAAATACCACCATGTGGTTCCCAGCCTGGTGGCTAGTAGAGCTAGGTACACTTCTGACCCTACTCTTTTAGCTAAGAATCTAGGTGTAATATTTGACAGCTAGCTTTCATTCAAGGGCCACATAAACTCCATCACATCTGCGTCATTTCACACTATGAAACTTCTTAGGAAAATTTTTGCTTTTATTCTTATAGATCTGTAGAAATCAGTGACCTCCTCTCTTGTCCTATCAAGGGTAGATTACTGTAATGCCCTCTTCGTCAATTTATAGAACAAATCTCTAAACAAAATTCAGTTCCTACAAAATACGGCAGCACAGCTACTTTTGGGCATTCCCAAACACCAATCTGTGTCCTTCGCACTTGGGCAACTGCACTGGCTTTCTGTCAAAAAACGAACAGAGTTCAAATCTCTATGCATTGCCTTCAGGGCACTGCATAGAGGTGGCCCTGAATTCTTCAGGCTACATTTTCGGTGGTATATTCCTTCTAGAACTCTTTGTTCTACCTCCGCGTACAACCTGGTGTTGCCCAGATTTGAAAAGTCACAATGGGGTGGAAGGAGCTTCATTATCGCCACCTCTCATCTTTGGAGCTCTCTTCCTCTTGGACTGAAAAAATACACTGATCTGCTGCAATTCAAGAAGGCCTTAAAGACCTGGCTCTCTCAGCACTAATCTTCCCATTTCTTGCCTCTCCTCTCTCTTCAGAACATAACGCCTAGACACTTCAGGGTATTAGAGCGCTTTACAAGTGTCACTTTATTGATTTATTCATTCATTCACAATAGTAAGTTTAATAAATGTTATTTCCAGCTAGAAAACAGGTACACTTTGTTTTGAGATTTTGACATATTTATTGCAAGCTCAATTTGCCGGCGAAGTCGGATTTGTACTAAATATTTTGGAAGGATGACTTTTGAAAAATTACTTATTCCCTACCTGACATCCAGGGAAGCAAAATCTCCATTTTCCTCTCCTTCTGCCTGCCAGTAATTAACATTTCAATAGGCATGCATGCGGTGTAAACTTGCACCTAGGACAGGAACAATAGGCCTTGAGTGTGGGAGATATTTTTATGCCTTTGACAGAACTTTATTAACTTTAAAGAGACCTACCCTGTCTCATGCAGATGTAGCTAACACCAAGTCCAGCACCCTGGTTTGTCATCGCAGCCAGACCGGCTTCAAACACAGTGGGCCTTTTGTTGATATCACATTGTCAGATCCTGCTGGAGTGTCAAGCAGTCTACTGGGATTTTTAATATAACTCTTGAGCACACTTAAAATAGACCTCCTCTGTCACAGGCAAATGTTACCTGACACTTGGGCATGGCTCTTCTTTTGTCCCTCCAGCCAGACAGGCCTCCATCACACTGGCCCTCTTTTTGACATTACAGTGTCAAACCCTGTTTGGCATGTTAGCTGGGCTCACATATAATATTTGTGACACACGTCAAAGGAAGGAAACAGAAGGCCAAAACAGTTTGTGTGTATCCCCTGTCTGGTTGCTGAAAACTCAGCTTTTCTCTGCCAGACTTCTGTCTCTGAGGATGTTGTGGTCAAAGGGACTACTTTAAACTAGAGTCTAGTGTTAGATGGGGGAGGATACTGGGATTATCATAACACACATTATACACTCATCCAGAGCCTATGTTGAGTGTGCCCAAAATAGATAGGAGTATTCCTCGGAACATTTACCCCATTGTTAAGTGTGTCCCCAGGCATCATTCCAATTCACTAGCTTCTGCCAGGCGTAAATGTGGCATCTCCAGACACCCACTTCAGAGTAATCCTGGAACTGTGGAAGATCAGAAAAGGACTGAACCCGCTGTTTGGGACCTGAGAACAGCCTAGAATACTGGACCTGCTCTCCCTCTTGTACCCAGAACAAATATGTGAAATTCAAGGGTCATGTGGCTGACCTCCTGTTAAGCCTACAGGCACACAACAATCTACAAGAGGCCTTTTCCTCCAACTGCCCGCTGACCAGTGACAACTGAACTTTGACTGGACTCTCCTGTTGGCCTCTACCTGCCACCCTGTGGGTCTCTATGTGCCTTCCCTGAAGTCCTGGGAGGCTTTGGAAGTGGACTTCAGTGGAGGATTGAGACTTAATGACTGAAGTCAGAAGGTAAAACGTTTTACCAGGAGGAACCTTGTTGGTGCAACCAATCCGTGCTCTATAGCGGTCAGTCTGAAATCATGCCTTGGCACCAGTCTATTCTGATCAGTTGCTGTTATGGAGCTTTACATTTTCTAAGTGCTTTTTGCCTTACTACTTTTAAAACTAATATTTCTGAGTACCATTTTCTGATTTTGATGATTTTGGTGTCTGTTGCTCATTAATTTGATCTATAGTTTTCTAAAACGGGCCTGCAAATTTTATTGTGCTGGTTTTGTTACTTTCACATTGTTGGTACACCTTGAACTTAACAAACAGTTCTCTGGGTAGAGCCCTGCTACTTGGGCCACAGCTACCAGGGACAGAGCATTGATTCTCTCAGAACTATGTTTTGGTATAAGCAGATTGTGTTTATTAAGTTGGTAGGGGTCATTCCATCCCAAATTAATGATCCAATTTCTGACAATTACCCTCATCACATGTTGTCAAAAAGTGTGACAACAAATTCGTCTAGGAATTGCATACATGGGGACAGGATCACTACCAGAATATCGGAACCAAAAATATCGTCTGGACAGAATATTGTGTAAAAAATACTGAGGGCCAAAATATAAAGAAGGTAAGTGCAAATAGGTAAGTACTACTCTTAACTCCACATCTACGCACCTTGCAGATATATATGTTGTCAAGGTACATATATGTGGAGTTATATTTAGAAAAACGTTGCTTACCTGTAGAAAGTTACCTTCACAATATTTTTGTCCTCGATATTCTCAACACAATATTTTGTCCATACAATATTGTTTCTCCAGTATTTTGTTTGAGTACCCAAGGGACGAAAGAACAAGAAGAGAGTTGAAATAATAGTCAGATTTCCAGTGTGACTATCCCCAAGACCAGATAAATGAAGTTAGAGGAAATGTACGAATGAATGCAGAAATTAATGTACAGTGCTTTTGCAATAAGATGTTTCTATTATGTAAGTATTGTTGCAACTCATACATGCTTTTAATGCTCAAAACTAACTCTATGATCCTTCCTGAGTCGTATTTACTCCTCACAGAGTTAATCCAGCTCTATTATGCAGACTGTATGATGGTTGATGTTAGACCTGGAATCTGTGGCATGGTTTACCCCCTAACATTTTGCCTTCAACCTTCCTGTTTGCTGAGTTTGTTTTTGCTGGCTTTAAGACTCTGTGCACTTTACCACTGCTAACCAGTGCTAAATTGCTTGTGCTCTTTCCTTAAAATATGGTAAGATTGGCTTATATTCAATTGGAATATTTAATTTACTCGTAAGTCCCTAGTGGGTGGCACTCCCTGTGCCCAGGGCCTGTAAATTTAATGCCACTAGTGCTCTCCATGCCACTGGAGTCAAGCTATCCTGGCTGATGAGGGGTGAATCCCCGAAACCGGTCCTAGGATGCTTGTTTCCAGTCCAGGGAGAACCTGGCCTGGCAGTTCGGGCTGGACTGTTCCCATTGGGCGCAGGGTCAAGACTGATTTGCATATGGCTGGGTTCAAACTAGAATGGCCTGGTGAGCAAAAAAACTATGCATTTAGGCCCAGATTTCTGTACTGGGGTGAATGTATGACATTGTTCTGCATTCTGTCCATCAACTGTTGTTTTTGCATTTGTCCCCCTGAGTGGGACGGGTATGCCCAGACGTGGGTCCCGTGCTCTCCATGCCACTGGAGTCAAGCTATCCTGGCTGATGAGGGGTGAAACCCCGAAACCGGTCCTAGGATGCTTGTTTCCAGTCCAGGGAGGACCTGGCCTGGCAGTTCAGGCTGGACTGTTCCCATTGGGCGCAGGGTCAAGACTGATTTGCATATGGCTTGGTTCAAACTGGAATGGCATGGTGAGCAAAAAAGACGATGGATTTAGGCCCAGATCTCTGTACTGGGGTGAATGTATGACATTGTTCTGCATTCTGCCCATCAACTGTTGTTTTTGCATTTGTCACCCCGAGTGGGACGGGTATGCCCAGACGTGGGTCCCGTGCTCTCCATGCCACTGGAGTCAAGCTAGTCTGGCTGATCAGGGGTGAAACCCCGAAACCGGTCCTAGGATGCTTGTTTCCAGTCCAGGGAGGACCTGGCCTGGCAGTTCGGGCTGGACTGTTCCCATTGGGTGCAGGGTCAAGACTGATTTGCATATGGCTGGGTTAAAACTGGAATGGCATGGTGAGCAAAAAAACCTATGTATTTAGGCCCAGATCTCTGTAGTGGGGTGAATGTATGACATTGTTTTGCATTCTGTCCATCAACTGTTGTTTTTGCGCTAGTGAGCCTGCAGCACTGATTGACATGTGTCAGGCCTGTCATTGCAGCCTGTGTGTGTGCAGTTTTAAACTGCCATGTCAACCTTGCAAAGTAAATCTTTTGCCAGTCCCAAACCTTCCCTTTTAATACATATAAGTCACCACTAGGATGGGTTCTGGACAGACCAGATGGCAGGGTGCAGTGTGCTTAAAAGGTGGGACATATACTTTTTAGTTTTACATGTTCTGGTAGTGGAACGCTCTTACATTCGTTTTCCACTACTGCAAGGCCAACCTCTCCTATAGGATAACATTGGAGTTACCTTATTACATTTAATAAGCCATAATTTCCAAATAGGAACAGGAAACCAGTTTATGTCTGGTTTCTTTGGAATGGTAATGAAAAATCCTAACTTATGGTGAAGTTGTATTTTAAATTACAATTTTGAAAATACCCATTTTAGAAAGCTGGCATTTTCCTGCCTTGCCCATTTTGTGCATGCACCCTGTCTCTGGGTCACATGACTGGGTGTAGTTGGCAGTTGGGCCTTGTGTATTCCTCCTAGACAGCCACACACAATAGGGAGCTTATGTGTTGCTGGATGGGCCATCACTGGCAGGATTGGAGGGAGGAGCTGGGCATAGCCCCACTTACACTTGAATAGGCTGTGTCCTGCCACCACAAGAAAGGCTGCATACCCCTGTAGTTAGTCTGGAGCCAGGGCAAAATGCACTTCAATGACATGCCTATAGAAGTTTCTACCTACTTCAAAGGCACAACTGGGTATAAATATTGGCCCTCGGACACCAACACTTCAGTACACTTTTGGACCTGTGGATACTCTGCCAGGAAGAAGGAATGTTGTGCTGCTGAAAGCACTGCCACTCTGCTGGACTGCTGCTCTAAAAAACTGCTGTCCTGCTGTGCTGACCTGCTGCCTTCTTGCCTGTGTGAGAAGTAATGGACCTGCATCTGTTGAACCCAAGACCCCAGAGTGACTCCAAGGGCTAGTTGGCTGGCCTCCTGATTTGAGCCTCAGGGGCAGAAGGCTCCATCAACAGTGAACCCAGCACATGGGCCATCTGTGAGTCTACCCTGCCAAGTGGCGCCACCCCAGACATGGGCCCTTGTAAGTAGGCCTATGGTGCTCTGCCAGCCTCCGTGGACCCAGTAGAACCAACGCATCACAGCTGCTGCATGGATCAGAACCCGTTGCAAAGACCCACATCACCTCCGCAGCCCACAGCCTCTTCGAAACCGCCACTGAGCGATGGTACCTCGCTGCAGGTCCGTGCATCCCTCATCAACAGCAGCTCCGATGACAATGCCGGACTCTGAATCGCAGCTTCACAGCTCCTCGAAACTGACTCATCATCCCGACGGCGCGACGCCGGACTTTGCATGTCAAGCCCTCATCAACAGGATACTCAATGACAATGCAGGACACCTTGTATCACAGCATCACTGCATCTTTGAAACGACACATCGCCTCAGCTGCGCAGCGCATCATTGATACCGATTCTAGCAACGCTCCAGAGACCAGGATTTAAGGTACTTTGTTCAGCCGGCCTAATTGGGCTCCTGTAGCCGACCGGTGCTCCATCGCAGTCGACCTGCACTTGAGACTTTGTCCCGGTCTTGCGCAACCAGACATGCATAGTTGCTGTTTTGTGCTTTTTGGAATAATTTTCAATAAGGTGTTTAAAATTGCATATCTCCGGTTTTACTGATCAGATTTCTTTTAGTTTTGGTCTTGTTTTATTTATTGAAAATAGCTCTACTTTTCTAACTTGGTGTGGGATGCTTTTGTGTGGTTTTTCAATGTATTACTTTATTTATAAGTGTTGCAGAAATATGATGGAATGGAAAAGCACACAGGGGACCTTCCTGTGGTGCCACCTGCAGTTGAGGGGGATGACTTGATCCCTGAAGTGGAGCTCCCCGCCAGGGCAGAGCTCAGTGTGTCTTCCTGCACCCTGTTCCCAGAGGAGCTGATGGAAAGGAAGGTGGAGAGGGAGTTCCGGCTGTAGAATGCCTAGTTCAGAATGGAGAAAAAGAAACTGGCCATGGAGGCAGAGGAAAAGAAACTGGCCATAAAGGCAAAGAAGCATGAGGCAGAGATAGCCATAGAGGAGAAAAAATATTTACTGGCTCATGAACAGAGTCTGAAAGAGCTGGACATCAAGGGCAGGTCCAGCAGTGATGGTGGCAGCATACCTCCAGTGTCCTCAGGAGACAAGAAAGTCCATATTCCCAAAGATCTGGTGCCTGACTTTGTTCTGACAGATGACATCGACATGTGGTTTGAAGTGTATGAGGTGGCTTTGCAGATGAATAGGATTCCTTAGGAGGATTGGGGGCTAGCCTCTGGAGACACAACCCTTGAGAGGGGAGGGATGCCCTACTGGCCCTGCATAAGGGGGACAGGATGAGGTATCCCCTCATGAAGGACACCCTTTTTTACGTTCAAACAGTTTTATTGAAAAAATAAGCAGTTAAAGATTAGATAGTGATGACACACTGCAGGGTACATTGTAGAACATCCTACAACTACATAGGTTAATATGTGGGATAGAGCGTAGCAAAAATGACAACTATACAGGATGTACAATTGTGCAAAAACGTCTGTTGGTATATCGTTTGTCAGGTATGGTGATAGATCCATATGGAGAAGTACATTGAGAGCATAACTTAGGATAGTAGGGAGTTAGGTACGGAATGTCTGCGTAAGATGAGAATTGAGGACCCTGAGTGTGCACAATATGTGTGAGCGGAAAATAAAAAGAAAATAAAGAATAGAAAAGGAAAGAGAGAGGCGTGAATAGAGCACTAGAGGGGATGTGACTAGTGTGAGAAGAGGGGGGTGAGATTGGAGGGAAAGAGGGGGCTGGGTAAACAAAGATTGCAGTGAGGGCCAGTCTAAGTGTGTGTTGGAGGTTTTTTCTGTCTCGGTGGGTTGTGGAATTGTGTGAGCGGGAGGGGTGTTGAGGCTACGGCAGATCCACTTTTTGTAGGTGCAAGTCAAGTGCATTCCATAGGTAGCGCATGTGTGATGTGTTATGTAGTTTCTTGTATATTACGTTGTCCGTGCTCTTGGTATATTGATGACATTTTTGTACTATGGAAAGGATCACACCAACATTTAACAAAAGCAATCAAAAAACTCAACACAGTGGACGACAGAATTGGATTCACCTTCACGATTAGCAAAGATCAAATCACATTTTTGGATACTTTAATCATTAACCGAGATGGCCATCTCACTACAAGTGTTTATACGAAACCAACAGATCGGAATAACCTACTTCATTAAACCAGCTTTCATCAACCCTCATTAAAAAATCACCTGCCATTTTCCCAAATGCTCAGATTAAAACCAATCTCATCAAATGATGAACTATACAACAACAGTTTGGTGACCATGGTTAAAAAATTTAGACACAGGGGCTATCCAGAAATCATCTTACAAGAGGCAGTTCAAAGAGTACAGAATAAAACACTGGAAACTTTATTAACCAGTACAAACTAACCAAAAGAAAACAGAATGGTATTTGTATCTAAATTCTCGACTCGTAGTTATAGGATCAAGAATGCAATATAGAAACATTGGCCGAGGTTGAAGATGGAAAAAGATTTCAAGGGGATATTCGAAAGTCAACCAAGATTTGTGTATTTACGCACAAAAAACTTTAAACAAATTCTCAACAAAAAACATGAGAAAAAGGAACAAAATGATCGCGGTACTTTACCTTGTATGAATTGCAGCAGCTGTAATTCTGTCATCAAAGGCAACACTACATTACACCCCACTCGAGGCACTACCATCAAACTGAAAGTGACAGCTACATGTGACAGCAGCAATGTAATCTACATGTTAAAATGCCCTTGTGGACAAGCGTACGTGGGGAAAACTGAGAGAAAAATGAAGATACGTTTGAATGAACACAGTTCACTTCATGTACCCCATGCGCAGGAGTTTCGACATTCAACTGTGCCTGGGGTGTCACGCTCACGGGGGAAAGAGCAGACGCAGAGACAGGTACCGTCATGTAGGGAGACAGGGTGGTAGGGGTGAAAGAGGGAGTAGCAGTCGATACAGAACTAATAGACTGGGCGGGGGAGCTAACAGCACCTGCCCCGGTGACTGGTGTGAGTAGAGGAGAAGCAAGAGGGGCCGGGGCTGAAGCGGTAGTGCTAGAAACAGGAACACTAGAAGGGGCGGCAGTAGAGGCCAAGGACTGAGATGTCGGGACTGTCGGGTATATCCGTTCAGGGGCATTAGGAGAGGAGGGCGAGAATCCAATAGCTCTTCGACAAAATCATCACCTTCCTCTCTAGTAACATAACATTTATCTGTCTGTAACCGAAACTTTCTATCTGCGCATTCTATGCCCTTCTCTATCTTTCCTCTTTCATAGGCTACTGCTTTCTGTGTTATAGTTTGCGTCTGCCTCTTCCGGGCCTCTTTCTCTGCTCTCATTCGTCGCTGCTTTGCTTCTTTCTGCCATACTCTTAGAGAATCAAATATCGACTGTCTGCTCTTTTTAGTGAACAATTGTCCTGCAAGAAATTCAATTTCTGTTCATCAAATGAGCTGGTAAGCGGCCCCTGTAACTCAGCATTGTCCCTCGTATATTTATGCCACAATGTGCTAAACATAATAGGGCCAATACAATGTTTAACGTATACGTCGAAATTTGGAGAACCCTCCGAAGGCGCAGGCTGGCTCTCTTCCAATCGAGCATCAGTAGAACAACATCGACATCCAAAACACCCCAATTTGCTTAAACAAGGCATCTTAACATAAGACACATGCTCTGTCCCTAACGGACAAGTATAACACCAGCAACAGTAAATAAAGAAAAAATAAAATTACAAATATTCACAAACCAAACGGTCCAGGGACCACTCCCTACAGTCCGAAGACTGTACCAAATTCAAGAAGACAGGCTCCAGCCCCAGATCTTTTCAAGCATTAGCCAAATTACCAGTTGGTCTGGCAGATTGTTCGCGGACAGTCCCGGACCTTTTCAAGTGTGGGCCAAATTTCCAGGCGGTCCGGTGAACTGCTCGCATACACTCTGTGCCTTTTCAAGGGTCCGCAAACCCACCAAGTACAAGACAAGACAGTCCGGAGACCGTACCAAGACACAGCCCGTCGACTCGTGTCGTTCAAGCAAGGCAGTTCGAAAACTGCAGACAAGACAGTCCAGAGACTGTATCAAGACACAATCGGCAGGCTCGTGCCGTCCAAGAATGGCGCCATTTTTCCAAGAATCAAATCACTCACCTGCTGCACACAGGTCGAGTCAAGTTATTCTCCACTGCCAACTCTTCGGACCAAACGGTCAACTCCAAGGTTTCACCTTCTCAGGACCCCAGCCGGTAACCACTAGACGAGGGGGCGCCCGATCAGCCGGGCGGGGCAGATGCGAGAAACAAACTCGGTCTTGTATGGGGTACCCCGATCCGCCCAACCGACCAAGCGCAGCCCCCCGACCCTACAACCCGATTACGGGCTATTCGGATCACCTTGCGGGGTCCCTGTTCGGGCGCCAACTGAAGGAAGTGGCCCTCTAGGGCCACTTGGGTTTTCTTACAACCACCTGCTATGCCTTCCCAAGAAGAAGAGTCGGTCAGAGAATACAAACGTACATTTTATTAGCAATAATCTGCAGAGGAGTCCATCCTGCCCTGTACCCTAAGATGTCTGCCGAGGGACTGGCCCCCCAACAGTCCACACTGAGTAATCATTCCTCTCGAGAAGCCCCCAACCACGCCCACAATGGAAAACTACCGGCCTGGGCCGATCATGAACAAAGAGGCATAGTAGGATGAGCTAACACCTGCCAGATGGGTACATTTTATCAGGAATCCAAGGCCACAGTGCTGGGTCTCAGCATCTCCTAACGTGGGAGCAGAAACTACACATTCGGATAAGTATGCGAGGGCAGAATGGCCTATTCATTAGTAAGTCGAGAAACAGCCTTGAACAGAAGGAAAAATAATAACGAAATACAGTGTTCTGCTGAGGCATGCAATACGAGTAATGAGGCCTAACTCAGGCACAGTCTAAGCAGCCTAATAAGGATTACGAAATGCAAAATGGAGTCACACTCGCTAACTGAAGCCTGCGCATTACGGGGATGGCTCAGTGGGTTGCATAACGTGAATACAAATGGCATCTATTTAGCCACACATTGCTAACCTAATATAGCGTGAAACTAGTGCGTTGCAGGGATGGGAATTCGAAACCTAACACCACCCCAAAATAACGGGCTTGTTGAGAGGGGGTTGGCTTTAGCCCCTTTGAACATCTATAAGGGCACCCTGTGAGAGGACCCCTCCGTCTGGTGAAGAAAGGCTGGGAGCAAGCTCCTGAGAGCCTAGAGGCCAGCCAGAAGGTCTTGAAACAGTGGTTTGACCAGAAAGCCACTCTGGTCGAGTTTCAGCCTGGCCAAAAAGTGTGGGTGATGGAGCCTGTGGTGCTCAAGTCCCTTCAAGACCACTGGTCTGGGCGCTATAAGGTGAAAGAGCACAAGAGTGAGGTCACCTACTTGATGGACCTCAAAACTCCCAGGTCCATTTAAGGGTTGTGCACGTCAATAAAGTAAAACCCACTTTGAGAGGTCAGAAGCTCCCATGCTCCTGGTCACGGATTATGGAGTGGAGGATGAGAGTGAACTTCTCCCCGACCTCCTTTCTTTCAAGAAGCAGGATGGGTCAGTGGGGTGTGTGGCCTATCCCCTACCCTGACCCTGGATCAACGAGAGACTGCCACCAGTTGGGGCAGTTTGCCTCTCTCTTCTCTCTTACTTAGGACTCACTACCGGCTGCGGCCAGTGCAGGTAGGAGTGGTGAGTCGGTGGGGGGGATTTCAACAGACGACAATGAGGGAAAATGAATTATTTATTTAATTTTCCCTCATGGTCACCTGTCGACCCGGCCTGACCGCCCCACTGCTCTTACCTGCACTGGTCGTGGCTGCTCACTACATGGTGTGCCCGTGAAGAGTAAAATCTGCAGCCTGTCTGATAAAGATGAGAGCCAGTAATAAGGAGGAGGTCCCCAAGATGCTGGAGTTAAAGGTTATTGAGCCCTCAAACAGCCCTTGATCCAGCCCGGTGGTGCTGGTCCCTAAGGCTGCTCCTCCAGGTACCACCCCCGATCGTACATTCTGTGTGAATTGCCGGGGGTTCTATACAATCACAATCAATGACACACTCCTTATTTCCAGAGCTGATGAGCTCATAGATCGGTTGGGAGCTGCCAAGTTCTTCAGCACATTTGACTTAATGTCTGGGTGCTGGTAGATTGCCCTAACTGAGGGGGGCCAAAGAGAGGTCCGGGTTCTACGTCCGAGAAAAGCATTTCCAGTTCCGTATAATGCCCTTTGAAATGAAGAACACCCCCACCGCCTTCCAGAGGTGGTCAACCAGGTCCTGGCTGGACTGGAGAACTTCAGTGTTGCCTACCTGGACGACATTGCAGTCTTAAGTGCTAGTTGGGTGAACCACCTGTGCCACCTTAGGGAAGTGCTTCAGGCTCTGCAGAAATCAGGTCTGACTATCAAGGCCAGTAAGTGCCTGATAGGGTAGGGTTCAGTGGTCTACTTAGGACACCATATGAGAAGAGGCAAGGTGCAGCCCCTCCTGGCCAAGATTGAGACCATTCTGACTTGGGCACCTCCCAAGACCCAGACAGAGGTGAGATCCTTCTTAGGCCTCACTGGTTATTAAGACACCCTCATGGACAGCCCTCCTATTTCTTTGTGAATGCACTTAATGTCATTACTGCTAGAATCAGTATTAATATGTATAGTCTGAATCTCGTCTAAACTTTTTGCCAAAGAAGGTTCTTGAGATTTAAGAATGTTTTACTTAGCAGGAGGAGGAGATGCCATCTGTTTTTGTTCAGTCGATTGGTCATTTTTTAATTCAGCTATTATGGTAAGTATTTGAAGATAAATTTAGCAAACAGTCAAGTGAATAATGTGATAAAGTCTTAAAGATTAAGTCAACACTTTAAGTAGTTGTTTTCTGGCAATAATAGGTTAGTAATATAAGAGAAAGGATGTGCCATAGCTAAAACTAACTTTGGGAGGTATCACAACACCCTCTGAAGAGGGCAGGGCAGGCTTACTATGATGAGTTGTCTCTGTGAGGAAGCACTGTGGGCGTGGGGGACCCCGCAATCTTGACGCCCCAAAAATCTACCTCTACAGATTGTCCACAATTCAATGAATCGAAGATGGTGTTAAGCCTCAATTTCACCAGGAAATGTGTCCCTGAGGAAAGGCACCTTCCTACACACCAAAATATCGCAAAAACAGTCAGTTAGCTGAAAGGGTTCACTCAATTACTGAGTTCTAGATCAGCAAGGAGACATTTAAAGGATTTATTACAAAAATTTAAAGGAAATACGGTACAGAGTCAAATCCATGATGGTCTCAGCAAGTAGGGCATTACAGAGAGGTGCAGAATCAACAATATTTCCAAGCGGGCAGCAAAATCAAAAGAGAAACGGACAGCATCCTTATAAGCATCAAAGTCGTCTGGCTCACCCCCAAACCAGTGGTTTTATACAATATGTTCACATATGAAATCACTAAAACTGCAGATTCATTGTGGTATGATCATATTTGTTTCATTCTCAGCAAATCAGGGCCCAGTTTTATTATGTGTCATATTGTCATAGCACTTAAGTACTATCACACTACATAAATTATTGATTCTGCCCACTCTAAGCTAATTCCATCTGGAGATGGTGGAACAAACTGGATACATGAACAACAACAAGCTATTATGAATTAATAGGGTACAGGGTGTTAGCTTGAGGACCTTGAAGTAAAGTTGCAGTGTTCTGACTGGGCCGGGGAAGATTCACCAAGAACAGCTTTAACAATGAGAATGGAAATAAACAAATATGATTTTGCTTGACAGTGTGTTGCAGAAATAACAAACAGTAAAATGTGCAGGGCTAAGACAGCAGAGGAGTCCATTTTGTAAAACATGAATGCTTGGCCCAAATTGAGGCCTAGTTAACTAGGGCCAGGAAAACACACTTCTACACATCGTAAGAAATGTGCTTAAAGACAATAGTACTATATCAGCATATACATGTGTAATCAAGTATAAACCTGCGTTCTGCACGTTCTCAATAATGCACAAAAACATATGCTCAAAAATAATCTGCAGCCCAATGTCAGGATGCACAGCAATCTATAAACAAACTCAAAAGCTTGAAGAATGCAAAACGCTCAACAAAATGGAAGGACGCTGGCTTCCCACAACAAAATATGCCCCCAGGGACTAAGGGAATAACCTCCCTTCAGCGTTAAATTATCAGCATTAGCATGTAGGTTTGGAACTTCAAGGAAGAATCGACATTTTGTCCGCTCGCATTCCTAATCTCAGAGTTTATCAGTTTCTGCCTTCTCTTTTACCTCCATGTCTTGGATTAAGTGCAACCTCCTAGATTTATCATTAGCCTATTTAGGTTTAAGAAATGCTTGATTTAAAACTAAGATGTGGTGTGCTACTTCAGTATGTTCTGCCATTAAATGCTCGAAGACTTTGTGTAGGTCATGATTGGTAATTGGCATGAGCCTTTAATATTTTTTTTTACTGGGGTATAGAGAGTGGGAATTCTCCACAATGATCATCTTCATCTGATAAACTAATTAGTGTGTGACGATTTATATGTAATTTTGAAACTCAGTGCGTGGGCTGTTGTGAGCCTGGCTACCAGACAGTAGTTCATCAAAGATGGAGTGGGTGATTCGACATTATGCTTTCACCCTTTTATATATATATATATTTTATACATTTTAAGATTAGGGGACCTATTCACAAAAGTAAATATAAATGTGTGCATTTACTCATGTATATATTTACTGCTGCACCAACTCTACATGTTTTACATTTCCCAAAACCCCTCCCATTAAGGAGGGGATATTCCCTATTTTCCACCGCTCCGTATGGTCTCTCCATCATTTACACCTAAACCATATACTTACATGTGCGGAGATCTCTCCACATTTACAGAGATCTCTTCATAGGAAATGCTGGAAAGGCGGAGGTCTCTGCCTGTAGGCTAGTGAATAGCAATATCTGGGCTTTAGGTGTCTAACAGATCAACTTTAAAATGTAGATTGAAGTGCATTCAGGTAATTAATAACATCAAAGGACAGCGTCTGCAATTGGCAGAGATACTATATTTAGAAATGCCTTGCATGTACAGCAGCTCCAGAGCCCTTGTTCCCAGAAATAAGCAGATAATGTAGTTGGAAATAAATCCACACATTTTAGTTTGCTTGGCTTACAATGGAGTCCTGCCAATATTCCAGGAAATTTGTGGATTATTTACCAGTGTGTGGAGCTGAGGTAAGAGACATGTTCCTGTTCTGTATCAAATGACGTATTCGTATAATTGGGTTGTTCTAACTCAATAGAGTACGTATATAATAGCAGGATGCAGTATCTTTTAAAGATTACACATTTGGTTCTGTGTTTTGGGTTGACTCCTTGCTTCCTCTGGGCTGTTCGTACACACTCTGGAGACTCCCATCTTAAAATGTGGGAAGGGTATCGCCCATCACTGCCTGCACTAGCCAGTCTCACTCCAAGTGATCCTCGCTTGCTTCATTGGTAACTATCCACTTAGAAAGGTATCCAGGGCAGTTTACTTTGAGGTGCGGGTCTTTCTTCAAAAATTACAATTTCAGGGCCTTTGGAGCTAATAAGATGTCAGTCTAGCATATCCTTGGCCATAGCTGGATTTCCCCTTGTCTGGTTGTTAATAATGCTTACTGGGCTAAGGAGAATGAGGTATGTTTCCAGGGGGATTTTCTTTACAAAATTCCCTTGGTCAGCCAGGAAACCTGTATGTGCCCACATTGTCTTAGAGTGCACCTGTTTTCCCTAGGTTATCCAGGTAATCTCTGAACAAGACAGCTAAGTCTGAGTGAGAAATTCAAGTGAAGTAATGTCTCCTGGCTTTAATGCATCAAGGAAATATGTTTTCAGTAAATACACAGTTGTTTTGTCTACTTAAGTTATCGTGGGGTCTCTCTGAAGTATAGCAAATCTAAAATTAAGTTTTTGTTGGGATCCCAAGGATCCTCATTCTCATTTCAAGTTTCAATGTGTTTTTCCTCTATTAATGGTGGTGAGAAGTTAGGAGCCATAGAGTTAAGTTTGGTCACCATTTTGTGGTTTACACACTGGGCCCCTAGGATCTGTGCATAGCTCTATGAACAGTTATTTGGGTTGCTGTTTCATGTGACCTCAATGTCATGTGATTGTGATGGGCACTTGCTCACAACAGGAGCTGCAGGGTTAGACCAGTGGCTCACTACAGTCTACAATGCTGCTGTATTTTTCTTGCCCCTTTGGCTACACTGGCCTTCGCCGTGACCCTACAATGATTGTTAATCAGCAGTGTTCTCTTGACTCTTTCTTCTCCCTGAATTTGTAACGATAGCCAGACTTTCTTTTATGGGGTCTTCCCATTGGCACAACTCACATTATAAGACTTTTGTTTGTCCTCAAACGAAGATGATGCCGCACCCTGATTGTGCTTCACAAGGTGTAGTGCTGACCCAGTTTCCACTATCTTTTCAATGTCATTTTTAGTTCTCGCCTACACAGCGCACATGCGCTGCTTATTAGGTCTCGCCTACGCAGCGCGCATGCGCTGCATAGGAAAAAAGACCTTTTGCAATCGATTCGGCTTTTCAGCCAAAAACGTGCACGAGTTCCATTGCCTTCAATGGCAACGCGTGCACGTTTGGCGATTCACTTGCGGGAGCGAGCAGCTGGCGCCATATGGTAGCAATTATCGCTCCTGGCGCCGCTCGCTCCTGCAAGGGAATCGCGCAGGCCCCTTCCTCTCCCCCCTCCCCCTGCTGCCGTGCGAGGCTCGCGCGCTTGTTTTTTACTTTCAGCACGAGGCGCCCGCGCTTGTTTGAGTTGGCCTGAAGAGCTGTACGAGGATCAAACTCTGCAAAGTGTATGAGAGTGGGAATATTGTAGCCACAGAATATACGTTCGGGCTAGAGTTCAGCTCTAGCAGCATGCTTATGTCTTCGAGTGCTGTTCTGAAAGAAGAGGCGGTCTCGTGCACAGTGTGGCGAGACACCGCAACGAAGAGATGTTATCGAGGGCATCACGTTCGCAAAGCATTGCTTCCCCAACCTTGTTTATTTAAACAGAAAACATGTTGATACGTTGCGGCCTCATTAAGTGAGATTAATCATTTCAATGCAACAGGGAGGCCACTCATAGAACCAGTTGCGTGCATCTCCTGCTGTATTGTATTTGCATTAATATAGCGCTTCATATCTGTGAGGAAATGCCTAGGAGCATTAGTGCACGCGTAGGGAGTGTTTGGTGGCTTGAGTGTGGCATGCAGCTGTGCGCGCTCTGCAACATCCATCTTGGCAGTGACCAGTGACACAGAGCCAGAGGGGGCAGTGGGGGCGCATTCCAGCAGCACCATAATGGTGCCCGTTTATCAGCACTGTATGCCGGATCATGCGGAAGAAGACCAAAAATAACTGCAGAGCCGGCGCACAGCCCTTCATTTATGCCTTGTCATTCAGCACGCCAGTCCACGACAGGCCCCCGCCGCAGCTGTACTTGCCTGGCGCGTCAGCCGGCAGTGAGACTGCCAGGTGCCTCGACTCCGCTGTCACTGCGCAGGCGCTTCATCCAGCCGCACTTCATAATCTCCTGGGTGCAGTTGATGGGGCTTCCTGTGGCTGGTGTGCGCACAGCACTGCCCTGGGCGCGCGAACCCCCACCCTGAGTAACGCCCATTCTGAATACTGGAACACTGAGCCTAACTTCCATCCTCTATACCTGACCGTCTCCCTAAAATGTTACACTAGCCTTTACTCACACTATCAGGCTGACCATGAACCCTGCTCTCTAATCCTAGCAGTGACCCCGTTGCTTGCCCCGTGCTGTGAAGTGCCCGATCCCTGAGACTAACCCATGTACTGCCGTCATCTCATTCCTTTACACTAATCCTTTACATTCCCCTAACACACACCCTTCTACTTATTGTGAACTCTGTGTTTTGCCCTTTAGATTTTATCTAAACTCCCTTTTTTTTTCTCTGTTTTAAACTAATTGCTTTAATACTTTGGGATTTTTCAAACTTTACACCACAGAGGGGTTCTTGTAGATACTCGGCATATGTACAGTGGCAGGTGGGTCGGAAGATAAGATAACATGGGAACCTTGTCCATTTCTTAGCCATCCCAGAAACTGCTTTTATAAAGCAGGATAGAATATTGCTCAAGATTAACCCAAATAAAATGTAGGAGGTTGTCTATCTCATGCCACAGCAGTTACCAAATTTATCAAAAGGGCTGCGTGTTGACTTGGGCCGGCATGGGGGCGTTGCAGCCCAAATTAGTGTGAATGGAGGTACGAGAGACAAACCCTGTAGTTTGGTGTTGCAAAGCTATTTTGCCATGAACCGTCTCAGTGTGGGTCAGTACTGTGTTTGAGCTTGTGAAATATTTAGACTTTGCTCAGAATATAGTCTTTTTGGGGAAACAGAGGAAAGAGAGACACTTTCTCGCAGTCATGGTGTGAGGTAGCACCACCCCGCACCAAGTTTTAGGAAGGGCAGATGGCTTAGAGAATCTCTAGGACAACCTTAGTAAGAGGCTTTAGTGGCCTCTGCTAGGGAAGGCAGGTACTGGAGAATCTCTCACAGCTGCGGTGCAGAGCCAGTGATTGTCTCATCATTAGGGTAAAGGGAAGACCAGAAATCTTACTTGCTGCACTGGTAGAAACACACTTCTTAGGGCCTTTCTTGACACACTGGGACACTGTACGAGCAATGGAACACGAAGCAGACAGACACTAGAAATTAGTGGAGAATTGCTTTGTGCCCTGCACAAGATGTAGTGAGTAAATTAGTTTTTCTCCCTGATTCTTTTATTAAAAAATGAAGCCATGAGGCTCCTGGGGCCGGATCAGGCAAATCCACATGCAAGCCCACCAGCGTGAGACAACTTTACACTGGTACATGACAATTCCGCAAGTCTTGAAGAGATATTTGTACCGACCAATCAGTGCAAAACGTCACCTTTGCACTGGTTGTCAAGCCAACGTCACAGCAGAATATACCAGCACTGTTGCAAAATTGCCTGTAACCACAATAAATTGAACAGCCAGTGTAATTTATGTGATCTAGATGAAAGGCTGTGTGCTTGATAACGTTCTTTATCGTGTATCTGTTTAGCCTCTAACTTACCCTGATTAACCTGAGAATACAGGACGACGAAGTGGAAATTCCAAGTATGGTGCGATGAAGGATCAATAGGGAGGAAATATTGAAAATGGGCACGTTGCAGTGGTATATAACTGCTAAAGCCCGCTGCAAAACATCGTGATAGCAGAACACAAAAGACTCAAGAATGAAGTAAAAGTGATCCCTGTTCCAATAAAGCTGTACGGCCATAACAAATGGTAGAATGGGACTATACAAATGCTCATCACAACACGTGCCATGTGTAAGGACTGTTATTGTGTTGCTTTGCCTTGTAATTCAGTGGGAGAAAAATAACCTTGCTAGACCCAGCAGGCATCGCTTCCTGCAATTTACACAAATGCATGCAGGTGTAAAGCACACTTTAAGCCCTTGGGTAACTTCGATGCTAAACAGCAGATGCTTATTGTTACCAAACACAGTGGTACTCATTTTATCAACGTCAGAAGAATAAAAGGCTGAGTGCTCCCGCTGGCATTCGAAGCAGTGACCATAAAGTCAAACACAGGTTCATGGAGTGGACAAATTAGTTCACTGAGCCACCAGACCTGGTCTGACACACTAGCTCGGGTCTTGGGATCTAGCCAGCGAGCATCTTCACGGAAAGCAGTGACTCCAAAACCTAGGACTTGCATCGTCTTGCAAAGCACTTTACTGTGGACTCGCTCAAAGCACGCTAGATTCTGCTGGATGAATGAGTAAGGTAGACTTGTGAAGTGAAAAGCTGCAAACTGAATTGCTTCTGGGGGCAACATAATGGTTCAGTTGTTTTGCCTATTGCATTTAATACTGACCTATAGCTTGGCCGAAAATTCATCTCAGCTACGATATGATAGGCCCAGAGGTGCACAATTCTACTCGAGGTGCCACGATTGGAACCTAGGGCCAGATGTATTATTACACTGGTCACAGACACTGGTGACAATTAGCAGTCTAAGCGCCACTAGGCCTGTTCATAATATTCCAAATCACAGCAAGTTGAAATTTGACCTACCACATTAATATTCAAGATGCATGTTTGCAAATTGTGATTCATTCTGATTAGACGCAATCACAGGGGTGGTGGCCTGTAAGAGTCTGCAGACCACCATTTAAATAAGGAAGGGGTTTAAAGGGGACCCCTTCCCTTTGGAAATTAGTTTTTACTCCAACTTCTGGGTCGATAACATTTCAGTGGTTTGCTCCTGGAATTACGGTTGAAAACAATTGATTCACTGCATACGGATTCAGAATTTGGAATCTTTGCCCACAACATACCCCTTCCAAATTTCAAATCCGTATCCATTCCCAGTCTTATTTTAGGAGCCCAGTAACATTTTACAGACTCCTAAAATTGGATTTGTAGATTGCAAAAACATTTTTGCATTCGCAAGCTCCAATTTGGAGTCTTTTCAACTGAAAAATGGTTGATACATCTGTCGCCTAGTTCTCCTGGGTGTAAGGTCAGCCACAGATAGGATAAACCTCACCGTATAGAATGTCTTCTTGCAGATTTTTACACTGTATATACAAGTAACAATGAACCACAGAGCTTTACAAAGACTATTACTGCTGTTTATTTTTCAAAGTACGTTGAAGCTTCAGAAGAACATCGAATTGTACCACAAGTTGTGCAAAACTCATATGGACACAAACTCTGCAACCAACTCTCAAAGAAGCCTGCTGTTATCAACTGACCTTCATATTGTTAGACGCATGTGACCGTCATCTTTTTATCCTACTGTTTAAGTTTACAACCTGGCAAGGACAACTCAGCCTTCTATCCTTACAAGGCTGGTAATTTGAGTACCATTAAACTGGGTAATAGCAACACGTTCTGTGTACAGTGCTTTGAGATGACAAAAATTGATGTGTGAAGCACTATATAAAAAAGTTAATTCGTGATTGTGGTGACGTCATAACCATTGAAGAACATTGCAATGAGACAGTTCACAAAGCCGACCAGAACACAATAAAGATAATGCTTCCGCTGTTGACCACGAAGTAATATCACTGTACGAGCATCATCCTGCCAAGAAGGCCACAACTGATAGTTTAGTGTAGTGTCCATAGCTTAGGCAGGAACGGAGTTCTCTTCTCAGAACTTCCCATGGTGCTTGCTCTCTACAATAGACATTTTAGTTGATGGGTCCATGCAATTGGGGACACCATATTGTATTCCTGTGTTTCTTCTACAAATCACTGTAATATACAGGTTTAATCCCAATTGGTGTTAGATCTCCCGCAGCAGCCTGTGTGTGGGGATGTACTCAACAGTCCGGGACGCGTGCGCCTCTTCCGTGTTCAGGACACAGGACCCATTCACACAGGAGGCCCTCTCTCCCTTTTATTTCAATGCAGCCGGCTGTCCGGCCTGCTTAGTACCGTGGGCGTGGGCCCCAGTCTGAATCCAGTTCAAGTCTTAACTTCAGACATCCTACCTTGTCCAGGACATAACTGCTTCTGGATTAATTTAGTACACTGGTGCCTCCGGGCGAGGGGACCCAGATGGGGTCGGTATCCTAGAGCGTATTTGCCCTGGCCCCCGTTTGGACGCCCACCCCGCAACTGTGGAATCGCTGCCATTGCTGAGTGGCAACACAGGAAACAAAAATCCAACTCCCTCCACACCCCCAACACTCATTTCTTAAGACACTACGGAACGCCTCTCTTAATGTCGGAAAGCTGGACTGACTACATTCCAGGCCTGCACGGTGCGCTTGGAATCCGTCAGTACGTGGGGTGCTTTCGCAACGAATATAGGGGGATATTAGCAACAACTTGCGATAATTATCGCAAACCGCGCTTAGCGCGTTTTTATTTATCGCCCGTATCGCTGGATTTTATCGCGGAGATAACATGCTATTAGCAACGTTTATCTCCAATGCGATAAAATATCCAGCGATAGTGAGCAAATGCATGAATATCGCTGGAAATCCAGAGATATTCACGCATTAACGCCATGGGGGACTTAGCCTGACAATCCACCTCCCATACAACAAACAGGTAAGTCATGTTTTTAGCAGGTGTTAAATTCTAGCGATATTCGCGCTTAGCGCGAATTTTTTAATCGCTTCGCCTGCGTTGCTAATAGGGGGAATTTGTGTTAGCGACTGTTTTCAGTCGCTTTTAGTTGGGAACGCCTACCTTGCATGTCATTAGCGATAATTATCGCTGGCATGCAAGGTGATGGGAAAACGGGCCGCTATCGCAAGAAAACTGTCGCTAACGCCTGTTAGCGACAGCTTGCTGATAGGGCGATAAAAAAATCGCCGCTTTAGCGGCAAAAAGTGCTGCTAAAGCGGCGATAAAGCCTTTGTTAATATGCCCCATACTTCTTTCGGTAACTCCCGTGAGAGCCGGAGTTCCCCTGGTCGGAAAAGCCGCATTGGTGTTATTCTCCCCTTCTGGCTAGATACAATATGCCCTGGGGTGAGGAAAGACACGGCTTTGTCTTTAGATTCATGACGGCAGCGCCAACCTGACGATCAAAACAGCAGATATTGTGTGCATACCGAGGCAGTGTTTGCTGTTCATTACGATTGTAATCTGGGACTTCTCTTGCACCACATGTCTATCGTCATGTGATCTCGTTGTGTCTTTCTGACACACATTCTACACCTCACAGAACATCACCAACAGTGCCCACTTTGAAGAACAAGCATTGGCATAGCCAATAGGTCTCGCCTTTGGGACCTTATAAGTGTTTAGTTATCCAGCACAATATCCTTGGTGCAACAACATCAACTGTTGCATGGCTAAACACTTATAAGGTTCCAAAGGCGAGACCTATTGGCTATGCCAATGCTTGTTCTTTTTGCTTTGATATAGTGTGTGGTGGATGCCTGCACAATGCTCGCCATGTTTCCTTGAGGTGAAATCCCTTTTCGCTGTGCGACCTGGATCGGATTTATTGTCCAGTGACAATCTTTTTACAGCTATTAGCTACATCTAGTGGTGTATTTATTAGCTATGTGGGTTCGCATTCATCTCCTGTAACTGCTCAGAAAGGTTTACAAAGGCTGACAAAGTGCAAGACGAAAGGCCCTATCTATTTAGAGGTACTTAGATAATAATGCTAAAGTGAGTGCAAGCGGTATCCGCTGATAGAGTTTCAGGAATTTGTGTAACAACGTAGCGCCCATCAGATCCGAACGTGGCGGGATGCGATGCCACATTCCCGGCTCTGTACAGCGGTTACTTTGATGCTGTACTACCAGTTTCATTAATGGAGTTGGGGTTCGTTTCACACTAATACGATTTTTCCTGATTCTTGTCTGTTGACTCCCTTTCGAATCATAAGAGTTTGTACTTGGAGAGTGGATATATTGAACTCTAGTAACCTTTTTAACAAACGCGTCTACTACATTGCATATTTTCAATATTTGGGAAGTATTCTGAAGTCCTACTTGCGACTTAATAATCTAAACAATTTGGCTCATCACCGCGACGGTGGTATATCTCGAACCATTGAGGGATCCTAAGGATTTACACTTCGAATCTTTCAATCTTTGTGTCAAGCCTTGAAGAAGTCGTCTTTACGACGAGACACGTGTCGGCTGTCTGCATCAACGACATTTACTCCACGTCAACATAATCAAGAATATATACGTTTTTCTTGCTTTTCAGTATTTGGACAAGGATTTTCTCTATTGTATATACTGCATGGTGTTTTGTTTATTAAAAACTGACAACAAGGTTGGTTGAAATACTAAAATAGTGGTTGTGCTCTGTAACCAAAAATTCGTTGTTAAATGTATGGGAAAAGGTTTTGCCATACAAGATAATACTGGGTGAGTGGCACAGTATTGTACATTGAGCACGCCTATTTACAGAAATATACACTATACTTTTGGGAAACAGTGCGGAGGTGCTGACTTGTGTTCTTTACCACTGCCATTTGTTTTGCAATCATCAGTAGCCCTCATGAAGATGAACGCTTTCGATAATGCCTAGATTCCCGACCCATCACTGCCACTGTGAATGCCTGTCAGACTTCTGCAACTCTGGTAGCGGCTGGTTCCCACAACTACGGTAATAGCAAAGGCCACCACCGAAGGGGGCCTAGAGGGCCGGCGCCATAACCGACGCCAAGCCCCGGACGAAACCGTTTTTTTGCGCCAAGGGGCAGGGAAGCTCCCGCGCCCCCCCCCCCGCTGCGACCGCCAGAGAGGCGCCGGCCCCCCCGGCCAATGGGGGCCCAGGCGCGATACAAACCCCCCAATGGGGGGAGGCCAGGCAGAAGGCGGCCCAGCACCGGGGGGGGGGATATAAGCACCGCCCCCCCAGGTAAGCTCCTATCTTTTGGGAGCGGGGGAGCAGTGCCGGACATACGTAAGGCCCGAGCTGGTATAAAAAAAAAAATTTTTTTTAAAAAACAACCGCCGCGCCGGCCCAGCCGAACAATTAAGTGACATGTTCTCATTTCCCCGGCAGGACGGAGACCGCACTTGGTGTGGGTGGTGGGTCACTCCTTCATAACCCGGATGCAATCCTGGTGGCGCCAAAAGGGGTACAAGCAGGAAGACGGCCAGCGGACACCTGCATAAGGTGGTTTGGCCAGCCGGGAATGAAATGGGAGCAGCTGCCGGCAAAACTGGCTGAACTACAAGCAGAGGCGGTTTGGTATCCGGACATTTTGGTCATACACCTAGGGGGGAACGATTTGGCCAAGCAAGGGAGGCGCAATCTGCTTCAAGCCATACAGAAGGATTTGACTGAGGCAGGCAAGGCGTTTGGGGGCACCACCATCATTTGGTCAGAACTGATCAGCAGGAATGAATGGCGAGGGGCCCAATCACAGAGCGCAGTCGAGAACTCACGGAAAAAGCAGAACCTCACCGTGAGCAAGTTCTGCAGAACCAATGGGTTTGAATCAGTTAGGCAGGGGCTCATCCACACAGGCCGCCCGGAATTCTATGCGAAAGATGGCGTGCACTTGTCTGATGAAGGCATGGGGGTCTTCTGGAGGAACCTGTGGGGCGCAATGGTGTTAGCAGGATGCAGATGAAAGAGCCGAAAAAGGGAGGAAGGGGGGGAGCCGCAGGAAGACGGAAGCCTCCCTGGCGGCGTGGCGAGAAACTACGGGGATAATGGTTGGTACGGAGGCACACCGGAGTGCGGTGCGCCGGAATAGGACCACTCACATTGGGATGCCTTATGGCTGGGTGAGTTGGCCTAAGGGGCGGTGTGTAGGACCACTCACTCTGGGATGCCTTACGGCTGGGTGAGTTGGCCTACCACAAGGGGGTAGCTAACGGAGATGGCGCTCGCTGCCCAGCCCCCGCCGGATGGCAGGGCACAACAAGAATCGGCAAGGTAGCGAGTTGTGGCCTAACTCCGGGGACGGAAGCTACACCCCTGCGAGGGCAAATCCAACCGAACTAAGCAACGACCCAGTAGGGCCAAGAGACAATGTAAGCCTGCAAATGACCTGTACAACGAACTGTCAGTCTAATCTGCTATTGTGCAATGTACATATGATTTACGCAAACGCAATGTATAACGAGATGCAAACAAGGCACGACACAAAGATGACAGCTCGCCAATAATGATTTATGGCAGGATGCACAACAATAGGCAATATGTATATACGTGTATTCCTAATAAAACTGCGGCCAACAAAGGACCACCAAAAGAGAAAGTGTACGTTGGCTTATTTATGACAAGGAATACAGGGAGGGAAAGTTGGGAGTGGGCAAAGTGCGGGGGTTATAGCAAAGGCCGCCACCAAAGGGGGCCTAGAGGGCCGGCGCCATAACCGACGCCGAGCCCCGGACGAAACCGGTTTTTCGCGCCAAGGGGCAGGGAAGCTCCGCGCCCCCGCTGCGACCGCCAGAGAGGCGCTCGGCCCCCCGGCCAATGGGGGCCCAGGCGCGATACAAACCCCCCAATGGGGGGGAGGCCAGGCAGAAGGCGGCCCAGCACCGGGGGGGGATATAAGCACCGCTCCCCCAGGTAAGCTCCTATCTTTTGGGAGCGGGGGAGCAGCACCGGCGAGAATCTTTGTCCCACCCACCCACACCTAAGGAACGGCTATGTCGCAGTACGGAGGAACAGGCAAGACGCTGGCGAGAAACTACGGGGATAATGGTTGGTACGGAGGCACACCGGAGTGCGGTGCGCCGGAATAGGACCACTCACTCTGGGATGCCTTACGGATGGGTGAGTTGGCCTACTACAAGGGGGTAGCTAACGGAGACGGCGCTCGCTGCCCATCCCCGCCGGATGGCAGGGCACAACAAGAATCGGCAAGGTAGCGAGTTGTGGCCTAACTCCGGGACGGAAGCTACACCCCTGCGAGGGCAAATCCAACCGAACTAAGCAACGACCCAGTAGGGCCAAGAGACAATGTAAGCCTGCAAATGACCTGTACAACGAACTGTCAGTCTAATCTGCTATTGTGCAATGTACATATGATTTACGCAAACGCAATGTATAACGAGATGCAAACAAGGCACGACACAAAGATGACAGCTCGCCAATAATGATTTATGGCAGGATGCACAACAATAGGCAATATGTATATACGTGTATTCCTAATAAAACTGCGGCCAACAAAGGACCACCAAAAGAGAAAGTGTACGTTGGCTTATTTATGACAAGGAATACAGGGAGGGAAAGTTGGGAGTGGGCAAAGTGCGGGGGTTATCAAACTTTGCCAATATTTTTGCAGGGGGCCTGCAGTTCCCCATTCACTGCTACCAGACTGCTCACTTTCCCACAACCATCATGGAGTCAGCCACCCTGGAAGGTGCTATGAGTTATCAAGTGGTGTGCACTGCGCATTCTGCTTCTTCTGGTCAAAATAAATATTTCTTCATTCATACATTTCATACTCCGGGCGCTATGTGATTTTTTCATTTTATTCTAACAACAGGCAAGATGGCTGGTCCAGCTTTGGAATACCTAACTGCAATGTGTTTCAGTATCCCTTTAGTGAAGGCTGCCTGGGTGGTGCTATGCCTCAGCAGTTAGTGGGCATAACAAATTGATTCTGCTTCTTCTTCAAAATACAGATGTGTTTATCAAAGTGAATACATTCCACTCTCGCAGGGTCTTTTTATTAGTAGTCCTAACAACACAAAAGATGACCGGTCCACTTTGGAAATCATAACTGCAGTGTGTTTAAGCATCAGCTTTCAGAGAGGTGGGCAAAAGAACATGCATTAAGCCACAGAACCATGCAATTTGGGAGGTGCTGGAGTCAACACATTTTGCTTCTTTTTCAAAATATAGCTTTATTCATTTGTGGGGAGGCATTTCATTCTTACAGCATGTACGAAATTGGGTTATTAGTTGAGATGAGTGAAAGGCCTACTCAAGCAACAACCACAATCTTTCTCAGGGTGAACCACAATACCTCACAAAATTAACATGTGCTTAACCCTCTGGTAGCTTCGCACAGAGCAGTCAGGCTTAACTTAGAGGCAATGTGTAAAGTGCAACAAGAAACAGAGGGGTTGAGGCAATAGAGAGCTGCACTTGCCAAGAATTATGGGGGAAGGTAAGATATTCTCAATGGTGCAACTGACCCTGGAGTACAGCCCCTCTCTACTCCAAATGGAAAACTTCCGAAACAAAATTAGCAAACAATGGTTCAGCACTCAAATTTAGTAATATGTTATATAAATTGCATATGAATTCAGCAAGTAGATTTTTTTATTAGCAAACACAGTGATCACGGTGCATATGTGTGCAACAGATGGACAATATAGATGTCACAGTTTTCTTTCTTCATTAGTTCTTTATTAGTTCTCTTCTTATGAACAAGGTCAATGAAATAAGAGATAAAATTCAGTAGCTGACGCGTTTCGTCCACTGAGTACTTCTTCAGGGCTTCCGATTATGCATGGGATTCACCAGTTCCTTAATATTTACTGGCATTTAAGAACATCCATGTTAAGTTAATTCATACCGTGCAGGAATTGGAATGCACTTGTTACTCTAGTATATCCCATTCACGGCGTCTGTTTCCAGTGCCCTGAGGAAGTCCTGTGTGGACGAAAAGCGTCGACTACTGGATTTTATCTCTTATTGAATTGATGTACCTTATTCATAAGAAGAGAACTAATAAAGAACTAATGAAGAAAGAAAACTGTGACATCTATATTGTCTATCTGTTGCGTACATATGCACCGTGATCACTGTGTTTGCTGATGAAAAAATCGACTTGCTGAATTCATATGCAATTTATGCAACATATTACTAAATTTGATTGCTGAACCATTGTTTGCTAGCAATGTGTAAAGTATTTATGCAGCACTTCAAACAGTAATAAAGTGACAACACAACACAAGAATATTTCCACCCCAAATTAGAAAAATAGAGTAAGTTTTAATAAATAAAATGGGACCAAAACATCAAAATCCAATTAGTAAAACCAGACATATGCATGTTTAAAGATTTAAGTGAAAAACGAGCCAAAAAATCACAAAGCTTCAACTGCGGTCATCTAGTCACGCTGGACCAGGACAAAGTCACAAGTTCAGGCCGACCACGATGGGAGCGCCTACTACAGGGACCCACATAGGTCTGCTAAACACAGTACCTTATCCTGGTTGTGTTGGAGGTGCATTGCGCAGCAGAAGTGATACGAAGTCCAGGCAGGAAGATGCTTTGCGCAGCAGTGGTTCCGGGGAGCTGCGAAAAGTGATGCAATGTCCTGACGTGAGATGCGTTGCACAGCTGCAGTTTTAATGGGCTGCGTTGGGCGAAGCCATGTCCTTGAATGGAGATGCATCGCACAGGGGCAGTCCAGAAGGGCTGCTATGGCGACGCAAAGTCCTTGCATTGGGGAAGTCCTGCAGCAGACAGTGCATCGTTTCTGAGTGCGATGCGTGGCGCAGCAAGAGGCAATGTGTTGGTTCTGCGGGAGAAGCACCACCCCGCGAAGGAGATATCGCTATTCTGCTGAATCCACAGGTGGGCTGGCAGAGCACATTGGGTCCAGGACTGGGGTGGCACAACTTGGGAGAGCAGTGCTCACAGATGGCAGAGTCCAGGTGCTGGGTTTAAGGGTGTTGTTAGCCTGTTCTGTCCCTGAGGCTTCTGATCAGGGGGCCGGTCAACTAGCCCTTGGAGTTACTCTGGGGTCCTGGGTTTAGAGATGTGGGTCCAGTCCTTCTTATCCAGGTAAGAGGGCAGCAAGTCAGCACAGCATGGCAGCAGTCCTTTGAAGCAGCAGTCCAGCAGAGTGGCAGTCCTTTCAGCAGCACAGCAGTCCTCCTTCCATGCAGAGTCCACAGGTCAAGAAGTGTACTGAAGAGTTGGGTCTAAGGGTCCAATATTGATACCAGGTGTCCACTTTGAAGTAGAGGAATCTTAAGAGGTTTTCACTCCCTGGGTTTATTTTGCCAGGTCGAAACGGCAGTTTAAAATTGTACACACAGGCTTCGATGGCAGGCTTGAGACATGTTTAAAGGGTTACTTTAGTGGGTGGCACAATCAGTGCTGTAGGTCCACTACTAGCATTAAATTTACAGGCCCTGGGCACATTTAGTATAACTCTCCTAGGGACTTACAAGTAAATTAAATATGCCAGTTGGGTGTAAGCCAACTCTACCATGTTTAAGGAGAGAGAACAAGCACTTTTGCCCTGGTTAGTAGTGGTAAAGTGTAAAGAGTTCAAAAGCCAGCAAAAATGAACTCAGCAAAACAGGAGGGTTGAAGGCTAAAAGTTAGGGTGTAACCACACTAAGAATGCCAGGTCTAGTACCTGCTAGTAGCCAACTTTGGCAAAAGCTGTGATTTCTGGAGACGCCAAAGGTTCGCCCCCTAGCATTCCACTACGTCAGGCAATCTCGGCTAAAAGCTTGAATTTCTGGACATGGCATAGGGACTTTGAACAGACGAGCCACCCTTTGTATACCACAGTACTCAAGTGTCCAGCATTTGTAGTTTTAATGTAAAGCAGAAATGCAAGAAGGAGACCTTGCTGCACATTGCATCCATATCTGTTTTCATCATTGCTAGCTGCCACCCTGGGTTATACTCAGGAATGTGTGACTTCCTCACGAGTCGCTGTGTAAATGATTGACATACCTTTGCTCATATCTTGTATCAGTTTTGGTCCATAGATAAGGTGTTTCAAGTAACACAAATGTTGAGGTTTTATGTAATCACCTTCACTTGCTGTCTTGCTTCAGTGCTGCATAGGTTTTTTTCATGTATAGAGCATCTATTATGACTGCATGATAGCAGAGGTCTCACGTTTCCCAGGTCCATGTATGATTATCTAATACAGTCCTGGTTTTTTTTTGTTGCATTCCTGCTCTTATAGGGGAATAAACAGGGGTATAAGTCCCAGAAATCAAGCAAAAGCCTGAGCTGAATGAACTTGCCACACATGGATCTGAAAAACGTGAAGGTTCTGTTATGTTTGTGCCGACAAATGCCATGGGTAAAATCGTTTCACTTGCTAGGAATACATCAGAACCTTTAACCAATAAGCCTTCACATTTGGCAATGTGCTTCTTAATTAATTGGTAAAAATACAACCAACTGTTTAATTGTCTCGGAGATCTCAGACTCAGATATAGGAACCTCGAGCAATGCGTATTGGGTCTATGTAATCTGTGGCAAGGTGGCGCGTGTCAGAAATCGCTGGATTTCCTGTGGCGTACTAGGGGCAGGTGCTTTATATAGGGAGGCGTAGTATTCGTAAAAGGAGTTGTTAATCTTTTCCTGCATATTCACTAATTGGCCATCTGGCCGTAATGGGGGGTTGTGAAGAGACAGTTTTAAGTAGCCATGCCAGTGTCTAGCCTGCCTTATCGCCTTTTGTGTGTTGGCAGGCCAGGTATTGCTTGTAATCTAGGGCCCAAACAGGGATGTGGAATTCCTATAGCGCGACGCCCAGGACATATTGTTTGGGGTCAAGGGCAACAAGTTTTCATGTGTATTTTGTCTTTGGGACAAGTAGGCCCAACTCCCTGCAGCACAAACCCTTTGGCTGCCAGTTTGCAGTACCAGTACCACATTATGGATCAGTGAAGGGCACTGTCTGCAGTTAGGGTAATATTTTTGTCTATAATGCTGTTCAAACTTGTACTTATGGTTCATTAATTGAAAGCCTTTATTATTAGGGTGAGCACTCTAAGTAAATGTTGTACGCTCTGACTGCACTACTGACAGTGGTTCCAGTATAAAAATGTGTACACACGTTTTCAAAGTTTAGCAATATGAGGCTATGTATAATGCTCCCAGAATGCTCTCTGATTTGATGCACATATTTGCAGAAGCTTGAAAGCAAGATTGATGATTCTTTGCTTTCAAAGTAAAATGTTCATAAAAAAATGAAAGCAGGAAAGAACACATTTCGCTAAACTGTAAAATTTCAGGTACCATTTCTTTGCAGCATCATTTAGTAACATGTGTTGATGCATGCTAGTATTTCCCAAAATATTCATAATGGAAAATCTGTAACCAGTTTCAATAAAATTATGGGAAACAAAAATAAACAAGCATTGGCAAAGCCAGTAGGTCTGAACTTGGTGGTCAGCTTTTTAGTTTTGTCAATGTGTGACTTCTTTTGGCATGGTTTTTGTAAAACCTTATTGGTGTGGGAGCTGCCGGGCCCTCACCATTATAGCAAACATTGGCAAAAGCAAAAAAAATTTTTGGTCTCAAAAAGCACACACTGCCACAGTAGTTACTGGCACTGAACAAAACTAGTTTGAAAGAGCAGAATGCTGTCACTCACAGCCAGGTCGTGTTCAACGCCAGACCAAATTAGAGGCCCAATTATTAAAGAAAGTCTCAAAAGTGCACCCATGATATATGTCCTTGCAGTAAGTGCAGCTATACGGCTTTCGTTAATTCCCAAGAATTTACAGAAGTAGAAATTGTACTCATAGAAAATATTTGTGAACTGCATTTTAGCATGAGCAAATATGCATGTGTAGATTTGCTCATTTGAAAATCTGTGTGTTCACAAGTTCACTTTCCCTCCAACCACTTTTTTCCCAACTCTGGGAGAAGGTTTACGTCTGCCATTGTCAGGAGTAAATTTCTAACATTTCTCAGTATGGGAAAAGATTAGAGAAGAGTTGTTAAAAACCCTTAAAACATGCAAGTTAGTAGGTTTGCACAGATTCAAAAGGGCATTCTAACCCTGGAATATTGCTTACCACTACCTTAAGCCTCAGTACGTAGATCTGCGGAAATGTGGCATTATAAAGGGATTGCAAGTGTTCAAACACTACTATAGTATGAGCCCTGGCATAGTCAGAAAGGCTATATCAGAGCTCCTATATAATGATTCCTGCCATAATTTGTCGCCACACTACATGGCACCAAAGGGACAAGTGGATTTTGCTACAGGACAAGTAGATTTATGAAGCACCCTGCCCTATGGGCAAGTAGATATTTTATTAAATTCCACACCCCTACCCGAAGCTTGTCCTGTGTCTCTTTATAGGCCAAGCGAGCTTCTGCAAATACGGGCATAATATGTGGGTCAGTAGGAGCAAGCTGTTCACAACGTCTTACTTCAGACTCTTGCTCCTGTAGCTCTTTCAAAAGCGTTATTCGGAAAACAATCAACACCTTAATTACCTGTCCGCGTAATACAACCTTGAATGCGTCCCATTCTATCCCTGCATATGTGGCGGTGCCTGTGTTCATTTGAAAATATGAGTTGAAGGACTGTGTTATGGAGGTGCATAGTGGTACATCTTTGAGTGCCTCTAGGGGAAGACGCCAAGTTGGAATGTTGGTTTTATGTGTACCCCAAGTGAGCTGTATTTGTAGTGGGCTTTAATCTGATAACGTGCGCGCTAAGTACTGCTCACGCGACACTCTGGACAAGGCTGCTGCTGAGCAGAATATTGCATCAATTCTAGTGTATAGGTCGTGGATCACTGAGTAATGTGAGTATATACGTGCTGTAGGGTGCTTGCTGCGCCAGGCTTTGCTTAGTTGCATATCACTGGCCCAAACCCTCATGTGGTGTGTCAGGCCTATGGATTGTGCACCTGGGAGTGGCGGACACGATCGGTCCAAGTTTAAATCTTGCACATAGTTATAGTCCCCCCCCCCAATATGTTGGCACCAACGGATCACTTAGCAAGGACGGGGTCATTACTTGTAGAAAAAGTAGCTTGGACGGAGTTTTGTGTGTATAGTGAGACCAGTGTTATCGCAGAACCATCTAGGAGTCCCTCCAGGATCGAATATCGGCCTTGTGGGTCTACACGAGTATGTAGCGACTGCAGTGGTGTTCCTGGCGCCACCCATATTAAAGTACCCCTGGCATAGCCTGAATACGTAGTCCCTATCACTGTACCCCTCCAACGCATGCGCAGTGATGAGAATGTTTGCTGGGTAAGGTGTGTCTCTTGAATTAGTGCCACTGAAATCTTGTGTCTACGCAGATATTGATAAACCTTGTGTCGTTTAGCGCAGCCAGCTAGTCCCCGTACATTCCATGTGAGTAAGAGATAATTATTACCTAACATCTTTCTTGTGGGTAGCAAATAGCAAGAGGTTATGCCCACCCCCGTAGTGCATCTGGCAGTCGTTGAACCTCCCCTGTGGTGGACAAACCCGAGTATTGCCTTGGTAGTGTTGCACATATTGAGAGTAGTGTGTGTCAGAACGGAACGGACAGATTGTATTGAACATTTACTATACCCAACTCCCCACCCCAAGCCAGTTTGCCAACAGGCAAAATGCCATCTGCACTGAAATGCAAAGTGACAAAATTTCAAATAACAAATAAGAGAACGTAACCCAGGATATCTGAAAGGATACTTTGAGGAAGAAAATAATAAAAGAGCAGAGAGAAAAAAGGAAAACATAGTGCTGCTATATAAGCCACTAATCATCTGCGTGGGGGCGTAACAGAATTATATGGTCGTTTTCAAAGTGGCCGCCATATCTGTGCATGCTTGTCACTATCATGATGTTAGTGTATGCTCGTCACCCAAAGTTAGTTTTTGCTGGAGCAAACAGTGGTGGTGGAAGTCCCTTTAATTGCTGTACTAGTTCCCTTGGAGACGTGCGGAGGGGTCAGCTGAGTTCTTCTGCAGTTTGTGGCGTTACTGTAGGACCTCCTCCTAGCAGCGCTGAGTGCTGTGATTCTGTTAGCTGGTATGCTTGATCTGGCATGATGTCTGTTTCAGACCCTGATCTAGAGGGCAAGTCCGGGTTACTGTGATGTTCTGCCTATTTGATGGCTAGTTCCCTTTCCCTTGCTGACTGGGCTTTAGTGGGACGCTGCACACAACCTTTACTACGGTTCCTACACATACTTGCATTTTTCCACTGTCGGCGGGGAGCCGTCGACGATGTCATTGGGGCGCTAGCAAGCTCTTCTGCTCAACCCAGGTCCAAGCCTCTTCAGGGGTGTAGCAAATGGGCCCTTGTTACTTGCAGGATGTAGTCCCTGTCCCGGTAGTTGAATAGGAGTGCAACCACTGGCCTTGGGTGGTTTTCCGGATAGGTAGGGCCACCTGGTACCCTATGTGCCCTCTCGACTGAGAAGGATTTGGAATATTTGCAATTGAGGATGTCTGTAGAAAACTAGGTTTCAAGGTATAGCTCCATACTTTGACCCTCGATTTGTTCCGGTAGGCCCACTATGCGCATGCTGTTTCTGCGGGATCTACCTTCCTGATCCTCCACCCTGCTCTTTAGGTATTTCACTTAATTTTGAAGCAATTTAATCTGTTCCGTTGCCGCAGACACCGTGGGTCTCCAAGAGGCCAGCACCGATTCGGATTCTTCAACTCAACTCAAACTTTTAGTTTCTTGTGGTCTTCAGGCAAGAATCCCACATCAACACAGAGGGCCAGATGTACGACCATTAAGTTTAGCGATTCGCAAATTGCGCAAAATTGCGACTCGCAATTTGCGACTCGCTAAACTTAATGTACAACAGTGTCTCAGACACTGTTTGCTATTCCCAATGGGGTCGCAAATTGCATGCCTCATGAATATTAATTAGGCTGTCGCAATTTGCGACCCCATTGGGAATGGCTAGCACTCCAAGGGATGGTGGCCTGCTGGGGTCAGCAAACCACCATGTCTGGGACTGCTTTTAAATAAAGCAGTTTTTTTTTTTTCAAATGCAGCCCGTTTTCACTCTTACAGGGCCAAGGTGCCTCGCCCACGGCTCATGTACCACTGTTTGCTGGGGGTGGGAGAGAGCCTGAGTGGGATCCCTTTAATATTTATGGTGGGGGTATTCTGGACCCCGTATCAGATTGGTCAGAGAAGCCGCTGTAGCGTGGGCTTGGGGTGAAGGGGGGATGCCTGATGTGTTCAGGGCCTGTACAGGCTTGTAATATATGCACGTTGCGCTATGCGTATGCCCCAGTATCGCAGGCCACTCCCTGGTTGAGTGCTTCTGCCCGGTGAATCACCTTACTGGGTTTGGTGGTAGCAGGTGTCCATCTGACTAGAACTAGGGGTAGTGCTTCCCCTGCTTCCGTGCTATTATGGTTGTCCTCCCTGCATGAGGCCTCAGGATCCGGGTCACGGGTCTTTCCGGGTTCGCCCCTGACCCACCCAGCAACAGCTCCTCACCCACGGGTGTTCATCATCGCGTGGTGGGCCCCGTGTGTCAGCGATGGTTGTCCCAGTCGTTGGGCCCTGCACACTTGTTTGCAGGTGTGGGGAGAGGGAATGCAGCTGCCGAGTGTGGGTTCCGCTCTATTTGGCGGTTATAGGCCCCCGGTGCAGACCAATGAATCAAGGCCCGTGGTTGACAATCTGTGATCACCGGTGCACGCCCAGCACCCAATCGCCTGTCCTCACCTCCATCAGCCCCCCACAGGAGGAGATCGCCAGCTGTGGTCCTCTCTGAAGTAGCCGCTGACGCTTGCGGCTGGGTACAATCGTTTTCTCCTACGCCATCAGATAAGCTCGCAGGGCCGTGTCACAGCCGACGGGACCACGCTCTGCTGAGCCGTTGCTCTCCCGGCCGCGCTCGCCAAGCACCAATGCAGTTGATTTTGGGCTACAAAAGGGCACAGCGCTGCCCGAAGGTGCAGCGCCTTGATTGCTAAAATGTGCGGCAAGCATTTGCGAGTATTCCGCAGGATCTTTGGTCGGCCTGTGGCGGAGCTCTGTACTATGCGTCTGCACTCGCTGCCATCTTGGCCACGCCCCAAATTACTTCATATTTGACTATACTAATTCACCACTAATCCTTTACGGGTTCTGGAGTAGCATGCTACTCACCAAAAATGCGCTTTAACACCTTATCAGGGGTAGCAAGCACTATATAAATGGAAACCTTTTCCCTCTTCTATCCCTCCATTATCCTTCTCAATCCAAATAACAGACTAAATATCCACCACTGAAATGACTTTCATATTTCACTATTCTAATTCACCACTAATCCTTTATGGGTTCGGAAGTAGCATGCTACTCGCCGAAAAAGCTCTTTAACACCTCATCAGGTATTGCAAGCGCTATATAAATGCAAACTTTTCCCCTCTTCTAACAGATCCACTACTCAAATAACTTTTTATATTTTACTATACTAATTCACCAATAATCCTTTATGGGTTCCGAAGTAGTGTGCTACTCACCGAAAAAGCGCTTTGATGCCTCTTCAGGTGTAGTAAGCATTACATAAATGCAATTACAATACAGTACTGTTGGAAAACGAGGCAGCATCTGTGAGGCCTGCACAAATAACATGACTACATTTGTCCTTCACTGGCAACCAAACACCCAATTGTAGCGCCTAACTCTCTGAGGGTAGCGTTGCAGAGCAGTCTGAGGCTTACTCAAGGGAGGTGGTGTGGGCTAGTAATCGCCATTTGCAGGTGCGCAGAAATAACACTCAATAATTGATTGTGCAGTCTGTACTTTGCTTTATAAAAGTAAGAGTACATTTATTAAACACACACACTACTCAATACTATGCACCAATTTACAAATATACATAAGCTGTTGGAATTACTTTGTGACATTGCGTAACATCTCCACCCCTCCCAAAAGGGGGGTGGGGTCTAGTACCACCACTCCCATGTATGCACATCATCTTGCCCCCTAATGCAGTTAGTTGAACATAACCTGGAGCGAGGGCCTTGCGCACTGGCACCATCCCAGTGGCGACCCACCCCATTACCTCAACACGCATTAAAAGTAGGTTCACCTGCCCTAGTGATACATAACCCTGACTGAGCATCTTATATTGACCATACAGTATGCACCCCTACATATTCAGGGCTAACAGTCTGGGTTGTTCCTCACTTAAGCGCAGCAGCAAGAATACATGTTGACGCATTACCTTAGAATGACAGTACTCATCACATTTGTTGGGACATTAGAATGCGTTGCAATTACAGCCCCTAAAGGCATCACAGATGAAATCACAGGATTACGCATATACAGCCAGACACCCTAGCAGGAATGTCTGGCAACATAACCCCACTTTGCTTATGACGTCACCTTACACAGGTACTTCACATTACACATGTGACCTTCAGTCCCTCTAAAAAGAAATAACCGTTAGTAAATGCAGTTCTGGTGCAATTACACCTCTTCACCTCCAGGGGATGCCCTTCTCCAGACATCCCCATCTCAGCCCTTCACTCCATGAAGCACTTCTCAATACACCCTCAGCTGTAGAACAAAAGTTCCAGCCTAGAAGGTGTGATAAAGCAGGCTGAGCCCTTGAGGGGTTATTCTTTTTAAGTCCCCATGAGACTTATGGAGGGACTCCTCTTTGTGCTGGGGTGGGGGGGGGGAGACTGCGCTTCTCCAGCAGCTCCCCCCAGCACCTTTTTACATTTCAGGGTAACCCCCCTCCTCTGGGGGCCACCAGGCACCAAACACGATGTTGTCCCCATGCCTTGCAAGGCATTATGGGGCGCTTCAGCTCCTTTTATGAATTTGGGATGAGCGGCTCTCCCGCTGTGTCGGGGAGAGCCGCGATCGCGCTGGCGGCCTCCGCCGCATCCTTTCTTCGTGGGGGGGCCCGGTCCCACCCGGACCCCCAGGTGCACTCTTTTCGGCTCGGGGAGCCCACCCCCGGCCGCTCCTTCCACTGGTGGGGGCCCGGTCCCACCCGGGCCCCCACGGGTGGTGGGGGCAGCCCGGGGAGCCCACCCCCGGCTGCTCCGGCTGGCTCCCGCCCTGCCCGCACCTTCGGGTGCGGTTGCGGAGCCAGCGCTGCTCTTGGGTCTGCCCGCTCCGGCGGGCAGACGCGGCGGCTGCCGCAGGACCGGCAAGTCTTCGGGGAGTGCGACGGCACTCCCCGCCTCCCTCCAGCGTTGGGGTCCGGAGATGGGGTCCCGGGCCCCTCCTCCCTCTTCGCGGGGAGCGCGCCGGCGCTCCCCGTCTTGGGTTTGTTCGGCGGGGGCCAGGGTGGGCTCCTGGCTCCCCGCCTTCCTCCTCTTCACGGGGGGCGCGACGGCGTCCCCCGGCTTTACTTCGGGGCCCAGGGCCCCTGGGCCTCATTTTCACAGGGGGCGCGACGGCGCTCCCCCGACTTGACTTCTGCGGGGCCCGGGGATGGGGCACCGGGCCCCAGGGCACATTTTTGTGGGGGCGCGACGGCGCTCCCCCGCCCCCCTCCTTCTCATCACCGGGGGCCAGGGTGGGCTCCTGGACCCCGTCTGGGGCAATTTCACGGGGTGCGCGACGGCGCCCCCGACTTTGCTTCTTCCGGGGGCAGCCCCCGGGGCCTGACCCACCCTGGGGGCATGATTGCGACCGGCGGCGGAGCCCCACGCGCTTCGTCGTCGGTCCCAGGCGGGGTCAAAGGTCGCCTACCTTCTGGGGGGCATATCTCGGCCCCCTGGAGTCCGATTTCCTCCATTTTTGCGTCCTCTTGCTCCTGGTGGCGCCCCCCAGCCACTTGGAGCACTGTCCCTCGCCCTCTGGGTCTCAGAGAGGGGGGATTCAGCAGGGAGCGGTCTTCACTGGCTCCCTGCGCCAGCCTTTCGCCTGGCTCTCCTCCTGGGCCTCTCTTCTCCCTGCGCAGAGGACCCTGCTTCTGCGCACCGGTCCTGGGCTCTTCTTCTGGCGCTGGTAGGGGCCTTGGGGGCAGTCAGGGGGTTCCTCCTTCCAACTGCCCATGACCAGGCTCCAGCACCTTCCGCCTCAGCAGACCACACCCCAGCGAGAGTTCTCTTCTTGTTCCAGTACTTTTTAAAAGCTGAGTAGGGGGCTGGAAGGAAGTCTCTGTTTGTCCTATCAACCAGCGACACATCACTTCCCTGCCCCTGCTCCCTCCTTCTTGTCCAGCCTCTGGGTTTGTTCAAAATGGCGTCGTCCAAGGTCTCTGGCCACATGTTCTCTGAAACAAGACCCCTTCCCCCCTCGCTGCCTTCCCTCCTTGGTGCAGCCTGGTGCCTGGCACCCAGTGATAGCTGCTGATGGATGAGCCTGTAGCCCCACCCATCTTCCCTTCGTGGAGAGGAGGCCTTAGCTTGTGGAAGAAAGGTTATCAATCCATCCAGCTGAGGTCAGCCCTCAGCCTGGCCCTGGTTATGACTGACTCAGAGAAATGTGACATTTCTGGATGACCCAAAAGCAGTACAAATATGACTTTGGACTCTGCAGAATACTTCTTCTCACACCCGTTACAGTGGACTTTAGTGCGTGTCTGGAATCTGTAGGCCTTAGGAAAGTGACACTAGCCCATGGGCTCCACTTCCCCATAGGGGAATAATGAAGTGAAAAACACAGTCAAACACACTGACTTTCCCTGGCATGTTCCTTCCCAGTGTATAAGGCCTATTCCATGTCACCACCCACTTCTGCATAAGTCCTGCCACACCATTCACTTTGTAACTGCTCCTGGACTGCGCACGCCAGGAATCTCCCCTGCGCAGCCCCTACACGTGTGCACACGCATGTACACAGGTGTCTGCATGTAACCAGCCCGGTGCCCCTTACTCCAGCTGCTGCGCAGCGGCCTAGTCAAGCTAGGGGGACACCAGTAAAATCCACATGCAGTCTCTTTCATCATGAGTTCACTGTGGATGAGTCCCAATTTATGAGGCTCTCCCACAGTAAAAGCTCAACACATAGGTGCTCAAAAAGCGAAAAATCCGGGCGGCCCATAGTGTCAGAACCACCTTCTAACAAGTACAAACGTGGAAAATGGATGAAGCTGTATGCTTGTATAAACTAAAATGCTGCTTTGGATAGGACGGAGGCAACATTATGAATGTGGCTGAAATCTACGTGAATAGAATAACATTTTAAATATTCTCAATGTCCCTTGGGTGGGTGTCTTTTAATCGAAAGGCTGTAAAGATATATGCAATGGTTCCTAGATTTTATTGCACATTCATAAGTTAAAAGTCAGCTTAATTTTTCTCAGATACGGAATGATTTTTGTGAATTAACATACAAAGAGAAAAGTGTCACCATAGCGTTGCCTGCTTACTTTTTCCATTTTCTGACAATCTAAAACTTCTCCTTCTGTTTCCTCTTTTCATAGGCTTTGGGTTGGCATTTATTGCATATCCGGAAGCTTTGACTACACTGCCGATTTCTCCTCTTTGGTCCATTCTGTTTTTCCTCATGCTTCTGACCTTGGGTTTTGATTCACAATTTTCTAATGTTGGTAAGTGAAGCATTCTGACAATATCTTCCTGACGATTAGCAGCTGTTGTTCTTGTCATTGTTGCTGTGAAAACATGCTTGTTTTATTTGAAATATGCGTTATCTGCTTTTTTTAAAGTCAAGTGGATGCAAATGCTGCCACTCAACCATGCCCTGATCATTACCTCCTCGTCCCTCTCTTGCCGCATTTATTCACTGGTTGAGGCCCCTGTGCCTTCCTTCACAACGTCCTCCAAAGTATAAAAGTTCCCCCCTTGCTTCCTGTTCCTTTTGTGTGTCATGACCCTTGGGTAGGCGCGGTGCGCGTGATCCAGCTCATTCTCAGCCCCTTTACTGCTGTGCGACGGTGCCAGCGGGACTGGGGGCTTCCCGGCCCTCTCAAGCGGCCTCATGGTGTTTGGCGGCCTCGGCGTTCTACAGCCCATCAGGTGCAGTGAGAAGCCTGCATGCGGGTAAGTATAGAGCCGGCTCCTACTATTGGTTCCACCTACTGGGAGCAGACTTCTGTGGCTTGCCTGCCTGCGATGCGCCAGGCTGGAGCGTGTACGTTTCCGTTCTCTCCCTTCTCAGCTGGACACAGGGGTGCAGTACCCCCCTTCAGCCCGCAGGAGGGGCATGTCTTGGTTGCTGGGGAGATGAATGAATCCTCGGCAACCAGCAATGGTGCTTCCTGTTAAGCTCTTACAGCCTGTTGTGCATGAGTGGCATTTCTAGATTGTAGGGCTCTTCTCTATTGATATCTGTTTTTCGGGTATCTTTTGATTGGTTATGAATTTTAAGTGTTAAAATTAAAGGGTTCAGATTTCTTGGAGGGAAATTCTATCATATGGAATCTTTTTTTGGGCTATTTATACAGGTCTTTTTTATGGGTTGAGTCACTCTATGTGTTAATGTGGCGCAAAGTTCTGCTAAACGAAGGAGGTCACAGTCTCAGTCTTCTGAGGAGGAGGGTGATGGAGATAATGGACGGAGCACTGAAACTTTTCAGACACTCACCCCCAGTCACAGGAGCACTGAAACTTTTCAGACACTCACCCCCAGTCACAGATCTGTGTTGAATCCATCATCGTTCTTTAGCTCACTTCGCCACCTCAGTTTAGACCCAGCCCTATGCTAATCAGTCTTGACCCTGTGCCTCATGGGAACAGTCCAGCCCGACTGCCAAGCCAGGTCTTCCCTGAACCGGAAAAAAGCATCCTGGGACCGGTTTCGGGGTAACACCTCTCATCAGCCAGGCTAGCTTGAATCCAGTGGCAAAGTGAGCAAGGGACCCACGTCTGGGCATACCCTGCCAACTTAGGGCGAACAAAGCAAACACAAGGAGATGATGAACGGAGCGCTGAAACTTTTCAGACAATCACCCCCAATCACAGATCTGGGTTGAATCCATCATCGTTCTTTAGCTCACCTTGCCACCTCAGTTTAGACACAGCCATATGCAAATCAGTCTTGACCCTGTGCCTCATGGGAACAGTCCAGCCCGAACTGCCAAGCCAGGTCCTGCCTGAACCGGAAACAAGCATCCTGGGACCGGTTTCGGGGTAACACCCCTCATCAGCCAGGCTAGCTTGAATCCAGTGGCAAAGTGAGCAAGGGACCCACGTCTGGGCATACCCTGCCAACTTAGGGCGAACAAAGCAAACACAAGGAGATGATGAACGGAGCGCTGAAACATTTCAGACACACACCCCCAGTCATAGATCTGGGTTGAATCCATCATCGTTCTTTAACTCACTTCTCCACCTCAGTTTATACCCAACCATATGCAAATCAGTCTTGACCCTGTGCCTCATGGGAACAGTCCAGCCCAAACTGCCAAGCCAGGTCTTCCCTGAACCGGAAACAAGCATCCTGGGACTGGTTTTGGGGCAGTTCTTCTTTAAACCCGGATGACTGTTTTCCCTTGGATCATGTGAATCGCAAAGTGGATTGTGTCCTTAAGAAGTCTTTCACTGCTTCTAATCTGGTTCTCATGGCAGTGTCTTATGGGGCTTTGACTGCACAATCCTTAGTTAAGAATTTGAGGCTCTGCCAGAAGCCATGCATGAAGGTTCTGATGTGGCTTATGTTCTGATGCATATGGAGCAATAGGAAAGGTTCCTAGCAGCGCCGTGATCAAGGCAGCTTCCTTGGCATCTTCCTCTACTGTCATGGCCAGATGGAACCTCTGGTTGCGGGATTGAAAGGCTGATCTGGCTGAAATATCTTCTTTCCTGAAACTGCATTTTGTGGCTGGCAAGTTGTTTGGCAAGCGATTTGATAGTCGTATCCGAAAAACTTTAAAGTCAAGAAGCATATCTGGTTATATAGAGTATCTTCTAGTAAATCAGCTAAGCCTTAGAATCAGATGGATTCCAGGGACACCACAGATTTCCCTCGTAAGGACACCTGCTCCTATTCATCCCATAGGAGGAGGTTTCAGCCAAGTAGAGGCAAGTAGCAGGATGTTTCTCCTAAGTATGGGCCTTTGAGTCAGTAGTCCTGACTGTGGCAGTTCCTCGGATCCAGGGCCTGTGGATGGAAGAGTATCGGCCTTTCTTCCAGCATGGGCTCTCCCCATCTCGGACATGTGGGTTCTGAGTATCATTCGGAGCAGTTACCCTATCAACTTAGTCACTCTTCCTCCCGATACAGGGTGCATCCCTACTCCTGTTCCAAGAAATCCGGTGAAGAAGGAAGCCCTGTTGGCTGGGGTTGCTGCTCTTCTGGAAAAGAAGGCAATCATTCCCATGCCACTGGGGGCTCGGTTCAGGACAGATCTAGGCATTGTCACTTTGCCAAACTCGGGAGTGGTTAAGATTCCTTCTCATTTCCGGGCTCTGTTGTTGGCTCCTTTTCAGGTGGTCTCGCTCTGGATGACGGTGCAGGGCAATTTGGCTGCCACAGTGTTTTTGATACATTGGGCCAGGTGACACCTCAGTATCCTCATAAGATTCATCCTTAGTCAGTGTGTTCCCAATGTGCATGAAATGTCTGGTCTTCTCCCTGTGACAATGGTGATTCAAAAGGAACTGGATTTATGGCTGGTTCCTTCCAACATCTTGAAGGAAGTTCCTTTGTCTGCTCCTGCTCCGGTGGTTATCAAGACGGATGCCAGTGAAAGTGATTAGGGGGCATGGTCAGGAGCTCTTCAGGTCAAGGGTTGTGGGATGCCAGCCAGCCAGAGTTCTCAGTCTTCCAACTGGAGACCACTGGAGGCGATTTATCTAGCCCGCCTTCACTTTTCTCCCCTGCAGGTGGGCAAGGACGTCATCATCGAGACGGACAATGCCTATGTCTATCGTCAGGGGGGAGCAGGAGCCCTGTCCCTGTCTGTGATTGGGGATCAGCTGTTTCTATGGGCTCAATCTCATGTGGGTTCTCTCTGGGCCATTTTCATTCAGGGAGTTCTAAATTGTCAGGCCGATCGCCTGAGCAGGGAGATTCCATCCTCTCAGGAATTTTGTCTCTCCCCAGGTGTTTGCCAGGGTGTGTCAGCTGTTGTTCTGTTTGCAAGTTTTTGCAATGCCCTTCTTCCCCGTTTTTCTTTTTTTCAGGGGATGGGAGGAGTCGTAGTCAGGAGTGGATGCCTTGACATGCCCTTGGCCGTCTGACCAGATGCTTTCCCTCCGCTTCCTTTAATCCAGAAATTTCTGATTCGGGTGCAGACTGAGAGGGCTCAGGTAATTCTGGTGGCTCTGGGATGGCCCGCTCTATTTGGTTTCCTCCTCTGATGGTGATAAAGGTAGGTCAGGAGTGGCAGCTTCCTTTGGTCCCTTCGCCCCTCCCCCTGAGTTTTCCGGTTCTACAGGTCGAGTTTCTGGTGGAAATCAAGCTGACGGCTTGGAGATTGAACAGGGGGGATTGATGTTGCAGGGTCTTTCTGCCTCTGTCTCCTCCTTCGTGCACACTTCCAGGAGGTTGTCCACCAGGTCTTCATATGCCCGGCATTTGAAGACTTTTCAAAATTGGTGAAATCAGAAGCACTTGCTTCCTCTTTCTGTGTCTCTCCTCCAGGTCCTTTAATTTCTTCAAGATGGGTTTCAGTTGGACCTTAATCCTGCAGATCTTAAGGTTCAGTGGGCAGCCTTTAAAAGTTTCAGTCCCACTTGGTGGTGTGGTGGACGATCAGGGGCTGGTCTCCTAGGTTTTTAAGAGGTTTTCAAATCTCCGTCCTGTCCCGCAGGTGGTGTTTCCTTCCTTGCAGTTGGAGGTGCAGGCTCTCCAGTATTTCTTGTTTGAGCCTTTGTCTTCTGTGGAGCTCTGTCTTCTGACTCTGAAAGTGTTCTTTTTGGTGGCCGTTTTTGTCTACCTTCTTTCTTTTGAGTGTTTGATAATAGGACTGGTCTTCGGTTGGGTCCTGGGTTTGTCCTAAAGGTGAAGTCTACGTTCCGCCTACAGCAATAAGTGATTCTTCTCTATGTTTATTCTGGAACCTCAGTCTCTTGAGGAGGTGGGTCTTCATTCTCTTGAAGTTCGGGGAGCAGTTTTGATCTACCTGTGAAAAGGAGTTTTGGGTTTCCTCCACTTTGTACATTTTGGCCCCGCCTGGAAGGGAGGTAAGCCTTCTACTCAGACCTTGAGCAGGTGAATCACATCTGTGATTCCGCTTGCATACAAGCAGTTTTGCTTGTCTTCTCCTCTTCGGATCCAGGGTAGGTCTACAAGGAGCATGTCCATTTCAGTTGCTGAGGTGCAGTGGGCTTCTTTGCAGGAAATGTATTTGGCTGCCACTTGGGGCGTTCCTTCTACTTTTGTTAACCATTATCGAGTTGACCAGGGTCTGGAGGTTCCGGATTTGTTGGTTTCCAAGGTGTTGCCAACTGTGTTGTACAGTTCTTTTGGCCGTTGATTAAACTTGGTTTCTGCATATACTTTACAGTTGTCCTGGTCCATTTTGTCACTTGGGTACATATCAATCAGTGATTTATCACAGCGAGAAGGACGAGGGGGTAATGCTGCGATTACTTATTGGTAATAGCATTACTCTAAGTCCTTCTCTTGCTGTGATGAATCAGCCCCTCCCTCCCACCCTGTCAGCCAGTCCAACTGTGTGATGTCATGGACTTGGTACGTAACAAGAAGACAGGAGGGGAGAGGGGGCTTTTATACTTTGGAGGGAGTTTTGAAGGGAGGCACAGGAGCCTCAATCAGTGATTCATCATGACAAGAGAAGGACTCTGAGTAATGTTATTACTGGTAAGTAATCGCAGCATTTTGTATTTAATATTTTGATTGGCATTCAAATCAAGCAACATTATCCAAGAGAGCGGGCTCGTTCAGGTAGCTATTGACTGAGGTTTAGTCAGAGGGCCTGAAGCAACAACAACCTTGAAGTAGTTACCTTGGAAGGCCTTCCCCGTGGATAATATTGCTATTGTAGACCAGATAGTTATTGTAGACAGGACCAGACCACGCCACTGCATGTCTCATATATAGCATAAAGAAATAGGATCACATCACCCCCATGCTGATGGAACTACATTGGATCCCCTTGCCTGCCCGCAGTATCTTAAAAACTAGCTACATCATTTACAAAGCCATTGCAACAAGCACCCTTGTTTATCTTGCAGACAAGCTCAAAATCTTTGGTAGTTCCCAGCACATCATCAGTCAGGACATCATGATACTGCAGACTAAAAAGTGTAAAAAAGAAAAACAAGACAGGAGGCCTTTTCCGGCTGTGCAAACAGGATCTAGAACAACATCCTCATTTCTTAGCAGGAATGCTCCAATGCTGCTCCAGTTTAGAAATTAGTTGAAGGCATACCTCTTTAAACTCTATCTCACAATGCATTAACTGTTCACAACCTGGTTAAATTCTATCACTCATTGACTTTGTGCTTGTCTTAGACACTGTACAGCATACCACTGCCTTTTGGCTAGGTTTGCTCTATGGGAATACCACATAAACCACATACATACTTACTGTTAGACCTGGCATCTTTTGGCGTGGTTTCCCCAGTCTTTTTGCCTCTGACCTCCTGTTTTTTTACTGTGTGCTGCATTTCGTTTTTGCTGGTTTTAAGACTCCGGGCACTTTACCACTGCTGACCAGTGCTAAAGTGCCAGTGCTCCCTGTCTAAAATGGAATGGTATTTGGTTTCTCCATGATTGGCCTATTTGATTTACTAGTAAATCCCTAAAACAGTGCACCAGGTGTGCCCAGGGCCTGTAAGTCAAATGCTACAAGTAGGCCTGCAGCACTGATTTTGCCACCCACATGAGTAGCCCTGCAAGCATGTCTCAGGCCTGCCACTGCAGTGTTTGTATGTGCAGTTTTAAACTGCCATTTCGACCTGGCAAGTGTATCCACTTGCCAGGTCCAAACCTTCCCTTTTATTACATGTAAGGCACCCCTAAGATAGGCCCAAGGTATCCCCATGGGCAGGATGGAGGGTATGTACTGTTGTGTTTTACATGTTCTGGTAGTGAAATACTGCTAGTTTTGTTTTTCACTACTGCAAGGCCTATCTCTCCCATAGGTTAGCATTGCTGCCTCGTAACATCTTACAAGTGTATCTTCCAGTTGGGAGCTGATAGAAAATTGGAGTTTGGTGTCTCTGCTCTCACAATCTAAAAATACATCTTTTCGTGAAGTTAGTTTTTAAATTGCAGGTATGAACATGCCACTTTTAGAAAGTTGGCATTTTCTTACTTTAACCATTCTGTGTCTCTGCCTGTCTCTGAATACATGTCTGGGTCAGGATGACAGTGAGGCTGCTTGTGCATTCACTCTAGACAGTCACACAAAGGGAGCTGATGTGTGCCCTGCATATCCTGATGGCCCGTCATCACGCTGATGGGCCATCCTGAGCTAGAATGGTACGACGAGTTGACACTGACACCAGAATAGGACTGTGCTTGTCCTCACACTAAGAAGTCTCCACTCAGTGTAGTGTGCCTGGAGCCAAGGCAAGGAAGAGCAGGGGCATGTGCACTACAGAAACTTTTCTTTGAAGTTTGCCTACTTCAAAGGTTAAAATGGCTATAAATACTGTACCTGTGACACCATATACTCGGAACACTTCTGGATTGAGGACATTCTGCCAGGAAGAAGAGCTGTGTTGCTGTCAGGGAGGACTGCTGCTTTTCTGTTTTCTTTGCGTGACGCTCGGGCACCTCATCACCGAAGTTTGTGACGCACCGCTCCGACTCTGATGCAGCGCCTGCTTCGACGCCGTGGAATCGACGCAGCGCGATATGACTTTCGACGGATCATCAAAGCAGCGTCTATGAGTGCTGACACTGCAGTAAGAAACCGAGGTTTCGTGCCCACAAATGACGCATCACCTCACCTGTGCCAAGCATCGCCCCTGGACGTGTACTGCTCACTGATTCTGCACCAACACATCCCTGTCTACAGCGATGCATCACTTCCTCTGCGCAACGTACTATCCCCGAGCATCACAGTGCCAAGGACTTGCGTAGCAGTACGGAACTGATGTATCACCTGCTTTTTCAACGCCTTACCTCCCCTGCGCCACACATCGTCTTTGATTTCTAGTGCATATAAGTTACTTTGTCCTGGTCAGGCGCAACTTTCGATTTTTAAGAACTACAACTTTATTTAATCTTTGAAAATTGATATGTTGACCCGTGTATGTTGTATTTTTGTCGTTTTGATTAGATAAACATTGGCTATTTTTCTAAACTGGTGTGGAGTCCTTTTTTAGTGTTTTCACTGTGTTACTCTGTGTGCGTACAAATACTTCACACATTTCCTCTGGAGATAAGCCTGACTGCTCTGTACCAAGCTACCAAGAGGGTGAGCAAGGGTTATTCCTAGAGTGTAACTTATTTGCCCTGACTAGAGTGAGGGTCCCTACTTGGACAGGGTACAAACCACTGACAACTAGAGACCTCATTTCTAACATTGGTGGCAGAGGTGGGATAGGACTTGTATTTGTACATTACATACAGTGATTGGTGTACACTGCTCCCATATCGCAGACCATTACACCCCAGCATACTATTTTTACTTTTCTCTGTTTTTGCACAATCATGTCTCAGTCTAGAGAACCCTCAGCTGTACCTGCAGATTTGGTATTTGAGCACAAGAGGTTGGAGACCTATAGGATGCCTCAGGTCAAAACGTTCTGCAAGGAGTTCAAATGTCCTTTTAAAGTCCTCTCTAGAAAGGAGGAGCTGCAAAAGGGACTGATGGCCTGTTTGGCAGCCAGTGTGGCTAGTGGGCACACAGAGGATGGGGATGATATTGTGGATATGGAGGAACAGAGTCTGAATGGTGATTTTGTGGTACAACAGGATCTGCCTAGAGGGAAGGCACCCTCGAGGGCAAGCAGCAGTGTTTCTTCAAAGGGGCTGTCCACAGAGGAGGTGGAGGACAGGCAGGAGGCAAGGAAGTACAAGTTGGAGCTCCAAAAGCTCAAAATGGAGCATGAACGAGAGAAAGCTTTGGAGGAAAAGAAACTGGCCATTGAGGAGAAAAAAGTTATTTTGGATCATGAGCTTAGTATAAAGGAGCTGGATCTGAAAGTGAAGAGTGTCGTCCAGCACAGATGGTGGCAGCATATCTTCAGTTCAGTCTGAGGGGAAGGTGCATATACCCAAGGGTTTAGTGAATATTTATACCAAGAAGGAGCCCATAGATAGGTGTTTTCAGGGCTATGAGTCAGCTTTAAACATGAACATGGTCCCTGATAGAGATTGAGGGGCAGGTTTATGGAAGCACTTTGCAGTGGAGGTCAGAGATATCCTCTTGGCCCTAGGTTCTGCAGAGCAACTCACCTACTCCAACATGAAGGCAGCCCTGATCAAGAGATATGGTCTTACTCCAGAGAGGTACCGGAACAAATTTAGGAAGAATACCAAACTTGATTCATAAACATGGCTTGAATATGTTGATTCCTTCTGCAGAGCACTGGATGGGAGGGTAAAGGGCCATGAGGTAAAAGATTATCAGAGGTTGTACAAATTGTTTGTATGGGAGCAGTTGTCTAGTCTTTGTTTTCCAGAGCAGTGCCAGCAATTGATTGACAGTAAGCTTACTGACCCTAAGAAGCTTGCTCAGGAGGCGGACTGCTGGCTCAGCACCATGGTCTGCAAGAGGTTGTATGTGGGGGACTCAGCCAAGGGTGGGCAGGGTCCGCAAGAGAAGAAGGAGGGGAGGACAAAAATAATAAGAGCAAGGAGTTCTCTAAAGGGAAATCTGTGAAGAAGCCAGGTTGTGCCACATTTTTATGATTTGATTTTTGGAATAAATGTCCAACTATCCAAAGGTCAAATGCGTTTTTCTGTATTTATTTCAAGCCAAATAACAAAAGAACAGCAGCTGACACTTGTTTCACCCATATGGCTGGCACGCCAAGGGCTTTTTCGAGGCTTATTTAAACACACCATAATCATATCATAACGGTAGTAAAGCATACAAAACATAAGTATAACAGTTATAATTAAATGAAAATGTAATAGACAACATATGATATCAATAATAAGATAAGACATCACAACACGATCGAAATTAACAAATTAAAGAATGAAACAGATTAAAAAGCACAAGAAGGAACAAAAGAAAAGATGGGGCAGGAGAAGGCAGACAAAAAGAAAAGAGATAACAAAAACAAGAATCAGTATTGATCATTTGTAAGAACATTCTAAAATGTTTTTTTATAAAGTAGAATATCAGATTTCTTAAAGATAATATGTGTAAAAAAAAATCCAATGGAACTTCACTGTTTAAAACATAACTCAAATTTCGATTTCTTAATGATAACATATGTCGCAGGGAAATCGAGTGGAAAATTCACACAAAAATTGTTGATTACATAGTACTAGAGTAATGTGTTATTACGGTGCTATATAGTGAACCACAAGCAGTCAGAAGTTAATTGAAAACTCTTTCGTATTATAACCAGAAAGAAAGTCCCAGGAAGAATTTTTTTGTTTAAACCATTACATGCCTCCCAGACAAGATACATGTAACCCAATTGGTCAAGTCAAAAGAAAAATAGAACACCCGTGCTCTGAAGAAAATATAAAACTTCCATGCTAGTACAAACAAATGTGAGTGTGGAATTGTAAAAATAGCCTTAGGAATACTCACCAGAATCAAAATAACAGTTACAATCTGTTTTAGTTGGGCAAAGGAAGAGAAAAAGAGAGAAGGAATAAACAACACTGTGGGGCTGTCAAGATATGATAGAGTATTATACACACCATGTGGGACAGAAACATCTGTCTGCTGCACTGTTATAAAGATAGTCTCTGCGGTCAGTAATGCAACTATTGGGAGCGCCATCTTTTATCCATCGTCACTTATTACAAAAGGATAAGAGAAAATAATAAAGATCAAAGTCAAGGGCATGAGAGAAGATGAGCAACAAATAAAGCTGTGAAAGAACTACTACGTAGAGGAAAATCTGTACATTCGCAACAAACGACCCAGGTGACAGGTCATGAGGTGTAAAATACATCAATGTATTTTCTCTCATCCTTTCTTAATATCTGACACAAAATTGGGCTACTATATTAGTTTATACTGGACATTGCACTGCCTAAAATGGCTGCGCCCATTCTAGTCATATTTAAGCTTCAAGCACCTTTTACGTCATGATGCCGCCACCAGGTTGTTGCTTTCCGGCTCACATGATGGTGGATAAAAGGTGGCGCTCTCGATAGTCGTATTACTGACCGCAGAGACTATATTTCCATGTGGCCGAACTTTACGAGAAATTCCATGGGACGACGGTAAGCCAATTCAACCTCTCTATGGGTCTCCGTACTTTTGTCCTATAAAACTTGACTGTGGTTCTTATTCCCCAGTGTTTGAAGACAATATAATTTTTGGTTATTTTGAATAATCCAGTATTTACCTTTTTGCCCTCATGTGGGCCTCTCCTGATTATCATCCTTACCTTTTACCCTTACTGCCCTCCAATGCTTGTGTCACAAATGTACCCATCTGTTTCTTTTTTTTTCAGAGTTTTTATTGAGCAGATCCATAAAGCAATCAACAACCAAGAAATCATAAAAGACATTCAATAGAGATACTCATTTAATCGAAAATATAGATTATAAATCACAGAATTTTTGGGACGAACAGTTTCAGATAAAACCAGACATTTAAAAAAAAAAAAAAAGAATTACTCTGGACATAAAAAAGAATACATAATGCTAAATTCCACGCTCTTTTTTCCAGCCTACAACTCCCATAAAAGAGAAATCCCTATTTTCAAGAGTACAATATATCAAAAAAATAACTTCAATACATTGCCAGCATGCCCAAGAAATAAAAACCTCTTACAAATGTATCTTCCAGTTGGGAGCTGATAGAAAATTGGAGTTTGGTGTCTCTGGACAATTTAAAAATACATATTTTAGTGAAGTTGGTTTTTAAATTGCAGGTCTGAAAATGCCACTTTTAGAAAGTTGGCATTTTTTTTATCTTTAATCATTTCTTGACTGTGCCTGTCTCTGAATATACGTCTGGGTCAGGATGACAGTGGGGATGTTTGTGCATTCACTCTAGACAGTCTATCTTGATTGCCCATCACCAGGCTGGTGGGCCTTCCTGAGCTATAGTAGTAGGAGGAGTTGACACTGAAACCTGAATAGGGCTGTGCCTGTCCTCACACAAAGAAGTCTCCATCCCCTGTAGTGTGTCTGGAGCCAGGCCAAGGGAGGGCAGGGTCTTTTCCCTACAAAGACTTTTCTTTGAAGTTTGCCCACTTCAAAGGCTGAAATGGGTATAAGTACTGGACCTGTGACACCATATACTCAGAACACTTCTGGAGTGAGAGCATTCTGCCAGGAAGAAGAGCTGTGTTTTGTCAGGAGGGACTGCTGTTTGCTTTGCTGTGTTGGCCTGCTGCTTGCTGATCCTGTCCTGGGAGTGAGACGACTGGACTTAGTTTTCTACATCCTGCTTCCAAGGTTCTCCAAGTGCTTGAGTTGAGCTGCCTCCTGTTAAAAAGTCTCAGGGCCATCATAAACTTTACATGCCAGCATCGGGGCTCCTCTGCTGAGAGCCCTGTCTTGCCAAGTGGTGCCAAATCCTGTTTCTTGGACCCTGGAAGTGAGTTCCGGTGCAGCAAGAAGAAAAATCAACGCACTGGCTCCAAGCGTCATTTGGAACAGGCGCATCATTGCAAAACTCGACCCCTCACCGTTGCCTGCACCGAAGCGTGGTCCCCGATTGACGCAACACTGCAACCTAAAACGTGGGCCTGACGTCTCGCCGCACCGCCTCTGAAGAACCACTGCTGCGTGAGGCTTGAGTACTGCATCACTGAAATCAATGATGCACCGATCCGACTCTGACGTACAGCTCCGACTCTGACGCAGCCTGCATCGATGCCATAGAATCGACGCAGTGCACCTTGACTTTCGACACATCAATGACACAGCATCTCTGAGCGCCGATTTAACCATCGTCACCGCACCGCAGTAAGGAACCGAGGCATCGTGCCCGCAAATGACGCATCACTTCCCCTACGTCACGCATTATCCCTGGATGTGGACGACTCACTGACTCTGCACTGCCTTAAAGAACCGACGCATTCCTGTCTACAACAACACATCACCTCCTCTGCGGAATACACTGTCCTGGAGTGTAAGTAAGGAACCGATGCATCACCTCCTTTCTCGATGCCTCACCTCCCCTGCTCCACGCATCATCCTTGATTTCCAACGCATCTAAGTTACTGTGTCCTGGTAAAGCGCAACCTTTGATTTTTAAGAACTACAACTTTATTAAATATTTAAAAATAGATATCTTGACTCGTATGTTGGATTTGTGTTGTTTTGGTCTTGTTTAAATCAGATAAATATTGGCTTTTTTCTAAACTTGTGTGGGGTCCTTTTGTAGTGTTTTCACTGTGTAACTGTATGTACGTACAAATACTTTGAACATTTCCTCTGGGGATAAGCCTGACTGCTCTGTGCCACGCTACCAAGGGGGTGTAGTGGGGGTTATTCCTAGTGTGTGACTTACTTACTCTGACTAGAGTGAGGGTCCCTACTTGGACAGGGTGCAAACCACATACAAACTTACATACATACATACACACACACATTAAAAATTGGGGTTACATTCACAAATTTATTTGGATGTATGTTTTTTCATAGTACTGTTTAGACGGAAGGTTATATGAAGAGTACTTGTTGGATATTTTTCAATTATAAAGTTCAGACATGTTTTAATTTTTTTAATGCATTTTGTTGACAGTTGGTTTTGAGGTTCTTAAAAGGAGCATGTAGAAAGGATGGTAACTGTTGGACCTGGCCATCTCTTCTGTAGCATGCCAACCATTTTACCTTTTCTCATTCCTTGCTGAACCTGGTTTTGTTGTCTTTTAGGACTGTGCACTTTACCCCTTCTAACCATTGCTAAAGAGCTTGTGCTCTTTCTCTAAAACATGGTAACATGTTCCTACACCTAATTGAGAATTAAATGCTACTAGTTGGACTGCAGTACTCCTTGTGCCACCCACTAACGTAACCCTTTAAAACATGTCTCAGGCCAGCCATTACAGCCTGAAGTGCCATTTTAAACTGCTTCTTCGACCTGGCAAAACAAACATTTTTCCAGGCCTAAACCTTCCTTTTTTAATACTTATAAGTTTACTCTAAGGTAGGCCCGAAAAAGCCCAAAGGGCAGGGTGCAGAGTATTTAAAAAGTAGGACAAGTGGGTTTTAGTTTTACATGTCCTAGGAATGAAAAACTCCTAAATTTGTTTTTCACTACTTTAACACCTAGCTCTGATTTTCTAATAAAATAATGCATTTGGCTCACTCCACAGTGATTCTGCCGTTTCTGTAATTTTATATGTGTGTGTGGGTTTTTCTTGTGTTTTGTTTTCAGTTTATTACTGTTTGTGTGCTGCATACATACTTTACACATTGCCTATATATTAAGCTTGACCTTGACTGCTTTTGTGCCAAGCTACCAGAGGGTTAAGCACAGGTTAATTTAGTGACTTTTGTGGTTCGCCCTGACAAAGACTGTGGCCGTTCCACCTCACTCAGACAATAACCCAATTTATTACAGTAACTGATTTAAGTCAAAATATAAATTATTTATTTATGTTTCTATAATAGTTTTACAAATTCTATTGAGTTATGAGGTGATTTCGCACTGATCTTTTGCTGGGATTTTATGAACCATTTTTAAGACAGTGAACATTATTTCTCTCATAGGTGTCCCATGGAAATAATGGTTAGTGCTTCAGAAGCCAAAATGAGTACACATTCTCAATAAATTTATACATCTCTTCCACATGCATGTAAGAAAAAAGTTTGGCATCCTTAGTTAAACCTGTACTTCCAACAGGTGGAGCACCCTGTCAACCGATTTCCCAATGTTTTACTGCAGCTTCACCAGAGTTCTAACGACCAACTAGAGCACTTGCAATCTATATTTATGACAAATGTGAGGCACCCCTGAACACCATGTTCCTGGAGTTAGAGTAGTAAACATGTAAATTATGGTTAGTGCTCCAGAAAGCTTAATTGAAGAGACATTTTCTATACACTCTCTCCATGTGAGACAAAAAGTCAGGCATGCTGAGTGCTTCATCACGGAGTTCCTACAGGGGTGTGGAATTTAATAAAATATCTACTCGTCCAAGGGGCAGGTTGCTTCATAAATCTACTTGTCCTGCAACAAAATCCACTTGTCCCTTTGGTGCCATGTAGTGCGGCACCAAATTATGGCACCAATCTCATTATACAAGAGCTCTGATATATCCTCTCTGATTACGCCAGGGCTCATACCATAGTTGTGTTTGAATACTTGCAATCCCCTTATGTTGCCACGTTTTCGCAGATCTACATACTGGGGCTAAAGGTAGTGGTAAGCAATAGTTCCAGGGTTAGAATGCCCTTTTGAGTCTGTGCAAACCTATTAACTTACATGTTTTAAGGGTTTTCAACAACTCTTCTCTAATCTGTTCCCATACTGAGAAATATTGGCAATTTACTCCTGACAATGGCAGACATAAACCTTCTTCCAGAGTTGGAAAAAAAGTGGTTGGAGAGAAAGTGAACTTCCAAACATTCAGATTTTCGCATGAGCAAATCCACACATGCATATTTGCTCATGCTAAAATGCAGCTCACAAATATTTTCTAGGAGTACTATTTCTTGACCTACTTCTGTAAATTCTTGGGAATTCACGAAAGCCGTATAGCTGCACTTAATGCAAGGACATATACATATACGTTTGAGACGTTCTTTAATAATTGGGCCGCTAATTTGGTCTGGCGTTGACCTTTTGAGTTTAATAAAATTCTGTCTCTCTCTCTGTATCGTCTGGCTTCACTGTGAGTGACAGCATTCTGCTCTTCACAAGGAGCATATCGGCGCACAAAGTAGTTTTGTTCAGTGCCAGTAACTGTGGCAGTGTGTGCTTTTTGAGACCAAAAACAACTTTTGCGTTTGCCAATGTTTGTTATAATGGTGAGGGCCTGGCAGCTCCCACACCAATAAGGTTTTACAAAAACCATGCCAAAACAAGTCACACATTGACAAAACTAAAAAGCTGACCACCAATTTCAGACCTACTGGCTTTGCCAATGCTTGTTTATTTTTGTTTCCCATAATCTTATTGAAACTGGTTCCACTGATTTTCCATTATGAATATTTTTGGGAAATACTAGCATGCATCAGCACGTTACTAAATGATGCTGCAAAGAAATAGTACCTAAAATTTTAAAGTGGTTTAGCAAAATGTTTTTTTCCTGCTTTCATTGTTTTATGAACATTTTATTTTCAAAGCAAAGAACCATCAATCTTGCTTTCAAGCTTCTGCAAATATGTGCATCAAATCAGAGAGCATTCTGGGAGCATTATACATAGCCTCATATTGCTGAAGTTTGAAAACGTGTGTACACATTTTTTATACTTGAACCACTACGAGTAGTGCAGTCAGAGCTTACAACATTTACTTAGGGCGCTCACCCTAATAATAAAGGCTTTCAATTAATGAACCATAAATACAAGTTTGAACAGCATTGACATATGGACAAAAATATTACCTTAACTGCAGACAGTGCCCTTCCCTGATCTATAATGTGGTACTGCAAAATGGCAGCCAAAGGGTTTGTGCTGCAGGGGGTTGGGCCTACTTGTCCCAAGGACAAAATACACATGAAAACTTGTTGCCCTTGACCCCAAACAATATGTCCTGGGCGTCGGGCTATAGGAATTCCACATCCCTGGTTCCTAGGAACAGCCAAAGTGCTAAAATTTATATTTTCAAAAGATATCCACTCCTAAAGGCCATGTTACCGGAAAAGGAGCTGCTGAAATGATGGCCTTTCTTATGGAGCGGGCTGGAGTAAATTAGCATTGAGAAGTTAATGCAGATGTTAAACCAGCTGTTTCAAAAAGACGAGAAGGGAAGTAGAGTTTTTTTTCCTTATAATATTTATAACTTAATATTTATTTGAAGGGCTACACAAGTAAGGCATCTATTTTCCACATCCCTTTCTTCACACTATCCATCCTCTCTGTTGCTTAATAACTTCTTAATTTTAAAACAATATAATTTTAGGAACTTAGGGGCCTTTTACGATGGCGGTCGGAAAACCTCCCCGACCGCCATGGTAGCGGGAAAAGACCGCCCGCATGGACCGCGACATCACCGCCGGTCGAATTACGATGACCCGCGGTCGAAATCCGACCATGGCGGTCGGATCGCGGGCCTTAACATTGCGGCGGTTGCTGCTGCCCGCAGCACCGCCGCGATGTCCAAAGGAGCATGTCCTGCATTTCCCTGCACTGCGTGGCAGGCACTGCACAGTGCCTGCCACCTGGTACAGGGAAATGTAGGGGGGGCCATGGGTACCCCCCAGTGCACCCACACCCCCCCAAAACATTGGGGGCCCGCAACGGGCCCCGGAAGACAATCTCCGCATGCCTTTCCATGGCAGTTTGACCGCTGAGGAAAGGCTGGCTACCGCCGGCATCATAATCCTGCCGGCAGAGCCTGCTCTGCACCGCCACCATTATCCCGGACCTGCTCCGTCCGCCAGGCAGGAGTGCGGATGGCAACCGGCGGAAAAGCGGCGGTCGGAATTTCCCACCGCCACGGTCACCACCGCCATCCTAATTTGACTGGCGGTTTTCTTGGTTGCGATCGCGGGCGGATGTCCACCACCGGTCCGGCGGGCGCCACCGCCGGCCCGGCGGTGGACATCCAACCGCCATCGTAATAGACTCCTTAGGTTTTTTAGTGTTCAGTTCAAATGCATGGCAGTAGACTGTTAAGAGGCGCAGTCAGCTATTTGTGGTCAGCTGTCATATTTGAAATCAAAACGTTTTTGGTGTTTCCAAACCAGTTGCTTTTTGTAGATTTTATTTCTCTTTTCCTTTTTGCATCACTTGTACTGGCTTTAAACCCATTTTCTTGTATCATTTTATATAATAACTTGATAAAAAATGTTTAATATATATATTTCAAGGTCCATCTATCTTATAAATTAGTAAACTCAAAGTTAATTATTTTAAACATTATAAAATAAGCAGCTTTGTAAATCAAACCTAAAAAAAGAGGTAACTATTTTAAAACACAGTGAAAACTGTCAGACTACACAATTTTCACAGCTATGGAACACATTAACTATATAACACAAACAAATGGTAAGGAACCTTTTAGGGGACTAACTAACTTTAGGAACATGTCGAAGCAGAAATAAGAACCTTTTCCATGTATATATTCATCTTCTAAACAGAGAGGTGAATGATTCTAAAGCAGTCTCCAAAACCAGCATATCTCCCAGTACAGGCACATTTTGTAAGCTAGATGAACACTCCACCCCTTTTTTACAACCCTATGATTTTTGTAGACATCTGTTAGTGGGATGGAGATGTGCTGATATGTGGGTTGGTACTTTAATGCGACTTGCCTCTATTTCTATTAATTAATCTTGTGGGCAGATATCAACCAGCTAGGATCCAAAAAATCAAGCATTGTTTGTGTTTTGCTGCCTGATTGATAATGTTACATACCTAACAACTCATTCGTTAAGTCTGCCCCAAATATCATTGTGTGTTTCCAAAATACTAAATTCTATCCTTTGTATATGCACAAATGGGGCATATGTTCTGTTCTGTTATTCCAAGTAGGTAATATTCAGATTACTCACTCTTGATTTACATTATGCAAGTGCTTCTTTTCCGTTTGCCAGTCCACATTTATCTTTCTGTTAGGGCTTGCTTTCTGAAGGTGTAAAAACGATATAATTTTAGTATGTCTGCATTCTGTCTATCTCGCTAAATATGAAGGTGGACTACTACAAGAGAAGAGCATGAAACCCTAAGGGCCGCAAAACTCGCGGGTGCACGGCAGGGGCGGTTTCCTGACCGCCCTATTATGACCAGGGCGGACGGGCCACCCTGGAACAGCCGCAGCCGCCAGGGATCAGAGATCCTTGGCAGTGGCGCAGCAGTCTTGCGTCGGCAATATGCTTGGCGGGGCCCCTGCGTCCCCGCCAAGCATATTACGAGTTTCCTCAACGCCACACTTTACATGGCGGTGCGACTGCCATGAAAAGTGTGGCGGTGAGGCAACATAGGGGGCCCTACAGGGCCCCTTGACGCCTCACACCAAGTGGGTGCACACAAGGGGGCACAACATGTGCCCCCCTGTGTGCATGCTCACCAGTACCTGCACAGCATGGACTGCAGCAGTCCATGCCGTGCAGGTACTGCCTTTGAGGTTACCATTGTGGGACCTATTTCATAGGCACCGCCCTGGGAACGCCAAAGAACCGCCCGCCAGATAGGAGAAAACTCCAGATCTGGCAGGCAGTTTGTGCATGGGCTTGACGGTGCGGGGCGGTCCCGCTCCCGCACCGCCAAACTCATATTAGGGCCCTACGCCTTTTTAAAATCTAACAATAAGGCAAATCATGTGTCCGTTGCTGAAGGTAAGTAGACATGATACAAAGTGTGATAAGCATATATTGAAATATTACAAGAACAATAACCAACTTTACTCAAAGTAATAGAAACAACAAAATAAAAATACTGCACAAGTTGTACCCTAACAGACGCTTTATACAACAAGCAATGTCAAATCCAAAAAAACCTTCCTTTAATGTGCAAATGTATGCAAACTGCTTTTGTGTCTCCATGTGTTACTACATTAAAGCCCGTTATATTGGTTTTGCCAATACTTGTTTTGTTTTAAGCAGACGGACTGTACGCCTCTAGAGGTATTTGTTTGTATAAACTTATACATGTACAAGTATGTGTGACTCGCACGAATCCTGAGTAACTCATTAAAAACCCTAATACTGTGAAAAAAAAAAAGAATATCGTTTTTTTCATACAATCCATGTATGACTTAATTTAATGGGTCATCATGCAGTATATGTTAGAGACGTGAAATAGTTAATTATGCACCGCAACGCAAGGACTTCATTAGAGGGGGAATGATACACCAACTGCATTAGCTGAGAGGGTAATACTCCTCTGGGTGTAGCTATGCCCACACTATATTTAAAAAAAAAAAGTGGTAACACTAGACTTTGCGGAGAGTTTGCTGTCAAGCCAGACCTAACCAGTGAAAATCGCAGCCAACCAAAAGTAAATGTTGGACTCCGAAGAAAAAAAACCTCTCAATATCATTGTAGCACAGGGTGCACAGACATAATATCAAGTTTTTAATCTTGAAGTACAAAAATATTGAGTTGGAAATATCAAAGGGACATAATATCGACATCAAGAATATCGGTGACCAGAATATCGACATGAAGGTAAGTAATATCGTTTTCATAAATATCGAAGTCAGTAATATCATTTGTAAAAATATCATTGTTGATAATAACGATGTTTATATTAGTGTTATGTATTTTAGTATGTATTTTAAATGTATGTGTTCTATATTTTTGGTTAAGTATTGTAATTTTTTGAATATATGTATTCAATTTTTAGAAGTTATAAAAAAAAATTACGTAAATTTTGCGTATTAGTTCTGTAGCGGGTTGTGGGTTTATAGGGGAATAGGGTGGGAAGTAATTTAATTATAGTAAATTTAATAATAATTTTTAGAAATTATTAATTATTTTTAATTGGATTTCACGTTTTTATTCCGTAGCGGGTTGTGGGTTTATAGGGGAATAGGGTGGGAAGTGATTTAATTATAGTAAATTTAATAATAATGTTTAGAAATTATTAATTATTTTTAATTGAATTTTGCGTTTTTATTCCGTAGCGGGTTGAGGGTTTATAGGGGAATAGGGTGGGAAGTAATTTAATTATATTTAATTAATTAATATGTTTTATTTATTAATATTTATATATTTAATATTTTATATTGTTAATTGTAGTAATTACTTTATCAATTAGTTATTAATTGGTTGTTAATTATTCTTAATTATTTAGTAAATATCTTAATTGTGTTATATTTTTAGGAGCGGGTTGTGGGTTTATAGGGGAATAGGGTGGGAAGTAATTTAATTATAATTAATTAATTAATAATTTCTATTAATTAATAATTAAGGAGGTCATTACGATGGCGGGCGGATGGCCACCGCCCGGGCGGCGGTGGGACCGCCGTGTCGGCGGTGGACATCCGCCCGTGACCGCGAGCCAGAAAACAGCCGGTCAAATTAGGATGGCGGTGGTGAGCGCGGCGGTGGGAAATTCCGACCGCCGCTTTTCCGCCGGTTGCCCTCCGCACTCCCGCCTGGCAGGCGGATCAGGACCGGGATAATGTCAGCGGTGCAGAGCAGGGTCCGCCGGCAGGATCATGATGCCGGCGGAAGCCAGCCTTTCCTCAGCGGTCAGACCGCCATTGAAAGGCATGCGGTGATTGTGTACCGGGGGCCCGTTGCGGGCCCCCAATATTTTGGGGGGGTGTGGGTGCACTGGGGGGGTACCCGTGGGCCCCCCTACATTTCCCTGTGCCAGGTGGCAGGCACTGTGCAGTGCCTGCCACGCAGTACAGGGAAATGCAGGACATGCTCCTTTCAGCGGTGCTGCGGGCAGCAGCAACCGCCGCAATGTTAATGCCCGCGATCCGACCGCCGCGGTCAGATTTCTACCGCGGGCATCGTAATCCGACCGGCGGTTTTCCCGCGGTCCATGCGGGCGGTCTTTTCCAGCTACCATGGCGGTCGGCTTGCTTTTCCGACCGCCATCGTAATGACCCCCCAAGTTTTTATTATTTTATATTGTTAATTGTGGTAAATAATTTATTAATTAGTTATTAATTGTTTGTTAATTATTAATAATTAATTGGTAAATATGGACATTGTGTTATTTTTCTAGGTGCGTGTTGTGGATTTATAGGGGAGGAGGGTGGGAAGTGATTTAATAATAATTATTTTATTTATATTTTTAATTATTTAATATTTGTTTTTACAAATTTATATTGTAAATTGTGGTAAATAATATATTGTTAATTATTTATTAATTGGTTATTAATAATTATCAATTAATTATTAATTATGTTATTTGTGTGGTTTTTTAAGAGTGGGTTGTGTGTTGATAGGGGAGTAGGCTGGTAAGTAATTTAATTTCTATATTATTTTAAATGTTTTTTATTATAACAATTATTTTCAATTGATTTATACTGTTAATTGTGTGAATTAAATTATTATTAATTGTTTTTAAATTGTTTGTTATTTTTGAATAATTAATTGATTAATTATTAATTAATTATGTTTTTGGTGTTATGTTTTACAACATTGGTGGTGTTATTTATAGGGGAATATGGTGGGAGGTAAAAAAAATTAAATTAATTGTTTGTTAATTATTTTTAATTATTTTACTGCAGTGGGAATAGTAAATTATTCCTCTCCGCTATCCAACACTTTCCCTACTGTTGCACTCTCTGGAGTGGGAATAGTAATTTTAACCCCTATGCTATCCAACACTTTCCCTACTGTTGCACTCACTGGAGTGGGAATAGTAATTTTTACCTCTCCGATATCCAACACTTTCCCTGCTGTTGCACTCTCTGGAGTGGGAATAGTAATTTTTACCCCTACGCTATCCAACACATTCCATACTGTGCACTCACTGGAGTGGGAATAGTAATTTTTACCCCTCCGCTATCCAACACTTTCCCTATTGTTGCACTCTCTGGAGTGGGAATAGTAATTTTAACCCCTACGCTATCCAACACTTTCCCTACTGTTGCACTCACTGGAGTTGGAATAGTAATTGTTACCCCTACGCTATCCAACACTTTCCCTTCTGTTGCACTCACTGGAGTTGGAATAGTAATTTTTACCCCTACGCTATCCAACACTTTCCCTACTGTTGCACTCACTGGAGTTGGAATAGTAATTTTTACCCCTACGCTATCCAACACTTTCCCTACTGTTGCACTCACTGAAGTGGGAATAGTAATTTTTACCCCTCCGCTATCCAATATTTTCTATACTGTTTCAGTTAATGTAGTGTAAAATGTATTTTAAAAAGATTAAAAATATTTTAATTTATTATATATATATCTTATTTTTATTTTTGTTATTGGTGTATGTGTGTATATATATGTATTTATAATTTTTAATATGTTTTTAACAATTTATAATTTGATAAAATAATTATTTATTAATATTATTAAGTAAATATATATATTACATTTTATAGATATATGTATGTTTATTTTTTTACATTATATGTAATACTTATAATTTTAAACATTTTCTAATGCTAACTATTTTTTTTAATTATATATATTATTTCCTTTATTTTACATTATTTTTTAAACATAAAAAACCACAATATTTTTAATAACGATATTTTAGACATCGATATTTTATTTTCGATATTTTTGTACTTACTATTATGTAGATGGGACTTCGATATTCTGGACATCGATATTTTTGCATCGATATTTTTGTACCTCGATATTTTTGATGTCGATATTCTGTCAGTGATCCGTAGCACAGTATTAGAAAGTCATCCTTTTGCCATGTTTACCCCATTTTTGCTGAATGATACTAGTGGTAACTGACTGACTGTATCCCGGGTGTTGCTAACCAGGCCCAGGGCCAGTGCTATGTTTAAAAAAGTACAGCTAATAAAGTACACTTACAATTGGCAATGACAGAACCTAAAAGTCCCTAGTAGATAATAGGGTTAGGGGGTCCATCCTACCTATAACTGCCTAGTATATAAGGGGGCATGGAGGTTTAGAGGCCCAACAGATTTCGTGCACTTACATGTGTGCGCTGCTGTGTGCCTGCTGTCCGTTTAATGGCAGTCCTAGCTTGCAAACTGTCTTTAAATATGAATTGTGTGCAGACTCGAATTTGGTTGTATGAGCACCCTAAAAGTGATAATCCACCTTATTTTTACATATTAGACACCCCCTAGGTCTCCCCTAGGTGTCGCAGGGGTGGAGAGACATGTAACTATAAACAGGGACCTTAGAAAAGATTTTTTATATGCCTTGGTGAAGGAAAAGCTGCCCATGTCATTTTTCCCCCATTGTAGATGCTGAGCTCTAGAGGCTAACATTGGAATAATGTATGTAGATAATAACTATCGCTAGGAAAGGAGTAAATATCATTCAATGACTTTAAAGATTGGTGTTGATAAATGCAACAACTTGCCACTGTTGAATTTATCATAACTAGTACAGAAGAGAAGTTATGGAACTTTCTCTTCTGTAAGCCAAATTCAAGCCTTCTAGTAGTCTCTGCTGATTAGTCAGCCTTAACATGCTTAGCCAGGCTGCTCTGATTAGGTGATAAGTGTACTGGCCAGAGCAGAGGTTATCTGATGGAGAGAGCTCTGCAGCTGGGGAGGATGGGTCCTGCAGAGGGGGCTGGGTAATCAAACTGAGCTCAAAGAGACAGCAGATCAGTAAGGAATGCCAGGCGTACCTACCCCCACATCCTGCGCCTCAGCCAGATGGCTGGCTTAGGATATAAATGTGCAGAGGTCGGGGAGGGGAGCTAATAGAAACGAGCCACACTGTGGGTTAATTTAGCTAGCTCTTATTCTTCTGGAGAGAAATCATCCATGTTGGATTTTGGAAGTGTAGTGCTTTGTGGGACAAGAAGATGCCGGACTTTGAAGCAAGTTGTCATGCTTTTGGGTGGCACCCAGCATCTCATTGAAAAGAGGTGCCCCCTGCTTGTCGCCACAGAACACTGAATAAATGTGTGAGGGCTGCATAGTCTCTTAGATCTGCTGCCTGAAACTACAAGGAAAAGGACTGCCCTCCTGGAATCTGGATTTGCACCGAAAGGCCTGCACTCTGAATTACTGCACCTGCTGCACAATCTGGTACTACAGCCCTGGGGACTTTGCCTTGCTTCAAGAAGAATTACTGAGTGGACTCCCTGCAAGCTACAGGTTAACAGAGCCTACCTGCATCATCTCCACCAAGAGTCCCCATTCTGGAGGGCGTCCAGTGGACGTTTAAGGATTAGGCCAGGTGCATTGTGGTCCAGGCATCTCAGAAACCATGTTGGAGATTTCAGACCTTTGGATTGATGATTTGGACACTTTGAACCTACAAGTAGACCTTCAGAAAGCATCTCCTGAAGTTAGGAGAACTTGTAGGAAAAAGCTCCATAAGTGGCCGACCCAACGTCGAGGAACAAGCCGGCCGTATTCAACCGCGACCTGGCAAGGATTTGAGGTTTATCCCGCTGAAAGCTCCGGACTTCCAGGATTTGACCGGGGCCTCGCGGAAAGTCAAGCTGGCGCACCCTTTCTGAATACCTCCTGCTGTGAAGGGTCAAGCGACATCAGAAGAAATAGCTCCAAAAAAGTTTCTAAGTGTGAAGGGAAAATTTTGACCGGGGCCTACCCCTTAGTGTATCTGACCAGGGCTCCATCGTGGTTGGCTTCAAACGTTGACTTTTTTCCGGTCAAGTGTGACCAGATGTCCCAGAGTGATGCTTTATGTTTTTAAGCACTGTAACATGGTTAATCTCCTTAAAAATCGATATCTCTGTTTCCCTACATTGAATTTTTGTTGTTTTGGTGTCTATTTGTTCATAAAAATATTTCCTATTTTTCTAAATTGGTATGGGATTTTTATTGTGTGTTGTGTCTTACTTATTTGATGTATTGGGGTTTTTAAATGCTTTACACCTCTGTCTCCTTACTTAGGCCTGACTGTTCATTGGCAGCTACCAAGGTTTGAGCAAGGGGCTAATTTACTGAGACCTTTACTGTACCCTACACCGTGTTGGTGGTCTTATTACTAGTTTTAGGTGCATACTTACCCCTCCCAATAACCTACTTTCCAACACACAGGCAGGCGGGAAGCAAGATACTGATGGGCATTGGAAGCTGAGTTCCTAAGCAAGACTTGGGCAATGATAGGTAACACGTTCAAGTAGGCCACCGGCATGGAAGAAACCCTGAATAGGCAGCTGGAGCTCTTTTAGAGTAAGTAATTTCCTCCATGCATACAAGCCCACTGCAAAGAAGCAGCCTGTCAGGGAGAGCACAATTTTATTCTTTCCCATCTTTGGCAAAAAGTGTTTTTAGCAACAATTTTTCTCACGAAAGTTATCAGAACTAGCATTTTATGATATGGGAAGCTTATGAGAAATTAACTTGGTTTATGGGAATATGAGGACAAATTTAGGAATAGTGTCAGGTACACTTCCTCCTCGGGGTCGGATCGATGCTCAAATATGTCCACCTCTTGATAGCATCAAGTCTGAAGTGCTATAATAGCACAGATCAATGAAGCGATCAAGCGAGGGAAGGAAAGGATGAGGACAGCAGGGAGGGAGACCTACACAAGAGAAACAGACCATAAGTACACCATGTATTATCTTTCCTTTCTCGCTCTCTCTCTAGTAAACCTATGTATAGAGCCTACACAGATAAGATTACCTGTAAAGAAAAATAACTTGATAGTGATGCGCACCAGGAACACACACACACACACACTTCAGTTTAGCAATGTGATTATTCGGTTCTCAAATGCCACTCAAGAACTGCTACGCCTGAAATGACAACAATTCACATACAATAGTTATTACCTGCTAAGTCTTTCTCACCTCTAACATATATAGAATCTATAGAAGCAATGAACTGTACCACTACCTACCCTGGATAGACAGAGCAACACTTCACAGAGAATGTTAGAGGTAGAATAGCTTCTCTACTACAGTTCCCTGTTAGTAAGGTAAATAACAAATAAAGAAACCAGGTTAAATCACCCAGAAATAACAGGCGCCAAGTTCTGTATATATGGTACTCAAGAAGCGCAATGTACGATGTACCATGATGTTGTCCATACACTTTCCGGATGTTTACACTTTGTTATAATGAGGTCTTTTAGTATCTTTTTACCCGCATGAGCATTTAGCCAATACTCGCCAATGGGAAAAGAAATTCGGAGATAAAATACTTTTACAAACAACGGAGTCCCTTCTACCTGCAATTGACCACAAACGTGTGTCACTCCAACAGGGAGGAACTCTGTCGTAATATCGTTTCACCGCAACATACAGCAGTATGCAGTGTATCAGGATGGCGAAGTGCCCCCAGTACTACGAGAACGGTAAGACAACTTTCCAAAGTATTCAAAAGGTGGTGCAACCGCACCCTTACCAGCCTTCAGTACATTTGAAACGCACTGTAAAATCCTCCATGCGCGCTGGAGCCAGGACCAGGAATAATCGGCAGCGTCGGAGGAGACGGAAGTCCAATTAATCTCTTCCGGTCTCCCGCAATGTCGCTGCGTACGCTAAGGGTTCTGGGAATGGTAGTTCATTCCGGCTTCGGCACTTCCGCGTCCGATGGCAGCGTTGCTTTTGGAGTCGGTCAGTGCTCCTTGGCTAGAACACAGCACGCCCAGGGAATCTCTGACAGTACATCCCCCTTCTGTAGAATATTGACCTGATTAGACCTACGACGGGTATCTTTTATGAAAAGCAACGACCAATTTTGGGGCATGCACCCCCTTTGCAGGTTCCCAAGTATTTTCTTCCGGACCATATCCCTTCCAAGATACCAGATACCATCTTTGTTTCCCCCTCATCTTTGTATCCAATATCTTCTGTACCTCATACTCCTCCTCACCGTCTACCCATATAGGTATGGGTAATTTCTTCACTGGGGAATATGAAGGTTTTAGTAAGGATACATGAAAGACCGGATGAATGTGGAGATTGGCGGGTAAAGCTGGTTTAACAGCAACCGGATTGATGCATTTGAGGATCTTGTAGGGTCCTATGTACTTAGGGGTGAACACATTAGGTCTTTGGAAATTAATGTTCTTAGTCGACAACCATACCACATCCCCCTTTTTGTATAATGGACTTTGTCTGCGATGGCGATTCATCGCTTTCTTGTATTTGTCTTTTGCTACCTTCAAATTTCTCTGCGTCTCCTTAAAGGTGTCTTGTATGTGTGTCACCCTATTCTGTACTTCAGGCACTGATGCTGCACGGCAAGGGTGTAGAAAAGGGAAAAAACAGGGATGGTATCCATAAGTACTATAGAATGGTGAGAGCTGGGTGGAACTATGTTTGGCACTGTTGTATGCGATCTCTGCCAAACATAACTGATCAACCCAAGCATCGGTGTTACTATCCACATAGCAACGCAAATACTGCTTCAACGTTTGATTTAACCTTTCGGTTTGTCCATCGGTCTGTGGGTGGAAACTCGTGGATAGAGCCACTGTTACTTTCAGTGCCTTGCACCACACCCTCCAGAACTGAGCAGTGAACTGTGTTACCCTGTCTGATACGATCTTCCTCGGTAGTCCATGTAAGCGGATGATGTGCACCAAGAGCAGTTTCGCCAATTGTCCTGCCGTGGGTACTTGTTCACACGCAATGAAGTGTCCCATCTTTGTGAGGAAGTCTATCACAACGACTACCATTGTGCAGCCCTGATCCTTGGGCAGACCCACTATAAAGTCTATAGATATGTGTGTTCCCAAGGGTTCTCTGGGGTAGGTAAGGGTTGGAGCAGGCCCTGTTGTTTGGTGTGATCTGTTTTCATCTGCATACATATTTCACATCTCTTTATCCAGCTCAGTACGTATTTACGCATTGACGGCCACCAGAATTGTCGGATGACTCTATCAAGGGTTTTTTCAGCTCCATTGTGTCCGGCACTTGGAATCTCATGACACCATTGGAACACTTGTTTCTGCAATCTCCTCGTGGGTATCAAGATTTGTTTTCCTTTCTCTGTAAGCCTTTCTTAATCGTCCACTCCGTATGCCTCTTCAACCAGTCTCTCCAACTGAATGTTCGTATTCCCCTTGCTACTTCACTCAAGAAGGTATCTGTTTGCACAGCACAAATGACTTTTTTTTGGTCTATGATACCATGTGTCTGTTTTTCTTCCTCTTCTTTTCTGGACACTTGTCGTGTTAAGGCATCCGCCTTTCTGTTGTCTTTTCTGGGTCTGAACGTGACCACAAACTCATATTCCTCAAAAAACAGCATCCAACGTAGTTGTCTTGGCGACAAGTGTCTAGCAGACTTCATAAATTGAAGGTTTCGGTGATCTGTGTACACCGTTACCTGATGTTTTGCTCCCATCAAGAAGTGTCGCCATTCAGTAAATGCTATCTTTATAGCTAGCAACTCTTTCTCTGTGATCGTGTAATTTCGTTCTGCCTCGTTCAGTTTTCGGGACATGAAAGCTATGGGTTGTAGTTGCCCTGTGGAAACATGGCGTTGGGACAATACTGCTCCGATCGCCACTTCCGATGCGTCAGCTTCCACAATGTATGGTTGCTCTGGATCCGGATGCGCAACACCGGGGCTGAAAGGAAAGCGAGCTTCAACTTATTGAAAGCCGACTGTGCTTCCATGGTCCATAAAAAGGGAGTTTTCTTCCGCAGCAGCTTGGTGATGGGGGCCACCAATCTGGAAAACTGATCGATAAATCTACGATAGAAGTTCGCAAATCCCAAAAAGCATTGTATGTCTCTGACGTTTTGTGGTTTGGGCCATTCTTTGACTGCCAAGATTTTCCTTACAGCCATCTCTTGTCCTGCTGGGGTGAGCAATACTCCCAAAAATTCCACGGTGGTAACATGGAACTCACACTTGCTTATTTTGCAAAACAGATTATGTTCCTTTAATGCTCCCAGAATGTTTTTTACATGTGAAACGTGTTGGTTCTACTGAGGATGAATAAATTAAGATGTCATCTATGTACACAACTACGAAATGATTCATGTACTCTCTCAATACTTAGTTGAGGAAAAATTGTAACGCTGCAGGGGCATTACATAAGCCAAAAGGCTTAACCAGATACTCGTATAACCTGTAGCGTGTTTTAAATGCAGTTTTCCATTCATCCCCAGATCTCCTTCGTACTAGGTAATACGCTCCCTTCAGGTCGAGTTTAGTGAAGATCACCGCCTTCTTTACCTGCTCTAGCAGGACTGGAATTAGTGACAAAGGGTATCTATTCTTTACGGTGATGTTGTTCAACGAACGAAAGTCGGTACAGGTGCGTAGCTCCCCATTGGCTTTAGGGATAAAAAACAAAGGCGCCGCAGCCGGTGATTTGGAGGGACGGATGAAACCCAACTCCAGATATTTTTCCAGGTACAATCTTAAATGTTCATTCTCCTTTTCCGTAAGGGCGTATATTCTTCCACAAGGCACTACTGCTCCAGGGATTAAGTCTATTTGGCAGTCATATGGGCGATGTGGAGGTAATACCTCCGCCTGTGTTTCATTAAACACATCCTGGTAGTCTTGGTATTGTTCCGGCAGTACTGTATCCTTTTCTGCCGCAGTGGCTATCCAATGTCTTAAGGATAATGCCTTGGAGGGTATACTAGGAGCCCCCATACAGTTCCTCAAACAGTAGTCGGAGCCCATGACTAACGTTCTTTCTGTCCAGTTGATATGTGTGTTGTGTTTTTCCAACCATGGCAAACCAAGAATTATTCTGTATTGGGGAGCCTTGATGATGTTGAATTCAAGCTCTTCCAGATGTACAGTGTCGTAGAGTACGTCCAACCTCCTAGACACATACTGTATTGGTCCTGAGTCTAATACTCTCCCATCGACAGCAATCACCGTTTCAGGTTGGTCTTTTTTCACTAATTCTACCCCTAGTATAGAGGCTTTTTCTTCATCCATAAATATGCCAGTGGCCCCAGAATCCAACAGAGCCTGTGTTTCTTGCCACTTCTCTTCTGTCTTTATACTGATGTTGATAAAAAAGAACTCTTTCTGGTCCATTACTTCTATGGCGTCTACTGAAGGGACAACATATGAGCTCGAGGGTGCCCCTTCTATCTTTCTCGAGCTTTCTAGTTTTCCGTATCCTTCTTGATGCTGGTTATCTCGTTTCTTTTACCACCATATCGATTAAAGGAAGGCTTAAGTATACAGTCCCGTACATAATGACCTTTTTTGCCACAATATAAGCAAAGCCCATTCTTTTTACGAAGTTCTTTCTCTTCGGGTGTTAAAGAGGAGCGGACTGTACCGATCTCCATCGGTTCATGCGTATTTTTAGAAGGACTGTCACTATATCTAGAACATTCAAACCTGGGCATAGCTCGTTCTTTACGCCGGTTATCTCCTTTCCTTTCATTCATTCAGTGTTCCAACCTCAACGTTAGATTAATGAGATCTGCACAAGAGGACGGTTGGGGTTCTACTTGCGCTAACACATCTTTAAGGTCGTCCCTTAAGCCTTGATAATATAAAGCAAACTGCTTTTCTTCTGGTCAGTGTGTCTTGGCTACTAACCTACGAAACGTGGTTAAATACACTAACAATTCTTTGCTACCTTGTCTCAGCTCTAACAACTCACGATCTGCTAACAAGGTGTGGGCTCTTCTGTCAAATAAGTTTTCAAATTCCACCCTAAAGGCCTCCCAATCATACAGTAATGGATCGTCTCGCTGAACTAACGGAACTGCCCACTGAGCCGCATCACCTGCGAGATATGATATAAGGAAGGCTACCTTTGCCTGGTTAGTAGCGAACATCTTAGCTTTGCATGTAAAATGCAATAAAATCTGAGTAAGGAATACCTGCACTTTGTTGGCCTCTCCGTAATATCTTTCTGGGGGAGCTAAGGGCACCGGGGAGGGCATTTCCACGGTAATAGGATGAGTATACATGGAAGAGCCACTTCCTACATCGAAAGGGTTTCTTTGCATGCCTTCTACTTTAGCCTGCAACGCTGCGGTCTCTGCTCTAGAAGCAGCTAATTCATGCTGTACCACCTGTAAGGCGGACAACACATCTTCCAAAGTAGCCATAAGGAAGCAAAGAATCCGATCAGGAGGAGTACAATTCGTGGGCCGATTATTCTGTCAGGTACACTTCCTCCTCGGGGTCGTATCGATGCTCAAATATGTCCACCTCTTGATAGCATCAAGTCTGAATTGCTATAATAGCACAGATCAATGAAGCGACCAAGCGAGGGAAGGAAAGGATAGGGACAGCAGGGAGAGACCTCCACAAGAGAAACAGACCATAAGTACACCATGTATTATCTTTCCTTTCTCGCTCTCTCTCTCGCTCTCTCTCTCTCTAGTAAACCTATATATAGAGCCTACACAGATAAGATTACCTGTAAAGAAAAATAACTTGATAGTGATGCACACCAGGAACACACACACACACACACTTCAGTTCAGCGATGTGATTATTCGGTTCTCAAATGCCACCCAAGAACTGCTACGCCTGAAATGACAACAATTCACATACAATAGTTATTACCTGCTAAGTCTTTCTCACCTCTAACATATATAGAATCTATAGAAGCAATGAACTGTACCATACCTACACTGGATAGACAGAGCAACGCTTCACAGGGAATGTTAGAGGTAGATTAGCTTCTCTGCTACAGTTCCCTGTTAGTAAGGTAAATAACAAATAAAGAAACCAGGTTAAATCACCCAGAAATAACAGGCGCCAAGTTCTGTATATATGGTACTCAAGAAGCGCAATGTAAGATGTACCATGATGTTGTCCATACACTTTCAGGATGTTTACACTTTGTTATAATGAGGTCTTGTAGTATTTTTTTACCCGCATGAGCATTTAGCCAATACTCGCCAACGGGAAAAGAAATTCGGGGATAAAATACTTTTACAAACAACGGAGTCCCTTCTACCTGCAATTGACCACAAACGTGTGTCACTCCAACAGGGAGGAACTCTGTCGTAATATGGTTTCACCGCAACATACAGCAGTATGCAGTGTATCAGGATTGCGAAGTGCCCCCAGTACTACGAGAACGGTAAGACAAAGTCTATGCTTACTTTCCAAGGTATTCAAAAGGTGGTGCAACCGCACCCTTACCAGCCTTCAGTACATTTGAAACGCACTGTAAAATCCTCCATGCGCGCTGGAGCCAGGACCAGGAATAATCGGCAGCGTCGGAGGAGACGTAAGTCCAATTAATCTCTTCCGGTCTCCCGCAACGTCGCCGCGTACGCTAAGGGTTCTGGGAATGGTAGTTTATTCTGGCTTCGGGACTTCCGCTTACGATGGCAGAATTGCTTTTGGAGTCGGTCAGTGTTCCTTGGCTAGAACACAGCACGCCCAGGGAATCTCTAACAAATAGGCATTCTTGTAGGATGTTTAAACCGAAGAACAATCGGTGACAATTTCGGCATAACTGGAGACAGGGCTAGGGATCGCTGGCCTCCATTAGTAAAACACTAAATTCAAAATTTCTGTTAAATGCTAAAAACTCCTCTCCTGTAGTAAACTGTCAGCAATCATCTGAAGGCACTCAGATTCTGTATAAAAGCCAGCTTGCTTGAGTTTAAATTGTGGATTTTTATTTTGTACAAAAAAGCTACCCAAACATAATTTGTATGTATGTGTGTTCCACAGATATTTTTCAGACGAATTCCTGAAAAATACTTTGTTTTATTGAGAGCATAAAATATTTGAAATATTTTCCTTTTTTAGAAATTCTTACAACCTCTATACAAGATGCTATTCCAGAATTGATGAAAAGATTCAGAATCTTTATAACTGCAGGGTGCTGTATGATATTATTTCTTCTTGGTATTCCTTGTGTTACACAGGTAAAGTTCTACTACTTCAATCTATGTTAAATGTAAAACGTTTTTAATAAAGATGCGCTTCCCCTGCAGGCTCTCTTCTGCTCGCTCACTCACCTTTTCTCTCTCATTTTCCTGTCGCCCTCTTTTTATTTCTCCCTCTTTGACTTCCTCTTGTTATCCCTCTTCCTATATATGTCCCTTTTGTTCTCTCAATTCAACTCAATTAATTTACAAATATTACCAAATGTTTTCGGGTTCATTGGTATTGTTGTATAGTGTAGTTTGATATGAGCATTTTGACCTCTGGTAGTTTGACATGCTGACAAGTATTCTACAACCTTTTACAACATCTTTGGGCTTTCGCCATGGGGGATTGATTTCCTTCTTTTTGATCAACTTTTCATAGTGATCTTGTTTATAAATTAACTGTAACATTTTCTCATATGTTGGGAAATGTGCATAGCTTGTCACAAGATCCCTATGTCTTTGATGGGATATCAGAATTCTTCTGCTTTCCAGGTCGGTATGTGTCTCCCTTTTTTGATCTCTAGCATATGATTGCTGACTGTGATTATCTGTTTTTAAGTTTCTTCAATGTGTAAATACTTGTTAGGGTTTATTTTCTGTTTATTACTTTTCAATTTCTTCTGTGTCTGTGGTTCCTCTGTAGTTTATATTTGTGTTCAATCTCTCTCTCTCTCCCTTACTGCCTTTCTCTCTCTTGCTCTTCTCTTATTGCATACTATGGTATATTTTACAGCTCTGAGGACAACATGATATGTTTCTGAGCATGTGTGAAATATGTTTGGGAGTTAAGATACACCTTCATAAATATTGTGTTCTGTTAGATGACCAAACACTAGAGTTTTCTGGATGAAACACCTGGGTGGACTTGTGCTCACTAACCTTTTGTCTAATAATTACATAAGTATACAGCAGTGTTTAAAAACTTGAAAATCTAATGGCAAGACATCTATTTTTCAGACATACATCCAGGTGAGTGTTCAAAGAGGACGTGCATAGTCTATCCTTATTAATGACTAGATGAGCGTACAGCAGTCTCCTTTTTTGTGTTTTAATACTTCAGATGTTGCAGTAGGAGCATTGACTTTCTCAAGCTAAACACAATATTCCAGTTTATTGATAAGGGCTGGCTATTACCATGTCTCAGCCTGGATCTCCTCTATTTACTTCTCTTCCTCATTACCATCTCGAGTATCTATCTGTATGTCTATCTCAGCCCCTTACAATGAAGGATGGGTAAATGCGGGGTAGCAACTAGGCAGGGTGGCCCTGGGGCACCCTTCGAGGCCCCCAACTTGCTTTTTGGTGTGTGCCCCGGGTGGGCAGGAGATGGGGTGCCGCAGCCACAGTAGGATTGAGGAGGGGGGTGCTCCCCCTTCCCTTTAAGTTAAGTGCAGCCCTGGGATATTAGGGGCCTATTAAGGGGAGGGGTGCCACACAGGTCCCCTACCCTTTTTTGTTACAATTTGGTCCTGGTGGGTATTATAGCTTGGGGGGTGTGCGGCCCCCCTCCCCTTTTCCAAGTAGTGCAGCCTCAGGAGAGGGGGTTGTGCGGCCCCCTCTCCTTTTCCAAGTAGTGCAGCATCAGGGAAGGGGGTTGCAGGGGGCAAATTAAGGCTCGGGAAGGTGGGCAGGGTGCCTATTGGCGATAGCCAGTAGGTTATTATAGGTAGGACCAGCTTTTCCCATAGATGAAGCATTTTTTGTTTTTTCTTATCACTTTGGTGGGGTTTGACAAAGGTTGATGAAATTTTCAAAACTAGTATGCAAGTTAGGTCAGCTGCTGTCCTTAATGTTTCGGGTAGATTAGTCAAGGAGGGGGCTGACAAAAAAAGGGGGGGGAACCAAAATGTTTTTTTCCCGATGCAATGTCTATGCAGAATTTTCAATTTTTAGGCACTACTCGAGCCTGAACCACTGAACGGAATTACACCAAATTTTGCAAAAAGGTAGATCTTGGTCTAGACAGAGACCTTTCTGTAATTTTGTGTACATCTGTTGAGTAGTTTGGGAGTTATTAAAGAAAGAAATGTATAGCTATCTAGGGTCGTGGTTTCTCTGCGGATCTGTGGGTGCCCGCGGATCTGAATCCCAATTGGAGGGGAAAAAAACGAACCTACTCACACACCATACCCCACCGCCGCACATGCCTGAAGGCCATGCGCAGCATGGGGCTGGGTGCATGTGGGGAAGTTTGCTGAAGGCTGTTTGCAGCAGTGGTTGTATTAATGTACAGTAAGTATATATTACTTTACGTTAAAAAAAACATAGAAAATCACTGAAAAAAACAAAGGTTACAGGGACGTTATAGTTAGGTTCACGTTTTACCCTCACAAACCCATAGAAATTTAGCAGTTATAGTTATACTTATACCTCCTTCAGATAAGTATAACTATAACTTGTACCCTTAAGTAACTTTAAGCCACAAGCTATAGTTTATTAACTTAAGTATAACTATAAATATTACTATAACTGCTGAATTTATATGGTTTTGCGTGGGTAAAATGTGAACCTAACTATAACGACCCTGTAACCTTGTATCTTTTCAGTGGGTGTGTGTGTGTCTGTGTATATATATATATATATATATATATATAATTATATGCAAATATATATATATATACACACACACACATATATGCAAAAAGAAAGTAGGGAACCCTGAGTAGTTCCCAAGTCCTAGGCGGAGAGCAACTTCTTTATATGGAGCACTCCACAACACCACCAACATTCTAAAACTGCTCGTCTCAAATGTCTGTTTTTCTAGGAGAGTTTGTAGGCATAGTATTAAGACCATGCCGTTCATGTCGAACTAGAAATGTGGCAAAGCATTGTGCCATTTTTGCAGCAAAGTCTTTTTGCTCAATCTATTTTTATTTTTCATACAGAAAAAGGAAAAAAGAAAAGAAAGCAAGGTACGTAACAGTGGTGTACCATGCACTCCTGCTGTAATACATCTGTAAGAGGCAACAATACTGGTCAACAGACTTAAACATGTGCAACACTAGAGATATTACAAGATCTGCGTACAACCGTTCATAAAAAGTACTTCCTTGTACTCTGAGGCCTGGTTTAACTGGAGTGAAACATGGCAAACTGTTTAGCAACCAAGAAAGAAAGGTAGAGGTATAGGGAATGCTAACTAGACGGGGGAGGAAAAGAGAGATACAGGCTGGAGTAGGTTGGTGGGTATAGATATTAAAGTACCACTGGATTGGCCCTCACCCAATTTTGGGGACACCAACATGCAGATGTATGCGCTCGGAGGTTAGAGAGACCTTAGTCAGTCCTGAGCATAGGACTAGTGTGAGGAGCAAAGTCAGGGAGGTTTGTTTTCTTGCAGGTACTTGTCTAGAGCATCCCACATTTGCCTGGACCAAGAAGAGGTATGCATTTTGGTGTATAGTATATTGTTTGCACACCATAGTGAGCACAGTAGGTTCCACCATTTGTCAAAGGAGCTTGGGGTTGTCGTTTTCAATGTGTGAGTATGGATTTAGACCCCAGAGGTAAGATGAGGTTCATTAGTAATGCAGTATTGCCAGTAATGTCAGCTGAAAGAGGATCAGCGTAGAAGCCCAGTACCGTTGTTAAGAAGTCAATTTCTATAGTTGACCCTGAGATCTTCAGTAACAATGTCTGTATTCTCATCCCCAGCGGGTGAGGCATTTTGCAAGTGAAAACATGTGTTGTAGGTCACTTGTATCCTCCTCGCACCTCCAACAAAGATCAGTCTTTTTCAATTTGTGCAATCTGGAAGGGGTCCAGTAGGTGTTATGAATTGACTAGAATCTTGATTGTGCAAGTGCTGGTGTGATTTTTCCGGTAAAGGGGGTGTTGCCAAATGTTACCCCATCTTTTGTCAGTGAAGCCTGTTTTCTGTATGAGTTGTAAGTGTGGGCCCCATTTACGTGCAAAGAGTCGCAGTGTGGAGGTATTGGGTGAGTCCAGGAGCTTGTAAACGCAGGAGGCGTTGTGGCCCTCTCTTTTAAGTTTTAACAGTAGACCAAGTAAGTCTGCTTGGTGTGGAGACCCCAACCTACTCAGTATGGCTATCAGTTTCAGGAAATTATAAAAATCTATGTTCGGTAGATCAAAACCCTGCTGCAAGGATGAGAATGGGGTGGGTTTTGCGCTTGAGCCTAGGTCATTTATCAAATTAATGCCTTTCTTGGCCCACATCTCCCAATACAGTGTTTTGCCCTCTAATTTGATTGCCTGATTATGCCATAAGGAGGCTATGTTAGATCCATATGTGCGGTGCTCTAAACGTCTATTTAGTAGTAGGAGAGAGGCCGCGGTATTCACTATCATATGTTTGGAATGTTGTAGGGGGAGTTTTGATAAATTGTGAACTGTGAGGGAGGAGAAGAGAAGAGAGTTATAGGATAGATAAGATCAGATTCTATGGCGAGCCATGGGGGTGAACTTCAACCTCGCGAGCCTAGCCACCAAGCGCCCTGTGAGATCAGAAATTATTTTTAGTATCGAGGGTGCTCCGGAAGGTTTACACCACCAGAGATTTTGTTTTCTTGGAAATTCTCGTTTTTTTATCTTCCCACAGGAGATCTGAAATGGTTCTGTCTATTGTTTTGAAAAAAGGCGGGAGTGAGACTAACTGATAGCATACTTTTGATTAAGTTAATCAGAGGAATTATCCCCGTCTTGATGGTATCCACATAACCCCACCAAGTGATGTTCTTCAGGGACCAGGAGCTGGGGAGTTCCTTTATTTTTGTGATGGTTTTCTGTTCGTTGAGTGTTTCAGGTCAGATCCAAACCACACTCCAAGGTACCTGACGGCGTTCGGCTGCCAATGTAAGCCGAGGTCGCCTATAACATCTGATGTACAGTGAACGTTTAAGGGGAAAACCTCGGTTTTATCTCTGTTTACGAAGTATCCTGCTACTGAAGAGTATCTCTTGATTTCTTAGATAGTGATTGGAAAGGACTCGGGCATCTTCGGTGAACAAGAGGACGTCATCTGCGTAAGCTGCCACTACTTGTCTGCCAGAGTGAGAGTTCATGCCTGAGATGCCTTGATTATCTCTGAATGCTGAGATTAGGGGTTCAATACCTAGCAGGAAAAGTAGGGGACAAAAGGGGCAGCCCTGGCGAGTTCCTTGGATGAGATTAAAGGGTTGGGAAAGGTGACCATTCACTCTAACTTGTGCTTTCGGGTTGGAATAGAGGGCCATAATCATGTGAATTTGTGGAGAACGACTTGTAGGAAAGGCTAAAAGATTTTGTCAAAAGCCTTCTCCGCATCTAGTGTGAGGGCTGGGGATGGAGACTGGGATAATTGAGCCTTTTCCAGAACATGGCAGAATGTTCTGATATTCTCTGTGGCCATTCTGCCTTTGAGGAAACCCTTCTGCGAGTTTTCAATCAGATTTTGAATGACTGATTCCAACCTTTGCGCAACGATCTTGGCGTATATTTTGTAATCGATGTTTATGAGTGAGATCGGTCTATAATTTTTAACGTTTAGTGGGTCCTTCCAGTCTTTTGGGATTACCACTATTGTTGCTTCGGTCGCTGAGCTGGTGATGCACCCAGAGGAGGCAACTGTTGAAAGACCGCATAGAGTGCTCCCGAGAGCCTGCTGTTAAAGTTCTTATAAAATTTGGCTGAGTAGCCGTCTGGGCCTGGATCTTTTCCAGTCTTAAGAGTTTGTATTGCAGTAGTGATTTCCTCTGTGGAGATCGGTTTGTTTATAGCCTGGGAGTCCTGTTCTGATAGCTTAGGTAGGTGGCAGGTTTGTAGATTATCGTTAATTGCCTCGGGTGAGGCGGGGGTATTGGAATTGTAGAGGTTGGTGTAGAAGGTTTTGAAGGTGTCAAGGATACCTTGGGTTGACGATGTATCACACCATTGGAATTTTTTATTGGGGCTATGAGACTCTTGTATTTCGTATATTATTTATATTTGGCCAATTACCAGTGAATCTGCAACTAACCACAACTGCTGGTTGGTGATATTGTTGGTGAATGTGTTGAGTGCATTGAACACATAGGGGCCGATTCCGATTCGGGTCGGAAAAAATACCGACCGACTCGGTACGGGATTATAGTCCGACCGACACGTACCGGCGTTGCCCGACCTGGGAAGTACGATGAAATGCATGGAAATCACGACCGACTCGCACGGAACTCAAGGCGAACGACCGACCCGGCCGAAAACAAGCTATCCGTCCGGGAAACCACGCGAATCGCACCGACCGACACGCACCAGAAAAAACCCGAACGAAACGTACCCGCGAACTCCGACCCGCGCAGTACGATGCAATGGGTGCAAAATCAGACCGACTCGCACGGAGCCCAAGCCGTACGACCGACACGCATACAAAAGCCAGCCGAACAAACACAATACCCCGCGAACGACGCGTACGCCACATATGAAACGGAGCTGAAACACAGCGGGAACGACTCGGACAGGCGCGCACGAGACAACTGCAACGTCCTACTCGGTCAGAAGAACGACTCCTACATGCACAATAATCACTAATGAAAAAATACAAAAAAAAAGGGCCAAACAAGCAATGACAAAGCCAATAAATACAGGGGGAGAAAAAAATGGAACAAGGACACCCCCCCAACTCCACCTACATAAAGCCCACAAATCCCTACCATGATCCTTTGCAAATTCCACTGACCTGCCAGCACACAACACCATCACACAGCAAACACAGACACACACACAGCTCATCCAACACAAAAGCCACACACCATTAGCACCTCAACAAATAGCACCCTCACACACACACATCAAAACCTACACTCACACACCCTCACTTGCACACACACACACATCAATCACCACCACCACCCATCACCCTAAAGTTCCTAGATAGTGAATTGGAAGTCATGGTAGACGAGATCCTGAGGGTAGAGCCACAGTTGTTTGGCACATTGGTCCAACAGACCCCCATGTCGCAGAAAACCAAGATGTGGGCGAGGATCGTCGACAGGGTGAACGCACAATCACCATGTTTGCGCACAAAGGAAGACATCCAGAACAGGTGGTATGATGTGCGCAGGATGGTCAGAGACCTACTCAAGAAGGATTACCTCCTGAGCCAGCACACCGGCAGTGGCCCTCCTGCAAAACCACTATACCTCAGGCCCTGGGAGGAGAAGGTGCGGGCCATCCTACCACCAGTGAGCATATATGGACTAATAGACATCCCAGAGCCTGGTGAGTACACAACTAATATACACAATATTGTGTGCCAATACACACACATCACTCTCAAGGGGACAGTCAAACCATCCACCCCTAGCAAATCAACAGCAACCAAAAGATAATCATCCCAAGATGTGTATGTCAGTTAGATTAACACAATACATGCCATCTCATAGTGATATGTAACTGTGTCATGACATGTACAAACACAACAACAAATAGAGCAAGGCAGTGGTACAAATATAACCAACAAACACTGCCTGATATTTTGCCACCACTAGAACACCACCTCACAGGGAAGCTCACTTAAAGGAAGGAAATCTGTGTATGCTGGTGAAGTCAGTGTAGCCAATAGCATGATGGGAGTTGTAGTCACAGATATTGCTCACCCTCACAATTGGCCCATCAACACCACTCCGAAACATGCTCACATCACAGGGAGTGGATAAGGACTGACAAGATGGCTGACACTGGCTACTGCTGTGGGGTGCACAAGGCCCTGCTGGGAACTGTGCACCAACAAACAGCAGGACACCACTGTCAGCCATCTTGCCATTGCTGTCACACTCACACACAGTGAGGTCCACTCAAAAGCAAGGAAGTACGGGCATGCTGGGAAGGGGGGTGTAGGCAATAGCATGATGGGAGTTGGAGTCACAGATATTGCTCAGCCTCACAATTGGCCCATCAACACCACTCTGAACCATGCTCACATTACAGGGAGTGGAAAAGAACTTACAAGATGGCTGACACTGGCTACTGCTGTGTGGAGCACAAGGCCCTGCTGGGAACTGTGCACCAACAAACAGCACAACACCACTGCCTGACATCCTGAAAGCCAACTTGCACTCTCTGCAATGCAAGCACGTAGCATGGTGGGATATCTGGCTGGGTGGGAAGGAGGACTCACAGCACTGACCATAGTTACAAGCAGCTCACCTCACACACCCCCTCAACACAAACTCCACATAACCCACTTGGGAGAATGCAATGCCTCACATACCAAATGAAGATCCCACAAAGAACCACCACCCTGGGTAATGCTGTGTGAAGCACAGGGACACACCTGGGACTTGTAGCCAAACAAACGCAAGGACAACACTGTCAGCCTTCCTGTCAGCACAGGCACACTACCCCACAGGGAAGCACAGTCCAAAGGAAGGAAGTACGGGCATACTGGGAAGGGGGGTGTAGCCAATAGCATGATGGGAGTTGGAGTCACAGATACTGCTCAGCCTCACAATTGGCCCATCAACGCCACTCTGAACCATGCTCACATCACAGGGAGTGGACAAGGACTTACAAGATGGCTGACACTGGCTACTGCTGTGGGGAGCACAAGGCCCTGCTGGGAACTGTGCACCAACAAACAGCACAACACCACTGCCTGACATCCTGAAAGCCAACTTGCACTCTCTGCAATGCAAGCACGTAGCATGGTGGGATATCTGGCTGGGTGGGAAGGAGGACTCACAGCACTGACCATAGTTACAAGCAGCTCACCTCACACACCCCTCAACACAAACTCCACATAACCCACCTGGGAGAATGCAATGCCTCACATACCAAATGAAGATCCCACAAAGAACCACCACCCTGGGTAATGCTGTGTGAAGCACAGGGACACACCTGGGACTTGTAGCCAAACAAACTCAAGGACAACACTGTCAGCCTTCCTGTCAGCACAGGCACACTACCCCACAGGGAAGCACAGTCCAAAGGAAGGAAGTACGGGCATACTGGGAAGGGGGGTGTAGCCAATAGCATGATGGGAGTTGGAGTCACAGATACTGCTCAGCCTCACAATTGGCCCATCAACACCACTCTGAACCATGCTCACATCACAGGGAGTGGACAAGGACTTACAAGATGGCTGACACTGGCTACTGCTGTGGGGAGCACAAGGCCCTGCTGGGAACTGTGCACCAACAAACAGCACAACACCACTGCCTGACATCCTGAAAGCCAACTTGCACTCTCTGCAATGCAAGCACGTAGCATGGTGGGATATCTGGCTGGGTGGGAAGGAGGACTCACAGCACTGACCATAGTTACAAGCAGCTCACCTCACACACCCCTCAACACAAACTCCACATAACCCACCTGGGAGAATGCAATGCCTCACATACCAAATGAAGATCCCACAAAGAACCACCACCCTGGGTAATGCTGTGTGAAGCACAGGGACACACCTGGGACTTGTAGCCAAACAAACGCAAGGACAACACTGTCAGCCTTCCTGTCAGCACAGGCACACTACCCCACAGGGAAGCACAGTCCAAAGGAAGGAAGTACGGGCATGCTGGGAAGGGGGTGTAGCCAATAGCATGATGGGATTTGGAGTCACAGATACTGCTCAGCCTCACAATTGGCCCATCAACACCACTCTGAACCATGCTCACATCACAGGGAGTGGACAAGGACTTACAAGATGGCTGACACTGGCTACTGCTGTGGGGAGCACAAGGCCCTGCTGGGAACTGTGCACCAACAAACAGCACAACACCACTGAATGACATCCTGAGAGTCAACCTGAACCCACTGCAAGGGTGGCATGCTTCATGGTGGGATAACTGGGCCAGGTGGAGAAGGATGGCCGGATGTCCACCAAATACAACCAATGCTGGCCATGCACACACCTCAACATTCATAGTGAAATGCCCCAGGTATGCATGACAATGTGCTACACCAATATCAACCTCTTACTGTGACAACTTAGGACAATGCAATGTACATGCCCGCATCCAGAGGTACAGTCACAACTGTCAGGTGTGTGAACCATTGATGCCTGTAGAAACATTACATACAATGTGTGTCTCTTCCAAATACAGGTGACGATGATGGGGACACAGCAGCAGGCGAGGAGGAGTCCATGTCCCAGGCTCCGGGGGACACAGAGCTCACAGGTGTGGAACAGCCTCTGCCCACCTCGGATGGCGAAAACCTACCTGGCACCTCCGGTCTGAGTCATCATGCAGCACCAGCTGGACCAACATCTGCACCCCCTGCACCCACCCCTCCAACAACTGCCAACATACAGACCACCCACGCCGACACGGACAGACCAAGGACCACCGCTGACAACAGCACAGGGTCCCATGCCCACCGTGGAGCAACGGATGACAACACCACTAACAACCCCCAAGTGGGCCTCGGGTCACCTGTGCGTGCCACCGCAGGTCCTGCACGTGTCGCCAGGGGTGGTAGACATAGGTCGCTGCTTGCAGAGGGGTCTGGACTGCATGATGACCCACAACTGGCACGCATCGCTGATGCGTACCAGGATAGCACCGGAGAGGTCAGACAGGTAGTGGGGATCCTCAAGGACATACAACAGCAGCAGGCTGCCCATCATGCCCGCTTGGACTCCCACATGGCCCATGTGGAGACACACATGTCGGGCATGGAGTCCAAGTGGGATACATTGCAAGAACTCACAGCGGTGCATAGGGACATATTGACATGCCTCCGCCAGATTAGCACCAACATGGCCACACCTCCCTGTGTGCCCACAACATCTGGTGCTGCAACAACTGACACCACCACAGGGAGGGAGGAGGACTCTGGCGGAGAGTCCCCTGCACCGCAGCAGCCTGCACGTGAGGGTCCCCCCACAAAGAAGAGGGGTCGTCCGAGGAAGGAAAACTGAGAGGTTGATGGCCACGTACATCCCCCAGGAAGCCAACACCTGTTCCGGAAATTCTCCTTTGTGTGCAAACGTTTCACCCTGTCGAATGCAACACTACTTTCCCACATGACATGGGGAGTTCAAGTTGGACTAATGTATCATATGACTGTGGACTTCACTCAGGACATTTCTGCTACCAAGACTTCCAACTCATCTGGGAACTTTGGATCACAATGTACAGCACCCACCATCCTGTGCACTATACACACACACATTTCTGTAAATAAAATCACTAGTACACCATACTTTCCACTGTTGTTATTCAAATGTGGATACTGTTATGGTGATGATGTTCTGCTAAATTACACTGTGTATGCTAACTGCTACAGCAAGTACAACACCGTCGTGTGAGTCATGGTGACGTGACACATATGAGGGAGACACACCACTAGGGCTACACAACACAGACACCAGGGCCATCGGACTCATCGCCCACAGTGATGTTGCCAGGAAATACAGTGGAATGCACAGACACCACACCTATTCAGAGTCTGTGTCAACTAGCCCACAGGTGCAGTAAGCAAATGTCAGTCAGATGTGTGACCACAGACAACGCACATCCCAAAGTGAAGCACTGGTTTATTACACATTTGTAACATGTTGTTACCACTACAAATGCAAGTTAATCCCACGTGGCAGTGGCCACACAGTCAACAAGTGCAGAAGATATGAAGTCCAGGGGTGTGTGGCACATCACCTGTAGGGAAACGACTGCTGCCACCCTGAAAGCTGAATCATGGTGTTGGGGGATCCAAGTTGGCCAAACAACTCTGTAAGCACCCTGTGAAGGACAGACATGACACACAGTCAAAACCGCTGAAGAACCGGACAGAACTGCAATACTCATGCCCTAAACATGTCACAAGATACCTACACAAAAGCACGTTTGCATGTCAACACTGTTGGGGAGTACAGACTACCTGTAAGGACACATCGCTGCAAGCATCCAGTCAAGTGGCACATGGCCACACTAAAACAGCACCAGGGCACCACCCACACATATCATGCAAACTCACATCATTCACATTGCATCTCCCTGGATACTCACATTCAGCTGAAGAAGTTGGTGATGAGCTGTGTGCGGACATCACCACCATCATCACTGGCATCGTGGTCCAGGCCAGGATCCTCCACAGGTGGCGGACGTTGGTCATCGTCATCCAGGATGAGAGGCAACTCCTTCCGCACTGCCAGGTTGTGGAGCATGCAGCAAATGATGACAATCTTGCACACCTTTGCTGGGGCATATGGGAGGGCCCCTCCTGTCTTGTCCAGGCAGCGGAAGCGGCTCTTCAGGAGACCAAAGGTCCGCTCGATCACTCTCCTGGTCCGACCATGTGCCTCATTGTAGCGCATCTGGGCTGGTGTCACAGGGTTCCTGAGGGGTGTCAGCAACCACGGCATGTTGGGGTATCCGGAGTCACATACAGACAGACAATTGCACATTAGCTGAGTTCAAAAAGTGGGCGGAATACAACATAGCAGAACACACACAATGGTACAAAGTCAGTACACACCGACAAGCCAGGCACGCTGGTTCGGCATCTGTGACATCATCCTCGGGATGCGACTACTCCTCATCACGTAGGCATCGTGAGCAGAACCGGGGAAACGGGCACACACATGTGTGATGGTCATATCTGCAAGACATACCACCAGCGCATTGATCGAATGGTAGTGTTTGCGGTTACGGTAGGCCTGCTCATGTGCCTGTGGTGGTACCAAAGCCACATGTGTCCCATCAATGGAGCCAATTACATGTGGCATCCTCCCCAGGGCATAAAAGTCACTCTTAACGTCAGTGAGTTGTCGACGTTTGGGGAAATAGATGAACTGGTTCAGGTTCCTCAACATAGCCACCAAAACATCGCGTAGCACACGGCTGAACATAGTCTGTGACATCCCACCATCAGTCGCCACAGTGTGTTGGAAGGTACCGGTGGCAAAGAAGTGTAGGGCTGTCATTACCTTCACCTTGGGTGTCAGCGCCGTAGGGTACGGCCGGCCCGGTTGCAGATGTGGTGCCAAGCGCACTGCCAAATCCTCAATCAGCTGCCTGGTGAAGCGGTACCGTCGGATGCTGTCACGTTCCACCATCGTTGCCAGGTCAGGGAATGGTCTATGGACAGCTGGAGCCCTGCAGTGCATAGGATGAAGAAAGAAAGATTGTCAGTCACCCCACAGATGTGCCTTTCACCATACTCAATTTCACATGATACATCATTACGAGACACATGTACTTGATGTGTGTGCCGTTCTGTTCGGACATAACTCGCACCTACATGGCCATCATCTAAGTTCTCAGTACAACATGTGTGCACAACAGGTACCAGGTTGTGCTATGGGAAACCATTAGGCTGTATCACAGTACCCATTTACTGCTGTCACGTTCCACACACACACCACAGTGACATGTCAGGACAGATTCGCCACAGGCATCACAGATCATTGACAGGTAGATTCCCAGGACCCTGTCTTGCCACATGGACACTGGCATGACATGGCGTATCATGTACACGTCAGAAAAACAAACATGACTCCCACAGGTAGTGGCCCCTGTTGCCTCCGCAGGACAGACATGGACGTCAGTGACACACACACGCACAACATCAAAGTCCATGCACAAACAACGTTGCTGTGGAGACTGTCTCCCATCGTGCACATGGAATCAGAGACATCGGAAACACAACATGCACACAGACTGTGGAGGGACATCACTATTGTGGCAATGGGTCATCCTGTTACGTACATGCCTTCCCCCATGGGACCCTGGGGGTATGTGACATGTCACACACATACACAACCTGGAAATGTGACCATGCCACATGCTCTGAAATGAACTGTTGCACATCACATTGGTCATGTGCACAACACACAAAGGACCCTGCCCCCATGAACACATGCACAGCCTGGGTGTGGATGCCCACCAGTGCCACCACAGAAACCACATGTCAACCCCCATACACAGAAAAGGTAATGCAGCCTTACATGCCTTAGGAAACAGTGTGGAGTGGGTGTGGTGTTGTAGGTGTGCCCCTGTGTCTCTGGCAGGTATATGTGGCTGGCATACGTTCACCAGTGACAAGCATGGTGACATATGCGACTGACCTGTACAGGTACGCGTTGTACAGCAATGGACCGATCGGTGTGCCCGGCCGGCCCATTGCATGTGTTGTGTGCGGGTACGCGTTGTACCCCGAAATACGCGTTGTACAGCAATGGACCGATCGGTGTGCCCGGGCGGCCCATTGCATGTGTTGTGTGCGGGTACGCGTTGTACAGCAATGGACCGATCGGTGTGCCCGTCCGGCCATTGCATGTGTTGTGTGCGGGTACGCGTTGTACCCCGAAATACGCGCTGTACAGCAATGGACCGATCGGTGTGCCCGGCCGGCCCATTTCATGTGTTGTGTGCGGGTACGCGTTGTACAGCAATGAACCGATCGGTGTGCCCGGCCGGCCCATTGCATGTGTTGTGTGCGGGTACGCGTTGTACCCCGAAATACGCGTTGTACAGCAATGGACCGATCGGTGTGCCCAGCCGGCCCATTGCATGTGTTGTGTGCGGGTACGCGTTGTACAGCAATGGACCGATCGGTGTGCCCGTCCGGCCCATTGCATGTGTTGTGTGCGGGTACGCGTTGTACCCCGAAATACGCGTTGTACAGCAATGGACCGATCGGTGTGCCCGGCCCGCCCATTGCATATGATGTGTGCCGATACGCGTTGTACCCCGAAATACGCGTTGTACAGCAATGGACCGATCGGTGCGCACGCATTGGCTGGGGCCTGGCATGGCAACGGACGCGTTTTCGTGGCTCCAACGAGTCTGATGCAGTGAATTCAGTTGGCCAGCCACAACAATGTTGCAAAATCATGGATGTCATGAATTTGAAGATTTGAAGGATGCTGTGGGCGTGTATTAGTGCTGCTATTCCATGGATTGGTCAGATTCAGAAGATGCAAACGACTTGGACCAATCACTTTGGACACATGGGACAGAATCTGCCTCTGCAGCACACATATAATGCTGGCTGTTCCCCTGAGAGCTCACTTGCCTGCACTACATGCTCCAGGACGACATCTGCCAACAACACTGCTGCTGTCTCTGCATCCTCTGGCTACTGCAATGGCACGTACTGTGGATAGAGCCCCAGCCTTCAGCCTTAAGGAGAACCAGGCCCTGCTGGACAGCCTCCTTCCACAGTACAGCAAGCTGTATGGGAAACCAGGGGAGCAGGTGAGTGTGCTGTCCACTGCCTTACCAATTGTGCATGTTGTCTGACTAGCAGGACTTACAGTGTGCACACCACTGGCTAGCATGCTCACTGAGTAGTTGTCACACCCCAAAGTGTGTAGTTACATGCACTGAACAGGTACAGTGCAGTAACAGTACATTCCAAAAAGGTTTACTCCCCATGCAATGACACCATGTAGTGACTGCTGGCAAACTGTTCATAGCCATTGTTGCACTGCCTATGTACATCATATGCCCCTGTGATTGAGACATGTATATCCAACTGTGTGATGCACGGATATGTTGCATGTGTAGTAATACCCTTTTTCACTTTGTCATCCTCACAGGTCGATGCCCACCAGAAGCAGGAAATCTGGCTGACCATCGCCCGGAAAGTAAGATCCGTGGGGGTCTACAGGCGCAGGATCCGCAACTGCCAGAAGAGGTGGCAGGACCTTCGTGGCTGGACCCGGAGGTTCGCAAGGGTCCAGCTGAAGCTGTCGCCTCCTCGCAGGAGGGGCGGACACCGGACCCTGACCCCCCACATGCTCCGGATCCTGGTGGTGGTCTTCCCTGACCTGGATGGGCAGCTGAAGGCGAGACAGCAGCAAGGAGGGGGTGAGCCCATGACTGCACTGTGCACTTTGTCTGACATGCTATGTGCCCTCCTCTGGCCTGGTTAAACTTCCACAGTACATCAGTCATGTGGTCCAGGACCCATGTCCCTCATTTGTGACATGCCCACTTCTTCTCTGATACGCATATGTGTGGCCCTTACAGTCAGGAAATTGTGTCACTTGGGGACTGTGTCATTGCATTTAGCTTCGCTCAAGGTGGGGGACAGCATTTGTTCCCGTGACTATGTTGTGGGATTCATGTGTGGGTCAATTGCTTACACAATGCCTAAGTTCTGACATGTAATCTGGGTGTAACTTTGATATGTGGTCCACTTGCTGATCTGAATCACCACATGTCCCTGGGGAATTTGGCACACACCAATGCTGCCGGTGGGAACAATGTTTGGGCCTCAGGAGTATGTGTATCAAGTGTGTCACACGTGCTTAGCCACATGCCTACTGTCTAGGACTCATTCCTCTTACAGGTGGAGCTGGACAGTCATGCCTACTCCAGGGCATACAATACACTCTGTACTCCCACTCCTGTGTACCATCTGGCATGTTGTGATCAGTGAAATGTTCCCTCAGGTGTCTGCCTCTGTGTCATTGTGCTGTGTCCTCGTTGTCAGGACTACTGGTATGTTTATCGGTTAGGGCTCAGCATGCCAGCGGAGATGTGACCATGATAGACGAAACTTCTGTGATTTTTAGGTGTCTGATCACTTGACTGTGCACACAGGTGTATGCGACTGTGACTTTCAGGCAGCTGTTTCTCATTCACAGCACACTGTGAGGTGCTCATGTTCAGAGAGTTGTGTTTCATGTCCCCCATATGTCCAATTGGTATGACGTGGACAAGTAGTAGTACTGATGATGTGGTTTTTGGGGGATGGACATGTGCACTTGTCAGTTACATAACTTGCATTCCCCATGTCCAAGGATTGTGACACAGTGCAGACTGTTGTTGGCTGGCTGCCATGCCCATGTGACTGGAGACAGTGATGTATGACTTTGCACGCATGCCTGTGTCATGGCATTAAACTTCCTAAGAGTGATCCTGCAGGGGAGTGACATGTGCAACATGCACCCCATTGTGGCATTGACTATCCGGACATGAGTGCATCATGGTGTGTGGTGCTGGTATGCATCACATGCATTTCTATTTAGACTCTGGCCATCCCTTCATCCGGACACCTGCACTGACTTAGTGGCAAGAGATGTGTTGTGTGCATGTTCACATACTTCACCGTGTTCCCTGCAATGTCCAACAACTGTGTAGGTGGTGCATGTGTCCACACTGGGGTCTTACCATCAGACAGGCACCAGACAGATGGGTGCAAGGGCAGGAGGGATGTGAGTCCCATGGTTGACCATCAGACTGACAATTGGCTTCCACAAATCTGTGTGAGGACTTTAGGCAATGTTCAACTAAGGATGCCTGGGCTGGCTCTGTGATGTGCTGTACTTACTGTGGTGTGTGCGTTCAGTGCAGGTGACTGATGTTTGTCTGTTTCCCTAATTGTTTGCAGATACATCCACGGCCACAGGAGGGGACAGCTCCACGGACCAGGAGGAGCAGCGGAGCCAGACTGGGTCAGCGTCCGACGAGTGGTCAGAGGGACCCAGTGGCACGGAGGGCGAGGGGAGCCACACCGAGGAGTCCTCAGCACCATCCACCTTAGCTGAGGACCACAGCAGCTCGGAGGATGACTCCCTTGTGGAGGCGGGTGTCAGCAGCCACCAAAGTCAAGCTAGTCTGTCTGGCCCCGCCACCACCACCACCACCACCACCACCGCCCTCCCATTGGCTCCCATTCCTGAGGTCCGTGGAGGCTCCCGTGCTAGGGAGCGTGTCTCCTTCATGCCAGGCACCGCACCCCCTGCCCCTGTGTCCCCTGCTGCCCTGAGTGAGGAGTCTGTGTACCTCCTTCGGCAGCTCCATGTGGGGCAGACAGCAATGCTGACTGTCCTCCATGCACACACCACTCTGTTGACACATCTGGTGTCGTTCATGGAGGGCATCTCGACGGGTATGTCTGCCCTACAGAAGAGCAATAGGTCCATGGACTCCTCCCTGACGGCAGCAGTGTCCCTCCTCCAACAGTCCCTTACCCCTCCCACCTCTGCCCCATCCACACTTTCTGCCACCCTACCTGACCAAAGCACATGCACACCATCACAATAACCTAAACACACAGACACGAGCAGCACAGACACACCCAAGAGAAAGGCAAGACGTGCACACAAGCATCCTCAGGGGACTGATACCACAGACACAGGGGATGGGGAACACACATACAGGCATCCACAGTCACTCCGCAGTCCTCCAAATCCTCTCCCTCCAAGACCCCTTCCCTTGCCTCACCTGCTAACCCACATACACAGCAGCTCTTCCTGTGTGACCTCGGCCTCTTCCCCTCCAATCCTGCTGATCCAGCATACCGGGGGAAGAGGAAGTCCACCCAGAGGGGAGTGCCCCTCGCCCCCGGACACCCTCCCCCAGGCGCAGGCAGACACAGGACCCCATTAGGAAGTCCCCCTGGACCAGGAAGAGCAAGACCCCACCACCACCACCACGCAGCTCTACCACCCAGTCTCTCTCCTCCATCCCCCAGGCCACCACTCCACAGGTTCCCCCGCCACACCCTGCCCCAGGTTCCCCCACACACCGATACCGCATCCCCAGACTGCTTAGGCCCTCCCCCCCCTGCCACTTGCTCTTCCACACCCAACCCAGATGCTCTGCCTGTTAGTGCCACTGGTGTGGGGACTGGGTCCCCCCCCTCTGTCCTGCCCACCTCATCTGCCCACCCTTCCACTCCCTTGGAGTTATGCACTGCAGTGGAGTCCACAACCACCCCGTCTGACTTGGGCACTGCAGTGGGGACCCAGTCCACTACATCAGACGAGCCCACTGCAGTGGTTGTAGCACCCACACCAACTGACTTGTGTAGCACGGTGGTGCTGGCCCCCCCTGAGTCAGACACCTCCACTGCAGTTGCCGGTGACACTCCTGCACCCACCACCCCTTCACTGCCTCACTCTGCCATCCCCTGATCCTGTCCCTGCGGTGCCTGGCCTGCCCCTTGTATGCCCCTCCAAGGGGGATGTCCCCTGTCCGTACCAGTGCAGGCAAGCAATGGGTGACCAGTTGTCACTTGTCACCCTGTTGGGACATGGATTTTGGACTGGCCATTGGCCTTAGTTTCTTTTGGACGTCAACTTTTAATTTTACATTAGCTGAATAAAGCCTCTTTTTGTTTAATTGAGGTGTTTCTTTTGATGTACATGATGTAGATGAGTAGCATCCTGCATTTGCAGTTGTTATAGTGTTCAGTTCAGGAAAATGAAGTGTTGCTGTGATGGACTCCATGTGGTCCATGGGATATGTGTCCTGTTCTACTCTGGATCTATGGCATCCTTTGCTGCAGTCTGAGGGTGTAATGTTCAGCATTTGACACAGGGATGAACGTTTTGCATTTGTAAAGGAACATCTTTGTCTTACACTGATGCACATCTGGTGGGCTTACCACTGTTCAATGTTCCGATTTCCCTGACTGTGCCCATCTCCACTGGACATGCAGTTTTGCACATCAATGTTGAAGGACTCATCTGTGTATACAGTGCAACTGGCTTGACATGTATTTTGGGGGTATCCAGATGACTGACGTGACACTCCCGTACCCAGGCTGATGTGAGCAGAGCCTTCTGTGTGTTGTAGTTGTTGACTCACTGACGGAGTGTCCTGCTGACATGTTTGAGTCGTGCACAGACAAGGTTTGGCACAGCGGACCTTCCACAGAAGTGGAGTGCCCTCATGGCAGTGTGTAATCCCGTGACATTGCGTGTGCCCGTGTAGTGTGTTGTGTAAGCATGTCTGTTCGTGTTCCCTTCCCTTTTCCTACACAGGCTGTGTCCCTAGGGATGTTCCTGTTTGTGTTGTTGCAGAGTTGGTCTGTGTTCATCCAGCATCTTGTACCTGGTTTCTCTGTGATGTGGTTGCATGGCAAACTAATGTTCATGAGGTTGTCATCCCAGGTTGTCTTTGTTGTCAGGGCTGGGGATGTGGGCAAACGGTGATGGGACACATTCAGGATTCCCCTTGGCACTTGTTGTTTACACAAGTCATGTGAATTTCAGTTTGTGGTAGCTTTCAGTGATTGTGACACGGTGTGTGTGTGACTGCTGCCACTCCTCAGGGTCAGAGCTGCAATGTTGGAAGTTGTGTACGTGTGTTCTTTGTGTGTCACCTTGGCTTCTTCGTAGGTGTGTGACTATGGCCACGATCCCATTGATTGTGGTGGATTTCACATCATGCCCATGTACGGCGTACTGTGCTGTGTGTCAGACATTGACGAGTCTTATTGACTGGCCATGTGTGATGGGTATCTGCACCTTAGTTCCCCCACCACCCCTGGAATTGTCATGGGTGCATGTGCACTGTCACCAGTCCATGTGAGCTTCACTGCTGCACATTGGTGGAGATCAGGGTGTGTGGTGTTGAGTGTGCAAATGTGAGTTGTTGCACGGCTAGACCCCTACCTCCATATTGGCCTTGGCTGGCAGGCCGTGCTGATTGATTGGAGCTTGTTTAGGTGTGATGGTAGTTTGTTGCTCAGGACACATGGCTGTGGTTCACAGTGTGAACGACATCTACCTTTGTCATCACAGTGGGATTGTCATGCAGGCTAGTGTCAGCACAATGTGGGGTACCTGGGGGTAGGGCTGTGGTGGGTCTGTCTCTTGCTGTGTTAGTTGCTGTTCCTACAAGCTTGTGTGACATGTGTAATTTGGCCTCCCTCTCAGCTGACGATGCCTGATTGCCCACATAGGGGTATCCGATCCATGAGTAACTTTTGTATGGCACTGTATACACATCTGTGTGATTGGAGTTCAGGCCTCCTCATGTGTTGTGTGGTTGCCTGGGGACACTGGCACACCCCCCCATCACCTGTTGTGTTTGAAATGCAGTGTGAGTCTGCCTGTTTGTGCATTTGCACCACTGCATTGGCATTTCTGTAGTGTGCCATTGTCTGTATGTTGTTTGGTTGGTTTCCCCAGCTGTCCCTGGGACTCCTAGGTCATCAGTCAGCACAGTGATCATGGTTTGTATGTCCTATTGATGCCATGGTATGGTATTTGTTCACCTGACATCGACAGTCTTCACAAGATATCTACATTTGTGTGTCCATTGGTGCAGATATGTGGCTCAGCATTATGATGGTCACTTCTGTCATTTTGTTATTTGTGAATATTGACAATGTGGTCCCCCATGGGTGATGTGTATGCACATGGCCAAAACGATGTTTCTGTGACACTGCACTGTTTGCCCCGCCCAATCTATGTTGCTATGGGACACAAGCACTACTATGCCACTGATGTGTTAGTTGTTGTGTGACCAGGATTCATCCATACAGTTTGGCTTTCGCAGCTTTTACCATGACTACACTTACCTTATGATCACCGTGGTGTTGGTGCTTTTGGCCCCATTGCCACACTGTTCAAAAGGTGCATCAGCTATGGACCCCACACTTACCTTTTGGTCACTGTGGTGATGGGGCTTTAGGCCCCATGGCCACACTGTTCAAGAGGTGCATCAGCTATGGACCCCACACTTACCTTTTGGTCACTGTGGTGATGGGGCTTTAGGCCCCATGGCCACACTGTTCAAGAGGTGCATCAGCTATGGACCCCACACTTACCTTTTGGTCACTGTGGTGATGGGGCTTTAGGCCCCATGGCCACACTGTTCAAGAAGGTGCATCAGCTATCGACCCCACACATACCTTTTGGTCACTGTGATGATGGGGCTTTAGGCCCCATGGCCACACTGTTCAAGAGGTGCATCAGCTATGGACCCCACACTTACCTTTTGGTCACTGTGGTGATGGGGCTTTAGGCCCCATGGCCACACTGTTCAAGAGGTGCATCAGCTATGGACCCCACACATACCTTTTGGTCACTGTGGTGATGGGGCTTTAGGCCCCATGGCCACACTGTTCAAGAGGTGCATCAGCTATGGACCCCACACTTACCTTTTGGTCACTGTGGTGATGGGGCTTTAGGCCCCATGGCCACACTGTTCAAGAGGTGCATCAGCTATGGACCCCACACTTACCTTTTGGTCACTGTGGTGATGGGGCTTTAGGCCCCATGGACACACTGTTCAAGAGGTGCATCAGCTATGGACCCCACACTTACCTTTTGGTCACTGTGGTGATGGGGCTTTAGGCCCCATGGACACACGAGGTGCATCAGCTATGGACCCCACACTTACCTTTTGGTCACTGTGATGATGGGGTGTTCGACCCCATGGCCACAGTGGTCATGGTCTGCTTGCATTGTGGAGGCCACACACATTTATGTGTGACACATGTGATAGTGGGTCACATTGTATGTTCAATGTCATGTTCAGTGTTGTAGGCATTTGACACAGACTACACACGCTTGCCATGGTGTTGGGGGGGGATGTAATTTTCTGTCATTCCTTATGTGGGAGTATGCTGATTGTGTCATGCATTACCTGTCCTATGAGTAGGGGTGGTGGTAGTGGCAGGCATCCAGCCCCCCCTGAGTACGGGTGGTGGTAGTGGCAGGCATCCAGCCCCCCCTGAGTAGGGGTGGTGGTAGTGGCAGGCATCCAGCCCCCCCTGAGTAGGGGTGGTGGGAGTGGTAGGCATCGTTCCCCCCTCAGAAGGGGTGGTGGTAGTGGCAGGCATCCACCCCCCCCTGAGTAGGGGTGGTGGTAGTGGTAGGCATCCATCCCCCCCTCAGTAGGGGTGGTGGTAGTGGCAGGCATCCAGCCCCCTGAGTAGGGGTGGTGGTAGTGGTAGGCATCCATCCCCCTATGGGTGGGGATGGTAGTAGTGATAGGCATCCAGGCCCCCATGAGTAGGGGTGGTGGTAGTGGTAGGCATCCAGCCCCCTATGGGTGGGGATGGTAGTAGTGACAGGCATCCAGGCCCCCATGAGTAGGGGTGGTGGTAGTGGCAGGCATCCAGCCCCCCTGAGTAGGGGTGGTGGTAGTGGCAGGCATCCAGCCCCCTGAGTAGGGGTGGTGGTAGTGGTAGGCATCCATCCCCCTCAGTAGGGGTGGTGGTAGTGGCAGGCATCCAGCCCCCTGAGTAGGGGTGGTGGTAGTGGTAGGCATCCATCCCCCTATGGGTGGGGATGGTAGTAGTGATAGGCATCCAGGCCCCCATGAGTAGGGGTGGTGGTAGTGGTAGGCATCCAGCCCCCTATGGGTGGGGATGGTAGTAGTGACAGGCATCCAGGCCCCCATGAGTAGGGGTGGTGGTAGTGACAGGCATCCAGCCCCCCCTGAGTAGGGGTGGTGGTAGTGGTAGGCATCCAGCCCCCCTGAGTAGGGGTGGTAGTAGTGGCAGGCATCCAGCCCCCCCTGAGGAGGGGTGGTGGTAGTGGCAGGCATCCATCCCCCTATGGGTGTGTGTGGCAGTGGTGATGCCCATCCCACCCCTTTGTTTGTGCTGTTGCCAGTGTACGTCATTTGTGCATCCCTATGTGTGTGTGACATATTTTGGGTACGTGTAGTTTGTTTGTATTGTTGGTGTTTGACTTACCGTCTGTGCCGTACGCGTCCGTACCGGTCCCGGTAATAGATGTAGAGTATAGGTAGGACCTGCGCGATGGGATTCATGGTTGGGTCGTCTCGTTCGGGTTTCTCGTGTCTTCGACTCGTACTCGTCGCTGGCTTGTTCGTCTCGTAGCCGTGGATCGTCTTGTGGCGCGAAACGGAGCTTATGTGCGGCTCTCCCGGATGCTGAAACGTGCCGGACGTAGCGACTGGTTCGGCGCGTACAGAGCACGCATCGTACTAGTCCGGCTGGAAGGTGCTGTGTATTTGGTTCCTTTCGACTCGATTCGGCGTTTACGGATCCGGCTCGGGCGGGGAACAGGAGCTGGATTGGGTGAGTACGGCTCGCTCGGGAAATGGGTTGTTATACGCATCGTACTTGTTCGTCCGGACGGGTGTACGAATCGGTCGGTAAACACGCATTCGGCTGGGTTTTTTTCCGGACGAATACTGTTAGGTGCCCTACCGGCCGAGATCGGAATCGGCCCCATAGTATGTATTGTGTTGGGTGGATTAAGTGAACTGTGGCCCACGCCCTGGAGCTACATATCCTATCCCAATCCTCCCTTGGGAGAACCGACATAGCATCCTTCAGGGCAAGCCGAGCGACAAGGCATGACATCTTGATGATAATGTACTGCATGCAGAAGATCACATGACAAGGTTATTGTCTGAGTATCAGGCTTCTGTGTCTCGGGTATCTGCGGTAGGACCATTGATAACCAGACTGCAGCATTGTGTTGCAGTGGTGAGCAGAGCTAATGGTTTGTAGTGTCTCAAGTTAGCATGGATGGCAGCAGAGGTCTAAAGGACCTGTTGCCTCTTTCTGGCTAGGATGAGTTAAGTGCTCATAGGAGCAGGAAATGACGCTTCCAAGAATTGTTGTCGTTCGGACAGTTCTGAGAAAAACAGAGTCTTACCCTGGAATACAGTTCGAAATTTGGCGGGATAAGGAAATCCAAAAGTGATATTATGTGATTTAAGGGTTTGACGGAGGACTAGGAAGCCCTTCCTAGTAGCAACCATCTCTTTCAAATAGTCTTGTGTAATGTTGATCTTAGAGGCGTTCCAGACTATGTGCTGTGCCTTTCTCATATATGCAATTATGGCTTCAGAGTAGCAGAAGCGAAAAGGTCTGAAAATCATAGCTCTGGGTCTTGGTGATGTGTATTGAGGACCGTTGCAAGGTTTGCCCTTTCAGGAATCTATGCAATCTTTCTATCTCAAAGTCTTTGTCAAATTTGATGCTCAATGTCTGAGAGATCCAAGCTTCCAGAAACTCCACACAGTTGTCCATTCTTTTCCTTTCGGACCTTGTGGAGTCCTCCAATTAGCTAGCTCTTGTCTCCACATCCGTTAGCCTCCCGGCCATGCTACAGAAGTTGTTCCTTAGTGCTTGGATATTCTGATGCATGGCGTCCATGTTCATTTTAGTTCTTGGGCTAGGTCGTGGAGAGAGCCGAGGCGTTGCAGAATGATCTCCAGAGAGGCACCCTGGTCTTGTTTTGGTTTAATCGGGGAGTCTGGTAGTGGTGGCGCTGCCTTTGCACATTTTAGGGTTTCCTTATTGTCTTTGTGTTCTCTGTTGTCCCTTGGTTCCTTACTTCTATGGTCTGACATTGTGAGGGTACCTGAGAGTCTGAGAGTGTCTCTGGGCTTTGTCAGCAGCCCCCATACCTTAGCCTATAGAGAGTAGATCTGCATCATAGGTGCTGTCTTGCTCTTCTCCCTAGAAAGGTCCCTCTCCAAGTGTGTGCCACCTATTCGTGTATTCCAAAAGACGTCCCAAACAACAGCTGCATCGGTATGTTTTGTCTAGGCGCTAAGGCCTGATCAGAACAAAATAACAAGGGGCATTGTTTATCGACCTTGCTCACAGTGTTCAGACTAAATCCAAGGAACCCTCCGAGAGTGAACACAGCGATGAGTTCTCATGTGAAAACTGCCATAGAAGTTATTGCAAAAATAAAGTTGTTTAGTAACGTGTGCAAAGCAGCAGGCAAGCTGCAGCATGCTCATGCTCACTTAGAGAAAACGACAATGTCCCCATGGGCCATGTGATAATTAAATGTAATACCTTGGGGTGTCGTGGAAGGCCGCTGCCATCTTGTCCCTCTCTATCGCTGTGCGTTCATCTGCGAAGTCCACTCAAAATCTTGGCAGATCAGGGCGGTGGACAACACAGAGGGACTGCTGATATGTTCTGCTTGTACTTACGATGACATGAGGTGTCGCAAAAACTGTTTGATGTGTTACGTTCCCCTTAGGTTGCAGGCTGGGTGCGGAGCAGTCGGCTGAAGTGGCCACCTTGCTCGGGCTCTAGCCATGCCCCTTTTTGCAGGAGTCTTTTTTTTTTGTATTGGTTTTATCATAGATCCCCATAGCACACAATGGACTATTACATATGTCATATCAGTACAACATTCAACAAATTACATTGCACTGCGGCCTTCAGTGAGTAATGAAACAACTATATATCCCCCTATTCCAAATTCTGGTGTTCATTAGGTTCTTGACATTCCCCGTCATCTGTTGGTGTATCGGACTGCGACTGTAGGTATTGAACCAGTGGACCTCATATATCTTTCGGCAATGAGGACGCAGGTAGCTCCTCCACATATACTCCTAATTACTCTTTACAGTATAACATGTCATTTATCCAGCATTGTAGTTTTGGAGCTCGTCTGCTACCCCAACTCATGGCCATACGACTTTTGGCCAGTAAGAGGGCAACAGCTGTTAATCTGCGATTGGACGGCCTCTGGGCCTTCACCAGGCCCAGTAGACACATTTGGGTAGTATTGGGGACTGGCTCAGCCAGCATATAAATTCCATAGTTTCCGTCACCTCCCTCCAGTACTGCCAGATCGGGGGGCATGCCCAAGCAACATGCAGAAAATCTGCCTGCGTGTCACTACATCGTATACAGTTGGTGTTTCCCCATAGTCCGTATTTGTGTAATTGTACTGGTGTATAATACATTTGTTGTAAGAATTTGAAATGGATAATATGAAGATTACAGTTAGGTGTTAGCATCTTTGTGAGTATACAGCAAAATCCCCACTCGTCTATACACAGAGGTATGTCAAGCACAGTGTTCCATCTCTCTAGAGCTCGTTCAGATTCCCTATATTTCTCCTCTTGAGCTGCATTTTAAAGTTTGGTTATTGAACGCTCACATGAGGGGGCTGCCAGAAGTATTTGTAATGAATGAAGTGTTGGTGGTTCCTAAGGGAAGGGTGGATAAATAGTTCTTGTGGCCACCCGTAAACGCATATATGTAAAAAGTAAAAGCGGGATTTGACTAATGCCCGAGAAGAGGTCCAAGGAGTTAACGAATTGCCCCTCTCTGAACATATCACCCATGGTACCTGTCACAAGGCGGGTCCGGCCCAGGGGGGTATGAAGCAGGCAATGGACTGGTGGAGTGTGTCACCCACCATTTCCTCTCCTCTCTCACAGCAGCAAGACGAATGGAGTTGCCCGGACATACGTGAATACGAGGGAGACGAGGGATTTGGACGCGGCTCCTTTAACTGGGAAGACATCGCGGAAGGCCCCGCCCCCAGGGATGACGTCGACGGAACCTGGCCCACAAGAATCCGAGGATTACGGAAGCTGGGGTGTGACAACACCGGAGGAGACGCGGAAGAGGAACCGGAGAGGAACGAGCGCGAAGCTACACGGACGGAAGGAAGCAGAGGAGAGGTGACGGAGAGGGGGAGAGACGCCAGCAAGCCAGGAGGCCAACGTCCCTGTGGTTCGCCCAGCCACGTTCCAGGAGGAGCGTGGCTCTCGCAGGTACGCAAGCGTTTTGTGGGCTGGGTGGGAAGAAGGGAGGGACCCGACTCTAATACGTAGGGTGTCCCCTCTCCCCGATATACCCTTCCTGAGCACTTCACCCTCACTAAGGCTTGACGTGGCATTTGCACTGTGTGCTCCCTCACACCCCCTCCCATTCACTGTAAGCCATTTGCACCACACTGATACGACGTATCCTTGTTTGTTTATTTCATATACATCACCACCCTGAATCCTGATCCTCCCGAATCGACGACTACACAGGTTCGTTCTGGATCGGATGAGGAGAGGCTGGACCCCGTCGAGGGACCGAGACTCCAAGGATAGACCTCCCACATCTACCTCACCCTATAAGAAACTGGTTATACAGAGGAGACGTGTCCTGAATCAAATAAAGCCTTCTCTACCTCTGCCTAGTCTCCTGCCCCTTTCTACCAGCCCGCTACAAGTGGTGGAGAATGCGGGCATAGACCCTCCCATCGGTACACCCGCGATGGACGCCCTTATCCAACACCTAGTGAAGGGACAGGAGAAACTGGAATGGGCCGTCGAACGGCAGATGGCGTCAGCCCAGGCGGACAGGGACGTCTTCAAACACACCATAACTGCGCAGCTCGAGGGGTTGCAAAAGATGGCGGTGGAGCAACCTACCCCTGCCCCACGTGAACCCCGGACTGTAACCCCCGGTCCCTCTGGGGTCTCGTTACAGAAATATGTGTCAGGGGAAGACCCCGACGCCTTCTTACTCAACTTTGAGCGTGCGGCACGAGCCTGTGGATGGCCTGTTGAACAATGGCCGTTCTTCCTGGCACCACTCCTGACTGGGGAGGCACAAGCCGCGTATCAGGTGGCGAACGCCACCGGAAATACACCATACGCCGACATCAAGAACATAATCCTGGACCACTTGGGGCTTGACGCGGAAGCATATCGGGTGCGCTTCCGGAAGGAGAGGGGCGCCCCTGGAGAAAACCCCAAGACCCTGTTCTTTCGATTGAAGATGGCCGCTGATAAATGGCTCACCCCGGCCATAAGCACCAAAGAACAGATCATGGATAGGATATACCTCGAACAGTACTTGGACGCCCTCCCTTTTAACACCCAAAGATGGCTACGCCAGCACACTCACCTGACCACAGAACAAGTCATTGATATGGCCACTACCTATTCCAGAGCCCAACCCAAATCCTCTGGGTGGGAACCCGAGAAACCCATCCGACATCTGGCCATGAAGTATGAGAAAAGGGCCCGAGCAATCCCCGAGTCTGCAAAACCACGTTATGCTAAACCCGAGATGCCATCGTTCAAGGGACCCCAATGTTTTGAGTGTGGGGACTGGGGACACATTGCCCGTATGTGTCCCCGACGAAGGTCGACAAAAGAACCCATGGAGGTGGGGTATATCCCCAAATCCATTCTCTATACAGCTGAGATGGGGAGCGCATTTTATGTAAGTGTAAGGGTGAACGGGAAGACATTAAAGGCCCTATTAGACTCGGGTTGTAGGCAGTCCATGATGCAGAGGGGTGACGTACAGCCCAATCAGGTGATTCCAGATACCTCAGTACACATCAGGTGTGTCCACGGGGACGTTAAACCATACCCGGTTGCTGTAGTATCCCTTTCACCGCCCAACGGTAGGACCTATGTCATCCGGGTGGGGGTGATGGAGAACTTGCCAGAGGAGCTCATTATAGGCACAGACAACCCTGAGTTTTTAGACCTTTTTCTACAGACAGTACAGAAGCAGGCCAAGCAGGGGGGGGCAGGTAGGACAGCGGATACCCCTGTTCCGGCATTGATAATGTCCGAGCCCTGGATGCTAGATAAAAGTTTCAGATTCGCCCAAGCCAATGACGCCACCTTGTTTAATGCGTGAGAACAGGCACACAGAACCCAGGACTGTACCTCAGCTCCTTTTCCCCGGTTCCTTATTAAAGAAGGTCTGTTGTATCGTCAGGGTTCCGGGGGTGACCCACACCAACTATTGGTCCCCCTTTCTTTCAGGGAGCAGATCATGTTCTTCTCTCACTCTCATTTGACTGCAGGTCACATAGGGAGCGAGAAGACAACACAAAACGTTCTGAGACACTTCTTTTGGCCTGGGGTGTATCAAGATATAAAAACCCACTGTCATACCTGCGAGATATGCCAGAAAAGAAACACCCACCGCCCTCCTCCAGTCCCTCTGCAACCCCTTCCCATAATAGGGACCCCATTTGAGAGAGTAGGGATGGATCTAATAGGGCCCCTCCCCAAAACACGAAAAGGAAACCAGTATGCTCTGGTGATAGTGGATTATGCTACAAGATATCCCGAAGCCTTCCCCCTCAAAGCCCCCACCTCACGCCTTATATCCGAGAAGCTCCTGGAACTGTTTTCCCGAGGAGATCCTAACCGATCAGGGTACGCCGTTCGTATCACGGTTGATGAAAGAGGTTTGTAGGATATTGGACCTGAGACACATCAGGACGTCGGTGTACCATCCTCAAACCGATGGCCTCGTCGAGAGGTATAACGGAACGTTGAAGTCCACTCTGAAGAAGATGCTCGCAGTGAACGGACAAGAATGGGATCAATTGTTACCCCTAGCGTTGTACGTCATCCGAGGACAAACACAAAGCAGCCTGGGTTGTTCATCATTCGAAATGTTATATGGTCGACAACCCAGGAGTTTGTTAGAAATGACCAAGGAAGCATGGGAGAGGGAAGAGGCCGAAGAGACCAGGGATATGCTGGAGTATACACAGGCCTTGAAGTCCAAGATAGGAAAGTTGAGGGACCTGGCTTATTCCAACCTCAAAAGGAAATAAGAGAGGCAGAAAACATGTTATGACAGAGGAAAGAAGTGGAGAAAACTGGAGGTTAACAATTGGGTGTTGGTGCTGTTGCCCTCCTCCACAAGAAAGTTCCAAGCCGAATGGATGGGCCCCTACAAGGTAGTGGGTACTATTGGAAGGACCAGTTACCGAGTGCAGATAACGTCCAGCAGGAACCAAACATACCATATCAACATCTTAAAGAAGTGGTTAGGTTCCCCACCAACCACAGCCCACCTGGCGTTGCCTACCCATGCCCCCTCTACGGATACTTTGGATCACTTGGTGGTCAATGAAGACCTAAGGGAGCAAGAAAAGATCACCCTACGAAAGACGCTGTCTCCATTTTCTTCCCTCTTTTCGGATAAACCTGGCAGGACGTCCTTAGCTGAGCACTGCATTGAGACGTTACCCGGAAAGACTATAAAACAGCGTCCGTATCGGATACCAGCAGCCAAGAGGGCCGCCGTCCAGAAAGAAGTCCAGGACATGCTAGAGTTAGGAGTCGAAAGACCATCAAAGAGCGAATGGTCTTCCCCGATTGTTATGGTGCCCAAGCCCGACGGTAGCACAAGATTCTGCATGGACTTCAGGGCACTCAATGCCATCTCCTCCTTTGATGCCTACCCCATCCCGCGTATTGATGAACTCATCGAGAAATTAGGGGAAGCCAGATTCATTACGACCTTGGACCTCACCAAAGGCTACTGGCAGGTACCCCTAAGAGAAGAAGATCGGAAGAAAACAGCGTTCTCCACCTCCGAAGTATTGTATGAATTCACTGTACTCCCCTTCGGCCTCCATGGGGCACCAGCAACCTTCCAACGTCTTATGAACACAGTACTCCGGGACTATCAGTCATTCACCTCCGCATACCTAGACGACATAGTAATCTTCAGCCCAACGTGGGAGGCCCATCTGGAACACCTGCAACGCGTCCTTCAGGTGTTACGACAAGCAGGTTTACACATCAACTCAAGGAAGTCCCGCGTTGGATATCAGAAAGTCAAGTATTTGGGCTACGTGCTGGGGCACGGTATGATCGAGCCACAGATAGAGAAGGTCAGGGCAATAGCCGAGACCCCTTTTCCCAGCAGTAAAAGAGAAATGAGAGCGTTTTTGGGGTTGATCGGTTATTACCGCCGTTTCATCCCCCTATTCTCAGAGGTAGCCGCCCCTCTAACAGATACACTCCGACAAGAAGTGAAAACCCAGAGTCTGTTACACCCCACGCCACAGATGTGGAAAGCGTTTAATTCCCTGAAACGGGCCATAACCACCAGTCCTGTACTGTCCTCCCCTGATTTCACCCGACCCTTTCTCCTCCATACAGATGCTTCCGACTATGTCATAGGTGCAGTCCTGTCCCAGTTGCCACCCCATATTGTATATTAGTCGTAAGCTCTTCCCACGAGAGCTCAAGTACCCCACCATAGAGAAGGAATGCCTAGCTATCAAATGGGCTGTCGACAAACTGAGGTATTACCTGGAGGGTCGCCCCTTCACCCTGTACACTGACCACGCGCCCCTCCAGTGGATGAGCCGTAACATTGCGCTGAATCACAGGGTTCTACGTTGGTTTTTGTCTCTTCAACCCTTCTCCTTCACGGTGAAGCACCGTAAGAGCACGGGCAATGGTAGTGCCGATTTCCTGTCTCTTTTTCCTCTCCCCGATCGGGAGAATCCGGGTGGGATGGTGTGTCACAAGGCGGGTCCGGCCCAGGGGGGTATGAAGCAGACAATGGACTGGTGGAGTGTGTCACCCACCGTTTCCCCTCCTCTCTCACAGCAGCAAGACGAATGGAGTTGCCCGGACATACGTGAATACGAGGGAGACGAGGGATTTGGACGCGGCTCCTTTAACTGGGAAGACATCGCGGAAGGCCCCGCCCCCAGGGATGACGTCGACGGAACCTGGCCCACAAGAATTCGAGGATTACGGAAGCTGGGGTGTGACAACACCGGCGGAGACGCGGAAGAGGAACCGGATAGGAACGAGCGCGAAGCTACACGGACGGAAGCAAGCAGAGGAGAGGTGACGGAGAGGGGGAGAGACGCCAGCAAGCCAGGAGGCCAACGTCCCTGTGGTTCGCCCAGCCACGTTCCAGGAAGAGCGTGGCTCTCGCAGGTATGCAAGCGTTTTGCGGGCTGGGTGGGAAGAAGGGAGGGACCCGACTCTAATACGTAGGGTGTCCCCTCTCCCCGATATACCCTTCCTGAGCACTTCACCCTCACTAAGGCTTGACGTGGCATTTGCACCGTGTGCTCCCTCACACCCCCTCCCATTCACTGTAAGCCATTTGCACCACACTGATACGACGTATCCTTGTTTGTTTATTTCATATACATCACCACCCTGAATCCTGATCATCCCGAATCGACGACTACACGGGTTCGTTCTGGATCGGATGAGGAGAGGCTGGACCCCGTCGAGGGACCGAGACTCCAAGGATAGACCTCCCACATCTACCTCACCCTATAAGAAACTGGTTATACAGAGGAGACGTGTCCTGAATCAAATAAAGCCTTCTCTACCTCTACCTAGTCTCCTGCCCCTTTCTACCAGCCCGCTACAGTACCTAAGCCCATTGCGGCTAGCAACTCTTGTGCTTTCTGTTCTGGCGTGACTGATATTTTTGGATGGTGTAAAAGAGGCAGGGCAGAGGCGTAGAGTGGAGTCTTGTGAGCGTGCTGCCCCAGTTTGCCCATTCTTTAATCGTTCTCAGAGACAGTTTATTACAGAGTGGGGGAAGCCAGATCTCCTCTGTGGTATTAGGGCAGACAGTGGGATTGGGTGGGAATCATCCGATTCTATAGCAACGTGTGGGACATAGTAGTGTGGGTGTTGCTAATAGTGCACAAAGTGCGCTTGAGCACAGAGATAGTAAAGATAAAGATCTTGCACCCCAAAGCCACCCTGGGCATATGGAGGTATGAGTTCTTCCCAGCCTATTCTTGGCTGCCGGCCTGCCCACGTGAGTGGGATAAAATGAGAGCGCAGTTTCGTGAAGAAGTGTTGTGCCAGGGTGATGGGTATATTTAGTAATAAATATAAGAAGCGTGGTAGCACAATAATTTTTGGAATCACAATTTGGTCAGTCCAGGACAATGACAATCGGATCCATCGTGCCACCTGATCCTCTAGTTTAGCCAGCGATCTCCCGTAATTTTCGGCACCCACCAGCTCCGGGTGTCGATGCACCCAGATCCCCAGATACTTGACTGGGTCCATTTGCCACAGTAGGGGAAATTCTAATGTGAATTTTTGCGTGCAGAGGGTTAGTGGAGTAACTACAGATTTAGACCCGTTTATGCTTAAACCGGAGTATCGCTCATAGCTGATATATTCCCTTATCAGTGGCACTAGGTTGTCTGCCAGGTTGCATACATAAAGGGAGAATACAAACCAGGATGGAAGGGTCCGAGGGAAGTTTAAAGACCAGCACGGACTATATCCCCCAATCTAGATATACAAAACAATAAAGTCCGAAGGTCTAAGAACGCCACCTAAAACTATGGTAGCATATGTGCCAACAGTGCACCGGAAACTTAACCTACACAGGAAGTCCTAATTTTAAATCAATGGAACAAATACCACCTACACCACTCAGTGGTGTAGGTGGTATTTGTTCCATTGATTTATTTTTGGTCACACCTTTTTTGAATACACATGACGCAGTAGCATGTAACATCTAGGTCCTGAAGAAGGCTAGACACTTGTTAGGTCATGATAGCCGAAACATGTAGACCACTGTTGCAGTTATTATGTTAAAACTGCATTAGCACTGTTTTTAATCCTAACAACAAGAGACAACCATTAAAAGCCTTTTTTCTCTTGTTAGTTAGTTTTAGCTCACTTCTCTCATTTCCACATTAGTTTGCACTACGCTCATCACTTACATACAATACTAACAGCTCTTCATCTTGGGTTTTAGTAGCCCGTAGTTAGGGATAACATAAAAAAAAACATCCCAGAGCTCCTCCCTCACAGTGAGGGGGTTGTAGCCCTCGACTGTACTAGGAGTTACAGCCGGGAGGAGATCCCAGATGATGAAGCATGTCACTTCGGTGAGTGATGGGATTCCGTCCTTTAAGTTAGGACTTCCTGTGTAGGTTAAGTTTCTGGTGCACTGTTGGCACATATGCTACCATAGTTTTAGGTGGCATTCTTAGACCCTCGGACTTTATTGTTTTGTGTATGCATACATAAAGGACCATATTGTCCGTGTAGAGGGATATGCTGATAGGTCTCAATCGAAACCTCAGTGCCGTGTCCGCGTGATGTTGGCGTATTTTACACGCCAGAGGATCTAGAGTCAGAGTAAACAGTTGCAGAGATACAACGCATCCTTCCTGCGTCCCTCTATAGATATGGAATAGGTCTGCTGTGTTGCCATTTACATGGAGCCTGACAGCTGGGTCAGAGTATAGCAGCTGAATGCAGTGGAGGAAGGTATGGGGGATCCCTAGCTTACGCAGGACAGCAAACATGTACCTCCACTCCACAGAGTCGAACGCCTTAGCAGCGTCCAACAATGCAGCTGCTGCAGGTAAATCAGGATCCAGCTGATGAAAAAGAGCAAAATAGTGCTCAGATTGTGTGGCGTTGAACGGATAGGACTAAATCCTGATTGAACAGGCAAGATCAGGTGCTGCACTAGAGGCTGCAACCTGGCAGTGAATATTTTCGCTAAAATTTTGGCGTCTGTGTTAATAAGAAAAGTGTTCTATAGGAGTCACAATGTTCCTGTTTAAGTAAAGTTATTAGCAGTGCCTCCCGGAGAGTCGTACCCTGCTTATAAGCCTAAGTGTACATTCCGAGTAAATGCGGGATTAACAAGTTGCTGAATTCCTTATAAAATTCTCCCGGTATACCATCTGTCCCCGGGGCCATGCCATTAGGTAGGGAGCGGATCGCGTCCTGAAACTCATCCTCTGTAATGGTCTGCATGAAATATCCCCTATGCCCGTCAGAGAGCCAGGCCATAGCAATGTCTTGTATAAATTCCTCAATCTCGTCGTCTGAGATGTGCATGGGTGTAGAGTATAAGTGTGAGTAGTAATCTGTAAGAACTCAGAGTATACATGGTGTGTCATGCTATTCCCTGCCCTGGGCATCTGTTATCTGCACGATTTGTGTAGTTGTCCGTGCTGTTTTTAGTTTAGTTGCAAGAGTGTGGCCAGGTCAGCCACCCTCGCCATAAGTCTGCGCTGTGTGTCTGTATGACAGAAACCGAACTTCCCGGTCCGCCATCTCCTGATATGCAGACATCTTTCCTCTAACAGTAGCTAGGAACGTCGCGTCTAGTGTCTGCTCATAGTCCCTTTCTAATGCCTGAATGTCTCTTTCAAGCATATGAAGTTGCTGGCGAATGTCATGTAGGACACCGGTTTGTTTGCTGATATAGATCCTGCCTTGAAAGCTTCCCACAACATTTACATACTTGTCACCGAGCCTGTGTTATGTTCAAAGTATTCAACAATGGCCTGTGGTATTTCAGTCCTGAAGACTTGGTCTAGCATTTCAGCAGCCGGGAAGCACCATGTGAACTGCCGGGGTGTGTAAATAGGCAGCAACACCAGCCGAACGGGGGCAATCTCAGATAAAGTTTTCAGCATATGTTCTATCGCCTCCGTCCAATTACTCACCTCTTTTGCTGGTAGCCAGTAGTCTATCCAACACCAGGAAGTATGTGTGGGTGAGAAATATGTGCCTTTCCGTCCATCTGGGTGTCGCAGCCTCCAGAGGTCTACCAAATCCTGTTCCTCCATACCTTCTCTAAGCTCCTTGGACGCCTGTTTACCGTAGTGATCGGTGTGAGTTGATCTATCTAAGGCTGGATCAATACATGTGTTAAAATCGCCCCCCACACCATCGCTGAAGGTGGCATTTCATGCATTTGCGCCCAGATATGTGCGTAAAATTCAGAGTCATCAGTGTTCGGCGCATATACGTTGATCAACGTCAGGATGGTACCACTGAAGTTACCCTGCACGATAACGTAACAACATTGTGTGTCTATATTCGTATGTAGCACTACAAATGGGGTCCCTTTTTTAACCATTAAAACCACACTTCGGGCATAGGATGAATAAGAGGAGGCTATACATATAGACGCCCATCTACCGCCCATGTGAAGTTCAGTGTGTCTGGTGAGGTGTGTCTCTTGTAGTAGTGCAACTTGCACATCATGTCGGTCTAAATATGCCAAAACCTGCTGAGTTTTCCAGGGATTGTTCAGTTCCCTCACATTCCAAGTGATTGGAGTTAGAGGACTACGTGTCTGTGTCGTAGTCCATCCTGGTAAACATGTTGGGGGACTGGGATAGGGCAAAGTCCGCAGTGGTAATCAGTATGATAGTAGTGTCATGTCGACTGGTGTCTTTTCAAAACAATGTCAGTCCCAACGGGAACCCTCCCCCACCCACTCCAGCGCCCCAGTTGTGCCAAAGACATTACCCTTTCTAGACAAACCCCTCCATACAACACCCTCCCTAACCCCCTTAAAACAACATATTTCTATGAACAATTGTGGTGCACACATAGTAGCGGAAGCAGCCTGTCGGATCCCTCCGCACCAGTCATTCCGGAGGGGGCTGTCGTGTAGTTCCTATAGTACCCCTGCAGGACCTGCGCGTTTGGATAACATAAACTGTGGGCTTGGTGGTAGACTAGCTCTGTGCACCCCCACCGCGTATGTTAGTCGGATTTGCATTAGCTAGCTCACAGTGCCACTAGAATCTCCTCTTATCGGGGAGAGATTAGTTTCTGGCAACCTTAGATCATGACAACCCTGATCCCTCAGAATCGTGGAAACAATGTACTACTTTTCGCTCAGTCACTCGTGCTTACTTATTCGGTTTGTCTCAGAGAGTTACACAGAATAAACAGTCTGGGCGTTTCAATAAGTATTTATTGAACAGTCGTTATTCTAGTGTAAAATATGTGTGCTGCAGCAACCAGCAGACAACAGCAGAGATATATTATCAGCAGTACGATAAAAGTGAAAGGGTAGTACAGTTCTACCATATTGCAATAATAATGGTTACATACATGAATATATGAAATGCATTATAAAAGTGCGCGTACTCCTACGATGCCTAACTAGATGTACCTAAGTGTACCTAGCATGTGTGTAGGTCTAAAAGCCTAAGAGCCAAGAATCCTTCTAGGATTTAGTCAAACCCCATTACCTGAATAGAGAGAGTGTGGGACCCCGTCCTGGTCTCGAGTTGGACACCCCGCAAGGGCTGTGTTAGACCGCTGTCAGCTGGAGCGACTGCATGCAGGAGCCTCAGCGTCTCTGGTCAGTGTGTCAGCATGGAAGTCTCGGTTCCCTCTGTCTTACCATGGCAAGATGTGGTGTATTTATAACCTAAAGTGTCTCGTCCCTTAGTATGGTTTGTATTGGTCTTTGTTGGACATGAGGAAGACGTCAGGGGTGAACTTTGTACATACATATTATGCGGGAGATGTAGCTGGTGAATGCTCATGCATAATTTATGAGTACATTGTAGGCCTGTGTTCGGTAAAAACCCTGCAGTGTTCAAACCACAGACTAGATAACGTTCAACCCTCAGAGTTCGTTGTGTACTGTAGGGAACTAATGTAGGTGAAAGATCATGCCTATATTAGGGCATAGGAGATCATGACTATAATAGGGCATAGACGATTATGACCATAATAGGGCATATACGATCATGACCATAATAGGGCATATACGATCATGACCATATACGGCATATATGAACATGTCTATATTAGGGCCTCTATACGAAACATAACAGGGCCGTATATAATGGTCTTCTGTGCGCCAATTACGTAGGGTTGGTGATAAAGAAAAACTGTATTTTTTAACTCTCATATATCAAAATAAGTCCTATAATCTTATCTGACATATCTTGACTAATAAATCCTACTACAGTAAGCCCAAGCGCATATAGTGTTTTTATACCTCATGTACAGCATAACCTGGGTTATGCAAGGTTGCATTATAGAATATAACTATGCATTAAAAATGTAATGTTAACCAGGTTCATCCAAATTGGAGGAGGCTACCAGCTCGCCAATGTCCCCTCTTGGAGATTTTCGTCTGTTGCCAGCCCTCTCCTGGTGCTGCAGAAACTGTTGCAAGCTCTTAGGGTCACCATAAATCTTTTGTTTGCCGTCGATGTTTATCTTCAGGCGAGCTGGACAGAGTATGTTGTAGGAAATGTTAATTTCCTGTAGTTTCCTCTTTGCTAGCAGGAATTTTTTTCGTGCTTCCTGGACCTGTTGTGTTAAGTCCGGGCATATGGAGATCTCCGCGCCCTCATATTGGAGTGTCTATTATTCTCTGGAGCGACGCAGTTCCACATCGCGGTCTCTGTAGTTCAAGATCCTTGCAATAATGGGGCGAGGCCTCAGTCCCGGCGGCGGGCGAGGTGAAAGAGATCTATGGGCTCGTTCCACCACAAAGATGTCGGAGAATGTATCTCGAGCCAGTACATTGTCCAGCAGCTTTTTTTACGGAGCTCTCTAAATTGCCTGTATTCGTGGATTCAGCAATTCCGGTAACTCTGAGATTATTGGATCTTGAACGTGCCTCCAAATCCTATGCTTTAGTTTGGAGTGCTTCCAACGGCTTCTCTAACCGTTTTTGGGTCTCTGCAGCCGAACCTTGGGCATCTTCGATATCGCACATCCTGCGCTCCATCGCATCCAGACGCTCTGCATGCTTATCCATCCTCTCCTGCCAGGAGAGGATGGATAAGCATGCAGATGCTCTTACATATCCACTCGATATGTAAGAGCATCTAGCTTCCCGTAAATTGCGGTTACTGTGACTTGCATGGCAGATAGGATCTGGCGTAGTTCTCCCCCATTCCCGTACTCCGCAGCTTCTGCATACGTTCTCACTTCCGCCTGGCCGTCTCTGTGCGGTCCCTGAGGTTTGGGCTGTTCAGATTGCAGCTTGGGCTGTGTCTTATCTGTTTTCCCTATGTTTTAATCTTGGGCTGCTGGGATCTTGCGGAAAATGGAATCGCCCACGTATAGTGGCCCTCTGGGTTACTACTGAGAGGCCGCCTGTACCCCACACAGCAGCCTGGAGGTATATTGATGAAACTAATACTGTTGAACTCGTGTAGTCACAGTGAGGGTTTGCCAGTAGTGTCTCTACCCCTCGTTTATTTCAGGCGACCCTGCCCACTGCGATTTGCCTTCACGTGGTTCAATGTAAGTTGCAGTATTATTTGTGTGTCCTCGGCTATGAGCTCACCTGGGGTACACACAGGTGCCCTTTGAGCACAATCAGTCACTATTATTGGCTAGGTATAGGATCCACACGGCTGGCCACACAAGAGCTGTACAACGACAGCACCTCCAGCTTCAGCAGGTGTAATCCGGTTAGACAGGGTAGCAGCGCTCGGCCGAATGAGTGCAGGGACCCCAATCCGTGCCTAGGCTGCCAACCACCTCCTTACAATTAATTCTCTGCACATGGAACAAATGGCCGCCAGCGTCATCCTTGTGAGCCAAGGTCAGCGTATCCCCCTGCAGGCAAGTGTGTGTTCTTCTGGAGCCAAGCAGATTCAGGCCTGGGATCGATGGGTAAGCTGGGGGGGGCGCTATTTTTTACTGCAGCTGCGTGGGCTCTGCATTCCGGATGGTGTACTCCAATAGTCTGGCCTGCTGCGGAACCCCCCAAGAGGTCCCCAGTCAGTGCGCACAATCACCTGCACTCGCGGGTATATTCGCTGGTCAGAGGCCCGGCATGCCTGCACTCATTGCCAGTGGTCACAGGGTCACCAGGGCTTCCTCCTGTCAGGGCCCGCTGGTTGATCCTCCACCAGTCCCAGCTCAGCGATTCTTGCCAGGGACCAAGCAGCTACTGGCTTCTCAGCGGGGCAGGTCGCAGTCTTGGTGCGTAGGCCGGAACAGCCCCACCTCTGCTGACGCAATCACAGGCCGCTCCTCCCACACTGTATCCAAAGTTGTCGTCGAGGCGGATTTCAGCTTCCAGTCATGCCGGGCTCGACTAAATGCATCAAAACAGGTTCAAGAGTGTGTTATAGGCTGTTTGTGGATCAGGATGTTGTAGGATAGATGTGGCTGCCAAAAGAGCTCGCTTAGATAGCAGGCACCCTCGGGCCAGGCAAGCTCCACCCGCACCCCCCAGCAAAGTCTTAAAGTATAGGATTGGTTAATTATATCCACGCCAGGCCAGTATTACAGATTTACTCTGTAAAATACCAATCAAGCTATCCTGGAATGAACAGAAGCAGCCCCATGTTTCACTCTTAATAGCAGCGCTAAATTTGAGTCGGTGAGTGCTGGTAGGGGCCATTGGCACTCATTTGTGGGGACCGGCACTTATTTTTCCTCTTCAAACATTTCCCAAGAGCAATAGAGGTACAAACACACAAAGGAGAACCAGGTGGGAAGCAAAAAATGAAAAAATGTCACTGTGAAAAAAAACGGGAACCCATAACAGTGAGAAAAAGGTACTGTGAGTGTCTTGTAGTGAATTAAAGAGACCTGGGGTGGATTCAAGACTACTCAGCTTTGGTACTGGGCACTGACATTCAAAAGTGACCAGCCACAGGTTTTTGATCAAAGCTTTGGGCGCCGGCACTCTTTTTTTTCTTTTCTTTCTTTTTACAAATTGAGCAATGCTTATTAGATCTTGCCAGAGAGCCATAGCTTTGTCCAAGCATAAGGACTGGGGAGGAGTGAGTTACAAACCAAGCAAAAAGCTTTAAAGGACTGCCCTGCAAGTAACTACATTAAATTCTCTATGTATCCTAGTCCCCCGCTAGCCCTGAAGGGAAGCAGGTGCAGCTGGTAAGATCAAGACACTACAGACTGCAGCCCCAAACTCAGGCTGAGGCTATTGATTTGCAATACAACAGAGAAGTAGATGCTGTAAATTTGTCAAGGTTAGGAAAATATGTGTATCATCTTTCGAAGGAGCTAGATTTCAGCTTGCGCTACAGGGGTCAGAAGTAAACTATACCGCTAAAGCTAGGTGGGTTGCAAAGGTTTCAGTCTAAATATTGGGCTGTGGTTATAAAAAGTTTGGAAAGCGCTGCCCTGTGCTAAAGTATAGGGAAAAGTTTAGAATTTTATAAAACTTTAAAGTAAATTAGTAAAAAAAAAAAAAAAAATGTTGATGTTAAGATTTATTATAAATGAATTTCAGATATTTAGTTTATATGTAGAACAACATAAAAACGATTGCAGTACTAACTTAATTTTTAATAAAACATTTAAATATTTAATATACTAAATTAAAATTATTTTCCATACAATAAAAAAACAATGAATAATGCATTTATATTTCTTTGTTATGCAGTAAAAAGTATCCAAAGTTAACTGTAGAATGCATGCAAATTAAATTATTTGTAATTATTTATTTTTAATTAATTAGTTATGTTAATGTTTAAATTTAAACATGTTTTATAATAAACTAATATTTATGTTTAATTTATATCTTTTTTTATTTTTAATTAAATTTAGCTATATTTTTGAAAAGTTAAAATACGTGAATTTATTTTAACTTAAGTTTCAAGTTGCTTTGGGGGTTCCTCCTGCCGCTTGGAAATTGGCTAAAGTTGTCCCTTTGCTTAAAAAGCCGGCTCTAGACCCAAACATCTTCTGCAATTATAGGCAATATCACTCCTACCGTCCTTCACTAACATGCTAGAAAAACTGGTTAATGTGCAGCTCTCGGATTATCTTGAGCAAGGAAAGCTGCTACATCCTAGTCAATCGGGCTTTCGCCCCCACCATAGTACGGAATCAGCATTACTAGAGATCTCTGGTCATATTAAATGGTCTTTGGATGCAGGAAAACATGTAGTTCTGATCCTTCTTGACTTATTTGCTACCTTTGACTCCATCCTACATTCTATCCTCCTACACCAGTTGTCTGCCATAGGTGCGCAGGGTATTGTGTTGGATAGGTGTAAGTCCTTTTTGGACTCTAGAGGCCAGTCGGTTTGGCTTGCACCTTTTTCTTCTGAAGTGAAGGCAGTTATGCAAGGGGTGCCACAAGGCTCCTCATTAAGCCCTACCCTCTTGAATATGTTTATGGGCCCTTTGGTCATCTCATATGCCGACGATACCCAGTTGCTCTTTGCTTTTGATAGCTCCCATGCATCTATTGCTACATCTTTCACTGACTGTATGCTTGCCATCTGACTGGATGCAGGGTAGCCAACTTAACTGCAACTTGGAGAAGACGGAAAGTACCCCATTGAATCACATCTGTCTAATTGGTGGGAAGGTCTTTGACCCCCATAACTGCCAGTCCCTCCCCCTCCAGCTGCAGTGGTTAAAAACTCGTTATGGAAATCATGAGGTGCGACATAAATCATAGTAGGAATAATAAAAACCTCAGCGTATTGATCAGAAACGAACTATGAACTGCATCAAAGAGTTATATATAAAGGGAAAAAGTTTTACTACAACACTGTCCCAGCTCTTTTCTGAGTTCATCCAGAATGGACGTCATGACTGATTTAGCACTATTTTATAGTGAAACTCCTACTTAGAAAATTGGTGTCATATATACAGTGGCGTAGAGTGGGGGGGAGCACAGGAGCGATTGCCCCGGGTGCAAATTTCTTATAGGTGCAAAATTGGGGGCACAAATTGCGCAGCGCAATACTTGCCTTGCCCTGGGATCTGGCAACCCACGCTATGCCGCTGCATATATAAATAAGTTAAATTTTTGACCACCACCTACTTAGGCTATTTTACTGAGTATCACATATTTTCTATGACCTGAAGTTAGAAGCGTCAGCTGGTTCAAAGGATTGAGGAGTGCCTTTTTTCCTGACTAAGGGAAGTTGCAAGGTTTTCTTACAGTCCATTTAAATATGTCTTGAGACCAAATAATCATTGGTAACTTTACAGATACAAGGGGAAATTGTGGTTGCCAAATACCGCCAGATAAAATTATGCGGCCCCTTACATGTTATAAGTGTAGAATGGAGCTCACCTCTACAGACATATGCCCTAAAATCATGGGTAGGAAAGCCTTAACACCTAGCATCGCTCAATTAAAAGGGGGACTAATTAATGCACGCTCAATATGTAAGCACTCCCAGGATATCAGAGAATTGATCACTGAGCTACAGCTTGACTTTCTCTTTGTTACTGAAACCTGGTTAAAGGAATGGTGTAAACCGGACATTACAGCAGCACTCCCCCCAACTACACGATTTGTAGGAAAGACAGAGGAGAATCCAGAGGAGGGGGGTTGGCCATTATTTTACGTTATTCACTACAGTGCACCTACTTTGAACTTAACTCACTTAAGGGAGTAGAAAGCCTTGGCTTCTGCTTCACAATAAACGCCCCCCTCTCCTTTACAGGAGCCCTGATTTATCGTCCAACCGGTCCTAGTGCCACTTTTCTCGATTCACTAGGAGAAACCCTAAGCCATTTCTTGCTCAGGTACGCCAATTTGACCCTCCTAGGAGATTTTAATCTCCACCTAGAATGCATAAATGAGCCGGGAGTAGGCAACTTCCTTGAGATAACAGAATCCCTTGGAATGCACCAATTGGTTGACACCCCGACGCACCAGGCAGGCCACACATTGGATGGTGTTTGCTCCAATTTCACCTCGTTATCAGTAGACACCCCTATTCCACAGATCTGGTCAGACCACAAATTCATCCCCCTCGCTATTAAGAGGCCAATCGTGAATCGTTCTGCCAAGCAAACCCCCTCCTTACAACCAAGGCGCAAGTGGGCGCAACTAGCCACCAACTCGAACCTGCCCACCATTGCCCAGGCTTGTGTCCCTGTCCTAACTGGTAAAACCTCAGAAGATTCACAACTCTTCCACACTTGGATGACCTCAACAAGCAATGAGCTAATCCCACTAAAACAACTTAATAAGAAAGTGAAAGCCAAAACCCATAAAGCCCCTTGGTTCATGCCAGCCTTGGCTCAACGACATCTCCAATGTAAGCAATTGGAACGCAAGTGGAGAAGAGTCTATGACCCAGTAGATCAAAAAGCATTCAAAACAAGCAGGAGGCACTACCACACTCATATCAAATTAGCAAAAAAACAGTATTACTCCAATAAAATACTCAAGGCCAACCAAGACCAAAAAACCATCTTCTCAATTATAAAGTCCTTCACTGACCCCAAAGCATTGCATAAAGAAACTCCTCCCTCTCAGACCTTATGTGACCAGATCTCAATCTTCTTTGAGGAAAAAATCCAGAATATTCAAAAGGACTTTGCAACATCCCCTGCACAAAACCTTGACTTGGACCTGGAGCCTGACCCGACTGGCATTGGTCTCTCACTTCAAGCTTTTGAACCAGTCTTGCTTGAGCAGACACGGGTTGCAATTGCCGCCTGTAAATCAGGTTCTACTCTGAATGCCTGCCCCCCCATTATTCTTCACCAAATCATAAACATTGTTTACCCGGTGATCAACCAGATAGTCAATTCCTCATTACTTACAGGCATAGTCCCAGATGAATGGAAACTAGCCATAGTGAAACCACTGAAAAAAAGCAAAACATAGACTCATCTAATCTCTCCAATCTCCGTCCAATATTGCTCCTTCCGATATTGGGCAAAATCACAGAAAGATTAGTCAACAAAGAACTGTCTAATTTCCTAGAAACCGCCAGGACCCTCCACCAGCGGCAATCAGGCTTCCGCCCCAAGCATTCAACTGAATCTGCGCTTCTGGAAATATCGGACACTCTAAAAACTATAGCTGACAAAGGCAGGATGGCAGTCTTGATTTTGCTCGACTTGTCTGCCGCATTTGATACCATCTCACACAGCATTCTCCTTGCAAGGCTAAAATCGAGTGGCATCTCTAATACTGTACTGGCCTGGATTAGGGCCTTTCTTACCAATCGTAGGCAAGCAGTGTCTCTTGGAACGTTCCTCTCTGCTGAACGTCCCATTACATCAGGAGTACCACAGGGTTCATCTCTCAGCCCGCTGTTATTCCACATATATATGGCCCCGCTCGTCTCCTTGATATCTTCTTTTGATATTGAAGTGACGTCCTACGCAGACGATACACAATTGATCCTATCCCTGGACAAAGACTCCACCAATGCAGAACTCCATTTCAAACTATGTCTATCTGAGGTCATCCAGTGGATGAAGGGCAACCATCTCAGGTGTAATACAGACAAAATCGAGATCCTCCTGATAGGAAAGGACAATCCCTTCCAGCCAAGTGTTTGGTGGCCGGAAGATGCAACAGCACTCCTACTACTGTTAAAGTAGCAAAAAACCTGGGAGTGCAATTCGACACCTCACTCTCCTTCCGACCACAAGCCTTGACAGTGGCAGGGACCTGCTTTAACCTTATCAAGTCACTAAAAAAATTCTTCGACTTCATCCCCCTTCCTGCAAAGAAGACAGTTGCGGTGGCACTGATCCTTTCGCGCCTGGACTACTGTAACAGCCTCTTAGCGGGAGCAAATAAACAAACACTAAAGAGACTACAAGTGGTGCAACACGCAGCAGCTCGCTTAATTCTGAAATTACCACGTAGGTCCTCCGCATCCGCAGCACTTAAAACCCTCCATTGGCTTTCACTGCACAACAGAATCTTATTTAAGATACTCTTAATCACCTTCAGAGCATCATTAAACTTAGGCCCAACGTACCTCTCAGCCAGATTCACCCCTTACACCACTGCCAGGACTCTCAGATCTTCATCAGCAAACCCCCCTGTGTTTTAGGTATAAAACCAAGAGAGGAAAAACTGTAGCCGCATTAGGAACTAAAGCCTGGAATCTCATGCCAACACATCTGAGGTTGTTGAAAACAGAGACACAGTTCAGGAAGGCACTGAAGACTTGGATTTTCGGAGCTTCAGACGAATTCTGCCTATCCCCCCGGCTCTGTCTTTACCTTCCTCTGCCCAGCGCCAGGATTCTCCTTTCAGAGTGACAGACCCCGCTTTATAAATGTAACAATCAAATCAAATCAATCAAATCTATGATTGTGGTGCAGGGATAAGAATTTGTAAATGAATAGTAGACAACTTATGAGCACTTAATAAAATGTGCAAATTTCACTATTTCTTCTATCTTGAAGTCTCTCATGACAGTGCAGTGATTGATGAGGTGGCCACAGCTGATATTTTGTTATACTTTTAAATAATATTTGAGCTTAAAAGCCAATGGCAAGCAACATCTTCTGAGATCCTAAACAAGTACCTTGGAGTAGAATATGCCACCTCTACCACGTCCTCTGCATAGTGTGCTATTATCTCAGTAAATTCTAAAGTAAAGCCCATATGTAATGCAACTTGAACGCATTGTCTAATTTTGGATTGAGGTCATGAAGTATGAGTTCTACAGAAGTAGATTAATTTAGCAAGATTTCTCAATGTATATGCTAATTAGTATTATAGTGGCTTAAACATAAAAGAACTAACAAAGAAATGTTCATGACACCTGAAACACAGCTGAATGTGCTCTCCAGGTATTCAGACTGATATCTACAGACTGATATCAGATGTGTTGCCACTGAGCTAGGGTTAGAATAACAGCTGGAGGAAAAGCTTTCGCATCAGTATGTCTTTGTTTCCCTAAAGCACCACAACTGTCTGCCCATCAGCAGAACCCCCTTTGGGTGCATGCCCAACCAGGACCATTGGTTTGTGGTAAACTGATGTTTGAAACAACCAACTAAAATTATTCGTGTGAAGGTTCGGATTGTGGGAAATGTATAAGTGCTCCTCTATCACACTTTGAGTCATGGGAGAGAGGATAATCTCATTTGGTGGTTGTCCCAGCCCCATTTTACCTTGTGCAAGGGAAGAGTCCTCTTTGGGCACGCTTTTCACTGCATACCAGCACTACAGAAACTTCACTAAGTCTTTCACAAGGTTTGTGACACTTGTTTTTATTGAGAACCCAGTTGTACACCACCGTAAGGCTCCGATTATGAATTTGGTGTGCCTAGGTGTGGAGATACTAGATGGCAGGAATTAATGATTGTGGCTGTTATCTCCACACCTGTCTACGCCTATTATGAGTTGAACCCCACAAGGCCCCATTTACAAGTGGTGTGAAGTGTAATTCTATGTCAGGACCGGCGGCTACGGATTATGCTATCCTTTCTTTGCTTTTATTTTAACAGCAGCCATTTTAAAACTTCAACAACAGACCACATTTCCCAAACACCCTCGGGAACATGATGGTCAAAAAAGAAACAAACAAGGGACAACACATCCCCAAGTCCATGAACCAATCACGGCGTTGGGAGCCCAATATAGTCTCTCCTCTAGTCGTTGCCCATCCTCTTTCTTTGCTGCTCGCAGCCCTCAGATGAGTGTTGTTTTCCTTACTCATATTAGAACTGCGTGTATTGTGCTATTATAACGCAATCGCGGGCCGCTTTCGAGCGCCCGCGATCGCGTTTCCATAATTACGTATTATTGCCTTGTTTTTTACCACAGCATTTACTGTATTCAGTTATTATATTGTGTGCCTCGTTGTTCCCTCGCGTACGGGACCGGCGCGTCTTTGTTACCTGAGGGACCGGGGTGATTCTTTTGTCTTCCCTCGCACCGTACTTCATATCGGTGTGCGCGCGGGGGCGCTAGGGGGTTGTGTTGGTGTCTGCCGGCATCGGCTCGCGGGTTCCGTGTTGGAGCCTACGCGACGCCGTGTTTTGTTGCCTGCTGCGGTGTGCGGTCAGCCTCCGGCCGCCAGGGGGCGCTGCAGGACGCGTGTCTCGCGTCTCTATCGCCTCGTTTTTGGCATCGAGCGCGAAATTCAGCAGTTGGAGGGTTTTCCTCACTTCACGCCCGTTGCCTGAGCCCTGCTGCCCTGGAGAGTTACGCCCTGCCTGGGTCTGTAGCAGTTTAAGCTGGCTAATTGACGCTCAGGCGAAGTCCTGAGTAGGTGTGTGTGTGCTTGCTCTCATTGACGCCCTTTGGGTGTATTTTTACTTGCCAGCAGCAGGCTAAAGGAAGACCTGCAGGGACACGCTCCCAGGGTTTGTTTGGCCTGTGATCTCTAATCTTCTAGCAGGTGGTGTCCCGGAAGGGTTTTGCCCTCCATATTTGTTCAATTTGGGCTCTGCCCTTGTTAATTGGCTGGTCTCCCGGCATCTATTGCGCAGTCTGTCTGGCTGTGGAGGCATTATTGGCGCTAAGACTTAGTTAAGCCCAATTCACATCTCTTTAGAGTGTCAGCATGTCTAACCAGGCCGACATGCAGTGGGAGGAGGATCCCCTGTCCCAACTGCCCTGGGATGATGAGTTCTATGACGCAGTAGATGCGTCCATCTACCGGGCAGTGGAGGAAGTAATGGCTCCTATGGAGGAGCGTTTCTCCCAAAAACTTGAGCAGTTATGTGCTCGGTGGGCCCCAGTAGCGCCCAGTATTCCATCTGCACCCCAGGGTGCAGCGCCTACTACCCCTACTACTCCCCAGAGTGCGCAAGGTGCTGATCCTGTCCCAGCGAAACATCCCAGGGTGGACGGAGTGAACCAGGACACTTTTGAGCGTTTGCGTGAGGCTTTTTTGGCGCACAGCCTGCCTGTGGTCACTCCGGTTGATACTACACCTTCCCCGACCCACACTAACCCTGTTAGTCTGCCCCGAGGGGATGACACCCAGGCCGACACAGATGAGGAACCTGAAACCTCTAGACCATGGCGCCCAACATCAGGTGCAGGGCCCTCAGACCCTCAGGGTGCAGGGTGTTCCTCAGACATGTTAGACCCAGAACTCATCATGCATCCCAGGTCCTCGGAATGGACCCCCTCCGCAAAGGTGGCAAACTATGTGGCGGGCAGGATCCGAACTCCCATGGGAAAGGACGCCCGTAGCAGGCTCCGGTCGGAGTGTCCCCGCCCCTCTTTGGATGGCAAAGTTGCGCAGACCCCTGAGTTAGACCCTAGGATGGCAACTTTTTTAGCAAATTTCATTAAAGGCCCAACGAAAGGGATAGATAGATCTTGGAGGGCGTGCCAAGACAAACTGCTGCACGCCTTAGGATCCCTAACCATGATCTTGGATATGGCAGAAGATGCCAAGTCATCCGGCGCCCTCATCTCTCCGGAAGCCCTCTCCGGATGGGCTCAACGGACCGTGGTTTTCCTCGGCAACGCAAATTGTGCGCTCTCAACAGAGCGACGGTGGTCCTTTCTAATAAAGGTTGATCCAAAGCTTGGGGATTTAGCTGATTCAGAGGCAGGGGCGGTGGCCCAAGGGGGTCTGTTCGGGGAGCCCTTTATCAAAGAGTTGGGCATATTCGTGAACACGTTCACGTCGCTCGACAAAGCCCAAACTTCTATAAGGAAGATGTTTTCTTCCCGGGTTTTTCCGTGGGGCCGGTCGAGGCAGGGGCCGCTCGACCGGCCAGGCCCCCCAGGACTCCAGGGGGCAAGGCCCCAGGCAAGGGCAGTACCAGAACCAGCAACGGTACAATAACATCTACCCTTCCCGCGGACGCCACTCCAGAGGTCGTGGTTTCAGAGGAGGGGACAACTCCTGTACTGCCGGGAAGTGTTTCGCCAGAGTCGCTGGTACGTGTGGACGGCCGGCTGGCCGGTTTTGTGAGACAGTGGGAAAAAATCACCTCAGATGCTTGGGTGTTACAAACAATCCAGGGGTTTCAGGTAGAGTTTTGCGGCAACCCCAGACAACTGATTCCACCCCATCCTGTCCTCTTCTCCCGCCAAGAGGCGGCCTTGATAGACGCAGAAGTGTCCGCGCTGTTAGACAAATGGGCCATTTGTCGCACCGTTTTGCATCCGCAAGGGTTCCTAAGCAATATGTTTTTGGTAGACAAGCCGGATGGTGGCCAGCGCCCAGTTTTGAACCTCCGAGAATTCAACGAGGGGCTCGTCTACCGCCACTTCAAAATGGAGGGCATCCATCTCCTCAGAGATGTGCTGCGGCCAGCGGATTGGATGGTCCGCCTCGATTTAAAAGATGCCTATTTGGCAATCCCTATTTTTCCGCCGCACAGAAAGTTTCTTCAGTTTCGCTGGCGAAAGCAGGTGTACCAGTTTACGTCTCTTCCTTTCGGGCTCTCCTCCACTCCGTGGTGCTTCACAAAGGTCCTCCGGCTGGTCGTGGAATACCTTCAAGCAAGAGGAATCCGTCTTATTGTGTACCTGGACGACATACTGCTGTTGGCTCAGGACCCACGTCTGCTTCGGGATCAGTTGCAGCGAGCAGTCACTCTCTTGGAAGACCTTGGGTTTGTGATAAACACCAAGAAGTCTTTATTGGTTCCCTCTCAAAAGGTCACGTTGTTAGGGTTTGTGATAAGCTCAATCGACGCGACCCTCAGCCTTCCGGCTCGGAAGTTAGCCAACATTCGACACACATTGAAGCGTACTCTAACCAAGCAGAGGGTTCCCCTTCGACATATCGCCCGAATAGTAGGGCTTCTGTCCGCCTCCATACAAGCGATTTTCCCAGGCCCGCTCCACTACAGGGCTTTGCAGCGCCTCAAGGCGCAGCATCTGCGGAGAGGGTGCCCCTACTCCCATCCAGTCTCCCTGACGGAAGAGGCACGAGAAGAGATTCTTTGGTGGCTCTCCCACATGGAAGCCTGGAATGGGAGGGCGATTTTCGGTTCAGCTCCGGACCTGATTATCGAGTCAGACGCCAGCAGGTCCGGTTGGGGCGCCAGATGTGGAAATTTCTCCACAGGGGGGTCTTGGTCTCCACAGGAGCAGGCATTGCACATCAACTGTCTGGAGCTCCTGGCTGGCTCCTTCGCCGTAAAGTGCTTGACCAAGGATCGGGTCCAGTCATGTGTCCTGTTGAAGATGGACAATATTTCGGCAGTACAATATATCAATCATTTAGGAGGTACCCGCTCGAAGGTGCTGTCGGATCTAGCGACGACCCTTTGGCACTTTTGCCTGGACCATCACATACCTACCGGGTCGGGAGAATCAGGTGGCGGACTAGCAATCGCGCCACTTCACGGATTCCAGTCTCTGGAAGTTACATCCGGACGTTTTTTCTCTAGTTCAGGAACGTTGGGGTCCTTTTCCAGTGGATCTTTTTGCCTCCAGGCTGGACCACCAAGTTCCCCGGTTTATCAGTTGGCGGCCAGATCTGTTGGCAGTAGCTACGGATGCGTTCCTTCAGGATTGGACGCAGGAACAGGCCTATGCATTTCCCCCCTTCGCAATGATCATTCGAGTGTCAGCCCAGATCAGGAGACAAAAAGCGAACGTGGTTCTCATCACTCCAATTTGGAGGTCGCAAGTATGGTTTCCAGTTCTTCTGGAACTTTCTTGGGATTTTCCAATCCGACTCCCCCATTTTTCAGAGCTACTTCTCAGCCCGAATCGGATCCCGCATCAGATGGTGCTCAGTGGAGCCCTACGGCTCATGGCGTGGAGGATTACAGGAGTAGATGGTCTCTCCCTGGCCTTTCGGGCTTCGCTGAGGGCCTCTTGTCCAAGGCCTGGGCGGATAGCACTATCAAGCGCTATAGATCTGCCTGGCGACGTTGGTGTGTGCGACGGGGTTGTGATCCCGTGGGCGCGGATATAGTTCATGTTCTGAATTTCCTAGCGGACTTGGCACAGAAAGGTTTAGCTTATCGTTCGGTGAATACTTTTCGATCCGCTATTTCGGCGGGACATGTGCCAATACAGGGCACTCCGGTGGGGGAACACCCTTTTGTGTGTCGTCTCTTGCGGGGGCTCCGCTTGTCGCTCCCCCCGGAGCCTCGTTATTCTGAGTTATGGGATGTGAACAGGGTGCTCAATTTGTTTTTGTCATGGCAACCCAACGAATATTTGTCAAGGAAAGAGTTGACGGTGAAGTTGGCGATGCTTCTTTGTCTAATCTCCTGCAGGAGAGTTTCAGATGTACGAGCCCTGGACATCATGGGCAGGGTTTTTCCCCCCTCGGGAGTCTCTTTTACGATCAGTCGTAGAACTAAGTGCCATATTAGAATAATTGAATACCCAGCTTTCCCCGATGTGCCTAAACTCTGTGTGGTGCGCTGCTTAAAGGCCTATGAGGAAATGTCTTTGGAGCTGAGGCCTCCAGGAGAACATCAGTTATTGATTGCTCTCAGGAAACCACACAAAGCGGTCTCCGCTCCAACGATTGCAAGATGGGTGCGATGGGTCATGCAAGAGGCGGGCACTAGCCTGCGACAATTTGGAGCCCATTCGGCTAGGGGAGCAATGGCCTCAAAGCTTTCACGCTGGGAGCCAGGTTAGAGGATATCATGAATGCAGCTGATTGGTCCTCAGATTCTACCTTTAAAAGGTTTTATTTCAAACCTATTATTGACATGGCGCATTTGGTGGTAAGTAAGCTTTAAACTAGCATAATCCGAAGCCTCCGGTCCTGACATAGAATTAAAAATTTCCTAGCTATCGTAACGGAAAGTTTCAATTCTATTAAGGACTCTGAGGCGAGGATTATCCCACCCGTGGACGTTGTCTGCCGCGCCCGCCCGTTAAGGAGTAAGTACAGTTTTATATTCTATATTGTCATGATGCACCACTGTGTTAACGGTTTAAGTTTATGTTGTTTATGCTCCATTGGTTCTTGCATATATCAGATGACTCATGTCTTCAAATGCTTAGGTTCTTCGGTTACATCTTGGTTCTTTGGCTATGAGCATTGAGCTGTGATACCCATTGGTCTCGTAGCCCTGATATTGTCCTTTTTATTCCAGGAGGTTATTCTGGGAAACAGGAAGGTTGACTTGGGAAGAAGAAGGGCATGACTCATGCATCGAAAGAGGATGGGCAGTGACTAGAGGAGAGACTATATCGGGCTCACGACGCCGTGATTGGTTCATGGACTTGGGGATGTGTTGTCCCTTGTTTGTTTCTTTTTTGACCATCATGTTCCCGAGGGTGTTTGGGAAATGTGGTCTGTTGTTGAAGTTTTAAAATGGCTGCTGTTAAAATAAAAGCAAAGAAAGGATAGTATAATCCTCGCCTCTGAGTCCTTAATAGAATTGAAACTTTCCGTTACGATAGCTAGGAAATTTTTCATTCCAGTGCTGAACACAATTATCAGTGGCTTGGTACTGGAACTCTGGATCCAATTTAACTAGGCATAAAATCTTGACAATAAAATTGCTATATGCCTGGGTGGCAGGAGCAGCTCCTCCTCTGCCGCAGCCCCCCACCAGTCCCTCTCCTACAGCAAGAGGGGAGCATGCAATGCTTCCCCCTGTCATGGCACATCCCCCCTTCCCTCGTTCACCCTCCCCACTTCTTCTCTCTCCCACCTCACTCCAGCACCCTCACAAACATTTACAACCTACTCGGTGCAGATTGTGATTCTGTCCATTAAACAACATAGAATTGGGAATTCCTTGCAGAAGTTTTGCTGGTAAATCCAGTTCTGCACAGCAATCCCCATTCTGTTAGGTTCAACTTGTAATAGCATAGCACGCGCACATAGCTGCCAAGGTTTCATATTGCCATGTGTGACACTTTCATAATTTCAGTGTTATTATGAGTGACAGTTCAACGAATAATAGTGACACTTTCTTGGGAGCAAAATGAAGCAATGAAGTCAAGGGAAATATATAAATATCACAAATTACAACCATTTGCAGAACAAGAAACTCTACTACAACTTAATGCAGACGCAGGGTAGAAAGGCACAGGGAACTTAAAGCAAAACGTATGGACACATAAATGGGGCATAAAGGTATAGGTGGATTGGTACTGACCATTAGAAACACAGGGCAAAAAGACAGAAACTAAAACTAAGAGAAACCAAAAATGGGGTAAAAGGCTTAAAAAATGAATTTATTGTGATCTTGTGTAATGTAACTTGTACTCAGTGACACTTACCCAAACAATGCATAGTCGATGTCACTGCCCTCCTAGTCACACGTTTCAGTTTATTCACTCATGCTGGCACCACATTGCTGACTCAGGGGTCCACTTTTGGTGGATGCGATGCCCCCCAGCTGTCGTCCGCAAACGCCACACATGCTTGCCAGGGCTGTGGTGTGTCAGTGCTCACTGTTGTCAGCGAGCACCATTGATGGTCAAAGAGCATGGAGGACGGGCCCAGCCGCGACGTGCAGCAGTAGCGCGGTCCAAGAGGAGAGGACTCGAGCGACTTGCCTGGCTGCACTGGACTGTAGTGGAAGAGCGGCCAGGCTGCTGAGGTACCTGGCACCACTCCGCGGCGGCCGCGGGCCCCATCGACTTCAGTGGTGCGCAGTAGTAGGAGAGGAAAGTCCCAGTGCGCATGGACGCCTTGTTTTTCTGCCGCACTTGGAAAGGCCGACACGCCGACCTTCAGTTAGGTGGTAGCTGGTGTGACACAGAGAGAAGGAGGTCGATTTGCTTGGTGAAGTGACCCCACTTCGTAGACCGTCTCCGAATCATTACGCCACCGGGCCCACCCTAGTCATCCGGCACAACGTGGTGCAAACTGCAGCGGCGGCCTCCCGCCTGCGCTAGCTCAAGCTGGCTCCGCCCATACTTAAATGTACCGCGCCGGCCCGTTTGTATCACACTGTCGCCTGTTGCGATTGGCTGCTGGCCTGCCATGTCCACGCATCATCATTGGGCAAGTAAGCACATTAACTGACTCGTGAATGACAAGTGTTGGGTGAAACACTGTAGCCAGCCGAGCCGAGAGCGAGCTCAGTCAGCCCCAAACTTAGCTTACTGGCTTCAAAGCAGCGCGGACGCACGTTCTCATCTGAGAGCTTTGCTTATACAGTGGTGTTTATTACCAGCATTCCGGCGCTTGCTCAAGAGGCGCTTTAAATGCGTGACAATGCATTTCAGTGCGGTGATGCGGACCACCACACTGAAATGCGTTAGTCTAACGCCTGATGTGTGATACTTGGCAGGCCTGCGAGCATGGTGTTACTCTCCGGTAACTGTGTTTATGGGTGCAGTTTTACCACCCTGCTAGTGCTGTGCAACTTGAAATGGGGATTTGGGGCCACATGTATCAACCAAAATTGCGATCGCAAACGCTGAAATTCACAGAATTTCAGCGTTTGCGATCGCAATTTGGCTAAGTGGTATGTATGAAGGCAAAACTGCCTCGCAAAATAAGGAATCGCAAAATTTGCGATTCCCTATTTTGTGAATGCATTTAAGGAATCGCAACTTGCGATTCCTTAAATGCAATGTAAAAGCACAAAAAAGTACAATTTGGCCTTAAGGAATCGCAAATTACCACCAACTTCAAGTTGGTGGTAATTTCGTTTCTTTGAAAAATGCACTTTTTTGCATTTTTCAAAGTGCAATGTGGCGCACATACATGTGCGCCACATGTGCACCCATGCTTATTTCAGGGGTGCAACAGGGTGTCCTTTTGACACCCTTGCACCCTTGAAATTACATTCTCAATTTGCGATTCTCTAATTGCTAATCGCAAATTGAGAATGTCTTCCCATTCATTCCTAGTGGCCTTTAGGCCCATAGGAATGAATAGGAGGGTGTCCTTAATTGCGAATCGCAATTTGCGATTCGCAAATAAGGAATATGTAGGATTCGCAAAACTTTTTGCAAATCCTACATACATCGCGTTTTGCGATTCTCAAATAGCGATTCGCAAAAATTCGCTATTTGAGAATCGCAAAACATGGGTTTGATACATATGGCCCTAACTTTGCAGACCCGGATTTAACAGGCAGAATAACTCCCAGATCTACCAATGCGGTAGTATTTGAAGCATACATTTACCACCTGCTTTGAGCAGGTAAAGCGGTAAATGTTTGCGAGGACACCAGTGTGTGGTAGGGGTGGAGGGAAGGGGTTACGGAGCATGACTAGAGGAAATGGGAGGACTTTTTCTGGGGGGGAGGGGTGCATTACATGCCTCGGCAAAAGGATGGGCAGAGGCTGATGATTGGGGACCTGCAGCCTTTTCCCAGTGCAGTCTTACTGCCAGTATTTTCCCACTCCGGAATTTTGCTCCACACAACTTTTTTTTTTTTTTAAAGGAGTTTTATATAGCTCGAGCTTAACCCTAAGGTATCATAGTGATTTACAAAAGCACCATTTGCGTTACAGACGGACACGTTAATTTTTGTTAGGCACGGGGAGAATAAGTGATTTGCCCAGAATCACAGGATTTGAGCGACCCTGCCGAGACTTGTACCCGGTCCCCAGCATCGAGGTCGACCGCTCTAGCCCTAAGGCCACATCCTCTCCCCGATTTGCAATTGGGGCCTTAGTGGTGCACTTGTGATCAGGGCATTCCCTCTCAAAATGGCAATCTGGGAATCAGGTGAGGTATCCCTCAATCAAACAAGCATTTGTAATGCAATCGGTCTCGCCTTTGGGACCTTATATGTATTTAGCTATGCAGCATATTAGCCTGGGTGCTGAAACATCTACCGTTCTTTAACATGGAGGGAAAGTAAGCACCAAACTGCGTGACACGCCAGGTATTGGAACACATGGAGAGAAATATTGCCTTTCAGCTGGAAATGGTATAGTCCAATGCTCTGTTTTTTACATAAAAGCAGGGCCTTCGGTGGTCATATCACTGAAAATACAAGATTTGAAAAAAATATTATTGTCTACTGGTGCTCGTGGAAGACAATTTCTATCGACTCGAATCTAGAGAATGCTAAAGTGATTCTGGTATTTTACTGACCTCTGCAGGTCGTTTTCTATCAAAAAAGTTAAATAGAGGCAGTTGCCAGAAAAATTTAAAAAAGAAAGTCCCTCAGCAGAAAGCAATTCTGGTATTTTGCTGACCTCTGCTGGTCGTTTTCTATCAAGACAGTTAAATAGAGGCAGTTGAACAGAAAAAAAAGTCCCTAAGCGGAAGCAGACAAGTCCTAGGGCTGGTCTCCAGAGCCCACAAAGTACATTCACATATAAGTATATACTAAAGTGTATACTAAAGTATATATACTAAAGTATATACAAGAGGTCTCGAATGCTCGACCTAAAAAGCAGCCTCAACCTTGGATATGAACAGTGTGGTTAAGCACACAATGGAGTATGCAGCACTCCACGGTGTCTCCCAGCATCCAGCCCAGAATTACCAATTATGCTCCCAAATTAATGGGTCACACACCTCCTGTAATGACCCGTGAGAGTTTGGGGGCCACCGAGGTGCCACCCAACCCGTTGTGGACTTTGGAAGGACCCACAGAGGAGTGACTCCGGACCTGTCTCTTGTGGCTGCCAAAGGTTGCCATGGTGTCTATGAGAAGTGGTACACAGTGAATGTGGCCCAAATGATGGCCTTGCGACAGTGAACGGTGCTGTCGTAGTGCGCTACTTGAGAGTGCACTGTTTCCAAAGAAGTGATTAGGTGGGAGCGGTCAGAGGATGTTGTCCTTGGAACTAGTAGGCCCAACCCCCTGCAGCACAAGCCCTTTGGCTGACAGTTTGCAGTACCACATTATGGATCAGGAAAGGGCACTGTCTGCATTTAAGGTCATATTTTTGTCCATATGTTAATGCTGTTCAAACTTGTATTTATGGTTCACTAATTGAAAGCCTGTATTATTAGGGTGAGCACTATAAGTAAATGTTGTCAGCTCTGACTGCACTACTGACAGTGGTTCCAGTATAAAAATGTGTACACACGTTTTTAAAGTTTAGCAATATGACGCTATGTATAATGCTCCGAGAATGCTTTCTGCTTTGATGCAAATATTTGCAATAGCTTCAAAGCAAAATTGATGATTCTTTGCTTTCAAAATAACATGTTCATAAAAAAATGAAAGCAGGAAGAAAAACATTTTGCTAAAATACTGTAAAATTTCAGGTACCATTTCTTTGCAGCATCATTTAATAACATGTGTTGAGGCATGCTAGTATTTCCCAAAAATATTCATAATGAAAAATCAGCCTAACCAGTTTCAATAAGATTATGGGAAACAAAGATAAACAAGCATTGGCAAAGCCAGTAGGTCTGAAATTGGTGGTCAGCTTTTTAGTGTTGTCAATGTGTGACTTGTTTTGGTATGGTTTTTGTAAAACCTTATTGGTGTGGGAGCTGCCGGGCCCTCACCATTATAACAAACATTGGCAAAAGCAAAAATAGTTTTTGGTCTCAAAAAGCACACACTGAACAAAACTACTTTGTGTGCCGATATGCTCCTTGTGAAAGAGCAGAATGTTGTCACTCACATTGAAGCCAGCCGATACAGAGAGAGACAGAATCTTAATAAACACAAAAGGTCACGGTCAACGCCAGACCAAATTAGGGACCCATTTATTATCGAAAGTCTTAAAAGTGCACCCATGGTATATGTCCTTGCATTAAGTGCAGCTATACAGCTTTCATGAATTCCCCAAAATGTACAGAAGTAGGACAAGAAATAAAGCGCCTAGAAAATATTTGTGAACTGCATTTTAGCAGGAGGAAATATGCATGTGTAGATTTGCTCAGTCGAAAATCTAAGGGGCACATGCATCAAAGGTTTTGCGATCGCAAACGGTGCGAATCGCAAAAATCGGCCGTTTGCGATCGCAAATTGGCCTTTGGAGATGCATGAAAGTGTTTCCTATGCGCAATTTAAGAATTCGCAATTAATTGCGAATTCCTAAATTGCGATTGCATTTAAGGAATCGCAATTTGCGATTCCTTAAATGCAATGCTAAGCACTTTCAAATAGCGATTTCGCTATTTGGGACCGCAAATTACAGACAAATCAAACTTGTCTGTAATTTGCAATACCTTCGAAAAATGCTCTAAAATGCATTTTTTTAAGTTTTAGGTTACACACACACATGCCCTTGGGGCATGTGTGTCGCATCTTATGGGTGCACATCACAATTTCAGGGGTGCAACAGGGTGTCATTTTGACACCCTGGCACCCTTGAAATTGCATTCTCAATTTGCGATTCTCTAATTGCGAATCGCTAATTGAGAATGTCTTCCCATTCATTCCTATGGGCCTCTAGGCCCATAGGAATTAATGGGGAGGTATTCACTTAATTGCGACTCGCAATTAGCGAGTCGCAATTAAGGAATGTTTAGGAATCGCTATTTTTATAGCGATTCCTACATGCATAGGCTTTGCGATTCCTTAATTGCGATTCCTTAATTGCGAATCGCAATTAAGGAATCGCAAAAGCCTACCTTGATGCATGTGCCCCTAAGTGTTTTTGCAAGTTCAATTTCCCTCCAACCACTTTCTTCCCAACTCTGGAAGAAGGTTTACGTCTGCCATTGCCAGGAGTACATTTCCAACATTTCTCAGTATGGGAAAAGATTAGAGAAGAGTTGTTGAAAACCCTTAAAACATGCAAGTTAGTAGGTTTGCACAGACTCAAAAGGACATTCTAACCCTGAAACTTTTGCTTACCAGTACCTTCAGCCCCAGTATGTAGATCTGCGGAAACGTGGCAACATAAGGGGATTGCAAGTATTCAAACACTACTATGGTATGAGCCCTGGCATAATCAGAGAGGCTATATCAGAGCTCTTATATAATGAGATTGCTGCCATCATTTGTGGCTGCACTACATGGCACTAAAGGGACAAGTGGATTTTGTTACAGGACAAGTAGATTTATGAAGCAACCTGCCCTATGGACAAGTAGATATTTTATTAAATTCCACACCACTGCTCATAGATGGCCATTGACTGTGTGTGCCCACTGCAACAGTGTGGGTACGGGCCGCTTCACTCAATACAGGCTCCTGCCTTGTGAGTGGACGAAGTTGATGCCACTCAAAAGGAACTAGAGCTATCAGGCGGCTTGGAGACATTGTTAAGAGGAGTGGTATAGACCCTTGACTGACTCATCCCCACCACAAGGGATTGTTGTTGGAGACAATTCAGTAGAGGCATGCTGCCACAGTTCTCCTAAATGTCCCAATGAATAGAGGGGGCAACTGGCACCCTCAAATAAGGAACTGGCGATGTTGCGCTATAAGTTGGTACTGATCACCCCACTGGTTTCAATCTGCTTAGACATTTGTTAAATAGTTGGTGGTGATTCCCCGGAGACTAGAGTAGAGATTACGTTTACTCCTCAAGACAAGGTTTGGCAGTGCAGGTATAATGTGGGGTGAGCCCCAGGGCTGGCAGAGGACCAGTGCCTGATAAGCAACCAGACGTGGTCAGATAATGATCAGATAATGGTCAGATGATGATCCTGATACGGAGAGCATACTGAAAACTGTGAAGGTCACAGTTATGGGTATGGACAAAACTCTGCTGCAATACTACAGGTGATTATCTATAGTATCTATAGTAAAACTTGTTGGAAACCAAGATAGATGTTGTAGCTATTGATGTCAACCTATTTCACATGGATCACAGACAGCTTATGGAGAGCGTGAGGCAGAAAGAATCAGTCCCACTGTAATGAAAATCCAAGCTCAGATTAAAGAAATGTCAGGGGAAATAGCTTTTCTGCATGATAAAGTAGAAGAAGTGGAAGGGCGATCCCGCAGGAACAACATTCGGTTGGTGGGGATCCTAGAGCAATCTGACCGACTCACGCCGGAACTATTTCTGAAATAATGGTTAGTGACACATATGTTAGAGGATACAACCCACAGTTATTTCTGATAAAGCGACCCAACAAAGTCCCGGGTCAGCCTCCAATCCCTGGAGCATTATCAAGAAGACCCATGGTGGCCCAGCTGCTACATTTCAGGGATTGTACCAAGATTCTGCAATGAGCCAGAAAACATGGCCCATGGATGATGACCAAAGTCAATATGCATATTTTTCCTGACTACAACACCCAGGCACAACGCTTACATCAAACCTTCTTAGACATCAAACAAGTACTTAAACAGAAGGGTGTGCGGTACTCTGCTCGGCCAAACAACGATTGATCATGGATGGTAAAACCTTCTTCTTCACACACCCTGCTGAGGCTTGGAAATACATGGAAATAGAGGGCATTCCTGGAGTGGTCTGGGGAAATCAATCAAAGGAGCCCAGGAGCTGGTGGAACCAAACTCGAAAGGCAAAGAATTTTATGGATGGTAGATCGACATTGGATCAAGATTCAGGTGAAAGAAACAGACTGATCAAAGGTGTCTCCAAACTCAGACTATGTTTCACGAACTGACATCCTGGCACTTGGCCCCATAGTCACCCCAATGACATTGGGCATTTTCACCCAGCCGGCATTTCTGGGGACGAGGGGCTCACATTATGATAAGGCTACAATGTTGCAATTGAATGGCGGCATGCTTTATTACGGTTATGCTGCATTGGTGGGGCAGGAGAGGCAAGGAGATCAGAGACCATGAGAGGATGCACAATACCAGGGAGGGTGTTATAAAGTGAGGGCTTTACATGCATTACATGGGTAACCCACTTATAGTTTATTGTAGGGTGACCCTGGATCGCTGAACAAGTACGTTTTGGCTTATTCCTCGATTCCACACACACAAGTGAACCAAATGGTAGTAGTTGTTTTCAATAAAGTTTTTAGGGGATGGGGTGTCAGGGCAATTACACAAGCTCCAACCTGGTGGGAGGCGAGTCACACACCTACTGCTAGAAAACACATGGGACTCTCAAAATAACCCAGAAAAAATGCTACGAAAATCAGATACGATCCTCCAAAATACCTGTACTTGATGGAAGGGCCGAATGCGACCCTCCCGTTGCTCTGGCATTACCAATGCACTCTTTACATGTGGGCTGGTTATCATTTTTAAACCTGAAAGGTCAGGGGGCTGGATACACTGGCCAACAGGGTGGTGGTGATATCCTTTCAAAAGCATAGATCCATTCATAGGATGAATTTAGGAGACTCTTCCTACACATAAAGAGATTTATCAGTTGAGATGAAAACAGAGAGTCCAAATAGTTGGTACAACATATTCTGCATACGCATGTGGGTTCATGATATGGATAACCCCTGGAGTGCCATTCCAGCTAAAACACACAATTGTGGATGTTGAGGGAAAATATGTCTTTCTCATAGGAACTCTCAATGGAGGAGTATCTAATCTTGCCAAGCATATATGCGCCCAACATGAATCAAAATCAGTTGATACATTCACTAGACACCAAACTTGCTGAATTACCTGACTGTGCATGGCTACTAAGCAGAGTCTGTAACATGGTAGATATTCAAAAAGATAGATCTTTACTGCCACTGCAGAATGCCACTGTTAAGGCAACTTCCAGGCAGTTTAACTCCTGGCTAATGAACATATGGAGTGGGGAGTAATAACACATTTAATAATACAATTAACACATTTTGTATTACATTTATTCAACAATAACTCATGGAATAATAATCTTCATACATAAAGTAAATTGAATCCATACATAGTCCCATCTCAAATAATTTTTGTAAGAACATTGTTATTCAAAAGATCAAAGTTCATTGAATTTCAAAGCTTGTGCTAATAAATTATTCTAATTCATAGTCGTATTTCAGTTGATACAATTGACTCTTCAAGCTAGATTATTTGTAAAATCCTTTATCTTCCCACAGACAGCAGCTGGACAGCTGAGATGTGACTAGGTATTGATTCAATTCACTCTAAGTATAAAGATTATTCTTCCTGGAGTTATTGTTAAATAAATGTAATTCAATGTCCGTTAATTGTGTGCTTGCCTTGTTAAATGTATTATTTGTCCCAACGCCCAATTATTGTGTGTACATAAGCTGTAAGCCAAACAGAAAACTGGCTTAGTGATTGGAGTGTCAAGGCCTATTGTTTTGTTATACCCAATATAAGAATATCTCCTGGCTCACACAATGACATTTGGTAGAGATTTGGAGGAAATTATACCCTGCCCAAGTTGAATATTCACATTACTCTGCCATGCTCATGGTGCACACATGGTTAGACATGTTTTTGGATAAACACGGGGAGGATTGTGAGATAAAGGGGCAGAGTGGTTAAGCAGAACACTGTCTGATCACAATCCCTTTTGGAGGAGAGTTGCGAGCGGTACCACGCAACCCCCATTACCCACTTGGAGACTACAGATAGATGCACTCCTAGACTCAGCATTCAGACATACCATAGGGGACCATATAGCACACTACTACTGAGAAAATGAGGGGACGGTTTCTCAATGGGAGACTTTCAAGGTTTTGTTGCGTGAAGTGTGCCTGAAAACTACTTATGGGACAAGAATGGTTTTGGCTCGCCAGTTGAAGAATTTGTAACTGGAGGTGATGCGTGGTGCAGACCCTGCAGTGCAAAGACAATGCAATGAAAGGGGCGAAGAATACCATGATTTGATGATTAGACTTAAGATTCAGCTACCAAGAATTTGTGGCTAATCAGCATGGGGAGGGTGAACATGCAGGACACCTACTGGCATGCCTGATCCAAGCAGTAGAGGAGCAGAAAGCAAGTTATACCCCTGGGAGGCATATTGTACAAGTTTTGTACACACAAAGCTAGATAATAATTTGAACCTTTGCTGACTATCATATGACCCTTTAACCTGCCCCAGTGACAGCACGGAAGGGACACCCACAGAGTATTTAGCTGGCATAGAAATGTCCAGACTACCCAGGAAGGCGGGGATATTCTGAAAGCCCCACTGACAGTAGAGAAAATTACAAAGGCCATTGATCAGTTAGCATTGGGTAGAACACCTGGGATTTATGGGTTCCCGTTTAAGTTCCACAAAACCTATGAAGGGGCACTTGCCCCAAGGCTTTTAGCTCTATAAACACATGCAACATGTATGGCTTGTATGGTGAGTCCCTCCCTGGCTTCTATAGATTTTGGACCCTTTATCAGCCAGCACCCTAGGAATCCTAGCAAACCAGCACATTTCTGAAAACTAGGCACCCAGGGAAATCCAGGGTGGGGTGACTTGCATGGCTCTCACCAGGTTTACTTTCCTAGAAGCCCTTGCACACCTCAAACATTGAATAAAAAATGTTCCTCACATTTCTGGGTTGGAAAGTTCTGGAATCTGTAGTAAGCAACACATTTCAAACCACCTAGCATTACACTAAGTCTCCCGATAAGAATGGTACCACACTTGTGTGGAAAGGGCAAGTAGCTGCTTCAGGAAAGGCGCCAAAACTCAATTTGGACACATCAACTTTTTCCACTGAAAACGGACCAATGTTTTGCAGTGGGGGTATCTGTCGATTTTGGGCCCTAAATCAGCTGGCACTGAGGGGAAACGAAGCAAACCAGCACATTTGTGAAAATTAGACACCCAGAGAAATCCACAGCAAAGTTACTTACATGGCACCCACCAGGTTTTCTTACCCAGAAGCCCATGCAAACTTTGACAAAAAAAAACATTTTCCTCACATTTCTATGATGCAACGTTCTGGAATCTGTAGGGAACAACAAATGTCCTACCACCTACCATTCTCTCAAGTCTCCCGATAAAAATGGTACGACGCTTGTGTGGGTAGGGCTAGTGGCGGGGACAGGAAAGGTGCCAAAACGTAACATGAACACAGCATATTTGCCATGGAAAACTGGCCCTTTTTTGGAATGTGGTTAGCTGTGGTATTTTTTGCACTAGCTGAGCTGGCACCCTGGGAAATCTAGCAAACCTGCACATTTTTTAAAACTAGACACTCGTAGAAATCCAGGGTGAGGTTACTCGTGTGACTCACGCCAGGTTTTTCTTTTTTACCCGGAAGCCTTTCCAAACATCAAACTTTTACTGAAAAACACTTTTTCCTCACATTTCTGTGATGGAATGTTCTGGAATCTGCAGGGAGCAACAAATTTCCTACCACCTACCATTCCCTCAAGTCTCCGGATAGAAATGGTACCACAGTTGTACAGGTAGGGCTAGTATCTGCTATAGGAAAGGCGCCAAAATGCAACTTGGACACAGCAGATTTTTTCATAGAAAAGTGACCCTTTTTCCAACGTGGGTAGATGTGGATTTTGGGCACTAGCTTAGCAGCAGCTACGGAAACAGAGCAATCCTGCACATTTTTGAAAACTAGACACCCGGGTGAATCCAGGGTGGGGTGACTTGCATGGCTCTCACCAGGTTTCCTACCTAGAAGCCCTTGCAGATCTCCAACTTTGACTAAAAAACCCCTTTTCCTCAAATTTATACGATGGAAAGTTCTTGAATCTGCAGGTAGGTAACTAATTTTCTACCACCTACCACTCCCCCCCCAGTCTCCAGATAAAAAGGGTACCACACCTGTATTAGTAGGGCTAGTGGTCAAGACAGTAAAGGTGCCAAAACCTAACATGGACACATCACATTTTTCCATTGAAAAGTGACCCTTTTTAGGTCGAGCCTCGAGTAGCGCGCAAGCGCTGCTTAGAGCGAGACTTTAATAGCGAGTTTGAAAAGCAGTCCCAAAAACGCTCGTGCGTCGTGGCTGGCCTTTTTGGGATGGGTGCAGCGCGGCAAACATGTGTTTCCAATTGTTGTGCCCAGACGCGGGCGCGATAGTTGGAAACACATGTCTGCCGCGCGTGCCATCAAAGGCCAGCCACGGCGCTACAGCGTTTGATCAGCTCTGCAGGCTGCCGCGCTCGCTCGCCCCGCTCCTCTGTTGTTCAAGTGGTTCCTGGACCCTTCAATGTGTGCAGTCTATAGCTTGTTTAAATGAGCTTTCACTTTTGTGCTTTTTTTTCTATCAGTGTTCCTAACGTGCTTTAACTTACTTTTTTGTTCGTGCTTTTTCACTCGCTGTGTTTATGTATGTGCAGCTCATTAACAGGCACTACACGCGTGCATATGGCGGCTTCTCGTCATGCGCTGAACATGTGCAGAAAGACTCCTCAACAAGCCCCGCATCTGTGCACTGCATACTCCCGGACACTACAACCGACAGGGGCTGGACATGCTAGCAGGCACTGCCGGGGAATAAGACAAAGCACTGCACAAGTGCAGGACAGTTCCTCAGAGCAGCTCAAGCTTGCTGCCGGCGTCAGTGACCTGGTCCCCGCAACTGTACAGGCTGCGGCCATCAGTCCGACCTCAAATTCCTCCTGCCTCGGCTACTCTGTCCACAGTACGCCTCGGTGTGGTGCTCAGAGAGCCCCCTTGTCCACCACGTACACCCACCCCCCTTTCCCAATCCATGGAACACTCCAAAAACGTGCCTCCCCCGCCGCCCCCCTCCAAGGCCCAGGTGCCGCACAAGGCAGGCGCAGACAATGCAGGGCTGGCAGATGGGTGGGAAGGTTCCTGGGCTGGCGTCAGGCTGTCTGATGGCTCCGGCCTCCTCCCTCGGCCCTTTCCTTTCTGTGTAGCTGCATGCCACACAATCCGCCCATCACCCTCCCTCCCTCGCAGTATCAAAGCATGTTGTACTTATAGCCGTCTTCGTTCTACATATTTATTGTGTTTGTGGCTCTCGCGGTAGCAAAGCATGTTTTGCGTCCCGCCTCTGCTAACCCTGTCCATGAGCAGAGGGACCCTCTCTGCCCCTAACCCTGCAGAACCTCTTGCCCTCCTAGGTTGGGCCACGTCTGCAGTCTCAGCAAAGAGGCCAAGGCGCGGTGCATGGGCGTGTGTCCGGCGCAGAGTGTCAGCATCTCACCGTGCCAGTGCAGAGAAGCAGGGTGACTGGCTGCCTTCAGCAGCTGGTGCAGGGTGACTGGCTGCCTTCAGTTGGCATCTCATCATGCCAGTGCATAGCAGCAGGTGACTGGCTGCCTTCTAAATTCTTTGGACGCACATCAATTTAATATTGAAAAAAAGAGTACTCCAAATTTAGTTTCCTCAAACCATCTTGTAAATCAATGGCCATTGATTTCCCATTTAATCCAAAGATCACGCATCACCTGAGTGCATGCATTAGTGCATGAGGCCTGTTGCATAGTTCAAGTCACCAGCTCCCGTTTGATGGACCAGGTTCCCGCCTTGGCTGGCACCCATTGCCTTGCTGCCTTCCATGTCTCCTTCGCACCCACCACATCTCTGTCGTTAATGCTCTTGCTTATCCTTCTCACAGGGCATGCAGGGTGGAATTATTCTGGTCCTGCCGCTGATACATAAAATGTGACCGGCTGCTGAATGTACTTTCTAATGTTTGTAACCTCGCAGCTTGTGTGCTGCATGGCTAAACACTTATAAGATACCAAAGGCGAGACCTATTGGCTATGCCAATGCTTGTTTTGCAATGTAGCTAGCTGGGTGACTTGCATGGCTCCTACCAGATTTCCTTACCTAGAAGCCCTTGCAAACCTCAAACTTCGACTAAAAACAAATTTTTCTCACATGTCTATGATGGAAAGTTTAGGAATTTGTAGGAGGCAACAAATTTCCTACTGACCATTCCCTTGAGTCTCCTAATACAAATGGACCCACACCTGTGTGGGTAGGGCTAGTAGCTGCGGCAGGAAAGGTGCCAAAGGGTCTTGGACACATCATATTTTTACACTGAAAACTAACCCATTTTTTGCAATGTGTCTAGCTGTGAATTTTGGGCCCTAGCTCAGCCAGCACCCAGGGGACCCCAGCAAACTGCACAGCTTTGAAAACTAGACACCCAGGGTATCTAGGGTGGGGTGATTTGCGTGGTTCTCACCAGGTTTTGTTACCCAAAAGCCCTTCCAAACCTTAAACTTTGATTTTCCTCACAATTCTGTGATGGAAAGTTCTGGAATCTGCAGAGAGAAACACACTTCCTTCCACCTAGCATTACCCCAAGTCTCCCGATAAAAATAGTACCTCGCTATTTTGGCTCGGCCTAGTGCCTGTCACAGAAACAAATCAATCAAAGGTCCTACTCGACTCTCTCTCGCCCGACATCGCCTTCTTCACAGAGACCTGGACCAACGCATCCTCCGCCCCCGACATCAGCACCGCCATCCCAGACGGATACAAGATCCAGAGGAAAGACCGCCCCAACCACCCAGGAGCACCCTCCGCCTCACCACCTCCAGCAAAACCTTCCCCTCCGCCGAACACCTGCACTTCCAGATCCAGACCACCCCCAAAGCCGCACTCCGAGGAACCCTCGTCTACAGAACCCCCGAACACACTTCGCCACCACCATCACTGACTTCATCGCACCCCACGCCATCGCCTCAACAAACTACATACTCATTGGAGACCTGAACTTCCACCTCGACAACCCCAGCGACCCCAACTCCACTATCCTTCGTGACAACCTCGCCAGCATCGGACTTAAACAACTCGTCAGCACACCGGCCCACAGAGCAGGACACACCCTCGACCCCATCTTCGCGGCAGGAAACAGCGTCCAATTCAGCCACACAACGCAGTCGCCATGGACCGACCACCACTGCGTACACTTCGCCATCAACAAACCCAAGGCACCCAAACCAGCCCCACGCCCACCACGAAGGAACTGGAGCAAGGTTACCGACGAGCAACTTAACTCCACCCTCACCCGAGACAACCACACCTTGGCACCCTACGCAAACGAAGCAGCCTGAGAACTCCACACCTGGATCTCCAACTGCCCAGACGAGCTCGCCCCGCTACGCAACCCAGACAGACAACGCCCCAGGAAAGCCGCCTGGTTCACCACCGCTCTCCAAGAAGCCAGACGCACCTGCAGACGCCTGGAGAAGAACTGGAGAAACACCAAGACAACCGAAAACCACACCACCTACAAGGACGCCTTGACGGACTACCACAACCAGATCAGAGCCACCAAGAGGAACTTCATCCACAACAAAATCCTGGCCAACTCCACCAAGTCCAAGGAACTTTTCAGTGTCATTCAAGAATTCACCAACCCATGCAGCGAAGCCACAGACATCACCCCATCCCAAGACCTCTGCGACAAGCTTAGAACCTATTTCCACCTCAAGATCAAAAACCTCTACGACAACTTCATCGACCATCCACCAGGCGCCACAGACGGCCCCAACCCACCATCTCCAACTGGACACCGATCACGGCTGAAGACACCGCCTCGACCATGAAAAGCATCCACTCTGGGGCCCCCACCGACCCCTGCCCCCCTCACATCTACCACAGAGCCGCGGCCGCCATCGCACCCGAACTACAACGCACCATCAACACCACCTTCAAAACAGGCACCTTCCCAGACGACTGGAAGCGCACAGAAGTCAGACCCCTGCTCAAGAAGCCCACAGCTGACTCCACCGACCTCAAGAACTATCGGCCCATCTCGCTCCTCCCCTTCGCAGCCAAAGTTGCAGAGAAAACAGTCAACAGGAAACTGACACGATTCATTGAAGAGAACGCCGTCCTCGACCCGTCCAAATCCGGATTCCGAAGCAACCACAGCACAGAGACTGCCCTACTCGCCGCCACAGACGACATCCGCAGCCTCCTGGACCAAGGCCACTCCGCAGCCCTCATCCTACTCGACCTATCAGCGGCCTTTGACACCGTCTCCCACCGCACACTAGTCGCCAGACTACACGACGTGAGCATACAAGGAATAGCCCTGGACTGGATCCAATCATTCCTCACCGGAAGAGGCCAAAGGATCAAACTCCCACCCTTCCTCTCCGACCCCACGAAAATCACCTGCGGAGTCCCACAGGGTTCATCACTGAGCCCCACCCTCTTCAACATCTACATGACCCCCCTCGCAGCCATCGTCCGACAACACGGCCTCAACATTGTATCCTACGCCGAAGACACCCAGCTCATCCTCTCCCTCACCAAAGACCCCACCACTGCCAAACTCAACTTCCAGAAAGGAATGCAAGACGTCGCAGTCTGGATGACCAACAGCTGCCTGAAGCTCAACGCCGAGAAGACAGAAGTCCTCGTCCTCGGTACCACCCCTTCTGCATGGGACAGCACCTGGTGGCCGTCCGCCCTCGGAAGCCCACCTACCCCCTCAGACCACGCCAAGAACCTCGGCATTGTATTCGACTCATCACTCACCATGAACCGACAGGTCAACGCCGACACCTCCAGCTGCTTCAACACCCTCCGCATCGTCCGCGAGACCTTCAAGTGGATCCCCCCTGAGTCAAGGAAGACAGTCACCCACGCACTCATCACCAGCAGACTGGACTATGGAAACGCACTCTATGCTGGCATCAACAAGTCCCTACTCCGCAAACTCCAGACAATACAGAACACCGCCGCCAGACTCGTCCTCGGCAGCCCCCGACACGAACACATCAGCCAACACCTACGAAGTCTCCACTGGCTCCCCGTGGAGAAAGAGTCACTTTCAAAATCCTCACTCACGCCTACAAATGCCTACACAACAACGGACCCAAATACCTCAACGACAGAATCAACTTCCACGTACCCAAAAGAATCCTCGGATCTTCCAACCTCGCACTGGCCGAAACCCCACGCATCCACAGAGCCAGAGCAGGTGGAAGATCCTTCTCTCACATTGCAGCCAAGACCTGGAACGAGCTACCGGCAGACATCAGACGCGCCCCCTCCCTGAACACCTTCAGGAAGACCCTCAAGACCTGGCTGGTCGGCTAAACAGATCTGCGGACCCACCCCCTCAGCGCCTTGAGACCCTCACGAGTGAGTAGCGCATTTACAATTCCCTTATTGATTGAAAGGTCTATGAGTGCCCCTTTGCGAGGACTCCAGTTGACCTTAGTTTGATCCATTCCTTTCACAGACACTACGCCCAGCCACACAAATGGGGCAGCATTTTTGTTGGGACAAGTGGGGGAACGCTGGGTGGTAAGAATTTTGTGGATTCCTTCAGATGTTTTAAGAATACGTCACAGAAGTTCACACAGAAAGTGTGATTTTAGGCAAATTTTGAGGTTGGCAGAGCATTGTGGGTAAGAAAACTTTTTGGGATCCACAAGAGGCACACCACCCTGTAGTCCCTTGGGTGTCTAGTGTTCAGAAATGTCTGGGTTTGGAAGGATTCCCAGGGTGGCAGCCGAATCCAGGCTTAAAAACTGCATGTGTCCTTTATGTTGATGTTGCTATATTGAGTCTTGAACCCCGCCCTTTTGCGGGCGCTTGGCCCACCCACACAGGTGAAGTACCAATTGTATTAGGAGACATGTGGGAATGCTTGGTAGCAGGAATTTGCATCTCCCCGCAAATTCCAATACTTTTTGAAGAAAAAGTGTATTTTTAGCCTATGTTTAAGGACTGCAAGGTCTTCTGAGTAAGAAAACCTTGTGGAATCCACGCAAGACACCCCACCCTGGAGTTGCCCTGGTGTTCAGTTTATAAAGATTTTCCCTAGAAGCAATGTATACTCTGACAGAGAAAGACAGAAAATACAAATATTACTGCACCACCATCTACTACTGAAGTACACACACATACTGGTTGCAGGTATCGAATAATTATAAATATGTTACTAGACCTTCAGGTCTAGTAACTTTAATAATCTACTCGACCTAACTGTAATGTACTTGACCCGTGAACTGGTCTCAAATTGTGTGATCCCAGGCAAATATGTTGTCTTATGGAGCCTCTTTTTTCTTTATTATTACATAAGAGAGCACCTTCAAATATACAAGTTCACTGTTTCTGCTGTACAAAAAAACACTTTTTATTTACTAGACTGAGGGCCAGATGTACAACCCTAAATTGCATGTGCAAACGGGTTTGCGACCCGTTTGCACATGCAAAATGGCCCAGGGTAATGTACAATTCCTAAATAGCGAATCGCAATTTATTTGGACTCGCTATTTAAGAATTGCGAGTCCCTATTAGGAAGGGGCGATCCCTTCCTAATTGCGTCCTCAAAGCAATGTATGAATGTTTTGTGACCGCAATTACGGTAGCAAAACACTCGCAAATTACCACCCTCTTTAAGAGGGTGGTAATGCAGTCGCAATTTGGAAGGGGTCCCAAGAGGACCCCTTCCACTTTGTGACTGTCTCTAAAAATATTTTTTAAGGGCAGGCAGTGGTCCCAGGGACCACTACCTGGCCTTAAAAAATGAAACAAAAACGTTTCATTTTTTTTTTTTAAATGCATCCCGTTTTTCTTTTAGGAAAACGGGCTGTAATTTTTTTAAAAAACTGCTTTATTTAAAAGCAGTCCCAGAAATTTGCGACACCATTGGGAATCGCAAACAGTGTTAAACACACTATTGTACATGCCAAATAACGCCTCGCAAATTGCGAGTCGCAAATGAGTCGCAATTTGCAAGGCGCTATTTTGCAGGTCATACATCTGGCCCTAAATGTTTGCTCCATGTATGACAAGAATCAAGCCCATATATAGGGTACACATGATTTCTGGCTTGCCTCTTAGTTCACTAATAGAAATGTCATCTGGGCAGGAGCAGGAATAATTCCCAGTTCATGTTTAAAAACCCACTTTGCATAAATATATTACCAAAGCATGATGTGGTAGTGCATTGTCATTTACAGATAGCTTATTTTCCATTGAAATGGCCACAAAACATTCCCTATAACATGTAGTTTTACTGATAATAGCGCATAAACAATTTTTAGAAATTGGGTTTCAGCAAAAATATTTTAAATTTGCACATAATCAAGTAAAATGTTCTAATTTGTTTTGATCCTATAAAAATATTTTTTCACCACAGAATTAAAAAAATGGGTTGTCATAACTAGTGAAATATATTTGAAATGTTTGAACAGTTCACTTAGCTATTTTATTGTTGTGTTAGAAAAAAGCCTGACACCTTACAGCCTTTCATTTATCATGCTTTGCACAGTTCAATTGTCACACAGTTGACTTTACAAAATCCTCTAATTTAAGTCACAGAAAGAAAAATAAATGTAATAAGATAAGCTGACTTTTGACAAAAGGTTTCACCAATATGAAAATCACTGTCAATAAGAGTAGTGAAAGTTCAGAATACTGAACCAATGACTCACAGCTCGTGGGCTGTAAACCCACGACAAGGCACCTAGCGCTTTACAGGCCATTCACACACCTTTCGTGTATCTCACACACAAAACCTTTTACACCGCCATAAACGGGCCCAGCACGTTACAATACTCACATCAACAAGCAACACCATTCAAGGGCCCATCACGTTCACACGCCCTCAGGACTGACACAGCAATCACATCACCTGGCAGCTGGTGGAGTGTGTGGACTGGCAAATGGCTGCCAGTGTGTGTGTGTAGTGATCAGCAACAAGTTGCTACACACACACACACCGCCAGCCAAATCCCAGTTCACACCACCGCCAGCCAGACGCCAGCCACACACACCACCAGCGAGGTGCCAGTTCAGACTCAGCAATCACACCGCCTGGCAGCTGTCGGAATGTCTGGACTGGCGTTTTGGTGGTGGTGTGTTTATAGTGACTTGCTTCTAGTCACTACACACACACTGGCAGCCAAATGCCAGTCCTCACGCACCATGAGCCAGACGCCAGCCACACCCACCACCAGCCAAACGCTACTCAGACATCATCATGAATCTCCGCTCATGAAGCTTTCATTTCTAAAACACTCCCACAATGTACAGATTACACACACAAAGCACAGACACAGAAAAAATAAAACATCCAACTAAAAAGAGCAGATTTTTTCAAATCGAAAGAACCAACCTATCAGTAGAATATAAAACACCAACTATGACTGCATATACAACAGGTTTAACTAAGCACATCAAACTACTGCCAAAACCAAACTGAAAACAGAAAATATATAGCAGTACAGACCACATCAGTTCCCTTTTTACAGTCATGGTTGCTCCCTATACTTGAGTTGTGTATGGCAGAATTTAAAGCATGTGGGCACACATAGGCCAGGATTAGAAGGACACTCGGACCAGTACATACGACTCTCTTTCATACTCCTCTTTGGACACAGACTCTACATCTCTGACCAGGATAGTAGGGGTGGGCAGTAAACTCTGCTCCGCCAGCAGAGCTTTGCCACTCCCGCGTTCGCAAAACCTCCGCCAGCCGGGGGAGCGGCGTTTTCGGTACATTCAGCCTTAGACTTCATTGCCCAACCAGTAGTGCGCCAGGAGGCACGTTTAGAGAAAGAGGGTGGGGCCTCTGAGCTGTCAGCATTCCTGCGGTGTGGGACTTACTGGTGGTAATAGGAGGGGTTCTTGGCCCCTGCCAACTCTCAGTAGCCAAGGGCACTTTATCCCCCAACCAGTAGTGTGCCAGGAGGTGCATTTGCAGAGTGGTTAAGAAAAGGGGTGGCCCTCCAAGGTCTCAGACCCTGCTGTTGGGGACTTACTGGTGGTAACAATAGGGGTTTTTGGCCCCCAATGACCTTCAGCAGCCAAGGGGACTTCATCCCAGAATAAGAATTGCGCCAGGAGGTGTGTTTGCAGAGCAGTTGAGAAAGGAGGCAAGGCCTCCGATGAGGTCTCAGCTCCGCTGTGGGTGACTTACTGGTGGTGACAATAGGAGTTCTTGGCCCCTAATTTTTTTTTATATCTCTTTTTATTGATTTTATCCCAACTTGTGACAAAAGAAAGCATCGTATCAGTAAAGAGGTACATATAACGCATAATTGAAAAATGTTTCTTTCTATGTTCCCTCCCTCCCTCCCCTCCCCCCTCGTCACCGGTGTGCCTTCAACCACTTATTACTAACAATACAGTTCTCCACAGTTTATCATAGCAACAATTATGAACAATCATTAAAGCAATACCGTGTAGAAATTGGCATTAGGGGTCACTATACAGTCCGCTGGTCTCTTCTTGGCCCATGTTTCGTATACTTAGTTGGTAATTGAAGTTCCCTGGTCCCCACCAACCGACCCTTGCTCTGATCCCGTCTCCGGGGTCCGCAGTATTGTAACCAAGGCCTCCCAAGCCCTCGCCGCCTCTAGTGCTGTTTCATTATTACTACGCCAAGCCTGCTGCAGCCTAAGAGTGCCTTCGCGCCCACTTCAATAATTCCGCTCGCCATCTCCCCGCGCTTGGTCCCCCGCTGACTTCCAATGCATCGTTATCTCTCTTTTGGCTAAGATCAGGCCGAGGTCTAGAAATTTACTTGTGGTTTTCGTTTTTTAGTGTGCGGGAACCAATGCAGAATACAAACACCCATGTCTAGATCAATTACGCGCTCAGTCACACTACTCAACAGTTCCAGCACTTCTTCCCAATAATTCCCCAAATTCACACACCCCAGAACATATGACGGAAGTCGGCCCCCTCCAAGCCACATCTCGGGCATAGAGCAGTCGCCGTATGGAAGTATTGTTTAAGCTTAGCTGGCGTCAAATACGCTCTGTGCAGAACATAGAATTGCACCAATTGGAATCTGGCATTTCTCGTGCTCTTCCAGGCTCGTCTATCCAATTAGGCCCCTATGTTTTCAGGGATTTCCTTGCCAAGGTCCCCCTCCCATTTCTCCTGCAGCGTGTTCAGCGGGCCTAGACCTTCAGTCAGCATGTGCCGATACAGACACGTAACGGCCTTAAAAGTCCCCGATGCCATCACCACGTATTGACACGCCATGGAGGTCCGTGGCTCCGACAACCCCAGCCCCCAATGGCGCTGCAGTGCCGAGACGAGTGCCGCATGCAGCAGATAATCCCCGCGCGGGAGATCATATTTAGCCTGCAAGGCCCGAAAGGACAACGAGGTTTCATTTTCATATAGGTCTCCTAATACTTGTATCCCTAGGTCTTCCCAGTGAGCCAACGCCGACCAGTCCCCGCCATGCGGGAAGGCAGTACACATGCCCAACGGTATCTCTGGGGCGTAAGGGCGGGCGAAGCCAGCCCGTTTCTGACTCCGGTTCCAGCACAATCTTAGCGTCCTCTCTTCCACAGTAAGCGGTTCAAGGCACAACTTCTGGTTCAAAACTATGAAAGACAATATATATCTTGGGACCCATCGTCCTTCAGGGCCATCAGGACCTCTAAACTCCCGAGCTATGGCCTGGGTCAGCCACTGCAGCTGTGCCGCCAGATAGTACCCCTCGAAATCCGGCACTGCCATGCCCCCATCAGCCCTAGGACGTATCATCGTGGCCATTGCAACTCGCCGCCTGCCCGTCCCCCAAAGAAAACCCCCAGCCATAGAACGGAGCTGTTGAAAGATGGAGCCCGCCACCCAAATCGGCAACGTCCGAAAATAATACAATAAACGTGGGAGCACCACCATCTTCAGGAGTGCTACTCGGCCGGCGACCGATAACGGTAGTGTACTCCAAAATGCGAAATTGCCTTTAAGCCCGCGGATAACCCGGCCTAAATTGCCCTCCAACAAATCTCCAACAGAATGGTAGATATAAGTGCCTAAGTAAGGCAGACAACATGGTTCCCAGCGTACACCCGCCACTTGCGGAGGGGTCGCCTCAGTCGGGGCAACCGGAAATAAGCAGGTCTTTGCCCAGTTCACCCGCAGTCCCGAATATTGCCCAAACGCTGAAAGCAAGTTTCGTGCTCCCTCCAATGCCGCATCCGCGTTCGCGAGAAAGAGCAATAAATCATCCGCGTAGAGGGAGACATAGTGCATATCCCCACGATGGAGTAAGCCAGAATAATGCTCCCCCAACCGGGCATGGGCAGCTAAAGGTTCAATGGCCAGGGCAAATAATAGCGGCGAGTGGACAACCCTGTCTCGTACCGCGGCCCACCCGGCAGGCCGGGGAGACCGTCACCCCCGTCCGCACACGCGCCGACGCCGATCTGTAAAGAAGTTCCGTCCACCCCACAAAGTCGTCACCTAATCCAAACTCACGAAGGACCCGGTACAAATACAACCACTCCAGGCTATCAAATGCCTTTTCTATATCTACCGATAGAACCACTGCAGTAGGTGTATCGCTATGATCCTCTCCCAAAATCCGCAAAAGGCATCGCACATTAGTTGCGGTATCACGCTTCGGGATAAAGCCCGCCTGGTCAGTATGGACCAGTTGCGTCATATAGGGGAGGAGCCGGGTCGCCAAAATTCTACTCAATATCTTATAATCGGCAGTTAACATTGATAAAGGACGATAGGCCGACCTAGCCAGTGAATCCCTGCCCGGTTTCAGCAGCGGAATAATGATAGCCTCGCGAGTGGAGATTGGCAACCGTCCCAATTCCCAGGCCTCTCGATAAACCGCCAGCAGTTTAGGGGCCAGGAGATCAATATATGCAGAATAAAATTCGATCGGTAGGCCGTCGGCACCTGGGGACTTCTTGCGCGCCATGTGTTTTACCGCGCTGCGTATCTCTCCTTCAGTAACCATCTGTCCCAACGTGGTCCTTTGGGCAGCCTCAAGCTGCGGCAGTTGTATCTTAGCTAAGAATTCAGTCAACTCATCGCCCGTACTTTGCAGTTTGCTCTCATAAAGATCCGTGTAGTAGGCCAAGAACATCTTATTAATCCCCTGCTGCGTGTACTCCGGCGTGCCCGCTGGGGAGGTCAAGGCCAATATGGGCGTGCCCCTCGGTATCGGGTTAGCCAACCACGCCAGGAGGGCGCCCGCTTTATCCCGCTCCGCATGTGCCCTCACCAAATATTCCCTATGATCAAAACAGCGCAACCGCTCCACCTGTTTAGCCACTTCCTCCCTTGCAGCCAACACGTCAGCCTGCGCTTCCGGGTTCTCAGGGAGCGCTCTCTCCGCCTGTCGCAGCAGCAGTTCCACCCTCTCTATGTCTTGCAACAGTGTCTTTCGCACTCCCGTCGCCTTGGCAATACATAATCCCCGCACTACCACCTTAAATGCGTCCCACTCCAGCGCCAGGTCCGAGGCCGTTCCCGTATTTTCTAGAAAATAATGTTCAATACCCTCTCGTACCTCCGCACGAAACACCGGGTCCTCTAAAGTCTCTGGGCGCAATCGCCAGGTGGGAATTACCGGCCTTACTCGGGACCACCTCAGGGCCAATAGCAATGGATTATGGTCCGATAATGTCCTTGTCAGATATTCACTATGGCGAACCATCGCATGTACATCCGGTGAGCACAATACTGCGTCCAACCGCACGTGCAAGTTATGTAAAGCAGAATAATAAGAATAGTCCCGTTCTCCCAAATGGTGCGCGCGCCAAGTGTCTACGAGCCCCCACTCAGCCTGCCAATCCCTCCGAAGCTTCGAGAGCTTATGTATGGGCGCCTGCGGTAGCGGCGGGTGAGACCTATCCATTTCGGTATCTGCGACTGAATTAAAGTCGCCGCCTAGAATCAGTGAGCCGATCAAAAAGGATGATAGCTTCCCTGATAGGCTGGCAAAAAAGGATTTCTGGTCCACATTGGGGGCATACACACTACACAACGTCACACATCGTCCATCCAATCGTCCCGTAACAGCCACAAATCTCCCCTCAGGATCCACTACCTGCTGAAGTGGCTGGAAAGGGATCCCTGCCCTCACCCAGACCAATACCCCCTAGCAAAGGCAGAATACGTTGTATAAAAAGCTGCCCCCTCCATCGGCGCTGCAGTGCCCGGCCCTCAACTCGGTCTATGTGTGTTTCTTGAAGAAAAGCTATCTGGGCTCCCCTACGCACTAAATATGCATGAACCCTATGGCGTCTCTGCATCGTATGCATCCCCGTACATTCCACGTAATGCATTTAATCTCAGGTGTTGACCCCATTGTGTAAATAAACTTTGTTCCGTATCAGCATTCCCCGTGGTTGCACACCGGTGGTTCTAACTACCCCAACATCATCCCCCAAACCCACCTCCCCTCCCTTCCCCAGAACAGGCTCTAAACAGTTGGTACCCATCCAAACTATTCCCTAACAACTCCCCTGGTAGCTACCAGAGGTTCACTCTAAGAGCGAATCTAAGGGGGGAGCTCAGCACCAAGAGGATCCGGCCAGCTGTCTCACTGCAGCCAAGCGCCGAACCCCACAATAAGTAAGATTGCAGTTCCCCCGGGACAGTCCCCGGGCACCCAAGTGGCCATACTGAGTTCTTGTCCCCTCATCTGGGCTTCCTGATCCCCTCCAACTGCCCCAACTACCCCCCTCCAAGGGCTACAGCTCCAGAACCAGCCGGCCCTGCTTACTAGTTACATGGGACACTGCATGCAATCAGGCATCTGCAATCTCGTCTGCTGTCCCTGGGGTGATGTGAGGGAGAACAACACTCCCCGCGTCCGTCCCATCAGTGTCTGTCCCTTCTGACCCTCGTTCTGACTCGGTCCCTCCTTGTAGGGTCGCGCCGCTCGCCTGCGATATCTCCGTCACGGCCTGCAACGCTGCAGACCTCTCTCTCTTCGTCTGAGACGTGGAAGGTTTCTGCGGACCATGTCGCCTTCTCCTGTTGCGTCGTGCCCGGAGCGATCTCAGTGCCACCGTTGTCTGTCCCCCGTTGCCTTTTGTCACGCCTGACCCTGTGCGATAAGTTTCCAACCAGCTCCATGCCTCGTCCGGGGAGTTGTGAAAGAAGGTAGTGCCATCCAGTGTCACTCGCAGGCGTGCTGGGAACATCAGGGAATACTGAATACTTTCATCCCGGAGTGCTTTCCTGACCGCTAAAAAGGAAGATCGCTGGCGCTGTACTTCAAAGGTGTAATCCGGGAACAGCGACACGTTATTATTGTCCACTTTATATGGGCCAGCGGTGCATGCTTTATGTAAGAGGAAGTCTCTATCCTTATAGTGCAGCAAGCGGGCCACCACAGGCCTGGGTGGCCTCCCAGGCTGCAACGGGCGGGCAGGCACTCTGTGCGCCCTCTCCAGAGTATAGAATGGTGTCAGGCCCTCCGGAGCTACCTCGGTGCGCAGCCACTGCTCCAGGAAATCCACCATACTGTCCCCTTCCACTCCTTCAGGAAGGCCTACCACCCTTATGTTGTTCCTTCTATTACGCCCTTCAGCGTCCTCAGCTCGTCTCTCTAAGACTTGAAGCCTGCGAGTGATGTCTCCCATCTGCTCTTCCAGTGCCCTCTGCGAAGGTTCCAAGACCCCCAAGGTGGTCTCAGTCTGCCTCACACGGTCAGCCAGCTTCACATGGTCCGCCCGCAGGAGTCCCAGTCCCAATGAAACCTGGGCTATGTCCTGCTGGAGTGCCTCTTTCGTGTCCGTAATAGCTCGTAGGATCTGGTCCACCTGCTGTCGGCTCTGCAACTGCTGATTAAATCATTGCCCTGCTCTCTACACTCTGCGTTGAGCCCTCTTGTGCCGGGTGCGGGCCCCTGCTCTGTGGGGGGGCCCCTACCTCGGAACTGTGTGGGCTGTGGCCTATGCCGGCCCGGGCAGAGCCTGGCTCGCATGGTGGTGTGGCCGCATCTTCTGTGCTCCCTACGGGGTCCCGTCTGGTTGATGGGCAGCCCGACTCTGGTAAGCTGTGGACGGCTCCAGGGTCTTCGCTGGGGCGTGGCCATTGCTGCATGCCTCCCTCAGATTAGCCGGCCCAAGATTGGGAATCGTCGGACTGTGCTCCCAGGCTGCGCTTGAGATGCCATGTGATGTAACGTGCAGTGAAGGCTGCTGGAGCCTGAAGACACAGCGCCTGGTTCGAGGAGAGGACCCGGCCTCAATGGCATTGAGTATGTTTCCTCTACACAGTGGTGGTTGTGGGGCCCGTTATTGAATTGCCCGCACTATACATGCCTTAGAGTGAGAACTCTGGCCTTGCAGGTGAGAGGCGGCCTTCCTATGTTGAAGTGGTAGCCCTGTTCACCACACCATCTATAAAAAAGGCCTTGGGGGGAAAAACATTTTGCTGCTTGCTGTGGTGACTGAGTGCCCCTGACCCCTAATGCCGTGCATCTCTGCGGCTGCGGGGCCTCTGCCTCCTGTCTGGCCTGGGCTGCTCATGCTCCCCGGTCTCTGCTGGTTGTCCCTGGGTTGCCCACAACACCCCATTTTGCCTGCAAGTGGCACCCAGTACCCCACCTAAATACAGTTCCTGCTCGGGCCCCGCTCACCCGCTATGGCTGCTTGGACTGAGACTGATTTTCCAGCTCAACCTTTGGACTTAGACCTGCTCGTGCCCCTCCACGCTTAGTGTGGCGACTGGGGAGTGGCTAGGCCCAGCTGCACGGGGCACTTATCGGCCCCCGAGGCTACCTTACTACTGCACTTGTGTGGTCCAGAGGAAATTATTGGGGTGGAGACGTTGTGACGGCCCACTGGCTCCATCAGTGGCCCCATCCACTAGGTTACGCCGAATCTGGAGAAGAGATGGGCAAACACGACATACGACAATCTAAACTTCCATTTGAGAGCAAGAGACACACCCGTCAGGCAGACTTGGAGCTGGTGCAGGAAGTACACTCCGAACCCTCCTATGAGACCACAGGCCAAGAAGATGCCCTGATAGAATTCCTAGTTGATGGTAAATCAAGTTTGCAGGTGATTGATAGCCCTCATGGCCAGTCACTTAGATCGAATGACAAACACGAAGACAGACTGGAACATCTTGAAACAAGAGTTTCCAACATGGACGACGCCTACGCCATGACCATTGAACACCTTCTTCGAATGGATAAAGTCCAAAAGTTGATAAAAGCCAAAAACAAAGACCTGGAGACGCGTTCAAGGAGCAGCAATCTCCGCATCACTGGTGTCCATGAATCCACAGCTATCGACAGGATGGAAGACTATATCGAGACTATGCTGCGGGACCTTTTTGGAGAGGCCCTATCCCCAGTTTTCATTGTGGAGAGCGCCCATCGCTCTCTCGTGCGCTGACCGCCTCCGGGTTTCCTTGCTCACCCCATAGTCACGCAACTCCTCAACTATAAAGACCAAGATGCGATCCCTCATCTAGTCCGGCATTGCGGCGCAATAAACTATCAAGGCAATGCAATCTCTTTCTACCCTGCGGGGCCAGGATCGGGCCCGACTTGATGACAATGACTAACCACGCTAAATCTGTGACCTGCTGAAGCTCTGCCATTCTCTTGCCCCTAAGGGAGCAGGCTCTGGTTATACCGCAAGTGGACTTTATTTACCTAGTCACGCAGTTTTCTTCAATTGCCATGATAACTGCTCATGTTACATCGGATTAGAGCCGCTGGACGCCAACCTGGGTGATCTACACCATTTCGGCCACCCAGTCGGTTCTTTACCCACATGCACTGTTTCTTATCGGTGTGAGATGGTGGTTCTAACCAACTGAGCTGCTCTGATTTTTTACTTTTTTTTATCACCTGATTTTTGACCTTTTACTATGGGAGAGCCTCATAACCTGTGACTCACCCACGGTAAACTCATGGTAGAATGGACGGCGCATGTTTTGCGCCAATGTCCGTCCCCCGGTAACAAAAACGGCCCCCCAGGGGGCCAAAACCTGCCCCCACCATGGCGGGCCACCGGGGAAATGCCCGGTGCCCGCTACGGCCAGCCGGCCCTGGGTGTGCAGTCACAAAAATGTTGTTCTTGGGTGGACAAGGTTTTACATGCAGTATGCTATGCTTAATGTGATTTTTGAGTACATGTTGCTAGCATCCTTAATGGGTGCCTGATTATAATTGCATAGTCATATTTTTATAAATGTGATGCCCTTTAGGGGTTGTGATTGAATTGTGCCTTTCTTTTCTCCGCATCCTCTTAGCCTTCCAAAAGCATGACACTTTTAGCTTACTCAGAAAATTCGGGGCCCGACCAAAATTATTTGAACTCGAGGAGACAAGTTTGAAGACCACTGGCATTGATGAATTATGGACCTTGGACCATTGATTTTTTTCTTTCATTTTGTATGTCAATTGTGTGCACAATTATAAAAATTTTAAAGAGCCATTAAAAAACCCTGGGGTGTAGACACCCTCAGATAGTGAGCAGGACGTAATCAGAACAGTGGTGCCTGAGAGTGGGGAATTCTATAGAAAGGATTGTTGTCAGGGGAGGTGCTTAAGCTATGATGGACATGTTCATGTGTGACTTTTGAACTTCTTTTGCTGCTATGACATTTGTTGAAAAATGTATGGCACCATCGCTTCATAGACTTTTAATGGTGTTAATTGGCAAATTACGTATGAAGTATAAACATTCTAAGAATGTCACAGTTTTAAACAATGAGCCTTTGTAGTTTTATTAAGGCTTTACTGAACCATATTATCTATTTTTTAAAGGCAGGTATTTACTGGGTCAATTTAATTGATTACTACTGTGGTGGATGGACTCTCCTAATTGCAGCACTTCTTGAGCTTGTAGCAATTACGTGGATATATGGTAAGCGATTTCCTTCGTTCATATTAAGAGCACCCATGCATTTTTATGGTCGCTGTGATTGGGGTGCTTCTTTGTAGGTACAGCCAGTTTTACAGTGAACATGAATGGAGCATTTGCTTTGAGAGATCACTGCCATAATGGCCCTGCCCCACACTCCTCGATGACTGAATCGATATAGACAAGTAATACTGAAACACAAGAGGGACCAAGAAATTTATTTTGACATGTGTGTTGAAGTACTTGCCACATTCTCTGTGGCTAAGGGAATAGAGGCAGGTGAAATATGATGTTGTATTTTCAAGTAACCAGAAATGAAACAACAGGGAATAGAGGCAGGTGAAATATGATGTTGTCCTTTCAAGTAACCTTTAATGAAACAGCACAATTACAATGTAAGGTGAACAAAAATATCGTTTGCACCATACTGTGGAAATATATGAATCCGTACAATCATCCCATTTGCTTTAAAGGGAAAGGTCAACACAACTCCTGTTCTTGGGATATTAAATAACCGTGAACTGGCTGTTTTAAACATAACCCATTATAAGGAACAGTGGATCTACAGCAATAACCCTGCATATCACTTATTACTACTTGGTGAAGATACATAGCCAAAATCTTTTGCATTTGAACTGGCATAAAGAAACATTGGCGAACTTAGCATACTGTTAAGTCACCTCTCCCTAGATAGCAAATGTATAATTCTTGAAAATAGACTACAAATAAATATTGAGAACACTAGGCTAGAAAAGGAACAAAATCTTCTTATCACTCCTTTACACAGCAAACCACAGCCAAAAACAGCATACTTCATACAAGAAGTGTAAATGACAATGTCGTATGGACACTGCATCAGAAGGAAATGTACCACCAAAGTTGACTACTTTCCCCACTGAAACATTTCAATTCAGCAACTGAAACAATGAGGTTATCATACAAAACTGCTTAAGCATAGCAGAAAAGGCATGTTTTGTACCGAGAGAATCACTACCGAAAAGGAATGAAAACATCACGACAAAATCTTTGGTTTGTTTTTCCAAGTTTACTCAACACAGTAGTGATTTATATAAAATCAGAACTGACAAAATTGGCACATATTGGAAATATTAGAATGTCCAGTGGAGACCAATGGAGGCACCATTATTTACACTTAAAAAAAAAGTAAGCATTCTGGCACTGACCAACAAAGAAGAACACATGGATGCTGTTAAAATTTGGAAACTGAGGTGTACCTATTGGCACCACAGATACCTTACCGCTTCCTACTGTGACCAAACCATAATGGGTGCTGAATTTGTATACCACAAATCCATCTTTCACCAAATGTTATACCAAAACTGTTGTGTATGGCTTTATATACCCTACCAAAACTCTACATCAGAAAAACCAAGAAATCTAAAAATATTTGGACAACTTAAAACGGCCCTAATTCAGAGTTCTCGGAATCCAGGAACCTTCTATTGAACAATACCCTGGGGCAAGTTATTTATCTTCTGTGATAAATAGCACCTATTACAAGCTTTTGGGGAATAACATGCTTAATGTACCAACATCCTCATGGAAGGGTAAATACCGTACACTTTTCCCCTGTTAAATCTTGGCAGGTTTGACCTGCTGAAATTTAGCAAAGGGTAAGATATTTAGTGCAAATGGTAATTACCAGATGCGGTGAATACCACCATACTCATAATTCCTACCCCTCTTCAAATAGGATGCAGGGGTCAGAAAACTCCAACCCTCTCCTAATTAGAGCCAACAATTATCATATGCAAGGTTGCTTCAGCCCCGTTGGTAAGTCATGACTAACAGAAACACACATGATAAATTCAAATGCATGCAATACTAGAAGTTAGCAAAGGAAACCCAAGAGGTTGAATTATGGAAAAGTATTTAAGAAAAAAAGCAAAGATACTATGAAGTTTTAAAACAACTGTTAAACAGCTTAACAGCGAGCTGCAGAAACTATCTTTGAATTCTTACTTTTACACTATAATAAGGGGTGGGCGATGAACTCCGCTCCACCGGCGGAATTCGCAGAGTTTTGCCCACTTTGCGTTACGCTTGGAATGCGGAGTTCCCGCAAACTCCGCCAACCACTGCATGGTGGAGTTTTTTCTTAGGCATGGCTCGCCAACGTTAAGTTGGCGAGTGAGACTTTGCATCCCCTAGCATGATTTGTGGGCACTAGAATGCTTTCTGGGGCGATTTCTTAACGAGGGCGGTCGCGACCGTTTGTGTTGAGAAAGCTGCCACCCGAGTAGAAAATCTATTTGAGAGTCTGAAAGAAGCAGCGCCCTTTGGCATGCCGCTTGATGCCGTTCGCAATGATTTTACAGTGTGGAACAAGTTCCTGGCACTAAAAATCAGCATGAGCAGTGCAACATGCCGAATTCCTCCCACTCGCGAAACTCCACAGAATCTCTCAGAGTTTTTGTTTAACTTTGCGGAACTTCGCAGACTGAAACTCCATGAGTTCCGGCCACCCCTAACTATAACCATCACAACAGCTGTGACATACAAAACAAGGCATGAGTCTCACAATAAATCACAGAGACTTGGTTTTCACGCTCAACATAAAAGCTGCAGTTCATCTTGGTTTGGTGGTCGTCTTCTGCTATATCCCCATATTTAGACAATTTTAATACTGCACCATTGTCCTCGTTCAACTGTAACCATTTGGATAATTGAGCCATAGTTTCATAAAAGGCATGATAACCAGCCATTTAAATGGATACAATGACCAATACACATCTGGCGCCACACAAAGTGTAACACAATTCTTCCATGGACCATTCAAGCTTGTTAATAATTCCATCCAAAACTCAAGTTCTAACGCTTTAAGAATGCTGATAACAATGTTCTAAACATCAAGCCTGCCCAGCCCACCCCCACATGACTACGTCACACGCCAAAGCGACGCAGCAGAAATAGAAATGACGTCTCACGCCACAAATACAAAGTAAACAAAGCAGCCGGCCCTTACTGCCCATGAAGAGTACTCCCTGATTTGTTTTCTGCAATCACCGAAAATTACTGACATGCAGATACAGTTTTCTTTTCATGCTCTCACTGTGCTCTCTAAATTGATTAGGTTTCAGGAGAACTACATTCTTGCTCCTGTTTTTTTTGTAACAAAAAAAACGTTCTCACGAAGTCGTATGAATCAAAACTAAACCCTTTTTAAAAAGCGGACCAATTTACACCAACATAAAGAGGGCAAGGATGAGCACCCACTGTATCCTTTTATCTGTGGACCTTTGTTATGTATTTGAACGTTCAACAGCCATGTGCCTTATTTTATAGTTCCAGTTTCTACATGCCAAGAGTTAACCTTTCAGGTATGTTTTTTGCTTATTAAAACTCTTAAACACAGGTGTCCCCCACCTCAACACCTACAACAATGAATGCCAGAGCTATTTTTATATTATTCCTTAACAAACCAGGCCACTCCTTTTTTTAGGGGGGGGGAGTTTTATATTGCGCAAACTCGAGCCAAAGGTATCAGAGCGCTTTACATGAGCACCAATTGCGTTACAGATGGACACATTCATTTTAGGCACGGGGAGATTAAGGGATTTGTCCAGTATCACAGGATGCTTAGCGTCCTACCGAGACTCGAACCCGGTTCCCGAGCTTTGAGGTTGACCGCTCTAGCCGTTAGGCCTCATCCTCTCCCCCCGTCCCTGTCCTGACAAGACTTTTTTAAAGAACCCATCAGGTCGAATCGCATTAATACTTCAAGTTGGAGATTGCATTATCAAAACAGAAAAAAAATCTCGTGCTAAAGGCAACTATTAAACAGAATCTATATCCTTTTATTCTGGTCTTCCAAGCCACCTTGATTTTTTCCAACAAAAGTGAATACCACAAGTGATTCTTTGAATTCAAAATGAACTGATTACTTGAGAAAGAGATTTTTTTGAGTCTCATATATTTGTTTTAAACTTTAAATGTATGTGATCTCTCTAAACATCCCATCAGCTCATGTTTGCAGAAATTACTGTTGTTAGACCTGGCATCTTTGGCGTGTTTTTCGCTGACTTTTTGCCTTCCGACCTCCTGTTTTACTGACTTCATTTTTGCTAGGCATCTTACCACAGCTAACCAGTGCTAAAGTGCATGTACTCTGTACGTAAGACATAGTAACATTGGCCTATCCACAATTGGCATATTTAATTTACCTATAAGTCCCTTGTAAAGTGCGCTGTATGTGCCCAGGGCCTGTAAGTAAAATGCTACTAGTGGGCCTGCAGCACTGATTGTGCCACCCAGTTCAGTAGCCATTTAAATATGTCTCAGATCTGCAGAACCTGTGTGTGAGTTTTCAACTGTCATTTAGACCTGGCAAGGCAACCTACTTGCCAGGCCCAAACCTTCCTCTTTATTACATGTAAGCCACCCCTAAGGCAGACCCTAGACAGCCCTAAGGGCAGGTTGCAGTGTATTTAAAAAGAAGGACATGTACTTTTAGGTTTTAAATTAGTTTTTCACTACAGCAAGGCCTATCTCTCCCATAGGTTAACATTGTTATATTTCATAAATGTATTTTCCAACTGGGAAAAAGATACAAATTTGCAATTTGATGTCTCTGGACTCACAGTTTAAAATCCAAACTTATGGTGAAGTTGGATTTTAAGATGCAAGTCTGAAGATGCCACTTTTAGAAAGTTTGCATTTTTTTACTTAAACCATTCTGTGTCTCTGCCAGTCTCTAAATACACGTCTTCTGTGGGAGACAGCTGGGCCTTGTGCATTCCCTCTAGATAGGAACACACAAAGAAAGCTGAAGTGTGCCTGATGGGCCATTCGCATCCTGATGGGCCATTAACATCCTGATGGGTCATCCTCGGCAGGATGGGACTGAGGAGCTGGCACTTACACCTGAATAGGGCTGTGCTTGTCCCCACACAAAGAGCTGCTAACCCCCTGTAGTTAGTCTGGAGCCAGGGCTGGGAAGAATGGGACCATGTGCACTTCAAAGGCCTCTCTCTGAAGTCTCCCCCACTTCAAAGGCTCAAATGAGTATAAGTACTGGACCTTTGACTCCACGATTTCAGTACACTTCTGGACCTGAGGACATAGTGCCAGGAGGGACTTCCACTCTACTGAACTTCTTTACTGTGTTGGCCTGCTGCCTATTGCCTGGGAGTGAGAAGGACTGGACATGTGTCTCTACATCCTCAGAGAACATAAGTGGCTCCAAGGGCTTGCTGGCTTGCTTCCTGTTCTGAAATCTCAGGGACATCAAATACCTGCTTCAACCTTTCTACAGCTGCTGGACTGTGCCAACTTTGAGTCATGCCCTGCTAAAAGGTTCCAATCCAGTCCTGGACATTGAAAGTGGGGTTTTAGCTGTTTTCTTCCAAAACCCACTGATTGACTTTGCGCAGATTGGAACTGACGCATTACCTTCGACGCAGCCGCTGCTCGACAACATCACTTCAATGGACTGTGCGGCATGGTCTCAATCCACGGAATCAACGACAAAGCATCGCCTCTTCTGCTCCTCACATCGAGTCTTCGACATCAACGCTTCTTCCATATAAGGCACTTTTTCAGCGGGACCTGCGTAAGTCCTGCTGCTCTCCATAGTGGTCAGCCTGAACTTTGGATTTACCCCGGTCTAGCGCAACCAAATGTCCCAGGTTGGCGCTTCATGACTCTAAGCACTATACATTTGATTTAATCTTTAAAACATCAAAACTCCAGTTTTACTTATTGGATTTTTGGCGTTTTGATCTTGTTTAACTCATAACAGTATTCTTTATTTTTTTAAGATAGTGTGGAGTCTTTGTACGGTGTTTTCACTGTTACTGTATTTTAAGTGTTGCACAAATACTTTACACATTGCCTCTTAAGTTAAGCCCGACTGTTCTGTGTCAAGATACCAGAGGGTGAGCACAGGTTAATTTAGGTTGTGTATCTGACTTACCCTGACTAGGATTGTGGCCCCTACTTGGACATGGTACAAAACCTCTATCAACTAGAGACCCAATTTCTAACAACTGACATGTTCTAAAATCTTATACATGTCCATTTAAAGTTAAAGTCATATTTTTGTTATTCCGAATTACTGCATTTAAAACAGGATAAGGTAATTGTGTTTACTCTCCTTGACCAAGCGACTCACATGCACTGTGATATATCCATATTGTGGGGAAATGCCTCTTTTTGCATGGTCACCCCATTTTCCTGCCAACCAGGCCACAATGCATGTCCTCTAAGGTCTAAAACATCAACTTTTGATATACTCTTAATTGGCATATTTAACTAACCTATAAATCCCTAGTATATGGTAAAAAGTGCACCCAGGACCAATGAGTTAACTATCTCTAGTGGACTACAGCACCCACTGTGCCACCCACTACATTGCATACATGACTGCAGGCCTACCACTGTAGCTTATCTGTGCAGTTTTAAAACTGAATATTTGACTTGTCAAAATTCCCTGTTTGACTTTTCCTAGACCCGCCATTTAAATATTATTAATTCATTCCTAAGGAGGTATTAATGTCTATAAGGAAGGGAGCATTGCATTCACAAGTAGGAATTCTAAAAGTTTAATGTTAAACATCCTTACATTGGTAAGGCCCGAAAGCTATTTTCACTGTAGCAGGGATAGCTGTTCTATGGGAAACCATTGGGATACACCTAGGAAACACCTTCAAAGTTAATTCTTGGACTTTTTAAAATATTTATTACAAACCCAATGCAATGGCAATGTCAGATTTATAATACATATTGTAGAAAAGGGACTTTTAGTCAGTCAACTTACCCCTGTCTAAAGCCTCTAGCAGCTCATTTGCATGAGCTTCCAAGTCTCACCCAGGAGCATAATAGGCCTTTTCATCCCAGAGCTGAAACAAAGGCCTTGGTGAGGGGAGGTGTCTATTGCTTTGGCAGAATGACCATCTGGGCTGTGCCCAGGAACTTAATTAACTACAAAGACACCTACCTTGTCACATGCGGATGCAGCTAACAACTGGGCCTCCTCATTCTCTGTCCCTCTAGTCAGCAGGCACCAATCCCAGTGAGAGAGGAGCTGCCCCTAGATGGTTGGCTGATTTCCATGGTCATACCTCTAGGGTGAGCACAGGAGGTTTTCAAGGGGAGCTAGGAGTCCCCCACACCCCAGGCATAAATGTGGCATACCTGGACCTGTGGAAGAAAGAAGGGCTGCACCTGCTGTTGAGATCTGTGAGGAGACCAGAAAGACTGGACCAGCTCCCAGTGTACCGAGGGCAAAGAAGTGGACACAAATGATCATTTGGCTGACCTCTTGTTAAGCTACAGGCATATAGCAAGCTGCAAGGAGCCCCTTTTCCTGAGGAGCCCAGCTAACCAGTTCCAACTGGACTTGGCGCTGTACCCTGCTGGTGGTTTATGCTGAAGTGAGTCATGACCACACATGCTGTGCCTGGGGTCCTGGGAGCCTTGGCTCTATCAAAGATTATTCCTCCTAACATTCTGAGAAATCTGGTACTTAGGAACTTTTTCGCTCCAAAGACGGCCGGAGGACATGGATACAGCTGCCAAGTCAATCTGATGAACGTGTGTGTAATGATGTGATGTGCATGCACTGTGATGTATGAGGGAAGTATTCTAGCAAGGAATGTTAGAGATCTTTCAAAGTTATACAAGTTCAGTTATCACTAGAGACTTAAGGAGATGAGAGGCTGATCTGCATGTACCAATAAAGCAGTTGAGAGTTTATTTGGTGTCTGGAATAAATCATTATATTGGCGACGATTTGGAAGAACCTGAAGAAATACCTCACCAAAGACTTCACATCGCAGCGCTGCCTGGAGTGGTTTTGTTTGAGGAGAGCGGTGTCCACGTCGCAACAGTTCCTGGGGCTGTTTTTGTTTGATGAGAGCTCTTGTCCGGATCCGAGTTGTGGCGCTGTCTCTCGGAGTAAATAACAGGCAAGATTGAGGTACCTGTACTTGACGATTGACGACGCGCATGTCGGTTGACACCACCGGAACATGGTGAGTGTGGCGCTGTGCTGATGAGATGCGCGTTTGATGCGCAGATGTGCGTTTGATGCGCATTTGTCCTGATTGACTTTGAAAAAAAAAAGCGGAGATAATTAAGCGCTCATGCGCATTGCCAGTTTTGATGCCAGTTTTGCTAAGTTTCAAGTTTGCGCATGCGTGAAGCACGTCACACGTGTCTGCCATTTTAAAGTCAGGCGGTGAAGGTGTTGCGATCGTCAGAGATCTGCGCATTTGATCTGTTAAGCGCTGATGCGCACAGCTATATCTACGCAACAGGTTGATTATTCAAAACGGTGATACTCACAGCTTTATTACGTGTGTGTTCTATATTGCATAGTGCGAATAATTCACTCACATAACGAGTTGGTTATTTAAAACGCTGATACACACAGCTTATTTTTTTGTCACGTGTGTGCAGAACATAAATTGCAGATAAAAAAAGAAAACAAAACAGCAAAACAATACAACAAAATACAGCAAAACAACAGTCATGTCAACGGAAGGAGAAGTAACAATAAACATGAATTCTGACATGCATGATGAGGAAAATGATGTAGGGAAAATATCGAGTACTGTTTTTAGGAGGCCGTTACCCTTTGATCTGTCAGAACAACAGAATGTTGCTCAAAGATGGGAAAAATAGACAAGGTGGTTTGAACATTTTTTAAATGCAACGTGTAAAAATCATTCTCCAGCATTGGATCTTTCATAGATTCACATGCTTGTATCTTCCCCGTCGTCATGGTGGGAGTCTCGCGGTAGTTAGAAAAGAAGTACCATAGAAGTACATAGAAACCACCAAAAGGAGAGAAAAACTTTAACATTCATCAGCATCTTTATGTAGGTCCAACCTTTGACCAATCAGAGACCAGCCCTAGACCTCAACTCCCCAGCAGAGCCACCAAACCTCAGATTTCTAACCGCACGTCTTGTGTAAGGGAGACTTCCTGAGCTCTGCTCAGTTTGTCAGTGAATGAACTTTTGACCCTGCTAGAATTCACCTCAAGGTATTGTCTTTCTACCTTCTTTGCTTCAAAGATGTCTTTGGGTTCTAAGAAGAGGCTTTTTAGGCCATGTAGATCCTGTGGGAAGGCAAGGCTTTTTTCTGAAGATCCACACAAGGACTGTCTTTATTGCCTTTACCCTAAACATACAGCCAAGGTCTGTAAATACCGCAGAACCTTTTCATCCAAAACTCTCAAGGATAGAGAGGCCAGATTATTGTTATGACTCCAGAAGAAGAAATCAAAATCAGACTCTGGATCTGATGTTGAAGAGAGCCCTGGGCCATCCTCAGCTGAGAGGAAGCGTAAAAATGAGGGCTCTACCTCATTAAAGGCTGATTTAAAGAGATTAAAGGCAGAGAAATCCTCCACTGCCGATAAAACAGCCCTTAAGCTTAAGGAATCAAGCCTAAAGAAATCCTCTACTGCTTCTCTGCCTGTCACACCTCTCAAACAGGCTTCGTCAACGAAAAAAGCACCGTCGACGGACCCGTTGTCGAGGACTTCCACTACATCCCCGACTTCTATGGCGACGACTTCATTGTTGACGGCCGTGGTGACGGCATCGTCGACGCACACAGTGATGATGATTTCCTCGGCTTCGGCGGCAAGGATGACGGTGAACACTGTGTCGACGATTGCGTCTACGGTACACCGTCGACGGGTGCTCCGTCGACGACAGTGTTTAAATCACCCTCTCGGCCAGTATCGACGACGATCACTATCAAGCATCTTCCGTCGTCGACGGATCAAAAACAGGACGTAAAAGGTCTCCATTTGGTTCCAAAATCTCCAGGCTTGTCACCTTTACCCAAGATCTCACTGTTGCTCCCCTCTCACCTTCTTGTTACGGAGGAATCAGGGGATGAAAGTCTTTTTGGCCCCACTTACAGCCCCTCACAGCTCAGAGTTAAATGCCAGGACACTGATGAGGAGGAGGAGGCGCAAGGACAGGACACTTCAGAATATATGGAAGGGGATTACTCATTTACAGGTCGCTCTCAGGCCCAACGATAAGACTCTTTCCAAGAGTACTATCCTTATGAGGCTTATGAAGAGCGTCGGGAGGTTCGGAGAGATTCCATGCTGGTGCCAATCTCCCTGTTCACAGACCTTAGGCATATGTTAAATGACTATTATAAAAGATTTCCGGACTCTCACGCTCCAGTTTCATTGACGCCCGGTGGTCTGAATATTCAGGTTGCTCCGCCTCCACCAGTAGTTACTCCGCCGCCTGTTGCGCAAGTTGAGAGACAGGCTCCTCGATGCATTACAATCCAAGATGATTACATCGAGAGTGAGGCAGACGATCAACCCGAGTAGGGTGAGCTCACTCAGGATCTGGACCTACTTGGTCAAGAATGGTATGATTATGTGGCTCCATCTTTGCCGTCGCCTTCCCCCCCTCCAGCGGCTTCCCCCCCAGGAGATATTGGGGGCTTCCATGAAGTACTCAAGAGAGCCTCTAGAAGATTCGATTTGCCTTTGCCTGTGGTACAAACCGAATGTTTTCTTTATGATTTTAAGGATGCAACAAAGAAATCGGTTCGATTCATTCCGATTGTGAATTACATTTGGAGTGAAGGCTTGAAAATTATGAAAAACCCGGCCTCCGTTTCTGCTGTGTTACCGAGGATGGAAAAAAAATACAAAGCACCTGATTCTGCTCCGGCGTGTTTAATTGGTCATCCTCGTCCGGATTCAGTAATTATGCAAGCAGCGCAGAGGCGTTCTAGGAATCCGCAATCTCCTTGCTCGGTACCTCCAGACAGGGAAGGCAAACGCCTTAACAGCATCGGCAAACGCTTCGCTACTATGGCCGCTACTGCTATCAAGGCCTCTAACGCCTTAGCGATCTTGGGGCGGTACGACCGTCAGTTATGGTCAGATCTGGCTCCTCTTCTCGAACACCTGCCCGAGGATAAAAAGAAAGAAGCGAAGGACCTCCTGCAGGAGGGTGCCAGAGCGCCTTTGGAGGTGATTGATTCTGCAATGGATCTGTCTTCGATTGCTTTCAGGCACATGGCAGGTGCCGCAGTTCTTCGTAGACAGGGCTGGCTTAGGGCAACGTCCTTCCGCCCTGAAGTTCAATCGAAAGTTCTGGATATGCCCTTCGATGGGGAAAATCTGTTTGGAAAGCACGTAGACGAAGAGCTACAGGGCATCAAAAAGGATACTGAAACCGCACGTTCCTTAGGCATGTTGCAACAAAGGCGTTTTCAGTCCTTTCGTGGAGGTAGAGGAAGAGGTCAGTTCCAGCAAAGACCGTCCTACCAGTCATAGATATCAACCATATGCTCAGCAGAGTTACAGACCACAATACAGAGGTCAGCAACAGCAGCAATTTTGTGCTTCCAATCTGTCATACAATCAGCAATCAGCTAGACACAAGCCTGCAGGACGTGAAAAATTGCAGGATTCCTCAAGACGTCAGTGACGTTTGTCTTCCGCCAGCCACCTCATCTCGTTTTCAGCCTCTGCAGACCCATCAGTTCTCCCCATTTTTAAGTCAATGGCAAGCCATCACGAAGGACAAATGGGTGCTGGACATCATCCATCACGGCCACACCCTAGAATTTGTCCACAATCCTCCTCGAACTCCACCTCCAAGAAAAATGCATCATCATCATCTGCTCTTGTTGAAGCAAGAAATTTCGACTCTGCTAAAAAAAGGGGCGATAGAAAAGGTGCCTTTCAGACAAAGAGGGAAGGGCTTTTATTCCAATTTCTTCCTAATAAAGAAAAAATGCGGGAAATGGAGACAGGTCATGGACCTCAGGCAGCTGAACAAATACATCAAGAAGCGGTCGTTCAGAATGTTGTCCCTTCAAGAGATTCTCTTATTAATAAACGAGGGAGATTTTCTAGCGTCCCTCGATCTCCTGGACGCATACTTTCACATCCCCATTCATGCAAAGCATCGCCAATTCCTAAGGTTCGAGGTGGCTGGGGAGCACTTACAGTTCAAGGTTTTGCCATTCGGCATTCGCTCAGCTCCCAGAGTTTTCATGAAATGTATGGCTCCGGTAGCGGCTTCTCTGAGAAGGCAGGGACACCAGGTTTACCCCTACCTGGACGACTGGCTAGTGAAAGGAGCTACATTTCACTCTACCAGAAAATCTATCTGGGCTTGTCAGCGGCTCTTTAAGTCTCTGGGGTTACAACTCAACGCAGAGAAGTCGCAATTGATTCCAAGCCAGAAGCGTATTTTTCTTGGGGCGGTATTGAACACAGGTTGATGAAGGCGTTTCCCACTTCAGAACGGAAGCTCAAGATAAGGCGTTTAGCAACCCTTATAGGCGCAAGAGAGTCCACTTCTGTGAGAGTATTCAAATCCTTACTGGGGATGCTGTCATCATGCATCCCGTTGATTCCGAATTGTCGGCTGCACATGAGGCCTCTCCAGGAGCAGTTAGACATGCAGTGGGTTCAGGCGCACGGCTCATTCGAGGACATCATCTCTCTCTCCGACAATGAAGCGGGCTCTGTCATGGTGGGAAAAAGAAAGCAATATCTCTCCAGGCCTCTCGTTTCAACCAGCACAGCCTTGTTCCATTATGACAACGGACGCTTCAATGGATGGTTGGGGGGCCCATCTCCAGGAATTGCAAATCCACGGAAAATGGTCAGTTCAAGAAACATTTTTACACATCAATCTTTTGGAACTGAGGGCAGTTTTTCTGGGACTGCAAGCTTTTCTTCCAAGAATCCAGGGATCCTCTGTTCTGGTAAGAACAGACAATACCACAACAATGTTCTATCTTGCCAAACAAGGGGGCACCAGGTCTCTCGCATTATCAGAACAGGCCCAGGAGATTTGGATGTGGCTAATTCAGCACAACATAACGTTGCAAATAGAGCATGTTCCGGGCGTGGACAACGATCAGGCGGATTTTCTAAGCAGAACCAATTCCCAATGTCACGAATGGGAGTTAGACGGGGACCAGCTGCGACGAGTCTTCAAACTGTGGGGCACTCCAAAACTGGATCTTTTTGCGACAGAAAGCAACAGGAAGTGGGAAAGGTTCGTCAGCAGGTTCCCTCAGAAAAACTCTTGGGGGAACGCTCTGCAGATGCAGTGGACGGGGACGTTCGCCTATGCGTTCCCGCCGTTCCCCCTCATCCCAAGAGTATTGAGCAAGATGAAGAAAGAACCATGTCATCTCATTCTCATAGCTCCGGCATGGCAGAGGCAGTTTTGGTTCATGGAGCTTCTCCTGTGCTCGATCTCTCCGCACATTCTCTTTCCTCCACTGCCAAACCTACTCTCAATGAACAACGGTCATATTGTTCAACCTCAAATAAAATCTCTAAGTTTGTCAGCTTGGAACCTCACAACTATGAATTCACAGATTTAGACATCGCTCCGGATTGCAGGTCCATCCTCCAACGGGCCAGAGCTTCTTCCACTAATAGGTCAAATGCTGCAAAATGGAAGAGATTCTGTCATTGGTGCGCGGAAAAAGACTTACATCCTTTGCTATCAACCCCGGAACAGGTTTTGCCTTACCTACTTCACTTAGCTAAGTCAAAATTGGCTCACTCATCAATCAAAGTACCCTTGGCTGCAATTTCCAAGTTTCGCAGGAAATCAGGAAAACTCTCCTTGTGGTCAACAAGAATTGTTAAAGAATTTATGAAAGGTCTCTTCAGGGTTTTTCCACCCTTAAAGCGCCCTGCAGTCCCATGGGAATTAAACACAGTGCTAGCCCAATTGATGAAATCGCCTTTCGAGCCCATACACAAGGCTGATTTAAAATATGTTTAATGGAAAATGGCTCTCCTTTTAGCCCTCACATCGGCTAGAAGAATCAGTGAAATTCAGGCTTTCACGGGAGCTGCACCTTTCCTTCAATTCAGACAAGACAAGCTTTTATTGAGAATAAATCCTCAATTCATTCCTAAAGTTCCAACTTCTTTTCACTTGAATGAACCAGTTGTGCTCACTACGTACTTTGGAAATACTTCAACTGCTGCTGAAAGAGCATTGCACTCTTTGGACGTAAAGCGATGCATCAAGTTCTACATTCATAGAACAAAAACTTTCAGAAAATCGGATCAGCTATTTGTTTCCTTTACTTCGCCAATGAAGGGCCAAGCCCTTTCAAGGAACAGTATTGCACTTTGGATCTCCTCTGCAATTGTTTTCTGTCATAACAAAGGTGGAAAACCTCTATCTGCAAAGGTGTCTGCGCACTCCACAAGGAAGATGGCAGCTTCTACAGCCCTCTTTGCCGGGGTCTCGCTTCCAGACATTTGTAGAGCGGCAACATGGTCTAACGTGCATATATTCACCAAGCACTACTGCCTAGACTCGGCTTGGAAAGCGGATGCTGCAGTGGGTCAAGCTGTCCTGAGACATCTGTTTGCTTAAGCTTAAGGTACAGTCTATTCATATATATCACTTCTATTTACCTTGTGTATTTGGTTTTCACAGATTTATTTCCTATTAGTGATTTACTTGGATTTCATGATTCATATGTATCGGTTTGTTTAAATATGTTCATTTTTATTGCATATGAAGGTCTTCGCCTAGTCGCAAATTTAAGGAATGACACTGTTAACTACTCTGATACAAGCATGTGAATCTATGAAAGATTCAATGCTGGAGAAAAAACAAGTTACTTACCTGTACACTGTGGTTCTCCAGTATTGATATCTTTCATAGATTCACATGCGGCCCTCCCTCCTCCCCGTCTAGGCTTGCCACTTCTGATCTCATGTTACTTCTTAACCTTAGCACACGTGCGCGAAATCTGAGGTCTGGTGGCTCTGCTGGGGAGTTGAGGTCTAGGGCTGGTCTCTGATTGGTCAAAGTTTGGACCTACATAAAGATGCTGACGAATGTTAAAGTTTTTCTCTCCTTTTGGTGGTTTCTATGTACTTCTATGGTACTTCTTTTCTAACTACCGTGAGACTCCCACCATGACGATGGGGAAGATACAAGCACGTGAATCTATGAAAGATATCAATACTGGAGAACCACAGTGTACAGGTAAGTAACTTGTTTTTACTGACGAGCAGGCAAAGGATCTGTTACTTAATCTTGTAGGAGACGAAGTAGAGGATTTGATAACTACATTTCCAGAGAAGAACGAAACACATATAAAGGGCTTATGAAATGTTTAAATGATAAATTTGATCCTCACAGAAACTTAGATTTTGAGAGATATAACTTCAATATGGCATGTCAAAAAGAGGATGAAACAATGGATGATTTTGTTACAAGGCTAAAAAAACTAGTAACATTCTGTGAATTTAACAAATTCAACAATGAAGATGCAATAAGACTAAGAGTGATACAAGGTTGTAGTTCTAAGAAATTTAGAAAAAAACTTTTAGAGAAGACATATGATTTACAAGAAATTTTACGTATGGCAAGAACAGAATCGCGAGCTGAGAAGCATGCTATGAATATGGAAGAAGGAAGGATAAAAACTTTAGAACAAGTAATACAAATGTCACAAAAAGTGAACAGTGAAAAAAAAAATGGAGACACGCTATAAAGAAAAGAGATTATGTTACAGGTGCGGATTTCAATTTCTTCATCAAAAGTTCTGCCCAGCCATGGGACAACAATGTAAGGAATGTGGGAGATATAACCATTTTGCAAGTATGTGTAAGTTCAAGAAAGAAAAAAAGGAAAGTTGGACAAAGAAAGAAAATGGAAATAAACAGTTTGGTTCAAATGGAAAAAGGAAAAATTAAAATGTGAAACATATAGGAGAAATGGAAGGAATTGAAAAAGAAGAAGTATCTGAAGAAGAATTTGAACACAGTGAAAAGCTATACATGATGCAAGAAAAAAGTGAAGTTCAGCAACTCAATGTAATAAGAAAAGAAGATATAAAGAAGACAACCTCAGAGTGTCAGCATCAGACCAAGTGCGACATGAGGTATTTGGGGGTTAGAGTAGTTCAGGATATTGATAAGATCTCAGGGACCAACCTGGCAAGCGTTTCAAGGGACTGCCAGAAACTTCTGAAGTCCTGGGTCCATCTCCCCCTAACCATTCTTGGGAGGATTAACTTGGTAAAGATGGTGGTGCTCCCAAAAATCACCTTCCTCTTTAATGCCATTCCACTGCACTTTGACAAATCGGCTATAGCTAAGCTCCAGCAGGCAATTAACTTGTTTGTCTGGGCATACAGGGGCACTAGGATCGCCTGGAAGAAGTTGAGATGCAGGAGGGAGAAGGGTGGACTCGCACTGCCGGATTTGCAATATTACGCATGGGCCTTCCAACTATCGCATTCCAGGATGCTCTTAAAAATTCCAGAGAGCACAGGGGTGGGGGCCATGTTTTCTGCAATGCTAAAGGGCGCTGGTCTATCTCAGGAGGGCTTCTTGTTTAAATTTGGAGAACCGAAATTCTCCAAAAAGATTAAGCTAAAAGTCCTGCAGGGAATGGCCAGAACATGGGCTAGTATTAAACGGCTGACGGGTCTTAACTACTTCTCGAGCCTGGCCCCCCTGTGGGACTCTCCAGGCGTACCAGACTGTCTGAAGAACAGGCTAGCATTACCACTTAGAGCAGCTGGGCTGAAGGTGTGGGGGGACCTGGCTCATGAGGGCATGCTTCTATCGTGGTCATCACTATGCAACAGGGTGGGAGAGGGCTTGTCTAAGTTCAAATACATCCAGTTGCAGAGTTGGCTCCAAAACCTGAAAAAACCCATAGGCATAGGTAACATCCTTGAGGAGCAGTCAGTGGTAAGACCTGCCGGGAGGAAGGAGGTCTCCTTCTTGTATTGGAGCATTGAGGAGGCTGTGGATGGAGACTTTAAATTGGCCGAAGAATTGTGGGGGGTATCCTTACCAAATGAACAGTGGGATCATCTGTGGCAAACATCCTTTAACATCTTGTTTGCCACTGTAAAACCAGCCTGGTTTAGGAGGAACCACTTTTTCACGGTTCATAGGGCCTATCTATCTCCGTTAAGGCTGATTAAAATGTCAAAGGGGCCTCCAGTTAGCTGTAAAAAATGTGATTTGGAGAGAGCCTCTGATGTACATATGTTTAAGGAGTGCCCGGCCATAGCAGATTTTTGGGAAATAGTAGGAAATACCATTGCGGATATTCTAGGCCTCCCAATCCAAATAAATCTTATCCTGATAATTTTTGGAATATCTAATGAAATTACGGGCTCCGCTAGATCTTTCCTTTTCTATGCTATACTGCTGGCTAGGAGGGAAATATGTAAAAGATGGGTAGAAGCTGTACCCCCTCTGCACTCTGAGTGGTTATCCTCATTGTTCACGACATCTAGGATGGATCTGTGTAGAACCCAGAGTAGGAAAAAGAAAGCATTTTGGGATTTCTTACTAAAATGGTCCAATGCTTAGTCCCGGGAGATCTTTAAGTCCCCTTTAATTACTTAATTATTTAATTATTTATCTAAAATAAAATTTGGGTCCTATGATTATGCCTCTTTGAAACTCTTCTGACTGTGTTGGGCACCCCCAGTTTCCTTTATAGGCCAACATCAACAGTCGCTAGGTTCATCTGGACCGAATGGGAGAGTGATCACCCCCTCTACTTGGGGCCAGTGTCATCCTAGCCTGTTGAGGTACCGATTGGCGGGGCGTTTCCTTCTGGTCCCCATCCAACAGCCTACGTCTCTGCAACATTGAGTAACGGTACGGACGGCTCGCTTGCTCACGGTGGTCTGAGGTGAATGAGGATAAAAAATTAAAAAATTTTAAAAAAAGAAGACAACCTCAGTTGATTTATTTGTAGGTTCTCAAAAAGTACCTTTTGTCCCAGACAGTGGAGCAACATGCAATATAATGTGTGTAACTGAGTATGCAAAAATGTCTGAACAGTCGCCTCTCAAACCATCGAATGTAAGTGTTTTTCAATGGGGAGCTAAGCATCCTGTCTCCTGTTTAGGAAAGTTTGAAGAAGTTTTAAAGCATCGAGAAATAAGTAGTAAAGAAGAAATACATGTTCTACAAGGAGAAGTTCCAGGACCATGGTTGTTTTTTCAAAACTTGATTTATGTAAGGGATACCATCAGTTAGAAATTGATGATCAATCAAGATATATTACAACATTCTTGACACACTTGGGTCTTTTCAGATATAAACGTTTTGGAATATGTTCTGCTGCTGAAATCTTTCAAGAAATCATAAAAAATGTCATAAGGCCAGTACAAAACAGCATGAATTATAGCGATGACATCCTAGTTTTTGGTATAAATCAAGAAGAGCATGATCAAGCCTTGGATGGTGTATGTCAACAGCTTCTCAAAACTGGATTAACTCTTAATCTCAAGAAATGTGAAATAAATAAGACTGAACTAACATTCTATGGGCATATATTTTCTCGTGTGGGAATGAAACCAGATCCCAAGAAAATTGTTGCCCTAAATGCAATACAAAGACCCAAGGATATAACAAGCTTGAGGTCCTTTCTAGGAATGGCAAGCTATTGTGCGAGGTATGTTAACAATTTTGCAACTTTAAGTTCACCTCTCAGGGAACTGACAAGAAAAGGTTGAAGATTTGAATGGAATGATAATTGTGAACAAGCATTCAAAGAAATAAAGTCACAAATAACTATGGCAGCAAACTTAGAATATTTTGATCCAAACTTATGTACGGAATTAGTGGTGGATGCTAGTCCTGTAGGGCTAGGTGCAATATTAGTACAACACAAGCCTGAAAGAGAGACTCCAAGATGTATAGTTTCTCATGGCAGCAAAAGCCTTTCGGAAGTTGAACAAAAATATTCCCAGCCCAAAAAAGAAAGTTTGGCAGTTTTCTGGGCATGTGAATATTACCATGATTTCATATATGGAAAGCCTTTTGTAGTTATTACAGATCACCAAGCTCTTACGTCCATTTTTGGAAATCCAAAAACAAAGATGCCACCGAGAATAGAATGATGGGGAATGAGACTAATGGATTACGATTTTAGACTCATTCATAAACCTGGGAAAGAGTATGACTCAGCAGACTACTTGTCCAGACACCCTGTCAACTCAAAAACAGATCAACAGTTAGAAGCAGAGGAATACATTTGTTTTTTAATCAAGTCAGCAATACCTGGAGTTATTACAGAAAAAGAATTAATTGAAGCCACATGTTCAGATGATACTGTTCAAGTGGTAATTAAATTTATACATGAAAATAGTTGGAGATTAATAAATGGTGCTTGTCGTTTCAAACCAAATGTGAAAAGAAGTGACATTTTGGCCTTTAAGAACATTCAGTCAGAACTGTCAGTGGCTTCTTCAGGAATATTACTTAGAGGAAATAAGATAATTATCCCAGCTTGTCTGCAACGACGAGTTATTGACTTAGTTCATGAAAGTCATAGAGGTATATCTGCTACTAAAAACTTTTTAAGAGAAAAACTGTGGTTCCCAAAGCTGGATCAACAAGTAGAAGAAGTAATTCAGTCATGTCATATATGTCAATGTACATCAAGAGAAAGAGGAATGGAAGAGCTTCACACGTCAGAATTACCAGATGCTGTGTGGACTAACGTAGCAGCAGATTTCTATGGACCTTTAGTCTCAGGACATTATCTGTTAGCCATAATAGATGAATACTCTCGGTTCCCTATTGTTACAATAGTATCTTCAACGTCAACAACAGCAGTACTTCCAGTTCTAGATGAAATTTTCTCAACGTGGGGAATACCTAGTATTCTGAAAACAGATAATGGTCCTCCATTCAATGGAAACAAATTTCAAAAATTCATGAATTATCTAGAGATTGTACATCGGAGAGTGACCCCCATGTGGCCCCAAGCCAATGGAATGGTGGAGAGATTAATGGCCACCATACAAAGAGCGAAATTGACACGAATATCAATAAATCAAGCGTTATGTCAGGTATTAAGAGATTATAGAAACACTCCACATACATCAACTGGAAATTGTCCTTCGGAATTAATGCTTGGTCAATCAAGACATACTTGTTTGCCACATTTGCCAGCAAGTCTGCCAATAATTCATAATGAAATACTAAAGAAAGACAAAGAGGCAAAAGAAAAAATGAAATACTATGCAGAGAGCAGAGGAAGACATCAAAATCGAGAATATCAAGTAAGTGATCTACTACTAGTTCGTTAACAGCAAACAAAGAAATCACAAAGTAGATTTCATCCAATGCCAATGGAAATAACAAAAAATCATGGAACAGCATTAACGGCAGAAAATGAAAAAAAGACATTAACAAGAAATAAGAAATTTTTCAAAAAAGCTAATCTTACTGAGCATGAAAGTAAGCATTCAAATGGGGCGCATGGCTACGGAGCTGAAGATGGCGGTCGCGTGAGCTCGGAGCTCCGCACCAGCCGCGACAAATATCCTGATTAACGGAGCTCCTGCCCGCGTCTGGGGGTCCCCCCCCTACACTATCTGGGAGGGCAGCCCGGGGGGTGTCTGGAGCTGTGAGTGAATGCCGGAGCTCCGGCAGGCGGTACAGCTTGCCGATCCCGCGCTGTGAGGGAGGAGAAGGGAAAATGCCGGCCGGAGCGAGGTAGCGGACCTGCGCCACTGATCTGGCGGCCCGCTCCTTGGCGGCTCTGGTGTGCCCGGCGGATGCCCCGTGGCCCCTGGAGATACCTGGGGCCATGCTGACCCTTTTTCCCCCCCTGGACCTGGCGGAGCTGAGGCCGAGACGTGGGAGCACCGGGGCGATGCCCGGAGCACTGGCGGAGGGCCGCATTGGGGGACCGGAGGCACGAGAAATGGATCGCCCTTCGGCATCCGAGGGAATGAGTTGCCCGGACCCCGCTGGGCTGTAGGAGGTGAGGAAATGCTGAGATCGCCTTCCTGGGGCACTTGAACCTGATCTGCGGGAGCCCCGAAAGTTGAGCTGCGGGGGCGAAGAGGCAGGGATACCCGGCGGCAAGCTCCCGACCGGTTATTCGGACTACTGTGCGGTGGGGGCCGCGGATGGGGCCTGGACCCCGCTCCTGCGGTGTGCTGAGGTGAAGCTGTGGGCGATTGTTGGGGGCGCTGAAGTTGTGGCGGGGCCCGCCTCGGCCCGTCGGGCCGGCCTGGTTGTCCTGCGAGAGTGGCTCTGGTGCGCTGTATGAGGGGAGAACTGGAGGCCTTCTATCGGCTGCCTTGGATGCCGCCTGGCTGCGAATCACGTAGACGGAGCTGGCTCGCAAGGAGAACGACCCACTCGACTGCCGAGCTAGTGCGACTGGACATACTTGGGCCGGACAGGGGAGTGCCGAGGACTGGTACATAAGAGCAGGCAGGGTGAGAGACAATTACTTTGCGCTGTCTCGGCGCAGTGAGACCCTGCCTTCAAACGCAGCTGGTGCCTTTACTTGTGCTGGGTCGTCCTAACATCTGCCCTGGTCATGCGTTAACTTGCGAAGTGCATTACTCTCCTTGTCTTAGAGGCTAGCTGGCCCTGCGGGACCGCGGGGAGCCGGAGAGAGGTCACACCCGGGGTGCAGCGAACTGGACCTGAGAGTTGAGGAAGTGGGAGAGCCAGTGTGTTAAAGCTGGGCTGCGTGTTGGAAGGGCTCGAATCCCTGAGGGCGGTGGCCAAACCCTGCCCGCAGAGAGCAGGCCGAACGAGATCGGAGGTGGTGGTACATGCGGTGCTGCCAATGGGTAATCCCAGGGTGAAACAGGGGGGCCCTCCCCCGGAGCACGAGGATGGCGTCCCGGAGTCCACCTCTGCGGAGCAGGGAGGGGAAGTGACTGAAGTCCCGCTTCAGCAGCAGTACGCCAAGATCCTAGAGACTATCGCCGACACTAAAGCGACGCTGCACCAGGACATTAGTACGGTGGCGGTGGGACTGGGCCTGCTGCGAGCTGAACATGGCAAACTCTCTGATAGGGTGAAAACCATGGAAGAGTCACTGGAGGAGCTCGCACCAGCACAGAAGGCCCTCGCTGCGAAAGTGGAAGACCTCTCTGATAGAATGGTGGTGATGGAGCGCAGGGCGGAGGACGCGGAAGGGCGTAATCGCCGCAATAATGTGCGGGTGGTGGGGCTACCGGAAGGCAGTGAGGGACGAGGCTACCGGAAGGCAGTGAGGGACGAGACATGATATCCTACCTGGAGAAATGGTTGAAGGACGTGGTAGCGCCGGAGGGCCTCTTGCAGTTCTATACACTGGAAAGGGCCCACCGTGTGCCCAATAGACCACCGGCGCCGGGGAGACCACCGAGACCGGTTGTGGCCAGACTCCTCCATTTCCGCGATCGAGACCTTCTACTCCAGTAAGCTCGCACTGATGGGCCGTACACGGTTGAGAACTGCAGAGTATCCCTGTTCCCAGACTACACTTGGGAAGTGCAGCGACGGCGTGCCTCGTTTTTGGAGGTCAAGCGTACGCTCCGAGAGGAGGGCATATCCTATTCCCTGATGTTCCCGGCTAGGTTGCGGATCGCCCTAGATGGGAAAACATATTTTTGCGACGATCCCGCGGCGGCCTGGGAATGGGTGGAATCATACAGAACGGAAGGACACAGTAAGGCTACCCCCCGACAATCTGCTGACACTATGCAGGCCTCTGGGAAACGGTCACGGAGAAGGCAGCGCCAACGGTACACTAAGAAGTCTAGCCCATCACGCACAGCAGCAGAAAGAGCGAAGGTACTACATGCTGTGACGGAGATAGCGCAGAGTGGTACCTCGACACTTGAGAGAGGGTCGAACTCGCACCATGACACTGGTAGTTCCGGCTCAGATGCCTCGCAGAGTGAACTCAGGAGCGTACCAGTGGTTACGCCAAAGACGGCGGACACATTCTTTGGCTGAGTAGCTGCGTATTTGTCCTCCTGTTTTCTCTTCCCCATCCCCCACCCCCTCCGGGCTCTGGTCCTCTTCTTTCTTCTTTTTCCCAGCTGGATCTCCTCGCTTTCGCTTGTCCCCTGTTTTTCTTTGTTCTTTTTTGCCTTTAGGGCTCTGGGTACTGAGGTCAGTTACTACGGTGGTTAGCCCTATACGGCATGTGGATTACTTCTTTTGCTGGGACGGCGGGGGGGGGGGGGGCTCCTGGACCCGGGGGGGGAACCGGACTTTCTGGCTGTTCCGCCATACGGACCGTAGTGCCAAACAACTAGCCACTAACAAGTTCGGGTCACGCTGCCTGGTAGGTCCTTCGTTGGTTCCTAGGACCTAGTTCTTTTGTCATAGGATTGTACTATGCACTGGTTTTGTGAATTTGGGCAGCTGACCGTTGTCAGTCCGCTCACGGGTGTGGGAGTTCATGTTTTGGGGTTACTATTTACTACCAGGTGGGCGATGCCGACTTTCGGTGTTGTGAACATGGGTGGGACTCAGGGCATGTATTTTAACATGGTTAGATGGCGCCACCAGTAGTCAGAGCAGGCGAGTTTAAACTTCTCACCTGGAACATACGAGGTATGGGGTCACCTGCTAAACGATATACCATCTTTAATTACATACGCCGCAGAGGGGTACGTGTGGCGTTGCTGCAGGAGACCCATCTCACGGAAACAGAAGCGGGGAGGCTGAAGCGTAGGTGGAGGGGGCAGCTTTATGCCACTGCTTACTCTGCATTTGCGAAAGGGGTGCTGGTGTGGATTCGCCCGGGTGTTCCCTTTCAACTTACTCGGAAATGGATAGACGCAGAGGGAAGGTTTGTTATTCTACTTGGGAAACTGGCCGGTAGGGAGATAACGATGGGCAATGTGTACGCCCCCAACAGGGATCAGATCCCTTTCCTAGAGAAGCTGTCTGGGATTTTGGCGGGAGTGGACAATGACACCTTAATCCTGGGAGGGGATTTTAATTGTGTGTATAATATTGATTGCACTGCGTGGTACACTCGCATCTAGTACAGCACAGGGTCTCAGACGGTGGGTGGAAGGTTGGGTATTGGTGGACATATGGCGACTTCAGCACAATCGGCAGAGTTTACTCCTATTACTCCCACCTGTATTCTCTTCACACACGGTTGGATATGTTCTTTTGTTCCGCCACACTTACTCACCTGCTTTCCGGGACGGAATATTTGGGACGAGCCATATCCGATCATAGCCCCCTGCTTATGCAGTTTACCCCTACCCCCGAAAGGACTCCCATCTAGGGGTGGGCGGAATTTGCGGAGTTGCGTTCCGCAAAATTCAGCGAAACGGCAAGAAATCTCTGCGAGCACGCGGAATTTGGCGTACTCGCGGAGATTTTGCTGCGCCCGTTGAATCCTGCCCTGCATATTTATCCACGAAGATGCCACCGTTTTGTGCAATACCTCTACTCAACTGGAGTACTTTCTACTGGCTAATCGGTAAGTGCTACCTTGTTGGGTAAATGTATAGTGCCTTTCCTACACTACAGCTGCGTAAAGGTCCAGAAGAATTGACCCCAGTGACCTGTGTGTCTGTAACTTTGCCACCGCGCCGAAAGCGCCGGGGTCCTTTGATTAAGCTGTCCATCATTCTGGGGAAAGGGCGGGAAGACGGTGCATACCACTAGTGTATGTGGGGCAGGGGCAAACGGGCGGGGCTTCTAGGCCTGTTCACATGCCTCTTGTTTATAAAGGGTCAGAGCAGGATCTGAGCAGCAGATGAGGAGAAAGAACCTCCTGGTCACTGGACCTACACGGGGATTGCGCTCGAGAAAATCAAGGATGCAAAGACCTCCATCGGGGATTACAGCTAACTTTTCAGGGTGGAAATAGGAAGAAGGCAAATCTGCTTAACAACGCTCACGAATTCTACACGAGGATTGCGCTGGAGAAAAGCAAGGATGCAAAGACCTCCATCAAGGATTACAGCTAACTTTTCACGTTGGAAATGGAGAGAAGGCACATCTGCTTAACCACGCTCACAAATTCTGCACACCTGCCCTGCATATTTATCCACGAAGATGCCTCCGTTTTGTGCAATACCTCTACTCAACTGGAGTACTTTCTACTGGCTAATCGGTAAGTGCTACCTCGTTGGGTAAATGTATAGTGCCTTTCCTACACTACAGCTGCGTAAAGGTCCAGAAGAATTGACCCCAGTGACCTGTGTGTCTGTAACTTTGCCACCACGCCGAAAGCGCCGGGGTCCTTTGATTAAGCTGTCCATCATTCTGGGGAAAGGGCGGGAAGACAATGCATACCACTAGTGTATGTGGGGCAGGGGCAAACGGGCGGGGCTTCTAGGCCTGTTCACATGCCTCTTGTTTATAAAGGGTCAGAGCAGGATCTGAGCAGCAGATGAGGAGGAAGAACCTCCTGGTCACTGGACCTACACGGGGATTGCGCTCGGGAAAATCAAGGATGCAAAGACCTCCATCGGGGATTACAGCTAACTTTTCACGTTGGAAATGGAGAGAAGGCACATCTGCTTAACCACGCTCACGAATTCTGCACACCTGCCCTGCATATTTATCCATGAAGATGCCTCCGTTTTGTGCAATACCTCTACTCAACTGGAGTACTTTCTACTGGCTAATCGGTAAGTGCTACCTCGTTGGGTAAATGTATAGTGCCTTTCCTACACTACAGCTGCGTAAAGGTCCAGAAGAATTGACCCCAGTGACCTGTGTGTCTGTAACTTTGCCACCGCGCCGAAAGCGCCGGGGTCCTTTGATTAAGCTGTCCATCATTCTGGGGAAAGGGCGGGAAGACGGTGCATACCACTAGTGTATGTGGGGCGGGGGCATACGGGCGGGGCTTCTAGGCCTGTTCACATGCCTCTTGTTTATAAAGGGTCAGAGCAGGATCTGAGCAGCAGATGAGGAGGAAGAACCTCCTGGTCACTGGACCTACACGGGGATTGCGCTCGGGAAAATCAAGGATGCAAAGACCTCCATCGGGGATTACAGCTAATGTTTGATGGTAGATATGGGTAGAAAGCACTCCTGCTTAGCCTCGACCTTGCTCACAAATTTTTTGTGCTGATTAATGCGTTACAGAATTTGAGCTTCAACTCGGGCACCTGCTTCAGTGCTTTCTTGCACCCGAATTCCGTTCCGCCGCGGATCGCGGAAGTTTCGACATTTCCGCGAAAATGCCGAAATTTCGCAAGTTCCGGGAGCGGAACGGAATTTGCCGGCCACCCTTACTCCCATCCCTTCCTGGAGATTGGATTCCAATTTGTTAGATGATGAGGGGTTCAAACAGATATTAGCGGCTGCATTGGTTAACTATTTCTCTAGCAATCAAGGCACAGCTAGCTCTCCATTAGTGGAATGGGAAGCGTTCAAGGTGGTCACTAGGGGGCAATGTCTGGGGCAAACGGTGGGACTCCGACGTGTAATTACTGGGGAGCTGGAGCGCATAGAGCAACGACAACAAGCGCTGGACGGGGAGCTGGCGGCAGGTTTAGCGGTGCAGGATGAGATAGCGGAACTAAGGAGTGGCTACAATAACACCTGGGACAGGTTACGGATCCTAGACTTCAATAATTACAGGGTGCGTCAACACGAGGAAGGGGGCAGAGCTGGCAGATTGCTGGCTTGGTTGGTTAGACCTGAGACAAGAGGGACACCCATCCCGAGCATTACATATCCTGGTGGGCATGTGCTCTATTCTCCAAGCGCCATTAACAAAGAGTTTCAAAGGTATTATGCCACCCTCTATGGGCAGCCGCGTGTGGTGCCGCTGGAAAGGATAAGGGCATACCTTGACACAATACAATTGCCGGGGTTGGGAGCAGATATCGGGGATTCCCTGGCGCTGTTAATCACAGTTGGGGAAATTAGAGCGGCAATAAAAGGTATGGCACAGGGGAAGACACCGGGACCGGATGGCCTACCAGTGGACTTTTACCTGACATTTGTGGACATCGTGGCCCCCCACTTAGAGCGTCTAAATGCGGCCTCGCTGGATGCTAGGACACTTCCGCCCACTATTAGAGAGACACTAGTAATCCCTTTGCCTAAAACTCAGACAGCACACCCCAAAGTGACAGACTTCCGTCCTTTATCCATGTTAAATACAGACTTTAAAATTTTAAGCAAGGCGTTGGCTACCAGGCTCCTGCCGCATATGCAGCGCTTGATACATGCCGATCAGAATGGTTTTATACCCACACGCTCCACCTCTAACAACTTGCGCCGACTGTATAATGTCATGTTCCATCCCGACACCAGGACTTATCAGGAGGCAGTGGTGATGTCGATTGACTTTGAGAAGACTTTCGACTCTCTGAGTTGGGATTTTCTATTAATAACCATGGATAGGATGGCGATGGGTGAGGGTTGGGCAAATTGGGTGCGCCTGTTGTACGAACCACCGCAGGCGCGTGTCCGCACCGGCGCTATGATATCTGCGCCCTATAGCATATACAGGGGGACTAGGCAGGGGTGTCCGCTGTCGCCACTGCTGTTCGCCCTGGCCGTGGAGCCATTGGCGGAACGCTTGCGGCAGGAGGGCGAGCGGTTGGGGATCAGACTAGATGAGACTCCTCACATCGTCTCGCTCTATGCTGATGATCTGATTTACCTGAGAGACGGGCCTGAGGGGATTCCTAGGATCTTGCGGATATTGAAGGAGTTTGCTGAGCTTTCGGGCTTGCGAATGAATAAGGGGAAGACGCACGTCTTCCCGCTATGCCCTGACTTGCCGAGACCATTGACTCTCCCGATGGAATTTAATTGGTCTCCGGAGCTATTCAAGTATCTGGGGGTCAAGATTTACCACACTCAGTCTGATTTGTTAGAGGGAAATCTGGGAGGGGCCTTGCAGAGCCTTCGGCAAAACGTGGCCTTCTGGCGCACGCTGCGGCTGCCTGTGATGGCCAGGGTGGCGCTGTCAAAAATGGTGATGTTACCCCGTCTCCTATATTATTTTGTTAACTTACCTGTCATTATACCACGTAGCTGGTTTAAGCAGTTGGATTTGATCCTTAGAGACCTGGTCTGGGACGGAGGCCGTAACAGAGTGTCGCTCCAAACACCTCGCCTCCCGCTGCTGGGTGGGGGTCTGGGAGCCCCTGATTTTGAAGCGTATTATTTGGCGGGCCAATTGCAGTGGATGGCTAGATGGTTGGACGGGAGAGGGTTGGACACGCTCTCGCCTACTCCCCGCTCCGTGATTGGGACACTCTTGCCTAGGCTGCTTGACAGACACAGGAGGATCAAGCCTATGGGGGTGCTGCTCTCGGTAGCCATAGCATGTTGGGACAGAACTGTGAAAAGGTCGGGTACCATGAAACTTTATTCCCCGTGCATTCCCCTCGTGGGTCTACCACAGGCGGGAGGGGGTCGGCCCCTCACTGAGCGACGGTTGGCGGGATGGATGGATGCAGGGGTCCAGACAATGGGAGACTGCTTCGTGGACGGGGAATTGCTACAGTTGACGGACTTCTTGGATTATCACCAGCTACCGGTGGGGCAATTTTTGAACTACCACAAAACTCGGGGTGCCATGATTGAACTGTGGGGGAGGGAGACGAAGGAACCCGCCACACATCCGGTCTTACATGCGTTGGTGACACTGGGCTCCGCTGGACACTTAGGGGCCGATTCCGATTTGGGCCGGAAAAAATACCGACCGACTCGGTACGGGAATTTAATCCGACCGACTCGGACCGGCGCCGTACGACCCGGGTAGTACGATGAAATGCATGTGAAATCCGACCGACTAGGACGGAATACAAAACGACCGAGCCGGACGGAAACAAGCCATCCGGCCGGGAAATCACGCGAAACGAACCGACCGACACGCACCCGGATTGAACCCGAACGAAACGTACCCGCGAACTCCGACCCGCGTAGTACGATGCTGTGCGTGCAAAACACGACCGACTCGCCCGGAGCACAAGCCGTACGACCGACACACATACAAAACCCAGCCGAAGCAACCCAATACTCCGCGACCGACTCGTACGCCGCATATGAAACCTAGCTGACACACAGCGGGAACGAAGTCGGACAAGATCGCACCAGACAACTGCAGCGACCTACTCGGACACAAGAACGACTCCTACATGCACCAAAAACACAAAGGAATTTTTTTTTAAAAAAGGGCCAAACAAGCAACCACAAAGCCAATAAATACAGGGAGGAAAGAAAAAAAATGGAACAAGGACACACCTCCAACTCCACCTACATAAATGCCACAAATCCCTACCATGATCCTTTGCAAATTCCACTGACCTGCCAGCACAGAACACCATCACACAGCAACCACAGACACACTCACAGCTCATACATCACACAAGCCACACACCATTACCACACCTACAAATAGCACCCTCACACACACCCAGCTAAACCTACACTCACACCCCCCACTTGCACACACACACACATCAATCACCACCACCACCCATCACCATGCCCCCAAAGAAGAACCATAAGTTCCTAGATAGTGAATTGGAAGTCCTGGTAGACGAGATCCTGAGGGTAGAGCCACAGTTGTTTGGTACATTGGTACAACAGACCCCCATGTCGCAGAAAACCAAGATGTGGGCGAGGATTGTCGACAGGGTGAACGCACAATCACCATGTTTGCGCACAAAGGAAGACATCCAGAACAGGTGGTATGATGTGCGCAGGAGGGTCCGGGACCTACTAAAAAAGGACTACCTCCTCAGCCAGCACACCGGCAGTGGCCCTCCTGCAAAACCAGTATACCTCAGGCCCTGGGAGGAGAAGGTGCGGGCCATCCTACCACCAGTGAGCGTATACGGACTAACAGACATCCCAGATTCTGGTGAGTACACAACTAATATACACAATATGGTGTGACAACACACACACATCACAGTCAAGGGGATAGGCAAACCATGCACCCTTAGCAAATACACAGCAACCAAAAGATATTCATCCCAAGATGTGAATGCTAGTCAGACAAACACAATACCTGCTATCTCATAGTGATATGTAACTGTGTCATGACATGTACAAACCTAACAACAAATACAGCAAGGCAGTGGCACAAATAGAACCAACAAACACTCCCAGATATTTACCCACCACTAGAACACCACCTCACAGGGAAGCTCACTGAAAGGAAGGAATTCTGTGTATGCTGGTGAAGTCAGTGTAGCCAATAGCATGATGGGAGTGGTAGTCACAGATATTGGTCACACCCACAATTGGCCCATCAACACCACTCTGAACCATGCTCACATCACAGGGAGTGGAAAACAACTGACAAGATGGCTGACACTGGGTACTGCTGGGGGGAGCACAAGGCCCTGCTGGGAACTGTGCAACAACCAACAGCAGGACACCACTGACTGACATCCCGAAAGACAACTTGCACTCTCTGCAATGGAAGCACCTTCCATGGTGGGATATCTGGCTGGGTGGGAAGGAGGACTCACAGCACTGACCATAGTTACAAGCACCTCCCCTCACACACCCCCTCAACACTAACTCCACATAACCCACCTGGGAGAATGCAATGCCTCACATCCTAACTGAAGATCCCATAAAGAACCACCACCCTGGGTTATGCTGTGTGAAGCACAGGGACACTCTTGGGACTTGTAGCCAAACAACTGCCAGGACAACACTCCCAGCCATCCTGTCAGCACAGGCACCCCACCCCACAGGAAGCAGAGTCAAAAGGAAGGAAGGATGGGCATGCTGGGAAGGGGAGTGGAGGCAATAGCATGATGGGAGTGGTAGTCACAGATATTGGTCAGCCTCACAATTGGCCCATCAACACCACCCTGAACCATGCTCACATCACAGGGAGTGGAAAAGGACTCACAAGATGGCTCACACTGGGTACTGCTGGGGGGAGCACAAGGCCCTGCTGGGAACTGGGCACCAACAAACAACTGGACCACACTGTCAGACATCTTGCCATTGCTGTCACACTCACACACACTGAAGTCCACTCAAAAGGAAGGAAGGATGGGCATGCTGGCAAGGGGGTGTAGGCAATAGCATGATGGGAGTGGTAGTCACAGATCAACATCTCACACCCACATGGCCCAGCAAGTTAGCACTGAAGCATGCACACCTCACAGGGAGTCAAAAGCCACTTCAAAGATGTCTGACACTGGCCACAGCTGTGGGGAGCACAAGGCCCTGCTGGGAACTGGGCACCAACAAACAACAGGACCACACTGTCAGCCATCTTGCCATTGCTGTCACACTCACACACACTGAAGTCCACTCAAAAGGAAGGAAGTATGGGCATGCTGGGAAGGGGGTGTAGGCAATAGCAGGATGGGAGTTGTAGGCACAGATATTGGTCACCCTCACAATTGGCCCATCAACACCACTCTGAACCATGCTCACATCACAGGGAGTGGAAAAGGACTCACAAGATGGCTGACACTGGGTACTGCTGGGGGGAGCACAAGGCCCTGCTGGGAACTGTGCAATAACCAACTGTCGGGACCACAAGTACTCCTCGGGATCTGGGCGATGCTCAAAGGGGTCCACCTCTTGATATCCCCAACTCTGACAGTATAGACACAGAGTATTGAAGCGATCAAGCGAGGGATAGGAATTAGGGTAGGAACAGCAGGGAATAGGAGACCTGTAACAAAGAAGCACAAGATTAATACTACTCGTATATCTCACTGTCTACTCTCATAGAGTCTCACTAGTGAAAACCCCTACCTGTCCAAGACTCCCCAGCGGCGATGAACGTCCTCTACTCGCATTGAGATACCTTCTCTCAAACGGAGTACATGCAACCTACAATTGAAACAGAAATAATCAAAACTCCATTCATCACCTCCACTCCGTCACATACTACAACAGAAACCTCATACGTACCCTTTTCCTTCATTCCCCAGAAAATCATAGAACCAAAACCAATAGATAGCAGACAGGAGAGAGTACAGGATAATAGTCTCGGAGGGTACTGGAATCCAAAGGCTTGTAAAAAGAGATGCTTCTGTACCCCTGTTCCCAGAGTAATCCAGAAAGCGATAAGCAACTTCCAGTATTGCAACAGCACTCAATTCCCAAAACAAAGTCTCTAAGAAATGAACAATAATCAAAAGTACGCCACAGAGGGCAACGGAATTCCCTATGAAATACTGGCTTTCAGGGAAGTCTCGGTACTCACATAAGAACTCCCCCTGCGGCCGCAGAGAGGAGAGGAACCCGGAACACTCCCTCTCCTTCGGGTGTTCCGTGACTCGCTAGCATGAGCCCCGAGCGGACCCAGCTCAAGGACTCCAGGAAGAAGCCACTCCTGGCCAAGATTGCACAAAATCCAGCGTGCGCGATCCACAGACACGCGAACACAGTTCCTCACACAGGGCAGCCGCCCTGCAACGTATCCACGGCTGAATCAAGAATTACGCACAACGCTCCGCGCGTTGGCCGTAATTTAACAAGGTGTAGTCCCTCCCAGAAGGATGGCCTTCTGGGAGTCGTAGTCCAGTAATCCCTTTGCTAACCCCACAAGTAGGGCAGGCGCTACCTGTCACGGCCTGACAGTACGCCCACCTCCCAAGCGCCTCCTGGGTCCAGGCTTGCCGGGATTGCGAACATGGAAGAGCCGGATCGCCCGAGGGGCGTGCACATTGACGCATGGCTCCCAGGAATCGTCTTCTGTCGGGTACCCCTTCCAGGCAATCAGATACCACAGCTGTCCCCTCCGATACCTGGAGTCCAGGATGCACCGTACCTCATATTCGATTTGGCCATCCGCCACTACCGGAGGAACCGCCCTGCGTCTGGCACACTTAGCAGGCTTCAACAGGCTACAGTGAAACACCGGGTGGATCCTCAGAGAAGCCGGCAGCTTCAACCTGTACGCCACTGGGTTGATTCTGCGGAGAATGGTATACGGTCCGATGAACCGGGGATGGAAGATGCTGCGCATCCGAAAACGGATGTTCCTGGTAGAGAGCCATACCCGATCCCCTGGCTGATACATAGGCCCTTCTTGCCTATGCCGATCCTCCCACTTCTTGTAGGACTGCTTGGCCCGGCCCAAGTTGGTTTGGATCTTCCTGTGTATTTTTCGAAGAGCCATCATTTGAGCCAGAACTGTAGGGTGATTCATCACCTCGCAGGGTATAGCCAGAGGTAGAGTGTTAGCATGGAACCCGGTGTTGGCCCTGAACGGGGTTTCCTTGATGGAGCTGTGCCATGCATTGTTATACGACAGTTCGGCCAGCCATAGTAAGGACACCCAGGATTCAGTTGCCTCTTTGGAATAGCATCGCAGGTACTTCTTTAGAGTCTGATTCAGGCGCTCCGTTTGTCCATCGGTTTGAGGGTGGAAGCTAGTTGACAACGCCGCCTCCACGTGAAGTGCTTTGCACCACATGTTCCAGAACCTAGCAACGAACTGAGGTCCTCTATCTGACACGATAACTTTTGGGAGCCCATGCAAGCGAACCACGTGAGTTAGTAGCAATTGAGCTGTTTGACCTGCAGTGGGAAGGTTCTTGCAAGGGATGAAATGACCCATCTTGGTGAGACTGTCTATGACAACGAGAATTGCATCATATCCCTGATCCAATGGTAATCCTAGGACAAAGTCTATACTGATCGTTTGCCATGGCTGCGATGGTGTGGGCAGAGGCATCAGCTTCCCCTTGGTTTTGGCTTGCTCCCCTTTTGCACGAGCACATGTCTCGCATTGTGATACCCATTGCACGACATCCTTCACCATACCTTCCCATGAAAAATGTCGTTGGATAAGGTGTAGGGTCTTCTTATGACCGGGATGTCCGGCCAGCACCGCGTCATGACACCAGTTGAAGGCCTGCAAACGAAGTGCGTGAGTAGGTAAGTACAACTTGTTGTTGTACAATGGCACTCCGTGTTTGAGGGTTCGAAGATTGCTTTTTTCTGCCCATCGTTGCCACCGATCCAGAGATTGATGTTTGGTGACATGGTCAAGGAATTGATCCACGGTTACAACACATAGTACTCTGTCGGGACTAACTATCGCCTCAGTGTTTATGTGCCGTGGCTTAGCACTCTCTCCTTGTCTGGACAACGAATCCGCCTTCTTATTCTCTGACCCCGGCCGATATGTGATTACGAAGTCGTATTCTGCGAAGAACAACATCCACCGCATCTGTCTTTGTGAGAGGTGTCGGGCGGTTTTCATAAACTGGAGGTTTCTGTGGTCAGTGTACACTGTAACCGGATGTTGCGCTCCCCACAAGTATTGTCTCCATTCCTGGAAGGCCTTCTTGATGGCCAAAAGCTCTTTTTCTGCCACGGTATAGTGAGATTCTGCGACGTTTAGTTTACGAGAAAGAAAGGCCACCGGATGCAGTTGTCCTGTATGTTTGTCCCGTTGGGACAACACCGCTCCTATTGCTGTGTCCGACGCATCTGCTTCAACTACGAAAGGGACGTCGGTATGTGGATGTCGCAAGATTGGTGCAGTACAAAAGGCAGTTTTCAACTGGGTAAAGGCCTCCATAGCTTCCGCATTCCAGAGAAAAGGCATACCCTTTCTTAGCAAACGAGTAATAGGGGAGACCATCTGTGAAAAGTGAGAGATGAATCTCCGATAGTAGTTGGAGAAACCCAGGAAACACTGTACATCTCTCACATTCTTGGGAACAGGCCACTCCTGCACCGCCTTTACCTTCCTCTCCGCCATACTGAACCCCTGGGGATTCAATACGACTCCCAGAAACTCAACTTCTGTCACACTGAACTCACACTTACTGAGCTTACAAAACAGGCTGTGCTCTTGCAACCTTTTGAGTATCAGTGTCACGTGAGTCGTATGTTGTCTCTGGGAAGACGAATAGATCAGTATGTCATCTATGTATACGATGACAAACCGATCTACGTATTCCCTGAGCACATCGTTGAGAAAATACTGGAATGCCGCCGGGGCATTGCATAACCCGAACGGCATAACCAAGTATTCATACAACCCATAACGCGTTTTGAACGCTGTTTTCCACTCATCTCCTTCGCGTATCCGAACCAAGTGGTAGGCCCCTCTGAGATCCAGCCTGGTGTATATACAGGCCTCCCTCACCTGATCCAATAACACGGGGATGAGTGGAAGCGGGTACCGATTCCTCACCGTGTTTTTATTCAATAGGCGGTAATCTATACACGTCCTCAACTCACCGTTCGCCTTTGCCGTAAAGAAAAGAGGAGAGGCTGCTGGCGAACGAGAGGGTCTGATGAAGCCCATATCTATGAAACGATCCAAGTACTCACGCAGATACTTGGTCTCTGGTTCGGACAAAGCATAGACTCTGCAGGACGGTATAGTAGCTCCTGCAATCAAGTCGATGCGACAGTCGTAGTCGCGGTGCGGGGGTAACACCTCCGCCTTGGCTTCACAGAACACCTCACTATATAAGGCATACTCTAGGGGTAGTTCTATCTCTTTCTCGATAGCAGTGGCAACGTAGTATGTCTGTGCCAGAGCCAAGGTTTGAGACCAGGTGTTTTTCATACATTGTTTACTACACTCCTCTGACTGAAAACATATGGTCTTCAGCCTCCAATCGATGGTGGGGTTGTGTTGCCACAACCATGGCATGCCCAGTATGACCTCATATTGAGGTGCCTCAATGATGTTCAGTGTAAGGTCTTCTACGTGATCTAGAGGATCCCCCTTCAACGCTAGTTCCACCACTTCGGTGTGTTCCGTAATAAGTCCTGACTTCAATGGAGTACCGTCCACTGCCAACACCTTTTCTGGCTTCTCACTAGGTACTCTTTGCAATCCCAGCCTCTGAACCAACCCGCAATCGATAAAATTCCCAGTGGCCCCGGAATCGATCATAGTCCATACCTGGTGTCGTTGTTGGCCTGTCATGAGGATCATGGGCAACACTATGTGGGCTTCTGTGCTTTATACCTCTGCAATCGCTAGGGAAGGTATCTTTAATTCCCTCTCTTGCCTTTCTCCTCTGGGCATAAGTAGCTCAGTGGCATCTCCGTTTCCTGAGGACCGCACCTCTACCACTGCTACCTTTTTCCCCGGATAGTAAACATTCTTTTTCTTAGGCTTAAGGGGGCAGTCCCTCACATAGTGGCCCTTTTTTCCACAATACATGCAGAGCCCCTGAGCTCTGCGGTTCTCTCTCTCAATTTTAGTTAAAGGAGGCCTGATAGCTCCCACATCCATGGGTTCAGACCCTGCTTCTTGTGGGCTATGAGCTGCCCGGCCGTCATGCTCCCACCCACCTAACGACCTCTCTCCTCTTTTCCGATCCCCACCCCTTTCGGCTAACCTATGGTCTAACCTTAAAGTGAGGTTGATTAAATCAGTGCATGTGGTGGGTTGTGGATCTATTTGCGCTAGCACATCCTTCATATCATCCCTAAGTCCCTGATAATACAGTGACATTCTTTTCTCCTCTGGCCAGGCGGTTTCGGCCACCAATCGGTTAAATGCGGTCATGTAGGTTATCAGGTCTCTCTTCCCCTGTCTAAGCTCCAATAACTCTCTGTCCGCACTGAACGTGGTAGCCCTACGATCAAACACCCTCTCGAACTCCCTACGAAAGGCGGTCCAATCGTTAAGCAATGGATCGTCATTTCTAACCAAAGGCACCGCCCAGTTGGCGGCATCGCCTGTTAGATACGAGATGGCAAAAGCCACCCTTGACAGGTTGTTAGGAAAGGAAGCCGGCTTACAGGAGAAGTGTAGTGCTATTTGAGTCAGGAAAGTTTGTATCTTCAACGGATCGCCTGAATACCTCTCCGGGCTAGCCAAGGGAATGGGAGGAGGTACAGTCACCTGAATCTGTGGGTTAGAGGTTGAGACATCAAAGGGGTTCCTGGACTGCCTATCCACTCTCTCCTTAAGTGCCGCTGTTTCTGCTCTAGAAGCAACCAGCTCTTGCTGGACGGCCACCAACGCCTGTAACACATCGTCCAAGGACGCCATCTTTGCGAATGGCCCAGACCGGGAGGAGAATATTTCGTGGGTGCGTAATTCTGTCGGGACCACAAGTACTCCTCGGGATCTGGGCGATGCTCAAAGGGGTCCACCTCTTGATATCCCCAACTCTGACAGTATAGACACAGAGTATTGAAGCGATCAAGCGAGGGATAGGAATTAGGGTAGGAACAGCAGGGAATAGGAGACCTGTAACAAAGAAGCACAAGATTAATACTACTCGTATATCTCACTGTCTACTCTCATAGAGTCTCACTAGTGAAAACCCCTACCTGTCCAAGACTCCCCCAGCGGCGATGAACGTCCTCTACTCGCATTGAGATACCTTCTCTCAAACGGAGTACATGCAACCTACAATTGAAACAGAAATAATCAAAACTCCATTCATCACCTCCACTCCGTCACATACTACAACAGAAACCTCATACGTACCCTTTTCCTTCATTCCCCAGAAAATCATAGAACCAAAACCAATAGATAGCAGACAGGAGAGAGTACAGGATAATAGTCTCGGAGGGTACTGGAATCCAAAGGCTTGTAAAAAGAGATGCTTCTGTACCCCTGTTCCCAGAGTAATCCAGAAAGCGATAAGCAACTTCCAGTATTGCAACAGCACTCAATTCCCAAAACAAAGTCTCTAAGAAATGAACAATAATCAAAAGTACGCCACAGAGGGCAACGGAATTCCCTATGAAATACTGGCTTTCAGGGAAGTCTCGGTACTCACATAAGAACTCCTCCCTGCGGCCGCAGAGAGGAGAGGAACCCGGAACACTCCCTCTCCTTCGGGTGTTCCGTGACTCGCTAGCATGAGCCCCGAGCGGACCCAGCTCAAGGACTCCAGGAAGAAGCCACTCCTGGCCAAGATTGCACAAAATCCAGCGTGCGCGATCCACAGACACGCGAACACAGTTCCTCACACAGGGCAGCCGCCCTGCAACGTATCCACGGCTGAATCAAGAATTACGCACAACGCTCCGCGCGTTGGCCGTAATTTAACAAGGTGTAGTCCCTCCCAGAAGGATGGCCTTCTGGGAGTCGTAGTCCAGTAATCCCTTTGCTAACCCCACAAGTAGGGCAGGCGCTACCTGTCACGGCCTGACACCAACAGCAGGACACCACTGACTGACATCCTGAAAGACAACTTGCACTCCCTGCAATGGAAGCACGTTCCATGGTGGGATATCTGGCTGGGTGGGAAGGAGGACTCACAGCACTGACCATAGTTACAAGCACCTCCCCTCACACACCCCCTCAACACTAACTCCACATAACCCACCTGGGAGAATGCAATGCCTCACATCCTAACTGAAGATCCCACAAAGAACCACCACCCTGGGTTATGCTGTGTGAAGCACAGGGACACTCTTGGGACTTGTAGCCGGACAACACTCCCAGCCATCCTGTCAGCACAGGCACCCCACCCCACAGGGAAGCAGAGTCAAAAGGAAGGAAGGATGGGCATGCTGGGAAGGGGGGTGGAGGCAATAGCATGATGGGCGTGGTAGTCACAGATATTGGTCAGCCTCACAATTGGCCCATCAACACCACCCTGAACCATGCTCACATCACAGGGAGTGGAAAAGGACTCACAAGATGGCTCACACTGGGTACTGCTGGGGGAGCACAAGGCCCTGCTGGGAACTGTGCAACAACCAACAGCAGGACACCACTGACTGACATCCTGAAAGACAACTTGCACTCCCTGCAATGGAAGCACGCTTCATGGTGGGATAACTGGGCTGGGGGAGAAGGAGGCCTGGATGGCAACCAAATACCACCAATGCTGGTCATGCACACACCTCAACATTCACATTGACATGCCACAGGTTGGCAGGACAATGTGCTACACCAATATCACTCTCTGACTGTCACAATTTAGGAGAATGCAATGTCCTGGCCCACATCCAGAGGTACAGTCACAACTGTCAGGTGTCTGAACAATTGATGCCAGTAGAAACATAACATACAATCTGTGTCTCTCCCCAAAACAGGTGATGATGGGGACACAGCAGCAGATGAGGAGGAGTCCCTGTCCCAGGCTCCGGGGAACACTGAGCTCACTGGTGTGGATCAGCCTCTGCACTCCTCGGATGGCGAAGAACAAGCTGGACCCTCCGGTGTGAGTCATCATGCAGCACCAGCAGGACCAACATCTGCACCCCCTGCACCCACCCCTCCAACAACTGCCAACAAACAGGCCACCCCTGCCAACACGGACAGACCAAGGACCACAGATGACAACAGCGCAGGGACCCAGGCCTAAACTGGAGCTGGTGACAACGAGCCCAGGAACAACACCCAAGTGGGCCCACGGTCACCTGTGCGTGCCACCGCAGGTCCTGCACGTGTCGCCAGGGGTGGTGGGAGGGGTGGTAGACATAGGTCGCTCTTTGCAGAGGGGTCTGGACTGCATGATGACCCACAACTGGCACGCATCGCGGATGCGTACCAGACTAGCACCGGAGAGGTCAGCCAGGTAGTGGGGATCCTCAAGGACATACAACAGCAGCAGGCTGCCCATCATGCCCGCTTGGACTCCCACATGTCCCGTGTCGAGACACACATGTCACGTGTCGAGACACACATGTCTGGCATGGAGTCCAAGTGGGACACATTGGAACAACTGACAGCGGTGCATAGGGACATACTGACATGCCTCCGCCAGATCAGCACCAACATGGCCTCACCTCCCTGTGTGCCCACAACATCTGCTGCTGAAACAACTGCAAATGCCACAGGGAGGGAGGAGGACTCTGGCAGAGAGTCCCCTGCACCGCCGCAGCCTGCACCTGAGGGTCCCCCCCAAGAAGAGGGGCCGTCCGAGGAGGCCAAACTGAGAGGCCGATGGCCATCTACATCCCCCAGGAAGCCAACACTTGTTCTGGAACTTTTCCTCTGTGTGCAAACTGCACGCCCTGTCGAAGCCAACCCAACTCTCCCACATGACATGGGGAGCTCTAGTTGGCCAAATTTATCAGATGACTATGGACTTTACTCTGGACATTTCAGCTACCAAGACTTCCAAATCACATGGGAACTTTGGATTCCAATTTCTATGTACAGCACCCACCATCCTGTGCACCATCCTCACACCTGTATGTAAATAAACTCACCAATACACCATATCTGCCTCTGTTGTGATTCCAACGTGCTCTCTGTCATGGAGATGGTGATCAGAAAAATGACACTGTGCATGCTAACTGCTACAGCAAGTCCAACACCGTCATGTCAGTCATGGCGACGTGACACATATGAGGGAGACACACCACTAGGGCCACACAACACATACACACCAGGGCCATCAGACTCATCACCTATACTGATGTTGCAATGAAATACAGTGGAATGCACAGACACGCCACCTATTCACAGTCTGTGTCAACTAGACTACAGGTGCAGTAAGCAAATGTCAGTCAGATGTGTGACTACAGACAACGCACATCCCAAAGTGAAGCACAGGTTTATTACACATTTGCAACATGTTGTTTCCACTACAAATGCAAGCTAATCCAACCTGGCTGTGGCCACAAAGTCAAAAAGTGCAGAAGATAGAAAGTCCAGGGGTGTGTGGCACATCACCTGTAGGGAAACGACTGCTACCACCTTGGAAGTTGAATCATGGATTCGGGGATCCAAGTTGATCAAACAACTCCGGCAGCACCCTGTGAAGGACAGACATGACACACAGTCAAAACCACTGAAGAACAGAACGGCAATACTCATGTCTAATACATGTCACGAGATAACTACACAAAACCAAGTTAGCATGTCAATACTGTTGGGCAGTACAGACCACCTGCAAGGACACATCGCTGCACGCATCCAGTCAAGTAGCACATGGCCACACTCAAACAGCACCAGAGCACCACACACACATATCATACAAACTCAAATCATTGACATTACAACCCTCTGGAGACTCACATTCAGCTGAAGAAGTTGGTGATGAGCTGTGTACGGACATCACCATCATCATCATCATCTTCACTGGCATCGTGACCCAGGCCAGGATCTTCCACAGGTGGCGGACGTTGGTCATCGTCATCCAGGATGAGAGGCAACTCCTTCCGCACTGCCAGGTTGTGTAGCATGCAGCAGACGATGACAATCTTGCACAACTTTGCTGGGGCATATGGGAGGGCCCCTCCTGTCTTGTCCAGGCAGCGGAAGCGGCTCTTCAGGAGACCAAAGGTCCGCTCAATCACCCTCCTCGTCCGACCATGTGCCTCATTGTAGCGCATCTGGGCTGGTGTCACAGGGTTCCTGAGGGGTGTCAGCAACCACGGCATGTTGGGGTATCCTGAGTCACCTACAGACAGACAATTGCACATTAGCCGATTTGAAAATGTGTGCGGAAAACAACATAGCAGAACACACACAATGGTACAAAGTCAGTACACACCAACAAGCCAGGCACGCTGGTTCGGCATCTGTGACATCATCCTCGGGATGCGACTACTCCTCATCACGTAGGCATCGTGTGCCGAACCGGGGAAACGGGCACACACATGTGTGATGGTCATATCTGCAAGACATACCACCAGAGCATTTATCGAATGGTAATGTTTACGGTTCCGGTATGCCTGCTCATGTGCCTGTGGTGGTATCAAAGCCACATGTGTCCCATCAATGGAGCCAATTACATGTGGCATCCTCCCCAGGGCATAGAAGTCACTCTTGACGTCAGTGAGTCGTTGACGTGTTGGGAAATAGATGTACTGGTTCAGGTATCTCAACATTGCCCCCAAAACATCGCGTAGCACACGGCTGAACATAGTCTGTGACATCCCACCAGTAGATGCCACAGTGTGTTGAAAGGTACCGGTGGCAAAGAAGTGTAGGGCTGCCATCACCTTCACCTTGGGGGTCAGCGCTGTAGGATACGGCTGGCCAGGCTGCAAATGTGGGTCCAACCGCACTGCCAAATCCTCAATCAGCTGCCTGGTGAAGCGGTACCGTCGGATGCTGTCACGTTCCACCATCGTTGCCAGGTCTGGGAATGGTCGATGGACAGCAGGAGCCCTGCAGTGCATAGGTGAAGAGAGCAAGATTGTCAGTCACCCCACCTATGTGCCGTTCACCATACTCAATTTCACATGATACATCATTAACAAACACAAGTACTTGATGTGTGTGTCGTTCTGTTTGGACATATATGGCACCTACATGGACATCATCTAACATCTCTGTTCAACAAGTGTTGACAACAGGTTCCAGGGTGTGCTATGGGAAACCATTAGGCTGTGTCACAGTACCCATTTACTGCTCTGACGTTCCACACACATACCACAGTGACATGTCTGGACAGATGCTCCACAGGCATCACAGCTCATTGACAGGTAGAATCCCAGGGACCCTGTCTTGCCACATGGACACTGGCATGACAAGGCGTATCATGTACACGTCAGAAAAACAAACATGACACCCACAGGTAGTGGCCCCTGTAGCCTCTGCAGGACAGACATGGACGTCTGTGACACACACACACACAACATCAAAGTTCATGCACAAACCACGTGGATGTGGAGACTGTCTCCCATTGTGCACATGGAGTCAGAGACATGTGAAACACAACATGCACACAGACTGCGGAGGGACATCACTATGGTGGCATACATGCCTTCCCACATGTGAGCCTGGGGGTATGTGACATGTCATACACATACACAACCTGGAAATGTGACCATGACACATGCTCAAAAATGAAAAGTTGCACACCACAGTGGTCAGGTGCACAACACACAAAGGACCCTGTCCCCATGAACACGTGCACAGCCTGGGTGTGTCTGCCCCCAAGTGCCACCCCAAAAACCACATGTTCACCCCCATACACAGATAAGGTTATGCTGCCACACATGCCTTAGATACAGTGTGGACTGGGTGTGGTGTTGTAGGTGTGCCCCTGAGTCCCTGGAAAGTAAATGTGGCTGGCATAGGTTCACCAGTGACCAGCATGGTGACATATGTGTGTGACCTGTCCAGGGATGCGTTGTAGAGCAATGGACCGATCGGTGTGCCCGGCCGGCCCATTGCATTGGATGTGAGCGGGTACGCGTTGTATCCCGGGTACACGTTGTACAGCAATGGACCGATCGGTGTGCCCGGCCGGCCCATTGCATTGGATGTGAGCGGGTACGCGTTGTATCCCGGGTACGCGTTGTACAGCAATGGACCGATCGGTGTGCCCGGCCGGCCCATTGCATTGGATGTGTGCAGGTACGCGTTGTATCCAGAAATACGCGTTGTACAGCAGTGGACCGAACGGTGCGCACACATTGGCTGGGGCCTGGCATGGCAACGGACGCGTTTTCGAAGCTCCAACGAGTCTGATGCAGTGAATTCAGTTGGCTAGCCACAACAATGTTGCAAAATCATGGGTGTCATGAAGTTGAAGATTTGAAGGATGCTGTGGGCGTGTATTAGTGCTGCTATTCCATGGATTGGTCAGATTCAGAAGATGCAAACGACTTGGACCTATCACTTTGGACACATGGGACAGTATCTGCCTCTGCAGCACACATATAATGCTGGCTGTTCCCCTGAGAGCTCACTTGCCTGCACTACATGCTCCAGGACGACATCTGCCACCAACACTGCTGCTGTTTATGCATCCTCTGGCTCCTGCAATGGCACGTACTGTGGAGAGAGCCCCAGCCTTCAGCCTTGAGGAGAACCAGGCCCTGCTGGACAGCCTCCTTCCACAGTACAGCAAGCTGTATGGGAAACCAGGTGAGTGTGCTGTCCACTGCCTCACTAATTGTGCATGTTGTCTGACTAGCAGGACTTTCAGTGTGCACACCACTGGCTAGCATGCCCACTGAGTAGTTGTCACACCCCAAAGTGTGTAGTTACATGCACTGAACTGGTACAGTGCAGTAACAGTGCATTCCAACCAGGTTTACTTCCCATGCAATGATACCATGTAGTGACTGCTGGCAAACTGTTCCTAGCCATTGTTGCACTGCCTGTGTACATCATATGCCCCTGTGATTGAGACATGTATATCCAACTGTGTGATGCACGTATATGTTGCATGTGTAGTAATGGCCTTTTCACTTTGTCATCCTCACAGGTTGATGCCCACCAGAAGCAGGAAATCTGGCTGACCATCGCCCGGAAAGTAAGATCCGTGGGGGTCTACAGGCGCAGGATCCGCAACTGCCAGAAGAGGTGGCAGGACCTTCGTGGCTGGACCCGGAGGATCGCAAGGGTCCAGCTGAAGCTGTCGCCTCCTCGCAGGAGGGGCGGACACCGGACCCTGACCCCCACATGCTCCGGATCCTGGCGGTGGTCTTCCCTGACCTGGATGGGCAGCTGAAGGACAGACAGCAGCAAGGAGGGGTGAGTCCATGACTGCACTGTGCACTTTGTCTGACATGCTATGTGCCCTCCTCTGGCCTGGTTAAACTTCCACAGTACATCAGTCATGTGGTCCAGGACCCATGTCCCTCATTTGTGACATGCCCACTTCTCCTCTGATACGCATATGTGTGGCCCTTATAGTCAGGAAATTGTGTCATTTGGGGACTGTGTCATTGCATTTAGCTTTGCTCAAGGTGGGGGACAGCATTTGTTCCCATGACTATGTTGTGCGATTCATGGGTGGGTCAATTGCTTACACAATGCCTAAGTTCTGACATGTAATCTGGGTGTAACTTTGATATGTGGTCCGCTTGTTGCTCTGACTCACCACATGTCCCTGGGGAATTTGGCACACACCCATGCTGCTGGTGGGAACAATGCTTGGGCCTCAGGAGTATGTGTATCCAGTGTGTCACACATGCTTAGCCACCTGCCTACTGTCCAGGACTCATCCCTCTTACAGGTGGAGCTGGACAGTCATGCCTACTCCAGGGCATACAATACACTCTGTACTCCCACTCCCGTGTATCATCTGGCATGTTGTGATCAGTGAAATGTACCCTCAGGTGTCTGCCTCTGTCTCATTGTGCTGTGTCTTCGTTGTCAGGACTACTGGTATGTTTATCGGTTAGGGCTCAGCATGCCATCTGAGATGTGACCATGATAGACGATACTTCTGTGACTTATAGGTGTCTGATCACTTGACAGTGCACACAGGTGTTTGCGACTGTGACTTTCAGGCAGCTGTATTTTCATTCACAGCACACTGTGAGGTGCTCATGTTCAGAGAGTTGTGTTTCATGTCCCCCATATGTCCAGTTGGTATGACGTGGACAAATAGTAGTACAGATGATGTGGTTTTTGGGTGATGGACATGTGCACTTGTCAGTCACATAACTTGCATTCCCCATGCCCTCGGATTGTGACACAGTGCAGACTGTTGTTGGCTGGCTGCCATGGCCATGTGACTTGAGACAGTAATGTATGACTTTGCACGCATTCCTGTGTCATGGCATTAAACTTCCTGAGACTGATCCTGCAGGGGAGTGACATGTGCAACATGCACCCCATTGTGGCATTGACTATCCGGACATGGGTGCATCATGGTGTCTGGTGCTGGTATGCATCACATGCATTTCTATTTGGACTCTGGCCATCCCTTTATCCGGACACCTGCACTGACTCAGTGGCAAGAGATGTGATGTGTGCATGTTCACATACTTCACCGTGTTCCCTGCAATGTCCAACAACTGTGTAGGTGGTGCATGTGTCCACACTGGGGTCTTACCATCAGACAGGCACCAGACAGATGGGTGCAAGGGCAGGAGGGGTGTGAGTCCCATGGTTGACCATCAGACTGACAATTGGCTTCCCGAATCTGTGTGAAGACTTTAGGCAATGTTCAACTAAGGATGCCAGGGCTTGCTCTGTAATGTGCTGTACTTACTGTGGTGTGTGCGGTCAGTGCAGGTGACTGATGTTTGTCTGTTTCCCTAATTGTTTGCAGATACATCCACGGCCACAGGAGGGGACAGCTCCACGGACCAGGAGGAGCAGCGGAGCCAGACTGGGTCAGCATCGGACGAGTGGTCAGAGGGTCCCAGTGGCACGGAGGGCGAGGGGAGCCACACCGAGGAGTCCTCAGCACCATCCACCTCAGCTGAGGACCACAGCAGCTCGGAGGATGACCCCCTTGTGGAGGCGGGTCTCAGCAGCCACCAAAGGCCAGCTAGTCTGTCTGGCCCCGCCACCACCACCACCACCGCCCTCCCATTGGCTCCCATTCCTGAGGTCCGTGGAGGCTCCCGTACTCGGGAGCGTGTCTCCTTCGTGCCAGGCACCGCACCCCCTGCCCCTGTGTCCCCTGCTGCCCTGAGTGAGGAGTCTGTGTACCTCCTTCGGCAGCTCCATGTAGGGCAGACAACAATGCTGAGTGTCCTCCATGCACACACCACTCTGTTGACACAGCTGGTGTCGTTCATGGAGGACATCTCGACGGGTATGTCTGCCCTACAGAGGAGCAATAAGTCCATGGACTCCTCCCTGACGGAAGCAGTGTCCCTCCTCCAACAGTCCCTCACCCCTCCCACCTCTGCCCCATCCACATTTCCTGCCCCCCTACCTGTCCAAAGCACATGCACACCTGCACAGTCACCCAAACACACAGACACGAGCAGCACAGACACACCCAAAACCAAGGCAAGACGTGCACACAAGCCTCCTCAGGGGACTGATACCACACACACAGGGGATGGGGAACTGACACACACACAGGCAACCACAGTCACTCCGCAATCCTCAAGATCCTCTCCCTCCAAGACCCCGTCCCTTGTCTCACCTGCAACCCCACCTGATAAGCAGCTCTTCCTCTGTGACCTTGGCCTCTTCCCCTCCAATCCCGCTGATCCAGCATACCGGGGGAAGAGGAAGTCCACCCACACAGAGGGGAGTGCCCCTCGCCCCCGGACACCCTCCCCCAGGCGCAGGCAGAGTGAGCCCCCACCCGCAAGTCCCCCCGGTCCCGGAAGAGCAAGACCCCGCCACCGCCCTGCAAGTCAACCACACAGTCTCTCACCTCCATCCCCCAGGCCACCACTCCACAGGTTCCACCGCCACACCCTGCCCCAGGTTCCCCCACACACCGATACCGCATCCCCAAACTGCTTAGGCCCTCCCCCTGCCACTTGCTCTTCCACCCCCAAACCAGACGCTCTGCCTGTTTGTGCCACTGGTGTGGAGACCGTGTCCCCCCTCTGTCCTGCCCAGCTCTTCTGCCCCCCTTCCACTACCTTGGAGTCATGCACTGCGGTGGAGTCCACAACCACCCCGTCTGACTCGGGCACTGCATTGGGGACCCAGTCCACTCCATCTGACCAGCCCACTACAGTGGTTGCAGCACCAACACCATCTGACTTGAGCCCTGCGGTGGTGCCAGCCCCCCCTGAGTCGGACACCTCCACTGCAGTTGCCGGTGACACTCCTGCACCCACCTACCCTTCACTGCCTCCTTCTGGCATCCCCTGATCCTGTGCCTGCGGTGCCTGGCCTGCCCCTCGTATGCCCCTCCAAGTATTATGTCCCCTGTCCGTACCTGTGCAGGCAAGCAATTGTTGACAAGTTGTCACACATCACCCTGTTGGGACTGTATATTTGGACTGGCCATTGGCCTTAGTTTATTTTGGACTTTTGATTTGAGTTGCACACTTGCTGAATAAAGCCTCTTTTTGTTTACTTGTGGTTAATCTTTGGAGGTACATGATGTAGATGTGTAGAATCATGCATTTGCTGTTGTAATAGTGTTCAGATCAGGTAAATGAAGTTTTGCTGTGATGGGCTCCATGTGGTCCATGGGATATGTGTCCTAATCTAGTCTGGATCTATAGCATCCTTTGCTGCAGTCTGAGGGTGTAATGTTCAGCATTTGACACAGGGATGTACGTTTAGCATTTGTAGATTACCATCTTTGTCCTACACTGATGCACATCTGGTGGGCTTACCACTGTCCAATGTTCCTAGTACCCTGACTGTGTGCCCGTCTCCAATGGACATGCAGTTTAGCACATCAAATTTGGAGGACTCATCTGTGTACACAGTGCAAGTTCCTTGACACGTGTCTTGGGTGTATGCAGATGACTGACGTGACACTCCCGTGCCCAGGCTGATATGAGCAGAACCTTCAGTGTGTTGTAGTTGTTGACTCACTGACCGAGTGTTCTGCTGACATGTTTGAGTCGTGCACAGACAAGGTTTGGCACAGCTGACCTTCCACAGGAGTGGAGTGCCCTCATGGCAGTGCGTGATTCCGTGATATAGGCTGTGCCCATGTTGTGTAGGCATGTCTGTGCGTGTTCCCTTCTCCTTTTCCTACACAGGCTGTGTCCCTACGGATGTTCCTGTTTGTGATGCTTGCTGAGTTGTTCTGTGTGCATCCAGCATCTTGGACCTGGTTTCTCCAGGATGTGGGTGCATGGCAAACTAATGTTCATGAGGTTGTCATCCCTAGTTGTCTTTGTTGTCAGGGCTGGGGATGTGGGCAAACGCAGATGGGACACAGTCAGGATTCCTCTTGGCATTTGTTGGTTACACGAGTAATGTGATTTTCTGTTTGTGTATGCTTTCAGTGATTGTGACACGATGTGTGTGTGACTGCTGCCACTCCTCAGGGTCAGAGCTGCAATGTTGGAAGTTGTCTATGTGTGTCCTTTGTGGGTCAGCTTGGCTTCTTCATTGGTGTGTGACTATGGCCAGGATCCCATTGTTTGGGGTGGATTTCACGTCATGCCCATGTACGGCATACTGTGCAGTGTGTCAGACATTCACAAGTATTGTTGACTGGCCATGTGTGTTGGGTTTCTGCACCTTATTTCCCCCCACCACCACTGGGATTGTCATGGGTGCATGTGCAATGTCAGCAGTCCATGTGAGCTTCACTGCTGCACATTGGTGGAGTTCAAGGTGTGTGGCGTTGAGTGTGTGCAAATGTGAGTTGTTGCACGGCTGGAGCACTACCTCCATATTGTCCTTGGCTGGCAGGCCATGCTGAGTGCTTTGTGCTTGTATAGGTGTGATGGTAGTTTGTTGCTCAGGACACATGGCTGTGGTTCACAGTGTGGATGACATCTACCTTTGTCATCACAGTGTGATTGTCATGCAGGCTAGTGTCACCACAATGTGGGGTCCCTGGGGGGAGTGCTGTGGTGGTTCTGTCTCTTGCTGTGTTTGTTGCTGTTCCTACAAGCTTGTGTGACATGTGTAATTTGGGCTCCCTCTCATCTCACAATGCCTGTTTGCCCACATAGGGGAATCCAATCCATGAGTTACTTTTGTATGCAACTGTGTTGACATCTGTGTATTAGTGAATCTGGCCTCCTCATGTGTTGTGTGTTTGCCTGGGGACACTGGCACACAACCCCCCTCACCTGTTGTGTATGATATGCAGTGTGAGTCTGCCTGTTTGTGTTTGTGCATTTGCACCACTGCATTGGCATATCTTTAGTTTGCCATTGGCTGTATGTTGTTTGTTGGCTTTCCCCTGCTGGCCCTGGGACTGCTAGGTCATCAGTCAGCACATTGATCATGGTTAGTATGTCCCATTGCTGCCATGGTATGGTATTTGTTCACCTGACATCTACAGTCTCCACAGGATATCTACATTTGTGTGTCCATTGGTGCAGATATGTGGGTCTGCATTATGATGCTCACTTCTGTCATTGTGTTATTTGTGAATGTAGACAATGTGGGCCCCCATGGCTGATGTTTGTGTGCACATGGCCAGAACGATGTGTCATTGGCACTGCACTGCTTGCCTCACACAATCTATGTTGCTATGGGACACAAGCACTACAATGCCACTGTAGTGTTTGGTGTTGTGTGGCCAGGAATAATCCCTGCAGTTTTGTTTTTGCAGCTTTTACCAGGACTACACTTACCTTTTGGGCACTGTGGTGATGGGGCTTTGGGCCCCATTGCCACAATGTTCAATATGTGCTTCAGCTATGGAGCACACACTTACCTTTTGGGCACTGTGGTGATGGGGCTTTGGGCCCCATTGCCACACTGTTCAATATGTGCTTCAGCTATGGACCACACACTTACCTTTTGGGCACTGTGGTGATGGGGCTTTGGGCCCCATTGCCACACTGTTCAAAATGTGCTTCAGCTATGGAACACACACTTACCTTTTGGGCACTGTGGTGATGGGGCTTTGGGCCCCATTGCAACACTGTTCAAAATGTGCTTCAGCTATGGAACACACACTTACCTTTTGGGCACTGTGGTGATGGGGCTTTGGGCCCCATTGCCACACTGTTCAAAATGTGCTTCAGCTATGGAGCACACACTTACCTTTTGGGCACTGTGGTGATGGGGCTTTGGGCCACATTGCCACAGTGGTCATGGTCTGCTTGCATTGTGTAGGCCACACACACAATTATGTGTGACACATGTGTTAGGGGGTCACATTGTATGTTCAATGTCATGTTCAGTGTTGTATGCATTTGACACAGACCACACACGCTTGTCATGGTGTTGGGGGTGGGATGTAATTTACAGACAGTCCTTATGTGGGAGTATGCTAGTTGTGTCATGCATTACCCGTCCTATGAGTAGGGGTGGTTGTAGTGACAGGCATCCAGCCCCCCATGAGTGGGGATGGCAGTAGTGACAGGCATCCAGCCCCCCATGAGTGGGGATGGTAGTAGTGGTAGGCATCCAGCCCCCCATGAGTGGGGATGGTAGTAGTGGTAGGCATCCAGCCCCCCATGAGTGGGGATGGTAGTAGTGACAGGCATCCAGCCCACCCTGAGTGGGGATGGTAGTAGTGACAGCCATCCAGCCCCCTATGGGTGGGGATGGCAGTAGTGACAGGCATCCAGCCCACCCTGAGTAGGGGTGGTGTTAGTGGTAGGCATCCATCCCCCTATAGGTGGGGATGGCAGTAGTGGCAGGCATCCAGCCCCCCATGAGTGGGGATGGTAGTAGTGGTAGGCATCCAGCCCCCCATGAGTGGGGATGGTAGTAGTGGTAGGCATCCAGCCCCCCATGAGTGGGGATGGTAGTAGTGGCAGCCATCCAGCCCCCTATGGGTGGGGATGGCAGTAGTGGCAGGCATCCAGCCCCCCATGAGTGGGGATGGCAGTAGTGACAGGCATCCAGCCCACCCTGAGTGGGGATGGTAGTAGTGGTAGGCATCCAGCCCACCCTGAGTGGGGGTGGTGTTAGTGGTAGGCATCCAGCCCCCATGAGTGGGGATGGTAGTAGTGGTAGGCATCCAGCCCCCATGAGTGGGGATGGTAGTAGTGGTAGGCATCCAGCCCCCCATGAGTGGGGATGGTAGTAGTGACAGCCATCCAGCCCCCTATGGGTGGGGATGGCAGTAGTGACAGGCATCCAGCCCACCCTGAGTAGGGGTGGTGTTAGTGGTAGGCATCCATCCCCCTATGGGTGGGGATGGCAGTAGTGGCAGGCATCCAGCCCCCCATGAGTGGGGATGGTAGTAGTGGTAGGCATCCAGCCCCCCATGAGTGGGGATGGCAGTAGTGACAGGCATCCAGCCCCCCATGAGTGGGGATGGTAGTAGTGGCAGCCATCCAGCCCCCCATGAGTGGGGATGGCAGTAGTGACAGGCATCCAGCCCCCCATGAGTGGGGATGGTAGTAGTGGCAGCCATCCAGCCCCCCATGAGTGGGGATGGCAGTAGTGACAGGCATCCAGCCCCCCATGAGTGGGGATGGTAGTAGTGGCAGCCATCTAGCCCCCCATGAGTGGGGTTGGTGGTGGTGGCAGGCACCTAGCCACCCATGAGTAGGAGTAGTTGTAGGGTGGTGTTGGTGTATGGCATTGGTGTTGGCCATCCCCACTCAGGGTGGGCTGGATGCCTGTGGTTCTGCTGTTGCTTGTGTACGTCATTTGTGCATCCCTATGTGTGTGTGACATATTTCGGGTACGTGTCGTTTGTTTGTGTTGTGGGTGTTTGACTTACCGTCTGCGCCGTACGCGTCCATACCGGTCCCGGTAATAGATGTAGAGTATTGGTAGGACCTGCGCGATGGGATTCATGGTTGGGTCGTCTCGTTCGGGTTTCTCGTGCCTTCGACTCGTACTCGTCGCTGGCTTGTTCGTCTCGTCGCCGTGGATCGTCTGGTGGCGCGAATCGGAGCTTATGTGCAGCTCTCCCGTATGCTCAAACGTGCCGGACGTAGCGACGAGTTCGGCGCGTACGGAAGACGCATCGTACTAGTCCGGCCAGAAGGTGCTGTGTATTTTGTTCCGAGCGACTCGATTCGGCGTTTACGGATCCGGCTCGGGCGGGGAACAGGAGCTGGAATGGGTAAGTACGGCTCGCTCGGAATCTGGGCTGTTATGCGCATCGTACTTGTTCGTTCGGTAGAGTGTTCGAGTCGGTCGGAAAACACGCGTTCGGCTGGTATTTTTTCCGGACGAATACTGTTAGGTGCGCTTCCGGCCGACATCGGAATCGACCCCTCAGTGAAATGGCTTTATCAGGCATTTCTGGAAATATCAAGCCACCCCTTGACCCGATTGAGAGAGAGATGGGAGGATATGCTTACTACCCAGCTCTCTGATAAATACTGGGACAGAGCGTTGGGAAGCCCCAAGAAGGTGTCCCGGAATGCGGCCTTTAAGTATTTACAATTCAACTGGCTTCATAGAACATACCTCATGCCGCACGGGTTACGGATAGCTTTTGGGGGGGGGGACGGGCTTGTCCTCGGTGTGCTCAGACTGACGTTGACTGGACTCACATGATATGGGCCTGCCCGCGGGTCCAGGAGTACTGGACGAAAGTGGTGGACCTGATTAACAAGGTAGTGTCCCTGGGGTTGGGGTGCTTACCAGCGGCCTGTCTGCTGGGTCTTTTTCCGCGACCTAAGGCCAAACGGCTGCAGCATCGATTTGCGGACTTGGCCCTGCTGTTGGCTAAGCGGCGAATAGCCCTTAGATGGAAAAACCCGCAGGCCCCATTGGTGACTAAATGGGAAGCTGATGTATCCTCCTGAGCTAGGGCCGAGGAGCGAGCCTTGATCAAAGAAGACAGGGTGACCAAACGGCGTAAACCGCTAGCGGAGCCCTGGGCAGATATAGTTAAAGCATGGGAAGTCCGTAATGCGCCGCCCCCGCCCTCGGAGTCAGAAGTTTAGTGACCCGGAGGCCCACAGTTAGATAGCGACCTACCTGGTCATGAGCATCGAACGTCATTATTTCAGAGTCCTGCGCCAACCAGACCTCTTAGGATATACAGGGGTACTTTGAGCTACAGCAACAGAGGGAGGGGGGGAACTGCCCGCTATCTAGTCTGGCCCGCCCATGGTCCAACACACTTACTGATCCTGGTCTTTAGTTCACAAACTGCCTGCAGCATTTGTCCCCTGGTAGATGGTTTTTAAGTTTAGTGTTTTTTGTTACATATACGATGAGTCACGTACTGGGGACTATTTTGTTCCATTATTGATAATATGATCATTTTGGGCATCCATTATTAGCTGCACTTCCATAGTATGTTACTTGACTCTGAGATGCATCAGACTATATAGGGCAATTATTTTACAGAGACGGGAGGGAGCCTAAACTGTAAGGCTTGCCCCCCAGCGGGGCTGGCCCTTTCCTTCATGACACTCACTTGGTTTCTTTTACATCTCAAAAGCTCCAGATGTTTTGATCTCTGTTTATATATATATTTTTTTTCTCCACTTCGTCTGTATTTGTTCAAATTATGGAAGTTGCTTCCTTTTGTTATGGATATTTGTATAATGTATTTTTGGGATTAGGTCTGCTCACCTTCACATGTGACTCAAGTTGTTGAGAATTGAAGCACCACCGTCCTTACTTGGGATAGGGTTGCGGTATTTAGAGCTATAGTACGTACGAGAGCATGCAGTGCATAGAAATGTAAAAACTGTCGACTATTGCTTTGGACTTTTCTTCTTAAATGCCAATAAAAATTATATTTCAAAAAAAGAAAGTAAGCATTCAAATAGTTTTCAAGACAAATAGTTAAACAGGAAGTCTGAAAGAGTTTCCAAAAAACCCGTTCGTTTAATTGAACATTGCTAAATGTTTTTTTTCTGTTGTTTTTTTTACTATTGTTTTTATTTCTTTCTCTTTTTTTTTTTTTTTAAAAGGGGGGAGGGGGGAGAAATGTAATGATGTGATGTGCATGCACTATGATGTAAGATAGGAATTGTATGAGGGAGGCATTCTAGCAAGGAATGTTCGAGATCTTTCAAAGATATACAAGTTCAGTTATCACTAGAGACTTAAGGAGATGAGAGGCTGATCTGCATGTACCAATAAAGCAGTTGAGAGTTTATTTGGTGTCTGGAATAAATCATTATAGTGTGCTGCTGCTCGTCCAAAGATTAGATTTCCTCCTGCTCAGAGCTTTTCCACAGGAAACAAATCCATTTCAGCGGGACAACGTGGAAAGGGTATCCAGCCTCGTGGTACTCTATTTGGCTACAGCTTCCATCTTTGCCCCCTGGAGGAATCCGAGTTCCCAAAAAAGTGATTACGTCTGAATGTAGAAATCTTAATACAGCGAAGACATCCAAAAGTATTCAGCTGGTGAAGGACCTTCCTTGGGTGCAGATTTTGAATTTATCCCACTCTGAGCTTTCCCGCCAAAAGTCAATGGCTTCACCGGGACCTGTTTCAACTGCTATCATGACTCTTGGAGCCATCGTGGAGACAGCCTGTTGCCTTGCCCCTGTGGGGATTTTAGACTTCCTTTTCAGAGCCTAAGTCGGAAGGTAAAACTTCCGTCTGGGACAAACCTAGTTTCTGTATCCGCCCAGTACTTCATCGCAGTTGGCCTTAAGTCACGCCAAGGTTCCAGTTAAGATGAGCGGGGTTGACCCTTAACGCTTTTTGGCGTTACTTTTATTTAAAACTTAAATTATTCATACCTCTGCTTCCCTTTATTGGTTCTTTGTTGCTTTGGTGTCATTGTGTTCATTAAATTAGTTTCTATGTTTATACATTAGAGTGGTATTTATTGTGTTTCAATTTTTTAACTGTTTTGGTACTTCTAAAGGCTTTACCCATTTTCTTAAGTTAAGCCTGTTGGGTCTGTGCCATAGCTACAGAGGTTGACCTCAGGTTTAAATGACTGAAATATTTACTAGACCTAACAGAAATAGTAACATTATTTCTTGTGGTCAACTAACATCCATCCCCAACTAATAATCCCCTTTCTCACACATATGTATTGCTCATTGTTAGAATATAGTCCTCTTTGAAGGGCCACCCCAAACGTTTTGCCTTCCACCTCCTCTTTTTCTGACCTTGTTTTGTTGGCTTTAGGACTCTGAGCACTTTACCACAGCTATCCAGTGGTAAAGTGCATGTGTTCTCCCCTCTATATATGGTTTGATTGATACAGCCACCTGTTTGCCATATTTAAGTTACCTATAAGTCCCTAGTACAGTGCACTACGTATGCCCAGGGCCTGTAAAATAAATGCCACTAGTGGGCCTGCAGCACTGATTGTGCCACCTACACAAGTAGCACTTTAAACATGTCTCAGGCCTGCCAATGCAGAGCCTGTGTGTGCAGTTTACACTGTCATGTTGACCTGGCAATTAAAACCCCTTGCCAAGCCTTAAAATCCCCTGTTATTACATACACATCACCCCTAAGGTTGGTCCTAGGTAGCCTATAGGGCAGGGTGCTGTGTAAAAAAGGGAAAGGGAGGACATGTACTTTTAAATTTTGCATATCCTGGTAGTGACAAACATCCAAATTAGTTTTTCTCTACTGTGAGGCCTAACCCTCTTAGAGGTTAACGTTGGGAATTCCTTATTACACGTATAAGCTGTAATTCCTGATTGAGAAGGAGTGGCTCTGTCATGTTTCATCTCTTTGGAATGGTAATGATAAATCCTCTTGGATGACGAAGTTGAATATATCATTACTATTTTAGAAATGCCACTTTTAAAAGATGGCATTTCTACAATACACGTCTAGGGTGGGTGACAGCTGGCCTTTGTGCATTCCCTCTCGACAGCCACACACAAAGTAAGATTAGGTGTGACAGTGGCCGTCCACATCCTGATTGGTCATCCTGGATAGGATGGGAGGGAGGAGCAGATAAGTATCCTGAATAGACCCACACAAAGGGCTGCATACCCCTCTGTAGTGAGTCTGGAGCCAGAGCAGGGAGGGAGGACCTCTGTGTACTCCAAAGCCCCTCTGTGAAGTCACTTCCACTTCAAAGACACAACTTGATATAAGTACTGGGTCTCTGACCCACCAAATCAGACACTACGGCACCTGTGTAGAAACTATGCCAGGAGGAAGGACTGCTTTACTGCTACAAGGACTGCCACTGTGCTGGACAGCTGCTCTGGAAGAACTGCTTTTCTGATGGCTGCCCTGCTACCCTCTGCCCTGCTGAGGAAGAACTGGACTTTAGCTTGAATCCAGAGTGATCTCAAAGAGCATGCTGGCTCTGTTCTTAAGATTCAGGGATATCAAAGTCTTACCATCTGCTCCTATACCTGGTCCATTGGAATTGGGTCCAGGTGCTTGCTCTAATGGAATTGATGCATCCTCTGCTGCGTGAAGCAGAACCAACGCATCGCTGCTGTTGCGGGAACAGAACCAGTGCATCGCACTTGGAACCAGTGCATTGGAACCAACACATAGGAACCACTGCATCGCCACCACTGCAGTGAGAGACGATCGATGCATCCCCTCGACTGCGTGGAGAAACCTGGCACATCATACTCAGAACCAACGCATTTCACAACCAGCGCTTTTTCTTCATAACCGGCGCATCACCATTGTTGCATGGAGAAAATCGATATATTACCTCAACTGGTGCACTGACACCGAACAACGCATCGCTGCTGTTGCGGGAACAGAACCAGTGCATCGCACTTGGAACCAGTGCATTGGAACCAACACTTCGGAACCACTGCATCGTCACCACTGCAGTGAGAGACGATCGATGCATCCCCTCGACTGCATGGAGAAACCTGGCACATCATACTCCGAACCAACGCATCTCAGAACTAGCACTTCTTCTTCATAACTGGCGCATCACCATTGTTGCATGGAGAAAATCGATATATTACCTCAACTGGTGGACTGACACCGACCATAGCTGGGCTACACCGCATCTCGCTGTTTGGACCAGAATCAAGGTACTTTTTTTCAGCTGGCCTTGCGTGGCTTCTGTATCCGGCCAATACTCCATCGTGGTCGGCCCGAATTCTTGACTTTGCCTCTGTCCAACACAATCAGATAACCCCATAGACACGTATTGCTTCTAAGCACTATTTTTCACTTTTAATATAAAAAAATTCATATCTCGATTTCTACTTATTCGATTTTTGTCGTTTTGGTCTTATTTTATTTATAATATCATAATCTATTTTTCTAACCTGGTGTGGCTTTTTTTGTCATGTTTTTACTGTGTTTTTGTATGAAGTGTTCACAAAAACTTTATACATTGCCTCTTAAGTTAAGCCTGACTCCTCAGTGCCAAGGTACCAGAGGGTGAGCACAGGTTTTTTTTTAAATGCAGATTTATATAGCGCGAACTCGACCCGAAGGTATTGGAGCGCTTTACATGAGCACCGGTTACGTTACACATTCAGGCAAAGGGAGATTAAGTGATTTGCCCAGAATCACAGGATGTTGACGCGACCCCGAGGCTCGAACCTTGGTTTCCAGCACCAAAGTCGGCCAACGGACCACAAGGGTGTGACAGTGACTTACATTGACTAGGATTGTGGTTTCTGCTTGGACAGTGTTCATACCTCTGGCAACCAGAAACCCAATTTCTAAAACTCATGTGAGGGTCGAAAGCAGCAAAATGATCAATGTACATTTGTAAGTAATTTTTCTGTTCATGTCACAGGTGCAAACACAGACTGTTCTCATAATTTCTAGCATTGATTTCCTCACATGCTCATCATTAAAAAATAAGTTTGAACTCTGCAAAAACAGACCAAATGGGTATTCCCTTTTGCTTTCTTCTATAATTACTGACCTAAACACCTTGGTCTAAAAATGGGCACTCCCCCTTTGTATAGATTATATGTCCACAGGACTTGGCAGAACCAGTTGCAATGCAGGCTTTAGTGATTTAGTTACCTTGGTGATTTTGGCTACCCACCCTGTTCTTGGCTACATAGTGGTGAGCTCAAAGGATCACAGCACCAATAAGGAGATTGCGCTCTGCATATTGACCAGGCTTCCCATCAGGTGACAACAGTCTAACATAAACATTGCTTCTCCTATCTACCACAGTGATGAACACTCAATATTCAATATCTTCAATATCTCTGGTATAAGACAATGTACCACTGAAGGTTGACCGGACTTTCCATACTATGAGTGGGGCTGTGTTCTTCTTTACCTCTTGGGATCATTACAGGAAATGAGGGGGGATTCAGCCAGATACTAAATCTAACAGCTATTATCGAGCCATGTCCGGGCTGGCCCCAGCAAAATATGCTCAATTTATCTCATTGTAGTTTTTCAACGCCGGGACATTTACAGAAGCATGCACACATTGCATGCTTTCTGTTCTGAGCAGAAATCTGTAGGTGATTTTCTAATTTTCACTTCTTGCTGGGTCCAACACAAATACATTACCTAAAAGGCCATCAGCCCTCCCTTTGTTGGAGTCTCATCCTGACTGTGAGCTACCTGGATAATACCACATAGATGCCAATCCAGTGGAACAAAAGAAAGGCTCTGAGCTTGCCACTTCTCAAGTGATTAAGAGAAACTATGACTTGGAGGCAGGTTTCTGACTTTGTTGAACCTCTGTAAGTAAAAGATATGCATTAACTGTACGAGTGTCAGACGTTTCTGTGTAAGTAATTACACTAATAAAGATTTAAGCAGCAATTACATTTAAAATAAAATATTTTATAGCTCTGCTAATCCCAATTTGGAGTATCATAGGCCTTTAATCACACATATTATACAGAGACAAGAATGATAAAAGTGAGTAAATAAGTGTACAGGTAATGTTACATAAAACAGTGAAGATTACAAAGTGTAGGAGTCACATATGATCCATACTGTTAGGCCTTATATGCTAAGAGTGTTTGGTATGGGGAACCAAAAAGTCTGATATTGAGACAGTGGTTTAGGTTGTGTGTAGTAATAAGACTTTATTATTCCCCAAAGGAACCATATTTAGTAACCTTAGCATAGTGAAAGATTGAGAACAAACGCAATAAGGTTCTAAACCTATGTCTTGCAGTTTACATGCAACTCTTTATGCCTGTTAATGCTCACTGTGCTATATATGAAGTATTGTAATGTGTGAACTGCACGTAACAAAATTATTTCTTTGATAAAAGCAGTAGTCGATCGATCTACATAAAACAAATCTGTGATATGCATGTTACAAATTGTGCTTTGCAGTAGGCACATTACCTATCTATGTTTCTTTATGATGAGTTACAACTGACAGGAGAAAACACAGATCTGTCTCTCCAGCAAGTGCATTAACATCTTACATTTAATAATATCCCATGAAAATTACTGAGCACACAAAGATTTTTACAGCAGCTGCCTTAGGCTTGAAATTGTGAAAAATTAAGTAAGCTAGTACAAACTTAGTGTCTCTGCTTACTTCATCGTTTTTGCCAATTTGAACTTGTTGTCAAAAATAAATGTATACGTTGTCTCTCAGAATCAACTTTTCATGACTCTGCTCCAGTTGACTCTGGCCCAGTTCTCCTGCAACACCTTGACCCCCAATTTAAGGGACCCAAGAGTAATTTTTCTAATAGCAGCAGTGCCTGACAGCCCTTTCATTCAAAGAACTCGGGTCACCCATTGTTATCTGTGACTTTCTGCTGGCTTCCCTTCACCGTGTGTTAGTTTACCCCTAACTAGCACCCAGTCCTGTTAATTTAGTCCATTGCTCTCCCACAGCAACATATGTAAACTGCTGTGAGGTCTTCAGGGTAAGTGGAGGAAGAATATGACCATTTCTAAGCCACTCTCAGGGTGTCTCACTAAGAAAGCATGAACTAACCTCATCCACACCTGATCACAATCCAGCTTTTTTTCTGCATAGATGAGGTAGAGTGTGACAAGTACTCCTGGAGAAACAGCATTAACAATGGGGTCAGAACCACGCGTGCCATTACAACGCAAGCGTTACCGCGCATATGCCTTTATCACGCATATCCCTTTACCACGCTTATTCCTTTACCATGCGTGTCTTTACAATGATTTCCATTGTAAAGGTACTAAAGGCATATGCGTGGCAAAAGTAGCCTGCGCTCTAGATTTGGAGCGAATGGGTGGAAGGTGTTGGAGACTTGGAGGGACTTCCTGCCCAGACGAGAATGGAAGGAACGTGAAGGATTGAGACGCAGCTTGGTGAGTAGTTTCTGTTTTTAGGGCTGGGGTCAGGGTACTTTTCAGGGCTGGTTGCTGGTTTTCAGGGCTCAGGGCGGGGGTTGGGGTAGTTTTTAGGGCTGTGGCCTGCTTTTAGGGCTCATGGTGGGGGGCTGGGGTGTTTTTATGGCTGGGGTCAGGGTCGGTTTTAGGGCAAGGGCCAATTTAAGGGCTCAGGACGGGGGACTGAGGTGTTTTTAGGGCTGGGGTCGGGGTCATTTTGAAGGCAGGAGGCCGGTTTTTGGGCTCAGGGCGGGGGGCTAGGTTGTAACCTTTAACACGCATATGCCTTTAACAATCATGCCTTTCCAACGAAGTTCATTGTAAAAGCATGCATTGTAAAGTCATGTGTTGTAAAGACGCGGTTATGGTAAAAACTGTGTTGTAAAGGCTTGCGATGTAATCGCATGCGTGGTTCCGTCATACAACCCTCCTACTACCATGACATGGTTTTCTGGTGTGGTGAATGGGTTTGATTTTTTAGTAGCTTCATTTGGGAAAAATGGGCTTTACTACTGCTTTAGTCGGGGAGTTGTTGAGGTTGTCATCTCAAAAGACTTGCTGGTTATTTTTTGATGATGACAGTAGGACTGAAGTAATTCTTTGGAGTGGTCTAATAAGTCCATTTGTTTGAGGAGACGCTGACTTCACAGTACAAAAATGTCAGTTTTTGAATGTTCAGTTTCAATCTTTCGGTCTGTTGTTGTTCATCTTACTTTGATGGTCTGGAGGCCATTTTTTTGGCACTGAATTGATTAGACTAGCTTGACTCTTTCAGTTATATTTGTGTGATTAAAAGTGGAATTGGATATGATGGGAATAGAGCGTCCATGAGGAGATTGATACTGAATTCAGCTATTTGGGAGAAGAGGATTCTTAATTATGAATTTCTGGCTGTGACTATACAAGAAGGACGTGAACTATTTGAGTGATATTCTGAAGATATGGGCCTTTGAAGGTTTTGTAGGATATCTGTGTAGTCCATGATGGTAATTTCTGCCAGTAGGTAACCCAGGGTTGACATGCTCAGGACTTTCTGTTCTGCTGTTTTTAGTATGTCATCACAGACTGTAAGGAGTGTGGTCCCTGTCACATGATCAGGTATGGCGCTTGTTGGTGGCAGGTCAGGGGGTTGTTGTCTTACTCTGGATTGTACTTGGTTTCTTACCACATTTTCTAGGACATTGGAGATATATGTTTTTTCAGCAGTGGGTTACTAGTGGTAGTATCTGCTCATTGATGCTTTAGAAAGGTAACCCTCAGGCATGGCTCTAAGTGGGTGCTCCTCTTCTTGTTTTGGGAGGCAACCATACCCAACAGAGGGTTATTAGAAAGCGTATTGACTCTTCCAGAGGTAGGGAAAACAGAGCTGCAACACATGGCTGATGAAAGAATGAAATGAAAAAGAGATCAATTAAAGTACTTGTCATAGGGCATGCAATAGGTATTCAGCCTAGACATATAGCCCGATTAGGCAGTGATTGGGTTTTCTTTTTCAAGAAGGGCGTTGCCAATGAGTCTCTCAGAAGGACTTGATCTCTACATTTTTAAGGCACTGATTCTGAAAGCAATCTAAAGAACAGATTCCCAATCGTGCTGTGGCCACTAACGTAAAGTCCAATAAGTATGCACTGAAAAGTTGTAAATATTATAGTACATAAATCAATATTATCAATCAGCACATGTCTCCTATTAAAAAATATTTATTCATATCCATATACAAAAATGTTTATATTTTAAAATATAAAAATATATAAACATACAGTTTAAACTATCAAGGACCAAACTTACGTAGACAGGAACTAACTATTCAATGTTATCACAATCAGTTTATCCTTCATTAATTGTTAAAAAACATCAGAATCATTAAAAAAACAATACAATTTAAAATAAGTTCTTAATTATATTAATTCACTAAACAAAATACTTTAAAAATTCAAATATCATATTAATCACAAATCCTGATTTTTCGCGGTGTTTCAGCGGCACTTTGAAACAATCCCCCTCCTTCTTCAGGACAAATTCATGTAAGTACAAACACTGTACATTTAATCAATAAGACTATAGGAGACAGAGATTACAGACATTACATCAGTGCACATAGTTAATTAGTTATACCTTCAAATTTCAAAATGACATTCCTACTAATTAATTATTTCAGTGCACACCTTTGGCAATTTTTTTTTACTGTGTTTATTAATCACATACTATTTCTTTATGTGATCTCTTCAATGATACTGTGAAAACCCAGGTGCTCGGGTAACATCACAAAGTTTAATTATTAAGGCATTTTTTTAAAAGGAATTTTTTTATTCTGGCCTGTTTTCTTTTTAAAGGGTTATCCACATTTGTCTTAAACATTCACTGTCAGAGATAGTAAGCGCTATAGCACAGCAATTTCAATGCAGTTTCAATTTAAATACAAGGTCACTGTTGCAGAAACAAGTCCAATTAATTAGTGCAAAACCGAAAAATCGAGGAAGAGGTCCCGATTGAGTGCATACAGACTTCCAATGCGTTCACAGGCTGTCTTTCAGAAAAGCCAAATCAGACATCCTATGGAAAAGAATACAGTATTGTAGACTGCAGACTTTTAAAATGGCACCCGCTACCAACAGAACTCTCAGTGAAGCAGTCCGCCTTGTTAGGATTCCAGTACGAGGTGAACAGAGAAGTCTTTGCTCATGTGTGATAAGCCCGTGGCACATTTTGCTGTCTCTTTATGTGGTGAGGACAGTGTCTTGGAGCTATACTCTGTAGAGATTTATCATGGTACAATTCCTCTTTTTTTCACTAATACTTTATTTTGGGTGTTCAATCTGAGATCTGTCAAGTAGAGATTGGAATTTCATTTTTAGGTTTTATGGAGTCACTTATTGATTTGTTAGGTTGGAGGTTTGGACAGTGACAGAAACGGAAGATCATAGCCTCGAGGTAACCTAATATTAATCCAAAATGTTTTCTTTGGGAAGTGTGGCAGAGTACTAACCAGCATTAATTAGGAACTATGAAAAAAAGAGTTTTTAAGAAAAAGAATGAAAAGGGGAAAGTGTGTGTGTGTGTCAATGTTGTAATGCAAATTGATGCCGCCCCTGCAAAATGTGAGGAGAGGCCCCTTAGTTTGGCATATCTCACAGATATTTATTGACCTTGGGCTGAATGGGATCCCCCTGACCAGTTGGGGGTCTCTCGAAGAAGCTGTTCCCCCCCTGCTTCAGGGGCATACGTTACAACCCTGGTGTGTGTGCGTGGGCATACATGTGTGTCTGTGTGCGTAAGTGGTTTTAAAAACCTGATTAACTAAGGAACTGTACAACATGGTTCAACTAGAGCAAGAAGAGAAGCCAATGCCTCAGAGGTTTAATGAATAGCGATTATAGACTATGTTATATTAGAAAATCGTTTCTAGTAGAAGTTGAACTGACATGGTAATGGTAAGAGTTAATGTGTAACCCTGTTTCTGTATATTCTATTTATTTAGACTATTGGTCCTGAGATAACACAGCCCAACCTAAGAGCATCCATCCATTTCAAAACAAATGTGGGTGAAACACAGACCAATCAGAAGAAGGACCTGCAGACAATCTGAGGCAGCCTCTTCTCTGTTTCTATTCCCCTTTCCATGACTCTCTCACCGCTTCAGAAAGTAGTCTGATTTTGAGTGGGTGTAGAGAGGGGATCACTGACATAATATCGGAATCAACAATATCGTGTAACCGAAATGTTATGTCAGAAATATAATTTGCAAAAATATCGATTTCCTAACCTTATAATGGTAAGTACAAAAATATTTAAAAAAAATATTGTTTCACACTAATGTCGTTAAACAGCATACAAAAATATTGTTTCTAAATATATATATAGTTTATAGTAGTTACTTTTAAACATTTTAATATATACCATTATTATAATCTTAATTAAATACATTTCACTAATATTAAATACTATATATAAATATATGCTTATATAAACACAAACATATATATATATATTTACCTAATTAATAATCGATTAAAAAATTAATTAACAATTAATTGGTAACTAATCGTTACTTAATTAACTTCCCACCCTACAACCATACAAATCCAGCAGTCCACACCGAAAATATAACTAAAATATATAATTATTACACAATTTACATAATTATTCATCATTTAAATATTTAATTATACATTAATAATAATTTTTTCAATAATGTATCTAACTTTGCACCCTATACTCCTACAAACCTAGCAACTCAAAATTAAAATATAACTAAAATAACTCAGTATTACGTAATCAATAATCAATTCAATAATCAATACTACATTATTTATTAATATTTACTTAATTATCCTCCCAACCTTTACCCCTACAAACCCAGTAGCCTGCACTTAAAATATAACTAAAATATATGATGAAAACGCAATTTACATAATTCATTATCAATTAAATAATTATTAATACATAATAAACTATTTGTTTTTTTCCCAACATATATTATTCATCGTTTTCTTTTTAACCACATTACAACAGTGCATAGCGGATGGAACATTCCAGTCCCTTCATTGGAGTTGGCAGCATAGCGATATGGGACAATAAGAGCTGTACATTCGTTCATCAGGCGATATATCAATCCAACCATAACAACTACCCCAATACTCCCTATCTCGTAGCGTGGTCTGAAGGAAGCATCCAACTTACGTACACAGCATACATACCTGACGGGTGGTCCTTCCTGAAGGAAGTGAGAAGGAGGCTAGGAAGGGCCAGCCGCATTGGGCGGTCCAACCCGGGTGCGACAACAGCCCCGCAGGAGACCCATAGAGAGAGAGGGCCTTACCCCACCGAAGGAGGGGGAGGGGGCACAGCAAAGGGAAATGCTAAGGTATTTCAGCCCCCTGGGCAGGGGAGGGGGAAGCAGCTGCTGTGCCTGCCCCCTTGGAATGCAGTTCCTCCAACAAAGTATCCCAGGCCCATGCTAACCCCAAAATTTACTGCCCTCACTTTGCACCCCTGAGGAAATTCGTAACCTCATAACCTGCTCAGCGCAGCAAATCTGCTCTCCATCTGGATACCTGTGGGCCCCTCACACTTTTCCAATTGAGCGTGATCCGACACTTTGCCAGAATCAAGGAGAGAGCTATAAACCTGGTAATAATCTTATGCTTAACTGGTCTCCGAAACAGTCCCAGCAAACAGGATGCAGGGAAAACGGTAAAGTATGCTCCATAATATAGTTTACAAGGCTCACCGTTTACAAGGGTCACCGCCACCTCCTAAAACTCCCCCAATTGCGGACAACTCCACACCATATGACACATATCCTCCCCCAGCAGGTTACACCGGGGGCACCATGAGCTGACTCCAGAATAGAATTTGTTAATCCTGTTTGAGATATGCCCTATGGAGATAATAGAAATTGATCAATTTAAAATGTGCATTATAGAAAATAAGGGGAACCCAGCCAAGATTTAACCCAGTCTACATCCGTAATCGGGGTGCAGATATCAGCCACCCAGGCATCCCTGAGGGCGCGAAGGGGAACGCAAGTGTCTGCCCGCAGCACCACGTATAACTCCGCGATTGCACTGTATCTACCAAACGACTTGCAGAGGACATGGCAAGCCTGTAGTGTGGGCGGCTCCTGTTTCCCACAATGCAACTGCTGTCTGAGCAGCGCAGTGAGCTCGTTAAGGAAAAGGAAGTGACCCATGGGTAAATCAAAAGCCACCTGCTAGTCCTTGAAGGACCACAGGCTCACACAAATGACCTATTGTCCCCAGTCTGAGGGCCGCCCACTACCCCAACAGACGAGTGTCATCCTCCTGGAAGAAGCGTGCTAAGCAATAGAGGGGCAGGGCAGGAAAAACGGGGTCGGACACCCACGCTCTCTGCAAATACCAAACCCAGCAGTACTTAGCCACCGGTTGTACGGTGAAAGGCTCATCCCGTGCCAATTTAGGCTTCCGCAATAGGTGCATCTGCCACGGCTGGGAAGGAGTGTCCCCCTCTTCCAGTGGGCCACCTTGAGTCCTACTGTCCACCCACCTTTTGACCCACTGTAACTAGGTCACCAGATAATACGCCTCAAAGTTGGGAGCTGCCAATCTGCCATCCCCTCCAAATTGGATCTATAAGCACAGTGGATTTTTATGGAAAGGGTAGCAAAATAATACAACAGCCTGGGCAAAGCTACCATTTTGGGGAGCGCCACATGACACCCCCACCGGCCCCCAACCCTCCGATATGGGGAGATTATTTCAAAACATATTAACCTACGGAGCGCCGTAAGCGCTCTGTCTAGGTTACCGTCAAGCAAAGTGCCTCTGTTCTGTACAGCTGGACTCCCAGATAACAAAAGGTGGTATTTTCCCTTTGAAGCTCCTTATATTTCATATGAAGACATGCCCTCAGGTCCCTTCCACAAAGGGAACACGCTAGTCTTCTGCCAATTCACACTCAGGCCTGAGAGATCCCCAGACTCGTCCAGGGACATCCACCCTGTGTTCCTGCAAAGAACAACATGTTGTCCGCATATAGTGCAATATGATTCACACACCCTCGGCAGGATACCGCCATAATATATGCTATCCCGTGCCCTGCTCGCCAGAGGCGCCATCTCAATAGCAATCCACAGCGGGAATAGGGGACAATGCTGCAGCGTACCCTGCTCCACTCCATAGTATTCCAACACTATCCCCCTGTTCCAACTCTCTAAATTGGAACTGCGTACAACAGCCTGGCCCATGCAATGAACCCGTCCCCAAGGCCCATGTGGCGCAGTACTGCAAACAGGTATTCCCAGTCCAGGCTATCGAAGGCTTTCTCGATGTCCACAGGATATTACTGTTGCCTGTTCATTAACCAAGAATGCAGCAAGTAGCAATGTTGTCACCCTCCAAATGTTCATCGCTATGTTCCTTTCGGGGATAAAGCCCGTCTGATCAGCATGTATAAGCGGACTCATATGGGGCAGTAACTGCGTAGCAAACACCCGACTCAGGATCTTGTAGTCGATGTTAAGCATCAACAAGGGCCGATATTACACCAATTCCTAAAGGGAACAGCCCGGTTTGAGGAGCGAGACTATTAATATTAAAAAACAACTGTAGTAGGCGGCAGTACCTGGGTATCACACACCATCCAGTAGACATCCACGAAGCGAGGGCCAGCTAAGCAATGCAAGTGACCTGAAACTCCACTGGCAGCCTGTTTCACCCTAGCACTTTACCCCAGGCCATGGCTTTTATCACAGCCACAATCTCCTCAGACCAAATGGCCGCTCACAGCTCCACCGCAGCCGCTGGTGGCTAAGTCGGCATAAACAACGGGTCCAAGAATAGATTCAGAGACAGTGGCACCAGTGATCATCATATACATGTGTTATAGCCCATTTGTTCTAAAAGGATCATTATCCCAGGCTCCATCCTAGCCTACCATTTCCAGGATTTGCGATCCCCACTTAGTGGGATTTGCCAGGCAAGTAAGCAATGCCCAATCTTTGTCCCGTTCTGTATGGGCCCAAACCATGTACTTTCTGTAGCCAAACCAGTTGGACTTCTCCACGAGAGCTGCCATCTTCAGCTTTAAGAACAAGGATCAGTGCACCAAAGTATCAGTGTGTCGACAGCGCTCCAGCAGTTGAAGCGCATCCTCCTGCGCCCCCGTCTCCTCCCGCAACGACCGCTGCACCCTCCGCCTGAGCAAAAGAGTTCCCCCGATTGACCGTGTTGAAAGCCTCCCACTCGACAAAGACCGGTGCAGCTGACCCTGCATTCTTGGTAAAATAATGGTTAATTTCATACCCTATGGTCTTTTGGAACACTCTTACTGTTGGGGAGCAAAGAAGTGTGTCCAGGCACACATGCTTGTTATGCAAATGTGATTGAAAAGAGTAGTCACGCTCAGCAGGATGTCGCAAAGCCAGGTGTCCACCAAGTCCCAATGTCGGATCCAGTCGGCCAATTTGTTGGCGGTCCACAGGGCTGGGGAGTCACCAAGGGCAGCTAGGACCTATCTAAGGAAGGATTGGCCACACAGTTGAAATCCCCCCCCCCTCCAATAATAATAGGGGCAGTCATAAAGGGCGCTTGCACCAGAGACAACTCATCCAAGACCCCCGGCTGGTCTGTATTGGGGACATGAACATTGATTAGTGTCAAGTGCCTACCCCCCACACTGCCACGTATGGCTGCTTAGCATCCCTCCTCATCCACCCTATCCCTCCAACACCTGTAATTGTGCTCCAGTCCTGACCCATTTTAGAACTACCCCTAGCAAAAGCTGACTAGGTGGTGTAAGTCAAGTTCCCCTGCCAGCGTCTCTGTAGTGCCACTCCCTTTGAAGCCGTGAGATGTGTCTCATGCAGACGGGTAATATGAGCCCCTCGTCTCTTCAGTCTCTGAACATTGCAGCAGAGCACTTTACAACCATTCAACGAACATGCCATTGCTGAATTCAGTCACAGGCAACGCACCCCAATAAAGGGACCCCCCACGACCACCCCTCCCCACGCGACTGTGCATACAGAAGATTCCTCAGACACAAGCATCAACTCCCCCTTCAGGAAAGACAGACAACAGTCCCACCATCCAAAAACTATAAACCAAAACAAAGAAACCTTTTGCGATTCGCACAGTGAACAGTAGTGGGTCGGCGGTTGTCTCCAAGGAAAAGGAGCCCCCGGGCCCCAATACACCATCTCGGCTCACTAGAATGTAGGAAGCTGACTCTGCATATGAAATTGCCACTAGGTGGTAATACCATGCACAGAGTCCAGGGGTTGCCCAAAAGTTAAAGGGCTCAATGCAAAACCCAAAGTGCTCTATTAGTGGTAGTGTGGGCAAGCAGCCTTAGGCCTAACACAGAGGAGTATAAGACATTTGTTGCACAACAGTGATCAATAATGGACACACGACTCAAGAAGGAGATCCAGACCAATTTTAGAAAAATATACTTTGTTTGTTCTTTATTTTTAAGACCAAGGTCTTTGCAATCAGGTAAGTACGCTTTTCATTAAAAATATGTTTCCGAGTCAACAGTGCAATTTCAGAATGTCAGTATTCTCCTGTGGAGGAGAAGCAATTAGGTGGTGTAACAGGCATGTAAGCCACTTACATTTCCATTCCAATCTTCGGGTTTCTCAGACCAGCACTGGGGGTACGTTGGTCCTGGAGGACTGAAGGGAACCCAGGTGTGTGTAGGTGGCCAGAGATGCCAATTGGGTTAGTTTTGGGGAAAGAACACAGGCCCTGGGAACCTGATTGGAAGGGACCCAGGGCGTATCAAGTGAAAGTGCATCAGTAGTCTGGCAAAAAGAGGGGGGGGGGGTTACTGCAACAGAAACCCACTTTCCTACAGTGTGGGATTCGGTATCTACGCCGAGGTGGTCGATACCGGCAATGATATTTACCCTCGTGGTCCTCAGATAGCGAGGAGGTGGGATGGTATTCAGCAGACTGCCAACACAGCTACCGTCTCGGTCGCCGGCAGCAGGCTGCTGTAGATCGGGTGAAGGAGTTCCGCCGTCATCGGACCATCACAGAGCGGTTGGGCCGGCAGTGCAGAAGACGCCGAAAGGAGGGCGACAGGGCCACTTGCAGGAGGGTACGGGCTCTAAGGCACGGAGCTGAGCACAGCTTGGGTCGTTGGGCCGAGAGGATCCCTCAAGGTCGTGGAGGCTGTCTGGCTGGAATGCTTCCTTCTGGCAGGGAAGAGTTGCATCGGCACAAGTGCTAGTCCTCTACCTCTGTGGTAGGGGAGTTCTTTTGTAACAGTGAGTCTTGTCGACAGACTAGAGCCTCTAGTCCGAAGGGAGGGTTTTGGCACTTTAGTGAAGGTTGAAAGATCTCTGGGGTTTCTTGGAGACCTTGCAGGGTCTCTGGAAGAACCGCAGCCCCAGTGGTCGAGCCGGTGGCAGGTGGCAAGAGTTTTGCTGAGTTTTTCCTGCAGCGGCTCAGCTCCTGGTCCGCCAGCGGTCGTCTTCCGTCTTCTTCTTTGTTCGGTCGAATCTAACTGCCAGGTCTGTGGGAGCCACCTAAATACTAAATTTAGGAGACGTTTCACAGGAGTAGCAGGTAGGGCCTATGGGAACCTTACCTGGGGTGACTACACATTCTATTCTGCCACACTCCGGGTAGGGGGCATAGACCTAGACCTGATTGGAGGGGTCCTCCCCATCTTCAAGATGGCAGGACTGAAAGTTGTGCTTCACCTCGCTTCTCCTACCTTAGGGTTGGGGTTGGCAGAGGTGGGCACACATCCTATCTTTTTTAATTTTCCTGCCGGTTTCCCGCCCAAGGTGGGGGTGTAAACCAGGGGCTGCCATCTGCTGCTTGCAGCAGATGCTGGGAGGGGGTCACATTGCAATGGTGTCAGGCCTTTAAAGCTTCCTTCTTTGAGCACTGGCCCATCCTTGGAGAGGAGGCATGACACCTCTGCCCAGGATGTGCATTGTTTCTGGTCTCAGATAGCAGGAGCTCTCTACCCAGGGGTCAAGAACATATCTAGTGGTGGCTGGCTGCCTACAGCCAGTCAGAGACCACACCAGGGTCGGTAGGTAGTCAGGGGGCACCTCTGAGGTGCCCTCTGGGCACATGGTACAATAAATCCCACACTGGCATCAGTTGGGTTTATTGAAAGGAGTAGTTTGGTACAAAACACTCCTGTATTCATTGAAGCTGTCATGGTGCTGTGGAACTCAAATTGTCGAGTTCTCAGCCCATGTACTCTCTATGGCTTCACTGGCACTTACAATATTGGGAAATGGTGCCCAATATTGTAGGGGCGTATCTGATCATGCAGATATGCCCTCACCTGTAGTATAGTGCACCCTGCCTTAGTACTGTGAGATCTGCTAGAGGAGTGACTTACCTATGCTGTCAGGCAGTGCTAGCTGGCATGGCACCCATGCAGAGTGCCATGTCAACTTTGTCCTTTTCTCCCTCACAGGGGCATGGTCCCAGTGAGGGGGTTCCCAAGGGACTCTCTTCAGCTCCCAGGCACTAGGTACCCAGGATACCATTTACTAGGGACTTTCAGGGGGCAGAAGTACAATTTGGGTGTTTGTTTTTGGGCGTGAACACTGGTACTGGTACTGTTGCATCAAAAGCCAGGCATAAAGTGAGGGGGGTACTGCAACAGAACCCCATTTTCTCACATAAGCCCAGGAAGCTCAGCCACCATCTGGGAGAGCCTACCTAGTCCGTCAGGCGAGGACAAGTAGGAAAATGGCTGGGTTCTTGCAGGGCCTACTCTGCCATACATTCTTCTGTCCAGGTCGGTCCCTTTGGGGAGCTAGCCTACCTCAACAGTTTCAGGAAGTAACTTCCAATGTTCCTTTCCTAACCCTTTAGTGCTTTCACCCAATCTTTTTAGTTTGGGATGAGAGGTATCCACCTCTGCAAATGCTATCTTAGCCAGGCAACACCTAGCTTACCTAAAGAGGTAACCAACAGCTTGAGTAACCCCATCATAACCAACAGGGTTCTGGGGCCTAGCTTGCTATTTGGCATGGGGTCAGACCACCATGCGAAGAGCAGTGCAGCTATAAAGGCTAACACCCAGCAGAGACCACTGACAGCTGTTAGTGCCCAGAACCACCCCTTTAGCTCTTCACTGGTAGGTGAGGAGGCCAATTTGCAGACTTCTTTGGGTTCAGGTTCTCTGCCTGGTATTTTAGAGTGGGGGTCACCACTTCTGGTAGTAAGCACCCTAATTCCACTCCTTTTTCTGTCAGCTGAGGAGCAACTGTCAGACGGGACAGTTGCCTGACTAGTCAGGTCTTTCTGGGGGTCAGGTATGGCCTCACCAGTGCCAACTTTGGAGTTCTTCCCTACTGGTGTAGAATCTCTCTGGTTCACTGAAACTGTGGCTAACAGTTGCCCACCTTTCCTACACTTCTTCTTCTTTGGCTTCTTCTTTTGGGGCTTATCTGCACTAGCTGCAGGTTTAGCCCTTCCAGATTCCTTGGGTGAGGCCTGTCACTGGACCAGGGCCTCACTTTGGCTCAGACCAACGTCTGGGTGGTCATTTCTAAGGAGGCAATCAAGGGGGATGTCTTTACTGACTACCACCTTTCTCCAACTAAGGTACCCATCTATCTCTAGGGACACTACAGCTAGAGGCCTAACAGTGACCTCCCCCGGGATGACCCTTACTCTTCTATTCTCTCCTGAGATGTACCAGCCTAACATGCACAACTGTGTGACCGGCACAGTTATCTCTCAGGGCAGTGGTTGGGATTCCATTCACCAGTAGATGGTGGAAGTGTCTACTCCCCCTTGGAATCTCCAACTCACCTTTTGGGCCCACTTTCCAGTTGAAGGCTAAGAGTACTTCCTCATCTGAGAAACCACCCTCAAAGGGTACACTGGCAACCCCTGGAGTTACACTAGGGGTTTGGTTTTTAGGACAGCTAGGGTCCTTGGTGTGGTACCACCCTCAAAGGGTACACTAGCAACCCCTGGAGTAACACTAGGGGTTTGGTTTTTAGGACAGCTAGGGTCCTTGGTGTGGTGTCCTGTCTTTTGACAGTTGTGACACAATGCCCTATTGGGATCCTGATTCTTATCATGGTACCCAATTTTGGTCTGTGAGGTGTTTTTGGGCCCACCCTCCTTGACAGGTTTTTGGGGGCCTACATGGGACTCCTTGCTTTTAACTTTTTCAGACTGCCTCACTGTCTTTTCTGGGGGGGGGGTGGTCTTTTTGGCCTCAGTCTTTTGATCACACCCACCATATCTAGTTTTGTACACTCTGATTTTTACCCAATGTTCAGCCTTCCTTCCCAACTCTTGGGGAGAGACACACCCCAGGTCTACTAGGTATTGATGCAACTTTTCCTGCAAACAGTTACTTAACAGATATTCTTTCATTATGAAATTATAAAGCCCATTATAATCATGTACATTGTTACCACTTAACCAACCTCCTAGTGTTTTCACTGAGTAATCAACAAAATCCACCCAGGATTGGCTTTGGGTTTTCTTGGCCTCCCTGAACTTGATCCTATACTTCTAAGTACTGACTCCAAAGTCCTTAATTAGGGTATCTTTCATGAGGTCATAGGATGTAGCATCTTTCTCATTGAGTGGCTGGAGTCTATCCCTGCACTTTCCTGAGAATATTTCCCAAAGGATAGCACTCCACAGCTTCCTGTTGACCTGTCTACTAAGACAGGCTCTCTCAAAAGCAATGAACCACTTAGTGATATCATCACCCTCAAAATATTTAGAGACAGTCCCTTTGTGGATTTTGGAGTCTGCAGAATCTGCCTCCTTATTTATTATTTTGCTGCCACCAGTGATGGGTTCTAGGCCCATCTCAGCTCTTTCTTTTTCTATGGCAAGGAGGTTTAGCTTCTAGGGCTATCCTCTTTGCCAGTTTCTGAAGATCTACATCTAGAGTATCTATCTCCTCTGGGGCACTACTATGGTAATTTCCACCAGAGGTGTTACTATCTGAGGGGGTGCTGATGAAGTCATTGTCTTCCCCATCTACCCCCTCATCTTCTTCTACTACTTCCTCCACAGTGGGGGAAGTTCTGCTTGCCAGGGCCATGTCATTATCTGCCAGCAACTGCTGGAGATGGGCTTTATTGGGTTTAGGACCCATGGCAAGGGTCCATGCTTTGCACAAATCTTTAAGTTGAAAGACTTTAAGATGTGCACTGGGACCCAGGCCGAGTTCCTGGCTGGACCCTGCAGTCTCAGTCATGGTGTTTAAAGTAAGTGGGGTCTTATTAGAGATTATAAAAACTCTAAGGGCCAGATGTACGACCATAGCATTTTGCGACTCACAAATTGCGACAAATTAAGAGACGCAATTTGCGAGGCGCAAAATGCTATGTACAACAGTGTCTGAGACACTGTTTGCAATTACCAATGGGGTCGCAAATTGCATGCCTCATGAATAATAATGAGGCAGTCACAATTTGCGACCCCATCGGGAATGGTTAGCACTCCCAGGGATGGTGGCCTGCTGGGGTCAGCAGACCACCATGTCTTTTAAATAAAGCAGTTTTAAAAAAAATATGCAGCCCGTTTTCCTTCAAGGAAAACGGGATGCATTTAAAAAATAGAAATAAAACGTTTCCCAGGGACCACCGCCTGCCCTTAAAAAATAATTGCGCATGCATTCCCAAATGGGAAGTGGTCCCCTGGGGACCCCTTCCCGTTTGCGAGTGCCTTACCACCCTTCTGAGAAGGGTGCCAAACTGCGAGTGTTTTGCGACCGCAATTGCAGTTGCAAAACATTCATACATACGTTTTGGAGTCGTTATTAGGAAGGGACGCCCTTGGAACGCCCCTTCCTAATAGCGAGTCGCTAACCCTATTTTGCAAGTCGCTAATTGATTAGCAATTCGCAAAATAGGGTTGGTACATGGGCCACACATTTTTTACGGTCGCAAACGGGCCTAAAACCCCTTTGCGACCGCAAAAAACGGTCGTACATCTGGCACCAAGTATTTCTAAGCCTAACTACTGTATAGTATTTTACGTTTCTAAGACAGTAGGGGACTTACCCAAGGCCATAACACTCTTTTTAACCAATTTGGAAAAGTTTAAAATTGATAACATTTATATTCTAAAGACAATTTTTGGATTTCTTCAGTGAAATCAATCATCAATCAAGTGGTACAACAAATGTCAAAGTCTTGTACCCCACCGCTGCACCACTAATGTAGGAAGCAGGCTCTGCTTATGATATTACCACAAGGTGGTAATATCGTACACAGAGTCCAGGGATTCCCCAAAAGTGTACAGGGCTCAATGCAAAACCCAAAGTTCTCTATTAGTGGTAGTGTGGGCGAGCAGCCTTAAGCCTAACACAGAGGAGTATAAGACATTTATTGCACAACAGTGATCAATATTGGACACAGGACTCAAGAAGGAGATCCAGACCAATTTTAGAAAAATATACTTTGTTTGTACTTAATTTTTAAGACCAATGTCTTTGTAATCAGTTAAGTTCGCTTTCGATTAAAAATAAGTTTCAGAGCCAACAGTGTAATTTCAGAATAAGTCAATATTCTCCTGCAGAGAAAAAGCAATTAGGTGGTGTAACAGGCAAGTACGCCACTTACAGTTCCAGTTCAGTCTTCGGGTGTCTCAGACCAGCACTGGATGGACGTCAGTCATGGGGGACTGAAGGGAAGGGAATCCAGAAGGTACGGGATTCAGTATTTACGCTGAAGGGGTTGACACCGGCAGTTACATTTACCCTCGCGGTCCGTGGATAGCAATGGGGCGGGATGGTATTCAGCAGACCGCCAACACAGCTACCGTCTCGGTTGCTGGCAGCAGGCTGCTGTAGATCGGATGAAGGAGTTCCGCTGTCATCAAAAAGTTACGGAGCGGGCACGGTTGGTCCCGTAGTGCAGAAGGCGCTAGAGGAGGCAGACAGAGCCACTTGCAGGAGGGTACAGGCTCTTGGGCACGGAGCTGGGCACAGGTTGGGTAATTGGGCCGAGAGGATCCCTCCAGGTCGTGGAGGCCATCCGGCTGGCATGCTTTCTTCTAGCAGGGCAGAGTCGTGTCTGCACAAGTGGTGGTCCTCTACCATTGCGGCAGTGGAGTTTTTTTGTAGCAGTAACTTGCGTCGACACAAGTGTCGGTCCTCACCGCTGCGGTTCTTGTACTGGCAGAGGCCTGGGACTTGAGCCTCTAGTCCAAAGGCACTTGGTGAAGGTTGAAAGGTCTCCGGGGTTTCTTGGAGGTCTTGCAGGGTTTCTGGAAGCCCAGTGGTTTGTCCTATGTCCTGTGTAGGCCATTGTCGTTTTCCCTATGTTAGCATGAGCCCGTTGCAGACGGTACTCTGCTTTGTGCACGTTACTACACAAGCACTTTTTGCTTCGTGCCACACTGTACTTTCACACAGAACATGCTGTTGTTTTTGCGTTCTGTTCTTTCCTGGGATTTAGTCTGAACAACGCAGACAAGGTCAAACAACAATGCCCCTTGTTATTCTGTTCTGGCCAGGCCCGAGCACCCAGAGAAAACACGCAGATACAGCTGTTGTTTGGGAGCATATTCTTTTGTCAAATAGGTATGCACGGATAGGCAACACACACACATGGAGAGGGATCTTTCCAGGGAAGAGAGTGTGACAGGACCTTTGATGTAGAACTTGCATCTATATATATTAAGGTACAGGGTTTGCTGCCAACACCTAGAGATCTTCTGAGATGTAATCATTTTGCTTCTGTAGAAGGGAAGGGAGGTTAGGCTACACTGTTGTATATTATTACAGCACCCTTTATGATCTACGGACTATTTGCTATGCTAACCGTATTTGTGTTAGGCATTTTTCCACTTGTTGTGGCACGTATACTGCATACTAGAACACAATACTTAAAATAAACATTTTTAACTTTTCTCGTGTCTCTGTCAGATCTTATTGTGGACTAGTACGAGAGTGAGAGCGAAAGGGTGTGTCCTGCAACCGCTATTCCTGAGAGAGTCGGGAGTGTTGTGTTCTGGGGTGACTAATCACTCGTTCCTCTGTGAGGGAGTAGGAGGGCAAGTGAGACACTATAGCTAGTCAGTCCCGGGCTCATGGGTACTCAGGTGGTAGGATGACTAAGGTCTTGCCTACTAAGGTTCCATGATCCCAAGCATAGTTCTGTGACTCCGCAGAATCCCTGCAACATGGCACCACCAACGTTTAGTCTGGTACTTATTCACGGGATCCCTGAGTAGCTCTTGTGCTAGTCCACAATACCCTCACACCAGTTCCCGGACACGTCTGTGGTGGGAGGGCTTTGCCTCCTCCGTTTATAGGGTATACCTGTTACTGTAGGTTTTTCAAACTTGAATTTTAAAAGGTTTTTGACCCGTTTTGTGCTACCGTTTTTCCCTTTCTTTGGATTATGGCTCAACCTATTGCGATTCCAGCTCATTGCCGCACAGTGGTTACTAAACACTTGTTACAGCACGGAGTCCTCAATGAGGAGTCTCCTGTAGTTTTTGTAGTCGAAGCGGATCCTGCGCATCATTAGGAAGTGTTTTACTCCAAGGTTATGCTTCCCGCTGTGGATGCGAATGATAATTCTTTTCATGCTTATACTCCTGCCGCTGTGCCGGCAGCTTATCATCTTTATGCGGTTGTTGAAGTTCCTCTTACGGCCTGGGAGCACCAAATTTGGTTTAATGGCCCCCTACCTCATCCTCTTTCTTTTGTTTGTATGGGCCCCTTAAGTATTGATGTGTCTACATGGCCTGTTTTGGCCGGTTTTACTCCACATCCTAATTATCTTAATGCTAATTTGGCAGAGGTTTGTTTACTATATGGACAGGTGGTTCTCCTTTATCGACACCTGAACCAGTCTGTTGCCTGTGTTTTTCTGATGGCTACGCCCCCTGTGCAAGATGCACATGGTGGTGGTCTTGTTGTTAGCCCGGTTAATATTAATGCCCTGTTATTATTAATTTGGTAATGGGCAAATGTCCTCCGAATCGTGAGGACTTACCATTTTGGATTGCTCAGAAGATTGAGTAGCTTGACCCAGTTTTCCCTCTTACTGGTCCTGTAGAGAAACACAGGATCCTTACTATTTGCTTACCAAGTGGTCTTATTCCTCCTTTGGCCGACTGCAACACCTGGGGTCCGGTGTTTGCTTCTGTGTATACACTTTGTTATGGCACCCCCTCCATGAGCATTCTTCCGAGCGTTCCTAAGCAAGTACAGGATGAACATGGGGCAGGTCCTGCTCTAGATCTGGGGATGAAATTATAGGGTATTTTTCCCGTAGTCTCCAGAATTATCCTTTCTAATGTTAAAGGTGAAGCAGCGGCTTTGATGGTTCGTCACCGCCTTTCCGCGGTGCCTGACCTGGATCGGGATCGTGAGTTGCCGATTATTATTGCTGACGTTTATACGTCTTTGGGACGCAATCATTTGGTGGTTAGACCTTCTTGTCAGTCTGAGGGTAAGCCCCCTCCTGCAAAGGAGGGTCATCCAGTCTTTCCTAAAAAGAGTTGGGTCAAAAATAAGCAGCAACAGAAGCATAGGTTTCGTGGCGGTTCCCCGCCACCGGACACTTCTGAATGTAGATATGATTTACGTGATCGCTCAAAAATTTAAATTCCTGAGAGGTTCCCCTCGTTCTCCTCATTGCTTTCAGAAATTGTCTGATCAACAGTACGACCGAGGGGGAAGGCAGGATCGCACACAAGGCAAGTCCACACAACAGAAGCGGGACCCGCAGCACTCTTTTGATGTGAAAGTCAAGAGAGAGGAACCACCTCCATATAGAGCCCTATTTCAGAAGAAGAAAGTTGCCGCTTTAACAGCAAAATATGGCCCAGATGGTGAAAACCCTCTTCCTGGACAGGTGTTGGGTGGTGACTCTCCTCGACAGTGCGGTGGAAGTTACTTTAGTGTGCCAGACACTCCACCAATTTCTGGAGGCGAAAGCGACTGGCACCTTTGTGACAATCTGTTTTTTTGGATACAAAATGATTTTTGGGATTCTAAAGGTAGCACATGCTTTATGCCCGGGTGGCCGCTCTAAAGAGCATTTGCCACTTGAGCATGTTATCCATTCATTGGGACATCAATGTGCTGGAGCGCACGCTGTTGATAATTCGATGGCTCATGAATCATCCAAATCTGCAGTGGCCACACGTAAAGTAGCAGCAGTTACTAGGTCCATGACTAAAATTGACGATGATATTTTGGCGGCTATAGCCGCAACTAGGGAGGGTACTTCTTTTCCCCACGGTTTCCCTTTCCACTATACTTTCAGTTGACTACAGACAAACTACCATTTGTAACTATTCCTACAGTTGGTGATCGCTTGATTCTCAACAATGACTGCAGACTATCGCTTATTGTGGCCGCCCATGAAGGCATGGCTTCTGCTCACACAGGATTAGCGGCTACAATTTCTTTTTTACAGCAACTCCATTGGTGGCACAGTTTATATCAGCAGACTCACAAATATGTACTTTTTGTGATGTGTGTCAACAAATTAAGAGTTCTGCTGTTTTGAGTCCACCTCAGACTCATCTGTACATTTCTAATCATCTGTTTGGGTGTATTTATCTTGATCATGGCGGTCCTTTGACATCCAATTATGCTTTCAAATATATTTTAGTTGCAGTGGATTCATGCACTAGGTTCTTCTGAGTTTGGCTGCAGCGCTCTGCTGACGCTCGCTCTGATATAAAATTTGCATGTCTTTGTCGGGACTTATGCCTGTGGCACTTTCCAATCCGACCAAGGACCGGCTTTTGCCTCTAAGGCTTACCGTGATTCGATGAAGTCCATGGGAGTGCAGGTGCATTTCTTGTCTACATATAGGCCAAAGGGCAATTCTGTTGTCCAGCGGATGAACCGTGGCTTAAAGCAGTCTTTAACAGCAAGGGTATTGGGTACGAGCCGTTGCTGGTTGACTCACCTCTATGGGGTTCAACGTGCTCTTAATAATCTTCCATGAAGATCTGTGTGTGGGCGGACCCCGTATGAAATGCTCTTTGGCATTAAGGTGTTTGTTCCAGACCATGATGGTCTAGACGCTGTGGCGGCTGCCACAACATTTGACGTAGATAACCACTGTGCTGTATTACAGGATCTGCAAAAGAGTTGTGATGCTCTGGCAAAGACCCTTTGCCCTCAACTTTGCCAGCGGATGCAGCAGTTCTGATTCCTGTTTCTGGATGGCTCCAGAAAGTTGGTGATCGGGCTCGTGAAAAGGTCAATCAATCAAGGGGTTTAAAGCTTGCCACTCACCCGTGAGGGTCTCAAGTCCCTGGGGGGAGGGTGCAGCTCCGGTTCAGTCGAAGGTTCAGGTCTTGAGGCTCTTCCTGAAGGTGTGCAGAGTAGGGGAGCTTCTGATGTTGACTGGGAGTTCGTTCCAGGCTTTGTCCGCGATGTAGGAGAAGGCTCTTCCACCCGCTCTGGTTCTGCGAATGCGCGGGGTTTCTGCTAGAGCGAGGTCGGCAGAGCGGAGGTTTCTATTGGGTACGTGGAAGGAGAGTCTATTGTTGAGGTATTTGGGTCCGATGTTGTGGAGGGATTTGTAGGCGTGGGTAAGTAGCTTGAAAGTTACTCTCTTCTCGACGGGGAGCCAGTGCAGGTCTTCCAGGTGTTGGGTGATGTGCTCATGTCAGGGGATGCTGAGGACTAGTCTGGCCGCGGTGTTCTGGATGGTCTGTAGTTTGTGTAGCAGGGATTTGTTGATTCCAGCGTAGAGGGCCTTTCCGTAGTCCAGTCTGCTTGTTATGAGTGCGTGGGTGGCGGTCTTTCTGGCTTCGGGGGATCCACTTGAAGGTCTTGCGGAGGATGATGAGGGTGTTGAAGCAGGTGGAGGCCACGGCGTTGATCTGTCGGGTCATGGTGAGGGAGGAGTTGAGTAAGATGCCGAGGTTCCAGGTGTGGTCTGTGGGGATGGGGGGGTACCGAGGGCGGGGCCCACCAGGAGTTGTCCCAAGCTGAGGGGTGGGTCCAAGGACGAGGACTTCTGTCTTCTCCGAGTTGAGTTTCAGACAGCTGCTGCTCATCCAAGCTGCGACATCTTTCATTCCTTGGAAGCCTAGTCAGGTGGTTTCGGGGTCCTTCGTGAGGGAGAGGATGAGCTGGCTGTCGGCGTAGGATACAATGCTGAGTCCATGCTGTCTGACGATGGCGGCGATGGGGGCCATGTAGATGTTGAAGAGCGTGGGACTGAGCAATGATCCTTGTGGTACTCCGCAGTTGATCTCTGTGGGTTCGGAGAGTAAAGGCGGGAGTCTAATCCTTTTGGTTCTGCTGACGAGGAAGGAGCGGAGCCAGTCGAGGGCGGTTCCCTGTATTCTGCATCATGGAGTCTGGCTGCGAGCGTGCGGTGGGAGACGGTGTCGAAGGCTGCAGAGAGGTCGAGTAGGATGAGGGCTGCGGTGTGGCCTTGGTCGAAGAGCGTGCGGATGTCGTCTGTGGCGGCAAGGAGGGCGGTCTCGGTGCTGTGGTTGCTGCGGAATCCGGATTGGGAGGGGTCGAGGATGTGGTTCTCTTAGATGAAGTTTGTCAGCTGGGCACTGGCGATCTTCTCAGTCACTTTGGCGACGAAGGGAAGGAGAGAGATGGGTCGTTAGTCCTTCAGGTCTGTCGGGTCTGCAGAGGGTTTCTTGAGGAGGGGCTTGACTTCTGCCCGCCTCCAGTCATCGGGGAAAGTGCCGGATTCGAGGGATGCCTTGATGGTCCGTCGTAGCTCAGGCGCTATGGCGGCTCTGTGGAAGATGTGCGGAGGGCAGGTGTCCGTGGGGGCTCCTGAGTGAGTATTTTTCATGGTCGTGGTGGTATCTTCGGTGGTGACTGGGGTCCAGGCGGTGATGGTGGGCCGGCTATCGTCGAAGGAGGGAAGGGTGGTTTCTGGAGTCTGCTCTCTGAAGTTGTCGTAGAGGGCCTTGATTTTCAGGTGGAAGTAGGAGCCAAGCTTGTTGCAGAGGTCCTGGGAGGGAGTGACATCCGTTGCTTCGCTGGGGGTTTGGTGAATTGCTGGATGATGTTGAAGAGTTCCTTGAAGTTGCTGGAGTTGGTGAGGATTTTGTTCCGGATGAAGGTCTTCTTTGTGGATCTTATGCGTTGGTGGTATTCTGTCATGGCTTTTTTGTAGGTGGTCAGGTCTTCCGTGTTTTTGCTGTTTCTCCATCGTTTTTTGAGACGTCTGAAGGCGCGTCTGGCTTCTTGGAGGTCAGTGGTGAACCAGGTTGCCTTCAGGAGGCGTTCTCTATCGGTGGTGCGCAGGGGTGCGATCTTGTCCGCGCAGTTGGTGATCCAGCTGTGTAGTTCCTTAGCTGCAGAGTTGGCGTCGGTCGAGGCGGGGGGGTCGTCGATGAGGGTGGAGTTGAGGTGCTCCTCTGTGACCTTGCTCCAGTTCCTTCAGGGAGGGCGAGGAGTGGGTTTGAGAGCAGTGGCGGTGTTGAAAGAGAAGTGTACGCAGTGGTGGTCTGTCCAGAGGGGCTGCGTGGTGTGGCTCAAGCGGATGTTGTTCCCACCTGCGAAGATGGGGTCGAGGGTGTGTCCTGCCTTGTGGGTGGGGGTGTTGACGAGCAGTTTCAGTCCGATGTTGGCGAGGTTGTCCAGGAGGGCATTGGAGCTGGGGTTGTTTAGGTTGTCGAGGTGGATGTTCAGGTCTCCGATGAGTATGTAGTCCGTGGAGGCGATGGTGTGGGGTGCAATGAGGTCAGCAATAGTAGTGGCGAATGAAGCCCGAGGTCCGGGGGGGCTGTAGGTGAGGGTGCCGCGAAGAGTGGTTCTAGGGTTGGTCTGGATTGGAAGTGAAGGTGTTCAGTGGCGGTGGAGGAGTCGCTCGTGGTGGAGGTGGAGAGTCAGTGGGAGCTCTTGTGTGCAATCGCGAGTCCTCCTCCTGGGTGGTTGGGGCGGTCCTTTCTCTGGATCTTATAGCCGTCGGGAATGGCGGTGTCGATGTCGGGGGTGGAGGAGGCGTTGGGCCAGGTTTCCGTGAAGAAGGCGACGTTTGGCGAGAGGGTGTCGAGGAGGTCCCAGATCTCTATGGCATGTCTGTGTAGGGAGCGCACGTTGAGGAGGATGCACTTTAGGGCTTCGGTGGTGTTGGTGTCCGGCTTGGGGCGACGGCCGTGGTGGTGCAGAGGGTGGTGAAGGTTCGTCAGCAGCAGCGGCAGGAGAACTGGCCGAGGGTGGTGTTCGGTGTGGACAGCTGGCATTTGTTGTTCCTTCCGGGGTTGAGTGCAAGGAGAGCAGCTGAGTCGTAGTGGTGAGTGGTCGTGGAGCCAGGGTCCCTGGCGCTGGTCGTGGAGGGGCGCAGACGGGCTTGCCTTTGGCGTGCCTGCAGCGTATCCGTGGTGCGGCCGCCATTAAATTGGGAAAGGGGGCGGGAAGCGCAGATGGGAGGTGGGAACTGGCAGGGGGAGTGGCCGCAGGGGCAGCAGCAGCGGGAAAGGGAAATGGGCAGAAGTAAACAGAACAAACAGAGAGAGACAAAGGCAAACAAATAAAAATACAGAGGCACAATACCTAAAGACAGAAAAACAGGCACAAACCAGCACAGACAGCAGTGGAACCAGCAGAAGAGATAGGCTCTCCCACTGGACCACCAGGGATGAGGCGCAGGCAGGAGCCTGCGGGTGGAGGAGGGCCTCAACACCTACCTGCACAGAGCACTGCACAGGGCAGCGGCACTACCAGTGGAGCAGCAGGGAGAGAGAGCAGGTCTCTGACCAGTTGGCGATCAGGAAAGAATTTGGTCCCTCCTATCGTGCTCCTGTCCCAGTGCTTGGTCTTCAGGGTACCTGAACTGTGATTTTACCTCCACTACCTGGATACAAAGACAATCACTTTGTTTTAATTGAACATATCAAGTTACGCCATACGGCCAATACTCAATAGTATGCCTCGGAGTGTTCCACAATGGGATATTCCATTACAGCCTGTGAGCTCCGTTTCTTTTGATTCTCCCCGGCTGCCGGAGGGGGATGTTAAGTCTTCACTTGACCAGCTATCAGTTTTACCTTCTTCACATTTCACAATGGAAATCATTTATTCTGATCCACCACTCGAGTCCCCAGCCGAAGTGCAAGCCTCAAGTGTACATCCAGAATCCCAGCCACCGTTATTTCAGTTGAGTTCTTCTGGTTACTATATCGATCAAGATCATTTTCCATTGGACACTTCTTTGTTGTCTTCCATTCTATCCCCACCACCAGCGCAGATTTGTGTTTTCATTGCTTGGCTAAAACACACTTATCTGGTTCCTCCTTGGACTTATATCTGGATCGTGTTTTCCATGGTGTTTCTGTTCATGTGGATTGTAATAGTGACTGTGTTTTTCCTTTTGATTAATGGCCACTTCCTTCCAGAATGTTCTGCTGTAGAACTTGTCAACGGGGTGTTGGCCCCACATTCGACCTCGCATAAAATGAAGAGAGATCAGTCCTTTGTTAACATTTCAGTGGTCTCTGTCACTGATGATATTGTATGGGATAAAGTACCATTTGATGTATTTAGTCCTACGGAGACCTTGCAGATACCATATGTATTCGGTGTTTTATGGGTGACGTGATAATACCAGGGTCACAGTCGGACGATTGTGATGTTAATGCTGTTAATTCTATGTTTTTTCCGAATTGCAATATTATACTGTTTTTGATACACAAATTTATACTTGAATTCTGCTAACTATGCCGATTTGTTTTGATATCAACATTATGGACATCATTTCTTGCTTGGAGCAAATGGACAGCATCTCCAATGTAATTATACCTAATGGGAACATTGCCCCATTCCAACCCAAGGTAGTTCCAATACACAAAAAAAGGAAGTATACTTATTTTACCAGTTATAACCTTTCGGATCTGGTGTCATATTATTTTTAATTGGTTCCCAGTTTTTCAAACAAATATATGCTCACCCAGACCAAATTGATCCATGCATCTAATTGTATTGACAACTTAGCCCTGAAGGGTTACGATTATTGGAAAGACAATATTGATTTGAAAACAGTATGGGGTACAAAGTCATGGCAAGTCCAAGGTACTGAATCTTTATTCCGTGCATGTCTGAGACCTGCTCAAATATTTTTCGTAATGACACGGTCCAACAGACTACCTGTCTGGGATTGAATACTCCCACCATTCCATCGTTAGCTCGTTTTGATAACTGGCAGTCTTCTACAAATTATACTAACGATCAACTAAATGATATAAGAAACGGTTCATTTAATTCTTCTATGATAATTCAAACAGGTTGGGCTTTGTGACTGACGAACACAAATGTTTGTCATTCTCGCTTCATGAATACTACTTCAGGATTTACATTACACAGACCTGATCCATGTTATCCACAAATTCCCCATTCCGATACTGTTACTACTTACTCTGTAGGTAAATTATGTCAACAATGGTTAGAACATTCTACATTGTCTGCTGTGAAAACAACATCTTTCCCTCCTATCGGAAGACATAAACCTTTCTGACTTTCTTTTGGGTCCAAAATCTCCCAGTTCAAAACAATTTTTTTATGCTGCATATAATGAAATATGGAAATTGTCACAATTGGAAGCTGCTGTAAGTTTATGCCAAATTGATCAGGATAATTTAATAAAGTGCTTGCTGTTGTCGATAACAGTATTAATACGTTATCATCTCGTATTCACGCTTTATATAATGTTGTGTCTTCTGTTATTGATATTGTACAAAATGAAGTGTCTACCTTGTATCATGGTCAATATCAATTTAGATCACTTATGCAATTTGGTTGGACAATGCAAATGCTTAAAAATGGGCACATACCTTGGCATTACCTGAAATGTAGCGCATTGTTCTTACCATTCAATTTAACACGCAAGCAGCATTTAACCCTTTCGCTGCTAGGCCTTTGTCCCCCCCTGTGCTAAGCCTTTTGTAGGCGTTTTGGGGTAGTTTGTGCTTAGGCCCCTGTAACTTTTTGTCCACATACGTAAATGTGCGCCCTTTTCTTCCAACATCATGGGGGTTTTAAAGGTTCCCAGGGTTTGTGGATTCTCCTGGAGGAAACCCAGAAATTAGCCAAAATACAGCTGAATTTTGTTTTTATTTTAAGAAGAAAGCGTCTGGTTTTTCCCTTGCAAATGGTATCAACAAAGGGTTTGTGGTGCTGAAATCATCATCTTTCCAGCTTTCAGGGACAAGCAGACTTTTGTCAGAAAACCAACATTTTTTTACACAGTTTTGGAATTTTACTGGGACATAGCCTATTTTTGCTACTTTTTCTGCTTTCAACCTCCTTCCAGTTAGTGGTAGAAATGGGTGTGAAAGCAATAATGGATCCCGTAAAGCTATACATTTCTGAAAAGTAGCCAAAATTCTGAGTTTAGCAAGGGGTCATTTGTGTAGATCCTTCAAGGTTTTTTTTTATATAAACTAACAGTTGAAAATAAGAAAAATTGAAAATTAGTTGAAAAAAAACAGCCATATCTGCCAGCTTTTTCACCTGTAACTTCTTTTAAGTATGACAGATTTTTTAAAGCAATAGACCGTTTCATCCCCTGGACACTTCTAGTTGTGGGGATATATAGGACTTGTAGGTTCACCCAGACCCCAAGGAACCCAGAGGCAATAACTGAGCAGCGTCTTGCAGTGGTTTTTCATTGTGTACCGGGTATATAGCAATTCATTTGGTAAAATATAAAGAGTGAAAAATAGGTATCAAAGACACCTATGTATTTCCGAAATAAGAACAAAATATAGAGTTTAGAAACAGTAGCTATTTGCACATCTCTGAAATTGTGGGTACCCATACTAGCCTGTAAATTGTAGGACATTTTGAAAGTGATTTTTTTTTACACATTGTCTTACAATAGGAAGGCAGAAATGCATAGAAGGTCAGTAGGTAATAACAGTTGCTCTACAATTCTGAGTTTCCCTAAGTCTCCCGATAAAAATGGTACCTCACTTGTGTGGGTAGGCCTAGTGCCCACAACAGGAAACGGCCCAAAACGCAACATGGACACACCACATTTTTACAGTGAAAACAGACCCATTTTTTGCACAGTGCCTAGCTGTGGATTTTGAACCCTAGCTCTGCCGGCACCTAGAGAAAACTAGCAAACCTATACATTTTTTAAAAGAAAACACCCAGGGGAATTCAGGATGGGGTGACTTGTGTTGCTCTCACCAGGTTCTGTTACCCAGAATCCTTTGCAAACCTCAAACTTTGTAAAAAAAAAAAAACATTTTCCTCACATTCCTGTGATGGAAAATTCTAGAATCTGCGTGGATCCTCAAAATTCTACCCACCCCGCGTTCCCCAAAGTCTTCCGATAAAAATGGTACCTCACTTGTGTGGGTAGGCTTAGTGCCCGCGACAGGAAATGGCCCAAAACACAACGTGGACACACCACATTTTTACAGTGAGAACTGACCCTTTTTTGGCAAAGTGCCTAGCTGTAGATTTTGAACCCTAGCTCTGCCGGCACCTAGGGAAACCTAGCAAACCTATACATTTTTGGAAACTAGACACCCGGGGGAAACGTTGGGGGGTCCACGCAAGCCATACCTCGCTAGACTCCCCCGGGTGTCTAGTTTTCAGAAATGTGGGGGTTTGGTAGTTTCCCAAGATGGCTGCTGAGCCCGGGGCTAAACATCCAGGTGACACCCCTTGCAAAACCACGTTGTTTTGTGATAAGTAATTTTGATGTCTCTTCAATAAGTTTTGGGCCCTTGCCTGTCGCGGGTACTTGGCCCACCCACGCGAGTGAGGTACCATTTTTATCGGGAGACCTGGGGGAAGGCTGGGTGTTAGGAAATTTGTGTCAGCCCGGTGATCCCACAACTTTCCCACACAGAAATTTGAGAAACGTGATTTTTTTCAGCTAATTTTGAGGTTTGCAGGGGATTCTGGGTAGGAAAATGTTGAGGGGTCCACGCAAGCCATACCTCGCTGGACTCCCCAGGGTGTCTAGTTTTCAGAAATGTGTGGGTTTGGTAGTTTCTCTAGATGGCCGCTGAGCCCGGGGCCAAAAACCCAGGTGACCCCCCCTTGCTAAACCAGGTTGTTTTGTGATAGGTAATTTTGATGTCTCCTCAATACGTTTTGGGCCCTTGCCTGTCGCAGGTACTTGGCCCACCGATGCGAGTGAGGTACCATTTTTATTGGGAGACCTGGGGGGAATGCTGGATGGTAGGAAAATTGTGGTTTTTCTGATACCAGAATATTATGGCGCAGTAATGCAAGAAAAGGTCTGCATGGCATTGTGAGTAAAAAAACTTGTGATAGGCACAGCACCCAGCAATCCCCATTTGTTTGGTTTACAGAAATATCTAAAGTTGGTAAATGTTCCCTAGAGACAGACTACACCTTAGCACAGAAAGACAGATGAGACAAATATGACTGCCTATCCATCTGTTCCTCAAGTACACACACATACTGGTTGGATTTGGCACAAGGGTGAGTGAAAGGTTCAAAATGTATATTTTATTAATAAGAGATTTCACAAAAAGGAAATGCACTGTTAATAATTAAAAGGTTAAAAACCTGAACCAATGACTCACAGCTCGTGAGCTGTAAAGCCACGACAAGACACCAACCTCTTTACAGGTCATTCACACACCTTTCATACTTGACACACACTTTCACACCACCAGCTGCGGCCCCAGCACATTACAACACTCACATCAACAGACAATGTGGAGACAATGTACACCATAGCAGAGAGAGACAGAAAAGACAAATATTACTTCAAAACAAACAATTCCTTAAGTACACACACATACTGGTTGGATTTGGCACGAGGGTGAGTGAAGGTTCAGAGCGTAAAATTCTAATAACAAGAGATTTCACAAAAGGAAATGCACTGTTAATAATTAATTTTATACGTGACACACAAGACCATTCACACTGCCAGCCGCGGGCTCAGCACATTACAACATTCACATCAACAGACATCGCCATTCAAGGGCCCATCACTTTTATACGCTCACATGACTGACACAGCAATCACACCGGCTGGTGGTTGACATAGTGGGTGTAGTGGGGTTTGGCTAGCAGAGTGTGTAATGACCAGCAGCAAGTCACTACTCACACACCATCAGCCAAATGGCAGCCCACGCACACTGCCAGCCAAGCACCAGTCCACCGACACCACCAGCCACGCGCCAGCCCACGCACACCGCCAGCCAAGCGCCAGCCCACTCACACCGCCAGCCAAGCGCCAGCCCACGCACACCGCCAGCCAAGCGCCAGCCCACGCACACAGCCAGCCAAGCACCAGCCCACTCACACCACCAGCCAAGCGCCAGCCCACGCACACCGCCAGCCAAGCACCAGCCCACTTACACCACCAGCCAAGCGCCAGTCCATGCGCAGCACCAGCCAAGAGCTAGTCCACGCACACTGTCAAGTTTTTTTTTTAACAAGAAAGAAAACACAAACCTATTGGAACTAGATACAAAACTATAACTACAAACACAACAGCGGTAAGTAAAGACATCATTCTAATGCCAACCGTGAAACTGAACAACAAATAAAAATCCATACAGACCAGGCAGTACACTATTAGACTCACGGTTGCTCCCAAAATCTCTTTTGAGTGTAATACAATCTGAAACATGTGAGCACACACAGCCCAGGATTAGAAGGACAATCAGCACAGTGCATACGACTCCTTCCGCATACCTCTTCGCAAACAGACTCTACGGGCCAGATGTACGACCATTTTATTTGGCGCCTCGCAATTTGCGACTAATTGCGAGGCGCAAATTGCGAGGCGCAAAATAAAATGTACAACAGTGTGTCTAACACTGTTTGCGATTCCCAATGGGGCCGCAAATTGCTAGGCTCATTAATATTAATGAGCCTCTCGCAATTTGCGAGCCCATTGGGAATGACAGGCCCTCCCAGGGATGGTGGCCTGCTGGGCTCAGCAGACCACCATATCTGGGACTGCTTTTAAATAAAGCAGTTTTTTTTTTTAAATGCAGCCCGTTTTCCTTAAAGGAAAACAGGATGCATTTAAAAAAAAAAAAAAGAAACGTTTTCGTTTCATTGTTTAAGGGCAGGCAGTGATCCTTGGGACCACTGCCTGCCCTTAAAAATATTTTCGCATGCATTTGCAAAGGGGAAGGGGTATGGGGACCCCTTCCCATTTGCGAATGCATTACCACCTACTTGAAGTAGGTGGTAATTGCGAGTGTTTTGCGACCGCAATTGCGGTTGCAAAACATTAGTACATGGTTTTGAGACTCGCTATTTGGAAGGGAACGCCCCTTCCAAATAGCAAGTCGCAAAACCTATTTAGCGAGTCGCAAATAAATAGCGACTCGTTAAATAGGCTTTGTACATGGCCCATGATGTTTTTGCATGCGCAAACGGGTTCGCAAACCCGTTTGCGCATGCAAAAACGCATCGTAAATCTGGCCCTACATCTCTTACAGGGATTGTTTTTTTGGGGCAATCTTTCAATCTAGCCACATTCCCCACCACTCCAACTCTAGGAACACTTGCCTGTTCCATTACAACAAGGCTGCATATCACAGACTCCTGAAACCGATCAAAAGTCATCTTTTTCTCTGGAGAACACTCTTTGATCACAACAAAAGCATGAAAAGTTGCTAAATTGAAAAGATGGATGGCCAACTTCTTATACCAAATGTACGCCTTACGAATAGCAGTGTAAGGTTCCAACCTCTGATCTACTCTATCGACACCACCCATGTGCTTATTGTAGTCTGCAATGCACACCGGTTTGCGCTCTTCAGCAACCTGACCCCTAAACAGCCACAAGTAAAGTACTTTCATCATGGATGGTAGTCAGCATGTACACATCCCTCCTGTCCACAAGTTTCGCAGCTAGCAGTTCATCACTAAGCAAGGCACTGCCCCCTCTGAAGCTTTTTGCAAACAAGCTATTTTGGGTAACCTTTACGGTTAGAGCAGATTGTGCCACAAGCAAGAGTGTCCACTTTGAACAGTTCCCTAAACATTTGCACAGCAGTGTAGAAGTTATCTAGGTACAAATGGTTACCTTTGTTAAAAAGTCCTCTAGCAAGTCCCCAAACAATTTTCTCTGAAACTCCTAAAGTGGACGGACAACCAGGAAGGACAATAGTGGAATCTCTACCAGTGTACACCCGGAAATTATAGACATATCCTGTCCTACTCTCAGACAACATATACATCTTAATTCCATAACATGCCCTCTTGCTAGGAATGTACTGTCTGAAAAACAAATGGCCCTTGAATAGGACCAAAGACTCATCAGCAGCTATTTCTTTCCCTGGAGTATAGATTTCTGAAAATCGATCTACAAAATGATCAAGAACAGGCCGAATCTTAAAAAGACGGTCACAGTCAGGGTGATCTCGTGGCAACGCCGAAGCATTATCAACAAACTACAGCATCCGAAGCACAAGTAAATACCGTATGTATCAGTGTGGGGTTTTTAGTATTGACAGGAATAATGGCGCTCAAGCTAATTCGCGCTGAGTTTATGTTATACTAGGAGTGTGAACGGTGCAAACCAGGTCAGGGGATATGCCCTAAAACCCCCGTGATGGTATGGATAGAAATCCACACAAATGAAGTAGGTACAGTCCCGGGCACACGTAACGAGGATATAATATCAGGAGAAATGTCTCATACTGCAGAAATGTAGAGGGTCTACACCAGAATGATAATCATAGGTGTTTAATATAGTAACAGAGCATAAGCAACCAGCCAAAACAAAAGCAACCAGCCGACACGTGTTTCGTCACAAAGGGTAGTAACCCGTGACTCTTCAGGGCTGAAAGGCGGTGCCAACAAGGTGGATTCAAGTGACCGTTCAAGAATCCAAAACGGCAATGAGGAGCAGTGCGAACCACGGTAGGTGGACTACTGCCAAATGTAAGGAAAAGAAGACGGATATCGCCGGGCGGCGGATAAGCCAATGAGGACTATTGACCTTCAGAAAAGTCGATGCAGTCTATAGAATTAGGCGTGCCAGGTCAGTAGTCCAGGACGACAACGGCGGATGCGCCGGAGTACAGGAAACTGGGAGAAGTGTTGTTCAGGAAGGAAAATGGTTCCGGAAGATGGCCGCTGGAAAATGGTTCCGGAAGATGGCCGCTTGGAAAATGGTTCCGGAAGATGGCCATCTTCCGGAACCATTTTCCTTCCTGAACAACACTTCTCCCAGTTTCCTGTACTCCGGCGCATCCGCCGTTGTCGTCCTGGACTACTGACTTGGCACACCTAATTCTATATTCCCCCCTGTGCTACTTAGCACTTGGTTAATCTCGTCGCCACAGACTGCATCGACTTTTCTGAAGGTCAATAGTCCTCATTGGCTTATCCGCCGCCCGGCGATATCCGTCTTCCTTTCCTTACATTTGGCAGTAGTCCACCTACCGTGGTTCGCACTGCTCCTCATTGCCGTTTTGGATTCTTGAACGGTCACTTGAATCCACCTTGTTGGCACCGCCTTTCAGCCCTGAAGAGTCACGGGTTACTACCCTTTGTGACGAAACACGTGTCGGCTGGTTGCTTTTGTTTTGGCTGGTTGCTTATGCTCTGTTACTATATTAAACACCTATGATTATCATTCTGGTGTAGACCCTCTACATTTCTGCAGTATGAGACATTTCTCCTGATATTATATCCTCGTTACGTGTGCCCGGGACTGTACCTACAAGTAAATACCGATCACAACTCATAATTGCAGGAAATTTGGCCGTTGCCATCAATGGACTGGAAGACCAATGGACGGCTTCCTTATCAAGCCCATCAAAAAAGTGAAACCCAAAAACTTCTTCAACTCATCCAGATTTGTGGGAGTCCATCGGGTAGCTCTAGAGTGGGGCCTAAGTCTGTCACCGTTGTCCCTCAAATACTGCTCAGCATACAAATTAGTCTGCTCAACAATCATCCATAAACAACTGAAAATCTATATAGGCAAAAAAAAAAACAATTCACTCTACACCCTGCATCACCATTAAAGGCAGGCAAGACCGGCTGAACCATGTTTGGTTCAATCCTGAGTCCAGCACTTCCAATGGGAAGCCTTGCAGCCCCAGGCTGCAATCCAGATGCATCTTGCTGCACCATCGACACATCAGTGTCCTCCTCTAAAACAGGCACTTCAGACACACTGAGAGTAGCTTCATCCGCACTGAGAGTAGCTTCATCATCAGATGATTCCTTGTGGACAGAAAACTCACTGCCAGAATCTTGCACTTCCTCCTCTCCCTCAGATGCACTGTCAGACTCATAATCATGCAAAACACATAATCATAATCATGGTCAGAGGAAGATTCAAAAAGCATACCAACCACCTGCTGAGCATTAATTCTGCGGCTAGCCATAATCCTTACTAACAAAGGTAACTTGTCAAACAAGTCAACAACAACAAACACTTTGTAGAATAAGTAATAAACAAAATGTGGCTTTATCACAAAGAACTATAATCTCCAAAACTATACCACTCACTTGTCAGAAGCAGATAGACTCACCACCACCTACTCTGCACAGACACAGAAAGGACCAACAATATCCCACTAAAAAAGAAAAGAAAATTACACATAAGACAACGCAAAAGACATCGCAAAGAATTTCACACTCAAAACACAAACTAAATATGCTGCTGTTAGACACCACTTACAAAAAATTCACTTGTGCATGACAATAATACTCATTTGGAGTAAACACAACAAAAAATGTTTTTCTTACCAAATAAATGCAACTACGCAAAACTGCATATCGACCACTGCTGAAACCGCAAACAAGAACAAAAAGCTTTGCACTAGAATAAAAAGGAGAAATAAAACATTACAATCACATATGCAAATAATGAACCAGTCCACACACAATCCACCAGTCAATCTGGGGGGTAGATGGGCCTTGAAGCACAAGGCCGATCTGCCCCCAAGGGGGGCAGAAACAGCCAAAATATTCACCCCTGTAAAAGGGGAACGGCCCTTGCCCAAGAGGCCGCTCCCCAAAAACATTTTTTTAAAACCTGGTGTCTAGTGGCTTCAGCCCCCCTTGGGGACAGATGGGCCTGAAAACATATGGCCTATCTGCCCCAAGGGGGTCAGAAAAGGCCACAATATTCACCCCCATAAAGGGGAGCGACCCTTGCCCAAGGGGTCGCTCCCCACAAACATTTATATTAAAAAAAAAAACCCTGGTGGCCTAGTAGGCCATCTAAAATATATTTGGGCTGATCTGCCCCCCCAGGGCCGCAGAATCAGCCACACAAAATGCCCCCCAAAGGGGAGCGACCCTTGGCTAAGGGGCCGCTCCCCACAAACATTTATATATAAAAAAAAATCCTTGGTGGCCTAATGGGCCATCTAAAACTATTTTGGGCCAATCTGCCCCCCAGGGGGGCAGAAACGGGCACACAAAATGCCTCCCAGAGGGGAGCGACCCTTGCCCAAGGGGCCGCTCCCGGCATGCATTACAAATCAAAATAAACAAACTAAAACAAAAGAAAATCCTGGTGTCTAGTGGGCTTTCCTGCTACGCGATCGTGCAGCAGGAATGCTCAAAGAGGCATCAGAGGAAAGGAAACCCTTTCCTTTCACCCGATGCCTCTTTAATCACAAAATCCCCCCTCCACAAGGAGAAACTCACCTTCTCCTGGACGTGCTGGAAGCAAATGGCTTCGAGCGCGTCCAGTTTCATCTAATGATATCGGCGCGAGATGTGCGCTGACGTCATTAGATGACGTGGAGAGGGATGCGGGGGACAGCGGAAGCACTTGCGCTGTCCTCCCCGGTGGGGGCAGCATGAAGGGTGGCCCACGGGGGGAGCACCAGCGCTTCCCCCCACGGGTAGTTGCTAGGATGGCCAGGAGCCTACCTAAGCACACGCCCACTGTGACTCAGGACGGCTCCCCGCCGTCCTGAGCACGGAAGGGATTAGTGGCTAGAAAAGATGCTAGTTACACCATGCTACATATAGAAAAACTTGAACAGCTTCCTTCACTGTAGCAGAAACTCATTCTGCAGTTTGGTTAATACACAGGGTTATCTCGTTGCCTATCTCGATGTTTCAGTTTACTGCCTTATGAAACACTTCCCTATTGGTAGCTATGAATCCCTTGGTAGCAGTTACGTACATGAGTTGTGGTCCCTGCCTTTTACCTATCACTGTCAACGGGCTGAAAGGGACGTTTTTCTAATGGGAGAAGAATGCAACCCCACTGCTGGTCATTTCCTTGTGTGTCAACAAGTAAAAATTCACAGTGCCTGCAATGTTTATGCCCCTAATTTGGCTTCTTATTTAGAAGGAACTCCTGTTCCCGCTATTATTCCCACTCTCGCATTGCTTTTGAATGGCGGTTATCTAGTCCTTACTAATCAGGACTGTTGTGGTTTACTGGCGGGAATCCCGTATGTGGTGACTGTTTCCCAGTTTGTTACTTGTTGCAGTAACGCCCTGTTTCCCTCCCCACATGGGAGTTTAATTAGCTCATTGTGTTCTTCCATTCCAAACCTGAAAACAGATTTCAATAAGCTATGCAGACTCAAAGCGCTTTTGTTTCAACAAGAAGTGGCTCTCACGTCAGCTCATGAGACCTTTGAATTGCAGGTGGCCCGAACGTCTAGTGAAATACAATCATTGCTAAACACAAATCTCCCCCTACATTTCAGGGAATTAATACATCAAATATTTAATGCGTCTGCTACAGCAGGCCTAGCCAATTTTTTTAAACCTGTGGGCTCCGGCCTCGTGACTTCATTTCAAACTATTTTTGGAATAATCCCATACATTCTATTTTTTCCAGCGTGTTCGGTGAGTTCCCGCTGTTGCTCCTCTTGATTTGCAGCATCATTGTACTATTCCTTCTCTCCTGCAATGGCTGCTCCATCTGTGGTCCTGCCCGGACAGGAACAGTTGCAGCTGTACCATGAACGAATGTGACAACTTTTTGGAATGGTGCCGTTAGAAGCTCTAGATGCTGACTTCTGTCTGACGTTCCGATATGCGTACTTCACCTGTGTGCAACCTGTTTCATTTGATCCGGTGCCCCTTCCGATGGGCCCTGGATGTCTGCCCATCACACACTGCCCTGGATTTCGAACTGTTGATGGGTCCCTTAGAGGCCCATAACCAGGACTTTTCCTTTGGTATGCAGCGTGTGTATAATCCATCATTGGGTCCAGTGGCTGGAATCAATCCCTGTGCACATGCACAACGTCTCTTGGATTTGAGTTTTATTGAAGTCAACACAGATTCTCCTTGGTCCTAGCGACAACTAGATATGAAGAGCATGTCTGCTCCTTCGACCTGCTCAATTGGATGGCTGCACTATTTACTCTGGAAGGTTTGGATAGGTTACTGGAAATAATGGCGTTCCACTTGGCATCCTACATCCTGGGCCCTGAAGATACGCTGTAATTGGCTATATTCTTGCACACAAAACTTTCCTTCTTATTCAACCATACGTTTGTGCAGACACTCTCCGACAGCACCAGGTAATGCGCTTTGGTTCTGCTTATAACCTGACTTCTATTGTGGTTTTGCGCTGCTGTCCTGACCAAGGGGAGGGTGTCATATGTCCCATGTAGGCCATTTTTGTTTTCCCTAGGTCAGCATGAGCCCGTTGCAGACGGTCCTCTGCTTTGCGCACATTACTACACAAACACATTTTGCTTCGTGCCACACTGTACTTCCACACAGAACATGCTGTTGTTTTTGCATCTGTTCTTTCCTGAGATTTAATCTGAACAACGCAGACAAGGTCAAACAACAATGCCCCTTGTTATTCCGTTCTGGTCAGGCCCGGGCACTCAGACAAAATACGCAGATGCAACTGGGAACAGGTTCTTTTGTCAGAGAGGGATCTTTCCAGGGAAGAGTGTGACGGCACCTGTGATGTAGAACTTGCATCTATATATACTAAGGTACGGGGTCTGCTGCTAACATCCAGAGATCTTTTGAGATATAATCATTTTGCTTCTGTAGAAGGGGAGGAGGTTAGGCTACACTGTTGTATATAATGACAGCACCTTTTATGATTTACGGACTACTTGCTATGCTAACCGTATTTGTGTTAAGCATTTTTCTACTTGTTGTGGCACGTATACTGCATACTAGAGCACGATAGTTAAAATAAACTGTTTGAACTTTTCTCGTGTCTCTGTCAGATCTTATTGTGGACTAGTACGAGAGTGAGAGCGAAAGGGTGTGTCCTGCAACTGCGATTCCCTAGAGAGTCGGAAGTATTGTGTTCTGGGGTGTCTGATCACTTGTTCCTCTGTGAGTGAGTAGGAGGGCAAGTGAGACACTATAGCTAGTCGGTCCCGGGCTCATGGGTACTCAGGTGGTAGGATGACTCAGTCTCTGCCTACTAAGGTTCCATGATCGCGAGCATAGTTCTGTGACTACGCAGAATCCCTGCAACAGGTTGAACCAGTGTCAGGTGATGAGGGTTTTGCCGAGCTTTCCATGCAGCGGCTCAGCTCCTGGTCCATTAGCGATCGTCTTCCGTCTTCTGCTTCGGTCCGTTGAATCTTAGTGCCAGGTTTGGGGGAGCCACCTACCTACTAAATTTAGGAGGCATTTTAGGGAGTAGCAGGTAGGGCCAATGGGCACCTTACCTGGGGTGCCTACACCCGCTATTATGCCACCCTCCTGTGGGAGGGGCATAGACCTAGCCTTGATTGGAGGGGTCCCACTATCTTCAAGATGGCAAGGACTGAAAGTTGTGCTTCACCTCGCTTCCCCCACCTGAGGGGTGGGGTTCGCAGTGATGGGCACATCTCCTTTTTTAATTTTCCCACTGCTTTTCCCGCCCAAAGTGGGGGTGTAAACAAGGGCTGCCATCTGCTGCTAGCAGCAGACGCTGGGAGGGGTCGCATTACAAAGGCAGCAGGCCTTTGAAGCTTCCTTATTCTATCCTGCGGGAGGAGACATGACACCTCTGCCCAGGATGTACATTATTTCTGGTCCCAGAGAGCAGGGGCTCTCAACACAGGGGTCCAGAAACATGTCTGGTGGGGTCCGGCTGCCTACAGATGGTCAGAGACCACACCAGGGTTGGTAGTAAGTCAGGGGGCACCTCTGAGGTGCCCTCTGGGTACATGATACAATGCACCCCCCACTGGCATCAGTGTGGCTTTATAGAAAGGAGTAGTTTGGTACAAAACACTCCTATATTTATTGAAGACAGTATGGTACTGTGTGACTCGAGGTGTCAAGTTCCCAGCCCCTGTACTCTCTATAGCAAAAGACACACAATTGATGGACGAAATGCAGAACAAATCAAAACATTCACCCCCATTCAAGAGATCTGGGTTAAATCCATCATTCTTTTGCTCACCATGCCACCCCAGTTTAGACCTGGCGATATGCAAATCAGTCTTGACCCTGTGCCTCATGGGAACAGTCCAGCCCGAACTGCCACGCCAGGTCCTCCCTGGACCAGAAACAAGCATCCTAGGACCGGTTTCGGGGTTTCACCCCTCATCAGCCAGGATAGCTTGATTTCAGTGGCACAGTGAGCCCGGGAACCACGTCTGGGCGTACCCGGTGCACTTAGGGCGAGATAGCAAAAGACACACAACTGATGGACGGAATGCAGAACAAATCAAAACATTCACCCCAGTCAAGAGATCTGGGTTAAATCCATCATTCTTTTGCTCACCATGCCACCCCAGTTTAGACCTGGCCATATGCAAATCAGTCTTGACCCTGTGCCTCATGGGAACAGTCCAGCCTGAACTGCCAAGCCAGGTCCTCCCTGGACTGGAAACAAGCATCCTAGGACCGTTTTCGGGGTTTCACCCCTCATCAGCCAGGATAGCTTGATTCCAGTGGCACAGTGAGCCCGGGACCCACGTCTGGGCATACCCGGCGCACTAAGGGCGAGATAGCAAAAGACACACAATTGATGGACGGAATGCAGAACAAATCAAAACATTCACCCCCAGTCAAGAGATCTGGGTTAAATCCATCATTCTTTTACTCACCATGCCACCCCAGTTTAGACCTGGCCATATGCAAATCAGTCTTGACCCTGTGCCTCATGGGAACAGTCCAGCCCGAACTGCCAAGCCAGGTCCTCCCTGGACTGGAAACAAGCATCCTAGGACCGGTTTCGGGGTTTCACCCCCTCATCAGCCAGGATAGCTTGATTCCAGTGGCACAGTGAGCCCGGGACCCACGTCTGGGCATACCCGGGCACTTAGGGCGAGATAGCAAAAGACACACAATTGATGGACGGAATGCAGTACAAATCAAAACATTCACCCCCAGTCAAGAGATCTGGGTTAAATCCATCATTCTTCTGCTCACCATGCCACCCCAGTTTAGACCTGGCCATATTCAAATCAGTCTTGACCCTGTGCCTCATGGGAACAGTCCAGCCCGAACTACCAAGCCAGGTCCTCCCTGGACCGGAAACAAGCATCCTAGGACCGGTTTTGGGGTTTCACCCCTCATCAGCCAGGATAGCTTGATTCCAGTGTCACAGTGAGCCCGGGAACCACGTCTGGGCATACCCGGTGCACTTAGGGCGAGATAGCAAAAGACACACAACTGATGGACGGAATGCAGAACAAATCAAAACATTCACCCCAGTCAAGAGATCTGGGTTAAATCCATCATTCGTTTGCTCACCATGCCACCCCAGTTTAGACCTGGCCATATGCAAATCAGTCTTGACCCTGTGCCTCATGGGAACAGTCCAGCCCGAACTGCCAAGCCAGGTCCTCCCTGGACTGGAAACAAGCATCCTAGGACCGGTTTTGGGGTTTCACCCCTCATCAGCCAGGATAGCTTGATTCCAGTGGCACAGTGAGCCCAGGACCCACGTCTGGGCATACCCGGCGCACTAAGGGCGAGATAGGAAAAGACACACAATTGATGGACGGAATGCAGAACAAATCATAACATTCACCCCCAGTCAAGAGATCTGGGTTAAATCCATCATTCTTTTGCTCACCATGCCACCCCAGTTTAGACCTGGCCATATGCAAATCAGTCTTGACCCTGTGCCTCATGGGAACAGTCCAGCCCGAACTGCCAAGCCCGGTCCTCCCTGGACCGGAAACAAGCATCCTAGGACCGGTTTCGGGGTTCACCCCTCATCAGCCAGGATAGCTTGATTCCAGTGGCACAGTGAGCCCGGGACCCACGTCTGGGCATACCCAGGCACTTAGGGCGAGATAGCAAAAGACACACAATTGATGGACGGAATTCAGAACAAATCAAAACATTCACCCCCAGTCAAGAGATCTGGGTTAAATCCATTATTCTTTTGCTCACCATGCCACCCCAGTTTAGACCTGGCCATATGCAAATCAGTCTTGACCCTGTGCCTCATGGGAACAGTCCAGCCCGAACTGCCAAGCCAGGTCCTCTCTGGACCGGAAACAAGCATCCTAGGACCCGTTTCGGGGTTTCACCCCTCATCAGCCAGGATAGCTTGATGCCAGTGGCACAGTGAGCCCGGGACCCACGTCTGGGCATACCCGGCGCACTTAGGGCGAGATAGCAAAAGACACAAAATTGATGGACGGAATGCAGTACAAATCAAAACATTCACCCCCAGTCAAGAGATCTGGGTTAAATCCATCATTCTTTTGCTCACCATGCCACCCCAGTTTAGACCTGCCATATGCAAATCAGTCTTGACCCTGTGCCTCATGGGAACAGTACAGCCCGAACTGCCAAGCCAGGTCCTCCCTGGACCGGAAACAAGCATCCTAGGACCGGTTTCGGGGTTTCACCCCTCATCAGCCAGGATAGCTTGATTCCAGTGGCACAGTGAGCCCGGGAACCACGTCTGGGCATACCCGGTGCACTTAGGGCGAGATAGCAAAAGACACACAATTGATGGACGGAATTCAGAACAAATTAAAACATTCACCCCCAGTCAAGAGATCTGGGTTAAATCCATCATTCTTTTGCTCACCATGCCACCCCAGTTTAGACCTGGCCATATGCAAATCAGTCTTGACCCTGTGCCTCATGGGAACAGTCCAGCCCGAACTGCCAAGCCAGGTCCTCTCTGGACCGGAAACAAGCATCCTAGGACCCGTTTCGGGGTTTCACCCCTCATCAGCCAGGATAGCTTGATGCCAGTGGCACAGTGAGCCCGGGACCCACGTCTGGGCATACCCGGCGCACTTAGGGCGAGATAGCAAAAGACACAAAATTGATGGACGGAATGCAGTACAAATCAAAACATTCACCCCAGTCAAGAGATCTGGGTTAAATCCATCATTCTTTTGCTCACCATGCCACCCCAGTTTAGACCTGGCCATATGCAAATCAGTCTTGACCCTGTGCCTCATGGGAACAGTCCAGCCCGAACTCTCAAGCCAGGTCCTCCCTGGACTGGAAACAAGCATCCTAGGACCGGTTTCGGGGTTTCACCCCTCATCAGCCAGGATAGCTTGATTCCAGTGGCACAGTGAGCCCGGGACCCATGTCTGGGCATACCCGGCGCACTAAGGGCGAGATAGCAAAAGACACACAATTGATGGACGGAATGCAGAACAAATCAAAACATTCACCCCCAGTCAAGAGATCTGGGTTAAATCCATCATTCTTTTGCTCACCATGCCACCCCAGTTTAGACTTGGCCATATGCAAATCAGTCTTGACCCTGTGCCTCATGGGAACATTCCAGCCCGAACTGCCAAGCCAGGTCCTCCCTGGACTGGAAACAAGCATCCTAGGACCGGTTTCGGGGTTTCACCCCTCATCAGCCAGGATAGCTTGATTCCAGTGGCACAGTGAGCCCGGGACCCTCGTCTGGGCATACCCGGCGCACTTAGGGCGAGATAGCAAAAGACACACAATTGATGGACGGAATTAAGAACAAATCAAAACATTCACCCCCAGTCAAGAGATCTGGGTTAAATCCATCATTCTTTTGCTCACCATGCCACCCCAGTTTAGACCTGGCCATATGCAAATCAGTCTTGACCCTGTGCCTCATGGGAACAGTCCAGCCCGAACTGCCAAGCCAGGTCCTTCCTGGACCGGAAATAAGCATCCTAGGACCGGTTTCGGGGTTTCACCCCTCATCAGCCAGGATAGCTTGATTCCAGTGGCACAGTGAGCCCGGTACCCACGTCTGGGCATACCCAGCGCACTTAGGGCGAGATAGCAAAAGACACACAATTGATGGACGGAATGCAGAACAAATCAAAACATTCACCCCCAGTCAAGAGATCTGGGTTAAATCCATCATTCTTTTGCTCACCATGCCACCCCAGTTTAGACCTGGCCATATGCAAATCAGTCTTGACCCTGTGCCTCATGGGAACAGTCCAGCCCGAACTGCCAAGCCAGGTCCTCCCTGGACTGGAAACAAGCATCCTAGGACCGGTTTCGGGGTTTCACCCCTCATCAGCCAGGATAGCTTGATTCCAGTGGCACAGTGAGCCCGGGACCCACATCTGGGCATACCCGGCGCACTTAGGGCGAGATAGCAAAAGACACACAATTGATGGACGGAATGGAGACCAAATCAAAACATTCACCCCCAGTCAAGAGATCTGGGCTAAATCCATCATTCTTTTGCTCACCATGCCACCCCAGTTTAAGACCTGGCCATATGCAAATCAGTCTTGACCCTGTGCCTCATGGGAACAGTCCAGCCCGAACTGCCAAGCCAGGTCCTCCCTGGACCGGAAACGAGCATCCTAGGACCAGTTTCGGGGTTTCACCTGGCCTGGCAGTTCGGGCTGGACTGTTCTCATTGGGCGCAGGGTCAAGACTTATTTGCATATGGCTGGGTCCAAACTGGAATGGCATGGTGAGCAAAAAAACAATGGATTTAGGCCCAGATCTTTGTACTGGGGTGAATGTATGACATTGTTCTGCATTCTGTCCATCAATTCTTGTTTTTGCATTTGTCACCACAAGTGGGACGGATATGCCCAGACGTGGGTCCCGTGCTCTCCATGTCACTGGAGTCAAGCTATCCTGGCTGATGAGGGGTGAAACCCCCGAAACCGGTCCTAGGATGCTTGTTTCCGGTCCAGGGAGTACCTGGCTTGGCAGTTCGGGCTAGACGGTTCGCATGAGGCACAGGGTCAAGGCTGATTTGCATATGGCTGGGTCCAAACTGGAATGGCATGGTGAGCAAAGAAACAATGGATTTATTCCCAGATCTTTGTACTGGGGTGAATGTATGACATTGTTCTGCATTCTGTCCATCAATTGTTGTTTTTGCATTTGTCACCCCGAGTGGGACGGGTATGCCCAGACGTGGGTCCCGTGCTCTCCATGCCACTGGAGTCAAGCTATCCTGGCTGATGAGGGTTGAAAGCCCGAAACCGGTTCTAGGATGCTTGTTTCCAGTCCAGGGAGGACCTGACCTGGCAGTTCGGGCTGGACTGTTCCCATTGGGCGCAGGGTCAAGGCTGATTTGCATATGGCTGGGTCCAAACTGGAATGGCATGGTGAGCAAAAAAACGATGGATTTAGGCCCAGATCTTTGTACTGGGTGAATGTATGACATTGTTCTGCATTCTGTCCATCAATTGTTGTTTTTGCATTTGTCACCCCGAGTGGGACGGGTATGCCCAGACGTGGGTCCTGTGCTCTCCATGCCACTGGAGTCAAGCTATCCTGGCCGATGAGGGCTGAAAGCCCGAAACCGGTCCTAGGATGCTTGTTTCCAGTCCAGGGAGGACCTGGCCTGGCAGTTCGGGCTGGACTTTTCCCATTGGGCGCAGGGTCAAGACTGATTTGCATATGGCTGGGTCCAAACTGGAATGGCATGGTGAGCAAAAAAACAATGGATTTAGGCCCAGATCTTTGTACTGGGGTGAATGTATGACATTGTTCTGCATTCTGTCCATCAATTGTTGTTTTTGCATTTGTCACCCCGAGTGGGACGGGTATGCCCAGACGTGGGTCCCGTGCTCTCCATGCCACTGGAGTCAAGCTATACTGGCTGATGAGGGCTGAAAGCCCGAAACCGGTCCTAGGATGCTTGTTTCCGGTCCAGGAGGACCTGGCCTGGCAGTTCGGGCTGGACTGTTCCCATTGGGCGCAGGGTCAAGACTGATTTGCATATGGCTGGGTCCAAACTGGAATGGCATCGTGAGCAAAAAACGATGGATTTAGGCCCAGATCTTTGTACTGGGGTGAATGTATGACATTGTTCTGCATTCTGTCCATCAATTGTTTTTGCATTTGTCACCCCGAGTGGAACGGGTATGCCCAGACGTGGGTCCCGTGCTCTCCATGCCACTGGAGTCAAGCTATCCTGGCTGATGAGGGCTGAAAGCCCGAAACCGGTCCTAGGATGCTTGTTTCCAGTCCAGGGAGGACCTGGCCTGGCAGTTCGGGCTGGACTGTTCCCATTGGGCGCAGGGTCAAGACTGATTTGCATATGGCTGGGTCCAAACTGAAATAGCATGGTGAGCAAAAAAACAATGGATTTAGGCCCATATCTTTCTACTGGGGTGAATGTATGACATTGTTCTGCATTCTGTCCATCAATTGTTGTTTTTGCATTTGTCACCCCAAGTGGGACGGGTATGCCCAGACGTGGGTCCCGTGCTCTCCATGCCACTGGAGTCAAGCTATCCTGGCTGATGAGGGCTGAAAGCCCGAAACCGGTCCTAGGATGCTTGTTTCCAGTCCAGGGAGGACCTGGCCTGGCAGTTCGGGCTGGACTGTTCCCATTGGGCGCAGGGTCAAGACTGATTTGCATATGGCTGGGTCCAAACTGAAATGGCATGGTGAGCAAAAAAACAATGGATTTAGGCCCATATCTTTCTACTGGGGTGAATGTATGACATTGTTCTGCATTCTGTCCATCAATTGTTGTTTTTGCATTTGTCACCACAAGTGGGACGGGTATGCCCAGACGTGGGTCCCGTGCTCTCCATGCCACTGGAGTCAAGCTATCCTGGCTGATGAGGCCTGAAAGCCCGAAACCGGTCCTAGGATGCTTGTTTCCAGTCCAGGAGGACCTGGCAGTTCAGGCTGGACTGTTCCCATTGGGCAGAGGGGCAAGACTGATTTGCATATGGCTGGGTCCAAACTGAATTGGCATGGTGAGCAAAAAAACGATGGATTTAGGCCCAGATCTTTGTACTGTGGTGAATGTATGACATTGTTCTGCATTCTGTCCATCAATTGTTGTTTTTGCATTTGTCACCCCGAGTGGGACGGGTATGCCCAGACGTGGATCCCGTGCTCTCCATGGAGTCAAGCTAACCTGGCTGATGAGGGCTGAAAGCCCGAAACCGGTCCTAGGATGCTTGTTTCCAGTACAGGGAGGACCTGGCCTGGCAGTTCGGGCTGGACTATTCCCATTGGGCGCAGGGTCAAGACTGATTTGCCTCGCTACTGGTTATGATGCCATGTATGGAGGACCTTCCCGGTAATTAGTTCCCACGTCTCTCCGCAGATATATTTTTGATGTGGATAAAGAAATTATTATTATGTTCGATTGCTGATAATAAGCTCACACCTCCGTTTATTTTCGGAATAGTGAGAAATCGTTTATATTTATCTATGAGGGAGGTCCTTTTTCCTGCCGCATAAAAGTTATCAAAGACATTGCCATACGAAAGCCCTGACGAAGTTCCCCCTGGCAAAGAAATGGGAACGAAACGCGTTGGCTGTGTGCCAGTTTTTTATAATAAAAATATGTACTGAACAAAAGAAGACTTTTTGAATATATTATTGCCGCAGATTGATACTTTGAAGAGAGTGCACCTTCCATTTTTTGTTTAAAACTGATTTGCATATGGCTGGGTCCAAACTGGAATGGCATGTTGAGCAAAAAAACGATGGATTTAGGCCCAGATCTTTGTACTGGGGTGAATGTATGACATTGTTCTGCATTCTGTCCATCAATTGTTGTTTTTGCACCTGTACTCTCTATGGCTTCACTTGCACTTACAATATTGGGAAATGGTGCCCAATATTGTAGGGGCATATCTGCTCATGCAGATATGCCCTCACCTGTAGTATAGTGCACCCTGCCTTAGGGCTGTGAGGCCTGCGAGAGTGGTTGTAGGAAAGAAGGATCTTCTTTCATGGTTACCACCACTTTTTGCTGGTGTCATACTGTTTTTCTGAATAGGCTGACTGGGATCCTGCTAATCAGGACATCGGTCACTGTGCTTCCTCCCTAAATTGGATATGGTGAGTACCTTGGTACATTCCTAATTGGCTGCTGGTGTACCCTAGTAAGTCCCTAGTACATGGTACTAAGGTACCTAGGGCCTCGGTACACCACGGGTCCCCCATGGGCTGCAGCATGTATTATGCCACCCATAAGGGACCCTCCAAACTCTGACTACCTGCCTGCCATTGCAGCTTGTGTGAGTTGGTGCTTGCACCTCTCACGACAGATATAAGTTTCCTTATATCTAACATCACTGCACTTAAAACCTCTAAGTTACCCTTCTAGTATGTCTTTGAGTCCCAAAGGCAGGGTGCTTGGTTCTAAGTGTGAGGGTGCCCCTGCATGAGCAGGACACCCCTGCAACCTTCAGAATCCATTCTCCCGGGTTGGCATTGCATCAGCCATTACGATACATAGAGTTGCCATGTGCCATTACGCGATGACCATCTCTAAACTGGCTGTAATGAATCCTGTCTTGTTTGGTATCAAACATGTTGGAATCATACCCCCACACCGTAAACGGTGTTCGAGGTATGATTCCATGCACTGTAAATCTCCTTCGATAGGCCCTTAGTGCTCCCGGTACCAGTCTTTCAGAACCGGACAGCAAGCTAGGGCTGCTGCCGACCTGAGACATGATTCTGCCCTCCTGCTGCTGAGCCAAGCTCGAACAGGGGAAGGCAGGACAATAGGTATCCTGTCACAGGGAGATGTGACCACCTCCCAGACAGGGTTTAGTGTACTGGGACAGGGTGTGGGCGCTGGCCAGCTCCACTCAGACTGCTTGAGGGGCACATTTGGTGCCCTCCTTGCATGCTCCAGATCAAACCAGTTCGGGGAGCTGTTGGCTCCCGCTCTGGTGTGAAACTTGACAAAGGACATGGGATTATCCTCCCCACTGTCTAGCCCCTCCTCTGGGAGGGACTCCTGAATCATCCCAACCCTTTCCTTAGGGTACTTAAGGGCCTACCTGAGGGTGGGTCCCTAGATTCGTTGTGGGATTTGATTCAGATCTATCTCAATGTCCTCTTCAACCGTCTGGACATTCTGTCCAAGTCGTACTGACGGCATCGGACTTCGGTTTGGAAACCGAGACTGCAACCAGGCAGACTCCATCTGCTCCTGATCTCTTCGTTCTTCAAGCCCGCTGCACCATCAATGTCCATGCTCCATACAGGTCCCATCCAGGGCCTGTGGACATCCAAAGACACCCGAAGGAATCTCCCTTGGAGTGAATCCACAGGCACCGCAACGAAGCTGACTAATTTGCTGATCCTGGGCTCCTACGGACTCCAACAGGTTCAGTAACACAGGAGGCGGTTCTGCAACTTCTTCGAGGCCTGCACTGTCTTCAGACCGAGTCTGAGGCCAGGATCCCTCGTCGATACCGCCGGAACTGAGTCCCTGTGCACCGCGTCGGCTGGCCGTTGCTAAGGCTGGGCGACCCTCATCTCTAGAGTTCTTTGGGCCCTGTCAAGCGTCTTCTCTGAATTAGGTAGGCTCCCCTGCCTGCCTTGCCGGGGCCTACCCTGACTTACTTGAATGTGGTGAGTCTCTTAGACTTTGCTGGTCCCGACACTACCTTTTCGTCTTCTTCCACGTGTTGCCATTGCCAAGGCCTGTTGGTGCTCCCACCGGACGCCGACCCCTGGAGATCGACATCCGACGTGGGACAGCTCTACACCGTTCCTGATCGTCCTCAGCGTCACCTTGTCCACGTAGCTGCAGAGACAAGGGCACTGTCTACTCTGCTGCAACAGCCGACATTGGTGGGCACTTGACTCCTGTGCGTCCTGGTCTTTCCTGAGTGACATAGACTATGTCCCCTCTTCTTGCAGGAACTCCTCTTCCTGAATCCACCCTGGGATTCCACCGGACTCTTCCAGCCTCTTCACCAGCAGCATCTTGCTTGAAGTACTCCTTTGGGGTCTACAGTGGTTCCCGACTTCGTACCTGTGCACCCGGCTTCCCTGGGGCAAGTAACCTGGTCTCCTGGGTATCCACAGGTGGGGTGACTCTCGAACCGTTCAGCTTCAACGGGTTGTCTTCCAAGTTCTCTGGGAAGGGTCCTTTTTCCTAAGAACTGCAACCACGACTCCCCCATTGAATTACCTTTAGCACACGGTTGTGTATTCGCTTTGCACACAGCCTCCTTGGGGTTCGTGGGTCCTTTCTTCTGGTGGTTCCTTGGTCCCCCAGCACTTCTGAGTCTTCTGGGTCCACTCTCGACTTCGGTCGTTAGTCGCATTCCACTATTTTTGTATATGGTTTGTTCTCTCCCTGGAGCCCACTGTATTTTCGTGCTATTGACCTGTTGTATTATCAGACTATTGTGTACATTATAATTATATCTCCGGGTAGGAGATATTGCATTAGGTTATTGAGTGTCTGTGATAAATAACTATTTTATAAGTACACTGTGTGTTCTTTTTCATTTAATCTGTACTATAAGATTAAATACTGGTGAAACAAGCTGCTTTACACTCCTCCTAGTCTAAGCCTTAAGGCTGCTCTCCAAGGTTGCCTAAACCACCAAAAACACCATAAGGGTTGTCTGAATTGGTGCAGGGTTCTACACTTGAATAAGTGTGCACCATATACCAATGGTGACTTACCTATGCTGTCAGGTAGTGCTAGCTGGCATGGCACCCAGGCAGGGTGCCATGTCGACTTTGTCATTTTCTCCCTCACAGGGGCATGCAGGTGGCAAAGGCAGTGGCCCGGTCCCAGTGAGGGCAGTCCCAAGGGACCCTGTTCAGCTCCCAGGCCCAATGTCCCCAGGGTACCATTTACTATGGACTTACAGGGGCAGAAGTACAAATTGGGGGTTTGTTTTAGGGAACGAACACTGGTACTGGGAACCTGGACAACAGGGACCCAGTACACTACAGTCAAAGTTGCATCAAAAGCCAGGCAAAAAGGGGGGGCGTACTGCAACAGAACCTCATTTTCTCACATAGAATACATCCCAAACATCAAATGGTAGACAAACAGACTGCCCAGCTACCCATCCCACCCCATACTGTTACCAAGTGCACAATGTCCAAAGTCTACAGGACTCCGTAATCCCAGGTCATCCGCTGTACAAGGCGTGATCCGTGGCATCTCAGCACCAGAGGCAGTGTTCGGGGTAGAACCAGAGTTGGTGTCCGAGTCTGATACACTGGATGCCTTGCCTCCATCCACAGAGTTGATATCCACGCTAGCCCCTCCCAGACTCGTCCACACCGTGACCTCACTAAGCCGGTCTTTCAAAGTGTGTTCCTGCAAAGGACAGGTAGGTGATACAGGGCTTGGTTCATGCAGCTGCCGTGCCCTTCTAGTGGATTGCCCAGGATGTGGGGGGCATTTCTTTTTCTCTTGGATGCGTATTGACCCAGGACCATACCTCTTTCGGATCTGTAAAAAACTTGTCTCCATCGTCCACAAGGACCCTCAATTTAGCCGGGAAGAACATGGCATATTTGATTCAGTCCAGTCCATGGGAGCCCACTATGCTTTAGTGGACTTGTTCCTTCCACAGCATGGCACCGTTTGGTAGCTGCTGCTGCTGTACTCTTCTGCTGCTGCTGCCACTGACCCGGAGGTCAGATTTCAAGGCCCTCCTCCACCCGCAAGCTCCTGCCTGCGCCTCATCCCTGATGGTCCAGTGTTAGAGTATCACCGCTCTGCTGCTTAACTGCCCTTCTGTCTCTTTTGCTGCTGTTTGTTTTTCCTCCTTTTGCCTCTGCCTTTTTGCTTTCCTTTTTCCTTTTTTCCTCTCCCCTGCCAATGCGATCCCCTACTGCCCACCCCCCTACTTTCTCCCTTTCCACTCCCACGTTTCCCGCCTCCCAGCTGTCCAGCCCCCCACAGCACTACTTAATGTCGGCCGCTGCGCAGTGAAAGTGCAGTCCACTATCCTTTAGTGGACTTGGTCCTTCCACAGCACAGCGCCGTCTGGTAGCTGCTGCTGCTGCTGTCCCCATCTCCTGCTGCCACTGGCCCGGAGGTCAGGAGTTTGAGGCCCTCCTCTGCTCGCAGGCTCCTGCCTGCGCCTCATCCCTGGTGGTCCAGTGGTAGACCGTCACAGCTCTGCTGCTGGACTGCCCTTCTGTCTCTTTTGCTGCTGTTTCTGTCCCTCTTTCTGCTTTTCTCTTCGTTTTTCTGCCTATGCCTTGTGGCTTTTTCTTTTTCCTTTTTTCCTCCTTCTTCCTCTCCCCGCCCCCTCCAGTGTCCCTTCCCGCATTTCCCTCCTCCCAGCTGTCCAGCCCCCGTAGCACTACTTAATGGTGTCTGTGCCAAAGGCAAACCTGTCTGCGCCCGCCCATGCCTCTAACGCGCCCAGCGCCAGGGACCCTGCTTCGTGGACATCCCACCGCTATGAGGCCAGCACCCTCCTCTCCCAAGACGCTACGCCCCCTGCCGTCTAGCATCACTGAAAAAGTCCCTTGGACCCTTCGCCTGCCAGAACTGCAACCGCACCTTCAGCCACGCCAACACACCAGCTCCTTTCGCCGACCAACAGCGCACCCGTCTGGCTCAACTGCATTCTCCTCAACATGCGCTCCCTCCAAAAACACGCCACCGAAATCTGGGACCTCCTCGATGCCACCTCTCCTGACATCTCTTTCCTTACGGAAACCTGGACCAACCCCTGCTCCAGACCGGACATCGCCATCGCCATCCCTGATTGCTACAAGACCACCCACAAGGAACGCCCCGACCATCAAGGAGGAGGCATAGCCATCATCCACAAAAGCAAACTCCGACTGACCACGCACTCCAACAACCCAACGACGACAATGGAACACCTCCACTTCCAGATCCGGACCAACCCCAACACCACCCTCCGCAGCACCCTTATTTACAGGTCCCCCGACCCCCTAAACCAGTGCCATCGTAAACCTCATCGCACCCCAGGCTCTCGCATCCACCGACTACATCCTACTTGTAGACCTCAACTTCTACATGGACAACCCCAGTGACAAGAATACCACCTCCCTTCTGGAGAACCTCCACAACATCTGACTCAAGCAGCTAGTCACCGCACCGACCCACACAGCCGGACACACGCTTGACCCCGTCTTCTCCGCCAGCGGGAACATTAGCTACAGCCACACCACTGAACTCTCCTGGACCGACCATCGCTGCGTGCATTTCGCCTTCGCCATGCCCAGCGTACACCACCATCATCATCCCCCCCGTCGCAGCTGGATCAATGCCACCGAAGAACTTCTCGTCAACTCTCCCAGCACAACCACTCCGCCATTGCCAACTGATGCCAAAACCTCAGCACGCAAACTCCACCGTTGGATCTCCAACTGCGCCGACACCCTGGCACCCCTCAAGAATAAGACCAGACAAGCAACACTCCAAGAAGGTCACCTGGTTCACCCTCGCCCTCCATGAGTCCAGGCACACCTGCAGATGACTCGAGAAGAGATGGAGGAACAACAAAACCCCAGAAACTCATGCAACCTTCAAATCCGCCATCAACGCACACCACCGCCTCCTGAAAACCACAAAGACAACGGCCCTTTAAGACAGAATCAATGCCAACGCACACAACAGCAAGGAACTCTTCGCCTTTGTCAAGGAGTTCACCAGGCCCAACCGCGAGACCACAGACATTCCCCCCTCTGCAACAAACTCGGCACCTTCTTCCTCCACAAGATCAGGAAGATCTACGACAACTTTGACTCCCTAGACCCGGCCACTACGCCCGCCACCATCGCACACAACCAAGCCGTACTCCAACAGACATTGCTCTGCTGGACCCCGCTCACAACAGAGGACACGCTCAAGACCATGAAGAGCATCCACTCATGAGCCCTGATGGATCCCTGCCTGTACCACATCTTCCACAGAGCAGCCGCTGCCGCCGCCATCGCCCCTCAGCTTCGCCGCAACATCAACTGCTCCATCAAAACCACCACATTCCCCGACGACTGGAAACACGCCGAGATCAACCCCCTGCTCAAGAAGCCGTCCTCAGACCCGACAGACCTCAAGAACCTCAGACCAATCTTCCTCCTCCCCTTCCCAGCCAAGGTCATTGAGAAGGCCATCAATGCCCAACGGTCCGAGTTCATTGAAGTGAACCACATCCTGGACACCACCCAATCCGGCTTCCGAAGCAACCACAGCCCGGAGACCACACTCCTCGCCACCACCGACATCCAATCCCTCCTCAACCGGGGCGAGACCGCAGCCCTCATCCTACTAGACCTCTCGACTGCCTCCAAAACTGTCTCCCACCCCACCCTAATCACGAGACTCCATGACGCAGGCATCCGCGACAAGGCTCTGGACTGGATCCTCTACTTCCTCACCGTCAGGACCTAGTGAGCCAGACTACCACTGTTCCTCTCAGAACCCACAGAGATCAGTAGTGGAGTGCCCCAGGGTTTGTCCCTGTGGCCCACCCTTTTCAGAGTCTACATGGCCCCCCTCGCAGCCATCGTCAGAAGCCATCGTCAGAAGCCACAGACTCAACATCGTCTCATATGCCGACGACACCCAGCTGATCTTCTCCCTCACCAACGAACCCACATCCGCCAGAACCAACTTCCACAGTGGATTGAAGGCCGTTACTACCTGGTTGAAAGACAGCTGCCTCAAGCTCAACTCAGGCAAGACCGAAGTACTCATCCTGGGACCCACCCCTTCAACTTGGGACGACTCCAGGTGGCCAGATGCTCTGGGATCTCCCCCACCCCGACCAACCATGCATGCAACCTCAGCCTCTTATTGGACTCATCGCTCACCATGAATTGCCAAATCAACCCAGTTTCCTCAGCCTGCTTCTACACTCTACACCGGCGTCACCTAGAAACAGCTCAAGAAACTACTAGACGTCCGAAACGCCGCAGCCAGACTGGTACTCGACAACGCCTACCGCAACTCCACTGGCTCCCAGTCAACAAGAGAGTCACTTTCAAGCTCCTCACTCACGCCTACAAAGCTCCACAGGATGAAGGACCAGTATACCTGAACCACTGCCTCACTTACCACATACCTGCCAGAACAACTCCAATCCTCCCAACTCACTCTTTCCTCCGTCCCCAGGATCCACAAGACCAGAACCGGAGGAAGGTCGTTCTCCTACCTTGCCACCAAGACCTGAAACATCCTGCCCCTCCACCTCAGGCTATCCGCGTCGCTGACCCAATTTGGGAAGGACCTCAAGACCTGGCTCTTCAAATGATCCTCCACCCTGTCCGACCAGCAGCCCCCTCCCACAGCGCCTTGAGACCCTCACGGATGAGTAGCCGGGCAATACAAATCCCTGATTGGTTGATTGATTCTCAGCTGTCTGAGTCTCACTTTAAAAGACAGGAAATAGGAGCGCTGCCTCTGGACTGCCGGCATAAAGTCCAGGAACATCATTACTCTATAGTTCTCAATGAAGAGGTGTAGGAGAGTAGGATCTGCTTTCATCGTCACACCCACTTTTTGCTGGTGTCATGTTTTTCTGGCTAGTCTGACTGGGATCCTGCTAATCAGGACCCCAGTCTCTGTGCCTCTTCCCTTAATTGGACATGGTGAGTACCTAGGCACCCTCCAGATTGGCTACTGGTGTACCCTTGTAAGTCCCAAGTATAAGGTACCCAAGGCATAGGTACACCAGGGGTCTCCCATGGGCTGCAGCATGTATTTTGCCACCCATGAGAGACCACTCAAAATGTGACTCCAGGCCTGCCATTGCAGCCTGTGTAAGCTGATGCTAGCACCACGTACAACAGATATAGGTGTCCCTATATCTGAGGTCACTACACTTAAAACCTATAAGTCACCCCTAAGGCAGGCCTTCAATCCTGAAGGCAGGGTGCTGGGTCCTAAGTGTGAGGGTGCCCCTGCACGAGAAGAGCACCCCTACAACCCTCGGATTCTATTCTCCAGGGTTGTAAGTGCATCAGCCATTATAACATATAGAGTGGCCATGCGTCATTACGCGGTGACCATCTCTAAACTGGCTGTAACGAACCCTGTCATGTTTGGTATCGAACATGTTGGAATCATACCCTCACACCATAAAAGGTGTGGGAGCTATGATTCCTTGCCCTGTAAAGCTCTTCCGGGAGGCCCTCAGGGCTCCTGGTACTAATCTTGCAGAACCGGACAGCAAGCTAGGGCTGCTGCCAACCAGGGACACGTTTCTGCCCTCCTGCTGCTGAGCCAAGCTTGAGCAGGGGAAGGCAGGGTAATAGGTATCCTGTCACAGGGAGGTGTGACCACCTGTCAACAGGGTTAAGTGTATTGGGACAGTGTGGAGGCGCTTGCCAGCACCACTGAGATTGCTTGAAGGGCACATTTGGTGCCCTCCTTGCATACTCCAGTTCAAACCACTCTGGCGCGAAACTGGACAAAGGATATGGGAAGATCCTCCCCAATGTCCAGCCCCTCCTCTGGGAGGGACCCCTGAATCGTCCCAACCCTTTCCTAAGGGTACTTAAGGGCTTACTTTGGGTGGGTGCCTAGATTTGTTGTGGGACAAGATTCAGATCACATACCACTTCAACTTCGACCGTCTGGACACTCTGGCCTTCGCTTTTGGAACGGAGACTGAACCGGGGAAGATTCCTGCTGCTCCTGGTCTTGTCGTCCTGCTGGTCTTCTGCAATGTCTGTGCCCGTGCTCCATACAGGTTCTTCACCAGGCGTTTGGACATCCAAGACACCCGAAGGAGTTTCCCTTGGAGAGAAGGAGTCACTCCCCTGCATCTGCAGGCACCACAACGCAGCTGACCGGTCTGCTGATCCTGGGCTCCCACGGACTCCAAAATGCTCAGCAACACAGGTGGTGGTTCTGCAACTCCCTCGAGGCCTGCACCGTCTTCATACCGAGTTTGAGGCCAGTATCCCTCGTAGGAACCGCTGGAACTGAACCCCTTTGCACCGCGTCGACTTGCCGTTGCCAAGGCTTCTTGGCTCTCTCTGCCAGAGATCTTCAGGCTCTAAGAAGCTCCAACCTCAAGCCACTCCTGCAGCCAAGATCTTCGCCCTCACCACTTCCTATGCACAGTGGGCCTTCTTCATTGGTGAGCTGCTCGAGGTCCCCTTGCGACTCCTGTGCCTTCGGCCCCTGGGTCCTCTTGAGGGTCTTCTTTGGCTTCAGTGGGCTCCGTTGCTTGCTCGGGTCCTGCTTTGACTTCCCTGCTCGTGGTAAGTCACTTGGACCTTGCTGGTCCCGACACTGCACCTTTTCCATCGACTAAATTGTTTGCCGCTGCCAAGGCTTGTTAGTGCCCTTGCAGGACACCGACCCCTTGGCCCTCGACATCGGACGTGGGACAGCTCGTTAACGGCTCATGGTCTTCTACAGCATCACCTGGTCCGCACAACTGCAACTTCAATGGCACAATCAACCTCTCCTGCATCTCCGACAGCAGTGGGCATTCGTCTTCCATGCTTCCTGGTCACTCATGAGTGCCAAAGACTCAGTCCCCTCTGCTTGCACTTACCTCTCCTCTTGAATCCACCTTTGGATTCCACCGGACTCCTTTGTCTCCTTCTCCAGCAACATCTTTCCTGAAGTCCTCCATTGTGGTCTACAGCGGTTTCCGACGTCACTTGACACCTAGGCACCCGGCTTCCCTGGTGTGGGTATGGTGTTCCTGGGGTATCCACGGGTGGGGTGACTCTCCAACCTTCCATCTTCCGTGGGGTTTCTTCAGGGTCCGCTGAGAAGGGTCTTTTTTTTTTTTAAACTGCAACAACGGCTTGCCTTTTGACTTGTGTTGATCAGGCGGTCGTGTTCCCACTCTGCACACAGCCTCCGTGGGGTTCTTGGGTACTTACCTTGGGTGGTTCCTTGTGTCCCCAACACCTCTACGTCTTCTGGGTCCATTCTTGACTTGAGTCGTGGTTCGCATTCCACTATTTTAGTATATGGTTTGGTCTCCCCCTGGAGACCACTGTGTATTTGTGCTACTGACGTGCTCTATTTCCTAAGTATTGTGTGTATTGTTTTTCTATCTCTGGGTAGGAGATAGTACAATTGTGTTAGTTAGTGTTTGTAATAGAATACATATTTCTATAACTACACTGTCGTATTCTTTTTCACTTAACCTATACCATAAGATGAAGTACTGGTAAAACAAGCTGCTTTACACTCCTTCTGGACTAAGCCTGAAGGCTGCTCTCCACAGCTACCACTTAGAGAGCTTTCTACGGTTGTCTAAGACCACTAAAATCACCATAAGAGTTATCTGGATTTGTGCAGGGTGCTACCCTTGCATAAGTGAGCACCATATACCAAACCAGCCTCTCACATTGTTGTGCAGCAGTTGGGATTCAAGTCTGCATTGTTTTAACAGCTAATCTAGATGTGGATTAATTGAAAAATCAACACTTGCATTAGGCACATATAATATTTAGATAGACTAAGTAAGTTCTACTGAACTTATAGATTGGTTGTTAAGGGTCTAGCACAACCCTTTCTCCAATCTTAGGAAATTTAGTTTACACTAGGTTAGGTAGGTGCAACACCACACTACACCTAGTAACCATGTCTTTAGTTTGGGATACTAGTGTACCCCAGTCTTCTAGATACAGTGGTCTTTAGTTCCAGGAACTAAGGACCCTATGTACCTCTAGGAAGTTAAAGACAGTTAGCAATCCAACCACTAAGCATCTCTTAGAGCTGCTTATCCTAGATGATCTCCAGAGGATCAGGACCAAGTGGGTGAGGATGCGCCAGAAGATGGGACAGGAGGGGTAACCCCCAGTGACCCTAATTCTGAGCATGACCAAGAGGAGTCCAATGGCTCCACCTTGGTGAACTCTGATCTAGGGAATAGTGCAGATGGCACAGAATGTATTCCTAGAAGTAGGTCCCCCTTTATTCCTCTTGGGTGGGTTCAAAGCAGCCAGAAGAGATCCAGCTCTCTCTCTGCTGAGTCCAATGCTTCAGGACATTCCATAGGGACCTCAATCTCTAGTCAGAGAGAGGACTCCTTGGAGAGGGAATACCACTTGATCAAATTTGAGAGAGTTAGACTTAAGCTTAATGCCGATTTTTTACACTTATCAGGGCAATGTGCAAGGATTGCTGCCTTTTGGTCCAGGGTTGCGAGTGTTCTGACGGATGTTGTGCTGGAACGGGTCATGTATACCTGAGATATGCCTGCTGGGTAACGTGAAGTCCTTGAAACCTTGTAATAGGCGTCTGGTTGCTGTGGCGACATTAATGGCCAAGCGTGCCGTGGCACAATATTGGGGCGCAAAGGGCTCACCCACTGTTCGGAAATGGATCCAAGATTTGACTTACTGCCGGGAGCAGTTGGAGGCCTATGCGGAAGATCTGCCTGAGTCATCTCGGCCCAAAGATTTCTGGGCCCCACTGACGATGTATCTATTGAGTCATCCTGACCTGTGAGGTGTTATACATTCTTTTCTGTATTGCATATTATTGATGCACTTTTTGGAACTAAAAAATTGCTTGTATTGATCCACGCAATGCGATGCTGATGGCTCTCCTGTAGAGCTTATGTATTGTGCTTGCAAGCTTTTCAATAAACAAATAAAAAAATTAAAAAAAGACAAGCTTAGGCGAGATTAGTTGGTCCTTGACAAGGAGGCCCCGGAAGTCCAACAAGCTAGGAACAACCTTGGACTAGAGTCCCATGGTGGCAGCCCTAGTGTCCGTAGAGTCAGGGGAAACTCTTTTGATACTAGGAACTTGAGCAGGATAGTCCCTCCTTAGAAGGAGGGAGATGACATCCAGAAATTGATGACTGCATTAGATATGGCCTGTAAATTTCAGAAGGTCCTTCAAGGGCAGTGGGCAGCTATCCTGTGGCTCTCCTATGCTAACAAAGGTAGAGATAAGCTCCTCACTGTTAGAGAACAGGATGCTGACAATTACTCAGTTCTGAAGAGTGCACTCATTGATGGGTTTGGCTTAACCACCGAGCAATGCAGAATTTATTTCAGAGACACTCAGAAGGCACACACCCAGGACTGGGTAGATTTCATTGATAGTGCTATTAAGGCTTTGGAAGGCTGGCTTCATGGAAGCAAGGTACAGGACTATGAAGGATTGCACATCCTTAATAACTGTCAGAACTAACATTTGCACCGCACCTGGTGGACTCTGATCTGACCTCTCCCCAAGAATTGGGAAAGTAGGCAGACAAATGGGTCTGCACCAGGGTCAAGCAGAAAAACCATGGTAATGGAGGTGATGGAGGTGACCAGAAAAAGCAAGATTCTTCTAAATCTCAGGATAAAGGTGGGAATAAGGGTAAAGATAAAAAAAGAGTCTTTTCAAGGTCCACAAAAACCTGCATCTGGGGGGAGTCCCAAAATTCCAAGAAAGGCAAAAAGAAACCTTGGTGTTATTTATGAAAAGTAAAGACCCATTGGACAAGAGATGTTGATTGTCCACAGGCCAAGGAACCTACTACCACTGCCCCTAAGGCAACTGCGCCCCCTAGCACCAGTACAAGTGGTAGTAAATCCAAGGGATAAGTTAGGTTAACCTTGGGTTCTGAGGTGGGTTCTGGCCTCGTCTAAACTCCAGCTCAGGTGGTTCTAGTCTGCGAAGGTGGCATTGATCCTGCCACCTTACTAGTAAGTCCCACGAGCTTGGGCAAGTACAGGCAACAACCTTTGATCATTGGAAAGGAAACAATAGCTTACAGGGGCCAGTGTCACCATGGTGAGAGAGAAACTTGTGTCCCCTGAACAAGTCATACTTGGACAAATGTACCAAGTAACCAACCCTAGCAATGTCAGGACTGATCATTCCTTGGCAGTTGTGAATCTCAGCTGGAGAGGGGTAACTGGACCTAAGAGAGTTGTGGTATCTCCAGACCTATCTGTAGATTGTCTGTTGGGCAATGACTTAAAAACCTCAGCCTAGTCTGAAGTAGAGTTCAGGACTCATGCAGGAATGATGGGCATTTCTGCCAGTGTCTTTACTGTTACCAGGGCTCAGGCCAAACAGCTCAGCACTGAAGGAGCCCTGGATCCTTGAAAAATGGACCAGATTGCTCCTAAGAGAAGGAGCAGGAAGGGAAAGGAACTATTCTCCGTCCAAACTCCCAGTGATGATCAGTTTCCAGAGGGGGATGATCTCAGTCCCTGTGAAGGAACTGTCCCAGAGGAACTTGGGTCTGACCAGGCAGAGTTCTTGGGGGCAGGTGGCCCTTCCAGGGCAGACTTGAGTTTGGAGCAGCAGTCCTGCCCCTCTCTTGAACCCCTCAGACAGCAAGCGGCTTCTGAGGAAGCAGGGAATGTCAGTGGGTCCCATAGGATCTATTGGGAAGATGGGCTTCTCTATTCTGAAGGTAGAGACCCCCCCAAGCCTGGTGCCATCAGGAGGTTAGTAATACCTCAGAAGTTCTGGTTTTTTCCTCTCCCTAGCACATGACATTCCCCTTGCAGGACACCTTGGGCAAAGTAAGACTTGGGACAGGATTGTCCCTCATTTTCACTGGCCCCATATGTCAGAAGACACCAAGAAGTTTTGTCACTCCTGTGTCACTTACCAAGCCAGTGATAAGTCAGGTGGCACTACAAAGGCCCCCTTAATTCCACTTCCAGTGGTTGGGGTTCCCTTTGAGAGGGTAGGGATTGACATTGTTGGTCCCTTGAACCCTCCAACTGCATCTGGACACATTTTCATCCTGGTGGTGGTGGAACATGCCACCAGGTATCCAGAAGCATTTCCCCTTAGAACCACTACAGCTCCTAAATTGGCGCCAGGGCCCTCCTGGAAATCTTTCAGAATGGGCTTCCCTAAGGAGGTCTTAACAGACAGAGGTACCAACTTCATGTCTAGTTACATAACTGCTATGTGGAAAGAGTGTGGAGTAAACTATAAGTTTACCACACCCTACCATCCACAGTGCAATGGGCTTGTTGAAAGGTTCAACAAGACCCTGAAGGGTATGATCATGGGGCTCCCAGAAAAGCTCAGGCAAAAATGGGATGTCTTACTACCCTGCCTTCTCTTTGCCTACAGAGAGGTTCCTCAGAAGGGGGTTGGCTACAGCCCATTTGAACTTCTGTTTGGACATCCAGTTAAGGGTCCATTGTGTCTAGTTAAAGAGGGATGGGAGCAACCTCTCAAACCCGCTAAACAGGATATTGTGGACTATGTCCTAGGCCTGCGTTCATGTATGACTGAGTACTTGAAGAAGGCCAGTAAAAACTTTGAGGCCAGCCAAGAGCTTCAGAAAGCCTTTCATGACAAAAAAGCTGCCCTGACTGTTTACTAGCCAGGCCAGAAGGTGTGGGTGTTGGAGCCTGTGGCCCCAGCAGCTCTCCAAGACAAATTGAGTGGCCCCCACGCAATCCTTGATCAGAAAGCTGAGGTCACCTACTTGGTGGACCTAGGCACTCCAAGAATTCCCCACAGGGTACTTCATGTGAACCGCCTGAAGCCTTTTGTGATCAGGGCTGACATGAGCTTGCTCATGGCAACCGATGAGGGACAGGAGGAAGAAACTGACCCTCTTCCTGATCTCCTCTCTCAGAACCCTGTTGATGGGTCAGTGGATGGAGTAGCCTTGGCAGGCAGCCTCAGTGACCAGCAGCAAGCTGATTGCAGGAAGGTCCTCAATTAGTACAAGCATATGTTTTCTCTTAATCCCAGTCAAACCGCCTGGTGTACCCATGAAGTGGACACCGGTGACAGTCTGCCAGTAAAGAACAAAATTTACACACAGCATGACCATGTCAGAGATTGCATCAGGACAGATGTCCAAAAAAAATGCTGGAATTGGGGTTCATTGAGCCTTCAGAGAGCCCCTGGGCTACTCCAGTAGCCCTAGTACCAAAACCTCACACCAAGGGTGGAAAAAGAGAAATGAGGTTTTGTTTTTGTGTGGACTACAGAGGCCTCAATGCAGTCACTGGGACTGATGCCCATATTATTCCAAGGGCAGATGAGCTCATAGATACTTTGGCCTAAGCCAAGTTTCTGAGTACATTTGACCTAACTGCTGAATACTGGCAAATCAGACTAGCTGAGGATGTCAATCCAAAAACAGCATTTTCAACCCCCAGTGGGCATTATCAATTTATTGTGATGCCCTTTGGTCTGAAAAATGCACCTGCCACATTTCAGAGGCTGGTGAACAAAGTCCTAACAGGTGTGGAAGCCTATAGTGCAGCATATCTAGATGATATTGCTGTCTTTAGCTGCACCTGGGAGGATCACCTGGTCCACCTCAGAAGTGATCTGGAGGCCCTGCAAAAGGCAGACCTAACTATCAAGGCCACCAAGTGCCAGACAGGGCAGAGCACGGTTGTATACTTGGGCCACCTAGTGGGTGGAGGCCAGGTTTACCCATTGGAGAGCAAAATCCAGACCATCATGGACTGGGTTGCTCCCACTATCCAGACTCAGGTCAGAGCTTTCTTGGGCCTGACTGGGTACTACAGGTGGTTTGTTAAGGGATATGGATCCATTTTGACTTCCCTTAATGATCTCACCTCCAAAAGAATGCCAAAGAAAGTTCAATGGACAGTTAGCTGTCAAAAGGCATTTGGTGACCTGAAGCAGGCCATGTGCACTGCTCCCATTCTGCAAAGCCCTGACTATTCCAAAACCTTCATTGTCCTGACAGATGCATCTGAGATAGGGGTAGGAGCTGTGTTGTCACAACTAAATGCAGATGTCCAGGATCAACCAGTAGCTTTCATAAGCAGAAAGCTGACCCCCCAGGGAGAAATGTTGGTCAGCTATAGAGAGGGAGGCCTTTGCTGTGGTCAGGGCCTTGAAGAAGTTGAGACCATACCTGTTTGGTACTCACTTCATTGTTCAGACAGACCATAAGCCCCTCTGATGTCTTAAACAAATGAAGGGTGACATTTTGAGGTTGTCCATTTCCCTACTGGGGATGGACTATTCAGTGGAACATAGGCCTGGGAGTCACCATGCCAACGCAGATGGACTCTCCAGATATTTCCACTTAGAAAATGAAGACTCAACTGGGCAAGGTTAGTCTCATCTCCTTACCTTTGGGGGGGTTGTGTAGGAAAGTAGGATCTGCTTTCATGGTCACCCTCACGTTTTGCTGGTGTCATTATGTTTTTCTGACTAGTCTGACTGGGATCTTGCTAATCAGGAACCCAGTCTCTGTGCTTCTTTCCTAAATTGGACATGGTGAGTACCTAGGTACCCTACAGATTGGCTACTGTTGTACCCTTGTAAGACCCTGGTATATGGTACTAAGGTACCCAGGCCATAGGTGCACCAGGGGTCTCCCATGGGCTACAGCATGTATTATGCCAATCATGAGAGACCACTCAAATTGTGACTCAAGGCCTGCCATTGCTGCCTGTGTAAGCTGATGCTAGCACCACTAACGACAGATATAGGTGTCCCTATATCTGAGGTCACTACACTTAAAACCTATAAGTCACCCCTAAGGCAGGCCTTTCAATCCTGAAGGCATGGTGCTGGGTCCTAAGTGTGAGGGTGCCCCTGCACGAGAAGGGCACCCCTACAACCCTCGGATTCCATTCTCCAGGGTTGTAAGTGCATCAGCCATTATAACATATAGAGTGGCCATGCATCATTACGTGATGACCATCTCTAAACTGGCTGTAACGAACCCTGTCATGTTGGGTGTCGAACATGTTGGAATCATGCCCTCACACCATAAAAGGTGTGGGAGCTATGATTCCTTGCACTGTAAAGCTCCTCCTGGAGGCCCTCAGTGCTCCTGGTACTAATCTTCCAGAACCTGACAGCAAGCTAGGGCTGCTGCCGGCCACAAGCATATTTCTGCCCTCCTGCTGCTGAGCCAAGCTTGAGCAGGGGAAGGCAGAACAATAGGTATCCTGTCACTGGGAGGTGTCACCACTTCCCAGACAGGATTTAGTGTATTGGGACAGGGTGGGAGTGCTTGCCAGCACCATTGAGACTGCTTGAAGGGCACATTTGGTGCCCTCCTTGCATACTCCAGTTTAAACCAGTTCAGGGAGCCGTTGGCTCCCGCTCTGGTGTGAAACTGGACAAAGAACATGGGAGTATCCTCCTCACTGTCGAGCCCCTCCTCTGGGAGGGACCCCTGTATCGTCCCAACCCTTTCCTTAGGGTACTTAAGGGCTTACCTGTGGACACCCCTACAAACCTCAGAGTCCATTCTCCCGGGTTGGAAGTGCATCAGCTGTTACGACATATAGAGTGGCCATGCATCATTATGCGATGACGATCTGTAAACTGGCTGTAACGAACCCTGTCATGTTTGGTATCAAACATGTTGGAATCATACCGGTATGATTCCATGCACTGTAAAGCTCCTCCAGGAGAACCTCAGTGCTCCTGGTACCAGTCTTCCAGAACCGGACAGCAAGCTAGGGCTTCTGCTGACCAGAGACACGTTTCTGCCCTCCTGCCGCTGAGCCAAGCTCGAGCTGGGGAAGGTAGAACAATAGGTATCCTGTCACAGGGAGGTGTGACCACCTCCCAGACAGGGTTTAGTGTTTGGGACAGGGTGGGGGCGCTTGCCAGAGCCACTGAGACTTCTTGAAGTGCGCATTTGGTGCCCTCCTTGCATAATCCAGTTCAAATCAGTTCAGGGAGTTGTTGGCTCCCGCTCTGGCGTGTAACTGGACACAGGACATGGGATTATCCTCCCCACTGTCCAGCCCCTCCTCTGGAAGGGACCCCTGAATCGTCTCAACCCTTTCCTAAGGGTACTTGAGGGCTTACCTGTGGGTGGGTCCCTAGATTCGTTGTGGGACAAGATTCAGATCACATACCACTTCAACTTCGACCATTTGGACACTCTGGACTTCGCTGAATTTCGCTTTTGGAACCGAGACTGCACCGGGGAAGATTCCAGCTGCTCCTGGTCTCGTTGCACTGTTGGTCTTCTGCAACGCATGTGCCCGTGCTCCTTACAGGTTCTTCACCAGGCCTGTGGACATCCAAAACACCCAAAGGAATCTCCCTTGGAGTGAAGGAGTCACTCCCCTGCATCTGCAGGCACCGCAATGCAGCTGACCGGTCTGCTGATCCTGGGCTCCCACGGACTCCAAAAAGCTCAGCAACACAGGTCATGGTTCTGCAACTCCCTTGATGCCTGCACTGTCTTTATACTGAATTTGAGGCCAGCATCCCTTGTCGGAACCGCTGGAATGGAACCCCTGTGCACCGTGTCGACTTGCCGTTGCCAAGGTTTCTTGGCTCTCTCCTCCAGAGATCTTCGGGCTCCAAGAAGCTCCAACCTCAAGCAACTCTTGCAGTCAAGATCTTTGCCTTCACCCCTTCCTCTGCACCGTGGGTCTTCCTCATTAGTGAGCTGCTCGAGGTCCTCTTGCAACTCATGTATCTTTGGCCCGTGGGTCCTCTTGACGATCTTCTTTGGTTCCAGTGGACTCCCCTGCTTGCTCTGACTTACCTGGTCATAGTTAGTCACTTGGACCTTGCTGGTCCAGACACTGCACCTTGTTTGTCGTCTACTTTGTTTGCTGCTGCCAAGGCTTGTTGGTGCCCCTGCCAAACAGCGACCCCTCGGCACTCGACATCCAATGCTGAACAGCTCGTAAACGGCCCCTAGTCTTCCACAGCATCGCCTGGTCCGTACAGCTGCAACTTTGAGGGCACCGTCAACCTCTCCTGCATCAGTGGGCTTTCGTCTTCCGTGCCTCCTGGTCACTTCTGAGTGGCAAAGGCTCAGTCCCCTCTGCTTGCAGGTACCTCTACTTTTAAATCCACCTTTGGATTCCACCGGACTCCTTCGTCTTCTATTCCAGCAACATCTTTCCTGAGGTCCTACATTGTGGTCTACGGCAGTTTCCGACGTCACTTCACACCTATGCACCCGGCTTCCCTGATTCCTGGAGTATGCACGGGTGGGGTGACTCTCCAACTTTCCATCTTCCACAGTGTTTCTTCAGGGTCCACTGGGAAGGTTCCTTTTTCTTTAAAACTGCAACCGCGACTTACCCATTGAATTGTGTTGATCAGGCAGTCGTGCTCCCACTCTGCACACGGCCTCTGTGGGGTTCCTGGGTACTTAACTTGGGTGGTTCCTTGGGTCCCCAACACTTCTACGTCTTCTGGATCCATCCTTGACTTGAGTTGTGGTTCGCATTCCACTATTTTAGTATGTGGTTTTGTCTCCCCCTGGAGACCACTGTGTATCTGTGCTACTTACGTGCCCTATTTCCTAAGTATTGTGTGTATTTGTTTTTCTGTCTCCGGGTAGGAGATAGTACAATTGTGTTAGTGAGTTTTTGTAATAAAATACATATTTTTATAACTACACTGTCTGATTCTTTTTCACTTAACCTATACCATAAGATGAAGTACTGCTAGTAGAAGATGCTTTACACTCCTTCTGGACTAAGCCTGAAGGCTGCTCTCAACAGCTACCACTTAGAGAGCTTTCTAAGGTTGTCTAAGACCACTAGAATCACCATAAGGGTTGTCTGGATTAGTGCAGGGTGCTACACTTCCATAAGTGAGCACCATATACTATGCCAGCCTCTCACAGGAGGCCACCTCTTATCCCTGCCCATGCTTAGGATGCGATCCCAGTCATGGAAATGGCGCAAGCGTGCCACCACCATCTGTGGCGGGGCAGCGCAAAGAAGCGGTAGAGGCCTACAGGTTCTATCTCCATCCATATGTGGTACTATCAGCGGTGACATGCCTATGGGTAGCCATACGCTCTATAAGTGCTTATAACATAACATATCCAATCTTTCAAGAAAGAAACCAGGTCTTGCCCCTCAATCTGCTCCAGGAGACCAACTATGAGGATGTTATTCCGGCATGCTCTGCCATCTGTATCCTCTGCTCTGTATTCCAGGGCACGTATCTGCTCCATCACCTCTGCCATTGTGAGATGTAAGGCCCACGACAGCGAGCTGCATGTCAGTAGAGGTGCTCTTCTTTATTGTCAATTGCTCCGCCAGCTTGCGATGGTCGTCTATCAGTTTCCATCTTATGCTCCAGAGCATCCCTAGTATCTTTAGTGGCTGCGAGAATGGAATCCAATGTGGTAGAAGAGTCCCTAGTAGGATTAGAAGGGCCTTCTTCCATATTGCTGTGGGAGCCGAGAGGTGGCCGATTGCCCCCCTCAGTTCCCATCCATCTGGTGGTGCGGCCCATGGTCCCAGCAAGAGAGTGCAAGCCTGCAAATGAGCCAACACACAGTGGGTGCCTCCACATCACCCCCACCCCGACCCCCGGTAAGTATAAATTAATTGTTAATTATTGCCTAATTAACTTCCCACCCAATCGCTCTACAAACGTAGCAACCTGCTCCTAAAATATAAGTATAATAAATCAATATTACTTAATAAACATAATAAATATAAATCACATACTTACTTAAAAATGATTAATTAATTATTACTTAGCTTCCCACCGTATTCCCCTACAAATCCAACAACCCGCTACAACACTATAAATAACTATTAACAATTAAATTAAATATTCTAAATCACTTAAAATGACAAACTATATTTAAAATAATTAATAACAATTATACAAACTACTATCATGTAAAATTAATATATAAACTAAAACACATTAAATTAATTAAAAAACTATATTCTTTACAACTATATTTTGAAAACAATATTTACAACAACAATATTCTTAACAGCAATAGTTCCTGACACCCATGTTTAGTGCCCTGGCTTACAAGCCAGGCTGAATTTAGGGGTGTGCGGAACCCATGGAGTTCAACTCCATGGAATTCAACGGAGCTAAACTCCATGAGTTCTTCCCACCCCTAAATTCATCATGGCGTCGCAGAATTCTACGGAGCTACATAAAAACTCAGCAAGATTCCGTGAAGTTCCGCCCACCCTTAGCGCCAGAGAGACGTATGGAGACCAGAAGTGAGCGACTTCATGTGACAGTCACAGTATACCTTTCCCTCTGTTTATAGTGGTACTGTAGCCCCACTGTGTGCTGGGCCTGAAGCTTCTAGGCTGTTCTCACCCTGGACAGGCACCCCATCCACTCTTTCTGTCCCAGTACTGTTCTCCTGCAACGTCTGCTCCCTGTGCATGGATGCACATCCACGCCATAGCACCCGATTTCCCAAACCATGCAGACGGCCGTAAACTTATTCTCTCCCCTGCACAAACTGGTGGCATCATGCACCTTCCTCTTTAAAACACCACAACCGCCATGTGCACTTCTCCCCATCATTCACCTCTACACACTGCATCCCTCTTCCCTCCCTGGGCAGCAAAACTCTCACTCAGTAGCATCTGCACAATGAGTGGACCCTTCCTCGGCACCCCCACTCTGCCTCCAGGCGTCTTTTTTCCATATACACTCCACCACCCTGCCACTGCGCACTGTACTTTCCTTTTACACTGTTCCACCTCAATCTCCATACACTGTACACCCTATTTGCCTTTTAAAATGTTATTCATACGTTTCCCTACATGCTGCTCTCCAACAGTTCCTCGATCCTTCAATGTGTGAAAATTGCACACTGCAACCGTACCTACTCTTCCCCCTGCATAATCAGTGCACATTTCCTCTTTATCCACTGCACACATCTGTTGCCTTTCCCTGTGTAATGCTTCCAACTTTCTCCATGTCCCCGCCCTTCTCATCTATCTACAAATATCTTCACAGTGCTCGTCTCCCTGCCTCCTATCTGTGCCATTGCCTGCCCCTTCCTAAGACCCTCTGTGCAAATTTCGCCCAAGTATTTCCTCCACACTCACCTGACTCGCAGAACTCTTACTCATACTGATTTCCTGTGCGAAGGCTCGCGAGATGAGACGGAGCGGTAGCCTGACTGCCAGGCAACTGATGATCTTGTCAAGGGCCAGCTTTTGCTGCAGCCCCTTATACTTGTTCTCGTATGCGGAATCTTTTAGCATGAAGTCCGAGAAGATGTATTGGCTGGCAATGGTTGTGATGGCTATGGCTGTGCCTTCCTTTCCCACGGCGGGCGGGGTATCTCGGAGCTTGCTGGTGCAGGTTGATGCTGCCAGTAAACTGACAGAGCATGTGCTGTCACACACACGCTCCTGGCTCTTCTTGAGAGCCCACTGCTCTCCCCCCTCGCTTTAGCTTTCACCTTGTCCACCTGGGTTACATCGCCCTTTGTGTCCCTCTCCCTTCTCCCGGTCTGGAGCCTGGACACTGTTGCCAAGCTTCGTCAACAAGCACAAACCCATGGAGCGATGCCAAAAACAGGCCCCAAGCAAGCCCTGCCCACCAATTGACACAGATGTGACAGAAAAGAAGACATTACCTCAATAATAAAAGTAAAACCGTTTTGCAAAATCAAATCATACTGTGGGCAGTAAACTCCGCCATGCAGCGGTTAACAAAGTTGGTGCCGAACTGGAGCGTGTAGTGGCAAAATTCTTCGCGCTCCGCCGGCAGAGTGTAGTTTACCGGCCACCCCAGCAGAATTATAATATTCAGATAGTGGTATTTGATGAGTGGCAGGGTTGTGGGTATGGTTTTCATATCTAGACTGTCACAGTGATCAAGAAAATGTTTTGAGAAGCGGATTGAATTAACCTCTTACTATAATTTAAAAAAATCTACCACTCTGAGGAAGTGATTTGATGATAAGAAGAGTTTTGTGAAATGGCATAAGAATGATCCCATGAATTTCTTTGTTGAGCCATTAGAGTTGTAGTAGGAGAAGAGCATGTGGTTTATGTTGGATTAGGTCTCTACAGCAAACCCTATGATTTGAAATGAGCCACTGGGGAATGTGAATAAGTTGTGGATTTTAGTTACTCCAGTCACCCCTCAGTATGTTCAGATAAGGGGGCTGAAGATGTCTAGGTTGTTGTCTGAAATCAGGGGGGCATATTTACAACATTTTGGCATAGGGCAGCGCCGCAAGCCTTCTAGCTGTGCTGGCCTACGTGAAAAGAGCAGGAATGTCCCATATATACAAGATACGGCGCATACCTTTCCTTTTTTGCCGTCGCCCAAACTGCAGCTGAGCGCCAATGCAGACACCCTTGTACCATGGTGCTAGGGTGTCTCTGTTTTTGGCATGATTGTTTTTGTGCAGGAAGAGACACTGCCCTGCACAAAAACAATCAAAGGAGGTGTTCTGTTCTGTGTGTGCTGCATAATTCAGAAAACGTGGAAAAAGGAGAAAACGAGAAGAAATGTAAACATTTCTCCTCATTACACCTGCTTTGGGAAGGTGTTAGTTTTGGCACTGCCCCAGATTTATTCTATGTTGTAAATGTGGGGCAGGGTCAAAAACCATAGGTGTTGTGTGGGAACACCCACAGCAACGCCCATGGAACGCAACTTCCACGCAGAGTATGGCATTGCCTTACTCCATATTTACAAGGCCATAAAAAGCCACACAGGGTTAGCTTTACATTCCCTTGTTAATATGGACTGACACATTGCGCCTCCGGAGCATCACAAAAGTGACGCTCTGGCTGCGTAAAAGTGCTGCAGGGGCATTGTACATAGGCCCCCATGTTCTTTTGTAAGAAGCATGCTTGAAGGCTCGATGTTGGCCCATTTCTGGGTTTGCGCATGTCACTCCTGCTGCTGCTTACATTTCTTTGTCCATGCTCAAATGGGAATGCCACTACCATCCCTCTCCATTACCAGTCATGTACCAGACACTGCCAGCGCCATAGGCACCCAGTGCCTTCACCAGCACCATCTACTGAACTCCAGAAAGATGTAATTTTGTAATGAATGCCATAACTCGTTAAATTTTGTCCACGATTTCACTGACACAGTCTGCATGCCCTCCTCCCCTTTGATAAGTACAATGGCAGCTTCTCAGATAGATTTCATTGCATTTTGCTATGTGTTTCTTATATGTAGTATCCCACATTTCTGTGGGCCTTGATGGGTCCGGATTTTCCTCTGTATTTTGAATACTGTAATCCTGCATTAAGGAAGGAAAAAAAGGCTATACTCATTTTCAATATTAGGTTAGTCACCTGCCAGAATGCAGCTTGAGTGTTCCTATTTATGTCGGATGTGGGCGCAAAGCTGTGATGACCCAAACCAAGCCATGGACCAAACCAAGCCATGTTGCTTCATCCATCACGTTCACTCAGAAAAAAATAACTCAATCTGGACTTTCTTTCCTCAAGTAAACGGTGTTATAGAAACACACCTACAGAAGTAGCACTAACTTTGTGCTAGCGGTTCCTACCACATACATTTCAAGTGTTGTAAATAGCAGATGTCCCATTACCTGATGTAATTATATCAATGGTAAATGTTCAAATTTCTCCATAGCAGATGACTAAATAAAGCACAGTAATAAAATGACATAGAGCAGACGAGTCTGTCATCACCTTATCAGTTCTCATTGTATCTATATCAGAAGGAAACCATCCATACTGGGATTCAAACTCCTACCTTAAAGCAACTGTTTATGGCACATGCAAAACCTTCGTGGGCTGGCCTTGGAAACTAAAAGAGTGAGCCCAAACATTCTAAAGCAAGCCGTGTTCACTTCCTCTCCTTTCTCTAGCCCTTTATTTCTATACATCCATTCTCTCACGCTCATTCTCTCCTCTCTACTTACTCTTCACCTCCCTCCCTCTCTTTCTCCTGAATTCCATCTGTGCCTGCTGTGGTTAGCCACAGAGAGTTGGGGAATGTTGCACAGGCACTGGCAGCGGCACTGGGTTTTCAAAATCGTTCTCAAATGACTCCAGCCCAACCGGTGTTGCAAAGTCATCCTGTGCCCTGGGCACCCCCATTTATTTATTTTTGCTGACTAGTACTGGTGGTAACTAACTTTGACTGTCCCTGGGCACTGCCCAACCGGGCCCAGAGCCATTGCTATGCTGAAAACAAACTTAGAATACAATGAAAACACTTTCATACACTAGGGTACATTATGTGTTAGGGTACCGCTGTGATTGACATGAACTCCCCTATAAGGCCCTAGTACATAATAGGGCAGGGGGATCAAACCTACCTTTAAGTCCCTAGTATATAATAGGGCATTGCAGTTTAGAGGCCAGCAGCCCTTTCTGCACTTGCATGTGTGTACTGATGAGGCCTGAGGTCAGTTTAAAAGCATCTTTGTGTTGCACGACTGCTTTTAACATGTACATTGTGCCCAAACTCGACTTTGGTGTTTGGGGCACTTGAAAATTAATTAACTACAATATTCTGGTGTATTAGGTACCCCCAGGGTCTCCCCAAGTCTCCCAGTGGTGGGGTACAGGTATTTATAAAGGGGACCCCTATAGAATAGGTTTTATATACATTGGGATTAGTGAAATTGCACATTTCACTTCCCACATTGTAGTAAAGTGCTTCCCAAAATCGACTTTTGTGCTAGGAGCACTGTGGAGTGAGGATCTGCAATACTTATACATATTCATAACCCCTAAAGTCTCCCCTAGGTGTTCCTGTGGTGGGGGATCCAGTAGATATAGGCAGGGTCTTTATAAAAGATGTTTTATAAGCCCTGGCGTTGGAGAAATTGCCCTGTTCATTTTCCCCATTGCAGATCCCCAGCCACACAGGTTAACATGGCAAAAAGTTATTAACTAATAATTCCCGTCATGAAAACCAGAAAAATATCATTCAAGCACTTACTAGAATGGTATTGAGAAATCCAACAATATGCTATTGTTGAATGTATCCTAAAATGTACAGACAAGAAGTTATAAGACCTTCTGGTCTGTAAGCAAAAATTCAGCCTTCCAGTGATCTACCCTGATTGTTCAGAGATAGGTAGATTAGCCAGGTTGGTTTGGTGGGGTGATAAGTAGCCCCTGGAGTGAAAGAGCCATTCTGGGAGAAGAGGGTTCTGCTGCATAGGAATGCCAGAGCAATGCGGAGGGGTCGTAAACAATGATTTTCAAAAGAAGGAGGGAACAGGCAGAAGAAACCAGTTTCATTGACACCCCTACCCTTTGAGCCCAGTCAGATGGCAGGCTTAAGGAAGGAATGTGCACATGCCAGGGGGAGAGACTCTATGGAGATGAGCCACCGTGGACGTTGGTTTAGCCAGCTCTCGCCTCTCTGCTGAGATTTCAGCCATATTGAATTTTGGAGAAATAGTGTTTTCTGGGAGACCATTGTGCCACACTTTGTCTTGCACCTCATTAGACTGAAGTGCCCTCCTGTGTGACCTCAGAGAACACTGAATAAGTATCTGAGGGGGCAGTGCCTCTCAGATCTGCTGCTTGAAACAAAAGAAAGAAGAAGGGTCCGTGCTGGAAGATTGATTTGCTCTCACCAGGCCCTGCACTCTGACTGGCTGCGTCTGCTGCACAATCTGGAACTAGAGCCCTGTGGATGAAACCTGCTTCAAAATGACTAAAGAGTGGACTCCCTGCAAGCTACAGGTTAACAGAGCTCACCTAGACCATCACCACCAAGAACCCTAGCCTGGAGTACTTCCGGTGGATTTGTAAGGGTTCTGTCCAAGTGGATTGTGGGAATTGAAGTCCCAAACTTTCAAGGACCATCTTGGAGCTTCAAGACCCTTGGAGTCAGTTGGGGACACTTTGGGACCCTCAAATGAACTTCAGGAAGAAGTTCTAGAAGTTTATAGAACTTTGGAGCAACTTTGAAAAAGCTCCATAATTTGACCGACTCAACCTGGCCAGCCAAGCCGGCGACCCTCAACCACGAGCCAGACTGACCTCCAGGTTCGTACCGCTGAAAAGCTCCAGATGTCCGACTTACAGAGTTTGACCGGGAGTTGGTCGAAACCCAAGCCGGCGAACCCTCGCGAAATCCGGCTGGTGAAGAGCATTGAGGGACCCCGGGAGAATAAACTCCACGAAATTTTCTAAGCCCGAACATAGAAAAGGTGACTAGGACCAACCGCGAGAGTCAAGCCGCCCACCTTCAACCGCGAGCCAGCCTGGATCTCTGGTATGTGCCGCTGAAAAGCTCCGGAGGTCTGACTTCCATAAGTTTACCGGGAGCTCTTCGCCAGGGAAGCAGGTGAACCCTCACCGAATCCGGACTGGCTGAGAGCTTTGAGGGACCCCGGGAAGAAAAGCTCCAGAAACGTTTCTAACTCAGAAGGTAAAAACTGTGACCGAGACCTACCTCGAGGGATAGCCATGCAGGGCCCCATCGGGTTTGCCCTGAAACTTTGACTTTGTCCAGGTCTAGCGTGACCAGATGTCCCCATAGGCACTATAGGTTTCTATGTGCTATATAGTGCTGTATCTCTAAAATTCATATCTCCCCTTCCCTACATAGGATATTTTCGTTTTGGTGTCATTTTAAAGATAAAATATGTCCTATTTTTATAAATTGATGTTGGATTTTTATTGTGAGTTCTCTTAATTATTTACTGAATTGAGGTTTTTAAATGCTTTACATACCTGTCTTTGAAGTTAAGCCTGCCTGCTCGCAGCTAAGCTACCAAGGGTTGGACAGGGGAATATTTTTCTCAGACCTATTCTGAGCCCTATATTGTGTTAGTGGCATTATTGCCAATGGTAGATGCATATTTACCACTTCTATTAATCCACTTACCAACATCCCGGGAAGTGCCTGATGGAATATAAGGCCTGTTCGGCTCCGAAACGTACAGTAACGAACAATGACTTATGTCATCTTCTTGTTTAAATGAATGACATTGCCACCGGAGTTTCCAATAACCCCATCCACACAGTCTTTATTTGAGGTATAGTTTCATTTTATTTAGGGTTTGGTGACCATTTTTGTTTGGACCCCTCTGCAGAGACAACCCTCCTCCTTACAAACTTCATTTAGTTGGTGTGATGATTTTTGTAAAAAGGGTGAAATAGAAGTGCAATAATGTCAAGAATTGTTACTTATAAGAAGATGTAGAAGCATATGTAGGGGATAATTATGTAAGAAGGAGGTTGAGATAGTTTAAGAGAAAAGATCTAAAGGGCAGCAGGATGGTCTGTAATGAAAATGCATGGAGCACTGATAGTAACCCATTTTATAGCCATCAACATAATACCGTTTTATACATGGTATTTTTGGATGTGGATGTGTTTTATTGCATTGAATGGTTATTTACCATACAATGTATGCCCTCTCACTCCTCCAGTTTAATCTGTTTTTGGTTAACATTGTCTTTTTTCATGAACAAGTGACAGGATTTACTCCCACCCTTTTCAGATGGAAGATCTGGAAATAGTGCTTTCACCACTATATCTCCTTATTGCAGTCTTTCACCAATAAATCACCCTTAGCAAATAGGAAAACAGCATGTACCCTTCATGAATGGAAGCTGAACCCACAATCCATCAATGAATCTTTGTAAATATTTTCTTCAAGCCTCACTCTTTGACTCCATACGAATCCTAAATGCCAGTAGTGGGAATTTTCAGCTGTTGAAGGGCTGTGTTTCACTTGTATCTTCTTTCTTACTAATTCTTGGGACATTTCCATAGACATGTTTTCTCCTTCCTCTTACTGAAATGAATTCATAAATATTTGCAGCTGAGCCCGTGATTTCCATCGGTTAGTTCTTGTAAGGGACCTCTAAGTCTGGTCCTGAATCACTTGTCAATGAAAAGAATCCTTGACCTTTATCGTAGTTCAGTCTCCTGCTTCAGAGGTTCAGCGTGTATCTTGTTTTCCTACTTTCACTCAAAAAGGCCTCTACTAAATGACCACAAGGTGAACAATCTGTAGTCGCCTGTTGATGGATCTTGGAGAAGGAGTTAATAGAGAAAGTAATGTCAATTGCCTGTTACTGCTGTTATGTCTGTTACTCCTCTTTTCGCTTGTCACATAAAGGTTGACATATTTCATAGCCTGTTGGTAACTACTTGGGTTGCAGAAATACTCTAGATAAGTTAATTTTTGTGTGCAATCCTGTTGTAAAGAGACAATCTGATGAATGTTAGTTGTTACCTCAGTGAGATGACCATTTACATATGACAGTTTGAATGCCAGTCTGGTAAGGATGCTGGTTCTTTTTTTGAAAAATGGGTTTCTCTGAAGTTTTCAGTTTGGAATATCACTTCAATGTGAAAATTACCTGTGTCCTTCAATTGAGGGTTGTCCTAATTCTCCATCACTTAGAGCTCTTTCACAGACTAAGATGATCCTCCATATCCAATTCTCCACCATCCCTAAGGCTTTTGTTCGATTTAAATGTGGAGTCTGGGAGATTGTTTTTTTCGTTTTGTACAGTTATTGCACTTAGAAGTTCAGAAGCATAATTCTTTTCATTCTGAATATGGAATTTGTAGGCTTTCCCTTTGGATTGAAAATTGCAAGGCACTTCTTTATGACATCCAACCACTTCCATTCAGTGGAGAGACATACTTACACCACAAAAGCAAAGGCATGCCCATATTTATGTATTGTTCTGTAGGACATTCACTTAGAACTGTCAGTGGACTCTTCTCTAGATGTACGTTCCAGACCAGATACTCGGCTAGATTAGGAGGTTTCTTGTAAGGTTTTCACTTGATACTTACATGGTCTACGTTAGTGCGTCCTTAGGGTGATGTCTACTATCATTCAAAATAGTTAGTGATGGAAATGAAGCCTGATATAGGAGGAAAAACATGCTAATTTATAGCAGCACTTCAGGTATTTTAGTTAAATTTTAGCCAACATTTATGACAAACTCACAACTTTTAGCCCAAAGCCGATATCGCCACCGCCTGACTAGCCTGACTTTTCAAATACCAAAATAGCACTGTGGTGTGCTTGGAAGTTGAAGCTTACTGCAGCATGCCAAATTGAAAGTTCAGTTACTGGTAAGCTGAAAGCAGACACATGATCTAAGTCAGTAGTTCTTGTGGAATGAACACTATTTGTCTGTGATTGTGATTTCATGCTGCAAAGGCATCACAGCACATTCTGTGGAGGAGTAGTTGTGATTGGCAGTTGTGCATCGGACAGATGAAGCACACCATGTCTTGATCAATAACTGATCCTTTAGTGCTGGCTCCGATGTCTGCGTGGCACACTGAGAGCTTGGATGTCGTAGGTAGACAACCCACTGAATGGTTGGAGCACCACAGCACACAAGAAACAGCTGAAGTGAAGGGATCAATAGCTTGTGCTTAATGTTAGCCTTTTGGAGGGTGACGTCAGGTCATTGGATATCTAAAATGCAACTTTTTCCATAAAATAGTTGGATTTCTCCTGTGTGCCACATATGTTAGAAACCAGGCAAACTGCAATTATGTCCATACACTCCTTTACATGTCATTGGACTGTCTTTGCAGTTCTGCAAGCCTGCATTAATGTACAGTACAGCCTGACTATAGCAATATTGCCTGTTTGGGAGATGAGCGGTGTGGTCTTCTGATTACCTGGAAGAACTCTTGGCCAGCCATATTTTGGGAAGAGTTATTTGATTTTACATTTTTCTGCTAGGACGCCTTATTGACTGCATTGGGATGATCTGGATAAAGCTGAACATTTTGGGGGTTGTGAGCTCTACTATCTTTATTAGCTGTCTCACAATGAGTATCCAACATTACTCATTTTAGCATGCCCTTTACTTATCAGGCAGCCTGTTGAATCAGGGCAATTCTTGTTCTGTTCTTCTGTGGCAGGAGGCAACAGCTCTTTCTTCATATAAAGTCTTTCTTCTATCTGTACTACAGCCACTGGACAAAAAACACATTCTCCTAAAATAGTCCAATCATACTGGCTTTTACAATGCGTATTACACTTCTGTTAAGGTATCAGTGTGACTGGCTAGTACACTTCTACTAACATATATTTAAATCTCAAAGATTACTTCAGAAGTTTGTTTCTCGCCTGACGTCATGTCTAAATTGTATGCAATTTTAATTGTTTTCTAAATTGATCTTTGTTCGTTACTTGTTCAGATCTGAGTGCTTAGTGTCATTTTTAGGTCGAGCCTAGTGTTGCAGCGCATGCGCTGCTCACTTTGCGAGGCATGCAGTATACACTATAGCGTGGAAGCTACGCCCATCTTTTTCATTGCATAGGTCCTAAATGCTGCCTTCCGATTGGTTTTAGGCTTGTTAGTCCCTCCTCATGACGGCCATGTCGTCATTAGTATCCTTCCATGGCTACTGGCCCCTTTACTCCTAACACTATTTTCTTCCCTGTCTCCCCCCCGCCCCCTCCCGCAGTCCGTGACTCATCGCCCCCCCTGCCCCGCACCCCTGTTCGTGCCGTCTCGCCCCGCACTCCCTTTTCCAATTCAATAGGTCTCGCGTAAATGCGAGTCCTATTGCATTGCAAATGCTTGTTTAAAACGGGCCTTTCATCACTCAATGCGTATCCCGCCACCTTGGAATTGTGTAAGTCTAACAGTGTGCTCGCTTAATGACTATAATGTCTAAATTAAAGCATGGGTTTTTATGATAACTCAGATATTTTTCAACATATTATACTAAACATTATTTTGAAATAAATGTACTCGTTTTTACCTGAACAGTGTTTTATTATTTTTATTTGTTAATTAGGCGTGGACGTACTCGTCTCATCTCTATTTTTTGAGTCAAAATTGTGGGTTTGAGGTGTTGAGTCTTTTAGTGCTAACAAGATGCAACTTTTCTAGCCAACTTTCATTATATCCAAAACGTTTGCTTACAGCTGACGAAAGAGCGCTCGCTCCCTCGCTCGTCCTTTTTTTGTTTCTGTGCTCTGAATGGCCGGGCACCTTAGGCTGGTACACAGCCTAGTAACATCTCATCCAATCAAAGGTGAATCCCCAAAACACGGGCCAGTAAAGTATTGTTCTAGCTTAGGGCTGTATACGCGGTGGGGGTAACCACCTGCCAGCGACCTTGAGCTGCAAACATGTTTACGAGAGCGAACTTACAAACAAATAGAAGGGTGGGCGTTCTGTTTAAAAGAGGTAACAAAGTGAAATAGGTTAAGTGAGAACTTTTCATGACGAGAGTTGTTTGTCGTTTAATGGAGAAAGAGGCAATTATTCATTTTCTTTCATGCAATGTATTTAACAACATGATTTATATTGAGAGCTATAAAAGAACAGATGAACACTTCCAAGGACACGTCTTTGAAATCTGGTCTGTTGATGTTTCTGAACTTTAAACTGATTATTCAGCAGAGTCTTTCGTTAGACAATTACCCCTTTAAGGACGGCGATAGAAGAATGCGATCTAGAACCAGCATACGTGTCAAAATTGGCTATAAGTAAGATCAGAGGGAAAAATGGGAGACCCTATTTGCTATATTTAGGAAGTTTTAAGGCGGAGAAAGCAAAAATAACATAATTTTTAGGGAAGGAAATTGGGAGCCCCCTACCTAAACTGGAAGTGTTATTCTTAGGACCAGCTGGACTCTTAACTTTATTTTTGTCATTCTATTTATTCTGTATATTATTATCGTAGCCCTTTGAAGTGACCACAGTGACTTGAGGCGCCAAATGAAACTCCTAAATAAATAAATAACACACAAGTAATTTAAGAGGCAAAGAGAACAGAAGAGCAGGTAGTGGAGGCACTGTTGCCAAGCAAACACAGATGAGCCAAGAGGTTTGTCTTTGAGGAATGTTTCTTTTTATTTCATATCATTTGTTGGATTTTGCAATACAGCCAACGCGTTTCGCCCGTTTCTGGGCTTCTTCAGGGCTGTGATAAATGCAAACATGAAAAGAAGACATATTAAGAAAAAAAATCTAAACATACTAAAGCAGATACAAACTAAGATAGACAACTAAAGAAACAGGGAGGATTGCATACAATGTCAAAATAGGTACAACTAAGATTAATTTAACAGATGAGAAAGTCGTCAAAATATTTAGAGCAAATAACGTATTGACAGAATAGCACAATTCTAAACTGCCATGTGACCAGCAGCAGAATTAGCATAAACATATATTCTTTACAGGTCCAAAAAACGGGCTAAAGTATTGATGTTCTATGTCTATTCATTACAGCACATCGATTACAGCAAACTGTTTTTGTTCCATTGTTAGTTATAACAAGATGGAAGATATTTTATCACTCACCATCCAATCCAATGATATGAAATAAAAAGAAACATTCCTCAAAGACAAACCTCTCGGCTCATCTGTGTTTGCTTGGCAACAGTGCCTCCACTACCTGCTATTTGTGGTTCTAGTGGTGGCGAACCATTATTTGAGGTGGGCAATTGTGAACTTTCTGATAACTTGTGAATACCTCATGCTACAGGCGATTGTGCGACATCGGGATCCCCTAGCCACCACTGTTTGTTTGACTTTCCTAAATAAATAATTTAACAGGTCTTACAATTCTGAAATTGGGTGTAAGGCTGCAGAACCCAGTGGCTCTTTTGGCATTTCACAGTTGAACTGTAACTGAAGTAATGCGCATACATGGACATTCACGGTTGCTTTTTAAAACATTATCTTTTGATCCAAACTCTTAAGCGTCACCACTGTGGACTCTTGTATCCTGGATCTCTACCAATTTATAATTTAACCATAAGCCATATCATTTTAGGTAGTAACAAGTCTCTTTATTTTTAGTTCGAGCCCGGTCAGCGCATGCGCTGCGGCATGCTGTATTGGAGTATGGAATAGAAGACCCGCCGACTCTCTACCCATATTTGTCATTGGCTTGTGTCATTGTCCTTCGTAAATGCTGGCTTCTGATTCGTTAATAGGCTTGTTAGTCCCTCCTTAGTACCGCATTGTCTTCATTTGTAACCTCCCATGAGGACTGGCACTTTTTACATCGGTTGTTACACGGTATGGCTTTTTAAGTCTGTAAGCACTATTTTCTTTAATGAGTTTCTCCTACTGCAGGCACGACATGCTTTGCTGCAACATTCAAGCGCCATGCGCACATTCACTTTCCGAGCGGCGAGGGACAATGGCAGCCGCTTCTTTGAATATTGCATTTACAAGAGTTTGCGCTATTGGCATTGTCAATGACAATGCCTTTCATTTATGTGTTAATTAGCAAAACAGAGATATAAAAGGCATTGTCATTTACAATGCCAATAGCTTAAACTCTCGCAAATGGAAGACCTATTGCATTGCAAATGCTTGTTCTTTATGTTCTAACAATGATCCTTGTATTTTTATATGTACGTTGTTGAAACTGGGGTCATTAGGATGAATAATTATGATTGTATGAAAAATAACTCAATGGGATTCACCTTAAATAACTTTATCCTTAGAGTTTTATTTCTACGGAACCATTTCCACTCACATAGTTCTAAAGTATTAAATAGATGTTTTAAATGTTGATATGCATTGCTGTATTCATTCTATTGAAGCTTTGCACTAATCTAAACTTTTCATAAATCTTTTGTTATTCTGATTCCTTTAGATCATACTATGCAAGACACTCTTAATCCTGGTTTGGTCAGTTGGTTGCTAATGTTGTCTTTCCCTTTGTCACCTATAGTACACTCATTTACTGGTTCTTTGCTTGTAGGAAGCAAAGGAGTTCTTAACTCCACAATAATCCAGATGTGTTTCTATGACAATAGCAGCAAACAGAGGTGTTTTTTAAATTGATGGGAGAATGGGATACATTTTCTATTTAACACTAGGAAGCCCTTTGGGTATTTGTGCGCTTTATAAGTCCTGTAACATTACGTAACAATGCAAAACCTGTGCATCTTCACAGGAGAAGGAGGCAGTTGTTGAGTGGATTCTGAGGCGCGCAGTTCTTTTTTTGTGGCCAGACAGCAACAATTTCATTGACCCATCCTCCTCCTCCACCCCAACTTCCCTTAACTGTTGTCTACAGGATGTTAGGATTGATAGTGTCACTGCCACAGATGGAAACAGTAGGACCATGCTCACATTTGGGGTAAGTGAGAGAGTGATTGCTAACAGCTGTGGACAAAGGGAGAGCCTCCATGCTGGTCCTGAAGACTTGTCAATAACATTCACCATAGTTGACCATTGCATTCTATTTTATTACCTATGTTTATGGTACTATGTTGTTCTCTATTACAGAAAATCATACATACTTAATAAACATTTTCAGGATTTCAAAGCCTGAATGAACTGAAATTGTCTGACCTTTAATACCAGCAAGATAAAACGGATACCAATTGGTTGAAAAATATATATAGCAACAGTTCACACACCTGAATATTGGATAGATTGAGGTACCATGTATAAGAAAAACAAACATTTTTGGTCTATTACCTCCAATCACATACAGTGGAAGCTAATGGAATGTGTTCAAAAGAAATTGATGTAGTTACATTAGAACATTGAGCCTTGTTTATGGTTTGGCTGGCATGGAACTGTACTACACACATGGCGGAGTACCCTGTCCACCAAACTCCTGACTCGCCCTCTGTGTTTAGAGTCAGGCAAAGAATTGTGTCTGTCAGCAAATCTTTTTACTTGCTCTGTTAGTGGAAACCTTTGACTAAGGGTCCAATATCATTCGGCCCATTGGTCACAGTACCTTAGACCATAAGCCTTTTTAGGGTGGACGTTCTGCCATAATCATTTTTTCTGTTTTGGACCACCAGGGTTAGCCAGGCGGTCTTGAACAGGAAAACACATAGATGGCCCCCACACACTGGGATAAACTACCAGATTAGGATAAATAATTTTTGCTTTCCAAAAGCACACTCTAGGTTTGATACTTTGTTTTTTAAGAAACAAACATTTTGCTGAGTGGCCATATTAAACATAGCAGCCACATAACAAACTTTTAGTGCCTTCAATAGAGCCACTGAGATGAAGAATTTTCTGAAAACATAGGGATTTCAGCCTGCCTGGTGGAGAATATCTCTAAATTTGACTGGCAGTGGGGAAAGATCTGCCCAAAATAAAGCCTAGAGTTCTCCCGAGTTTATTGTATACAAACGATGCAGTTGTAATGCCGAGAACCGCAAATGGGCTGCAACTTCTTTTAGATAAATGTTACAGTTTTATGGGGGGTCTAGATCTCAAAACAAATTTAAATACATCTTTTGCAATGAGCATTGACCCTAAATATGTGAGAACAAGTTTGTTTTAGTTGGGTGGATCAGAAATTCTAAGAGTTAAGGCTTTTACTTATTTTGGGCTTTCCCCTGTATCAAAATTTAACCTGGCAAAACTTACTTAATACTAGTAATGTTCAATGTCAAAGAGCTGTGGAGTCGGTTTTTACCTTTTCTAGGAGGTAGGGGCACAAGCCGATCAGAGAAATTATTTATATCTGATAGAGACATCTGCCGCAGATTCCTTACCTGTGAACTTCCAGGCGTCACACTGGATCTAGAAGATTTTTGATAGCAGTACCCCTGCATGCCAAAAGGTGGCGTCGGTCGACTCCGCCGTTGGGTTCGTAATCGTCGTGACGTCCGCGTCATCTATATAGGCGCCACCCTGGCGTGCTGACGTCAGTTCTTTTCCCCTGTCATTTTTTGACAGACTTTTTTCGACTTTTTTGCGAACTTTTTGGTGTGTAGTATGTCCAGCAAGAAGACCTTGGGGTTCAAACCGTGCAGTGCCTGTGGTATGTCTTTGGTGCCTGTAGCTCGACCAAGGCCCCAAGTTGTGCTCCGACTACCGGGCCATGGCGCCGAAAGCTTTGAGGGAGCAGTCCTTAAAGCTGCTTGCGGCCCGGCGTCCGTCACCACGGTGATCTCCCCGTTGATCTCTCTCCCGGTCTTGGCCAAGAGGAAGGTCCGAGCACTGCTCTGGGGGATCGAAATCTTCTTCTTCCCACTCGAACTTGTTGATGTTAGGTAAGAAGCACCATAAAAGCACAAGAAGTCGAAGCATGCTTTGATTTTGCCCCATCCGCCACCCAACGAGACGGAGGAGTCTTGGCGTTTGAGGCCCCACTCTGCGGCGGGGGTGCCTGGGTCAGCTACGCATTTCCCTCCCTTTTCAGGGCCGGGAGTGATCCCCGCCCAGTTAAAACAAATTGATGACACTATGTGCAACATATTTGGGCGGCCTGACCCTGCCGGCTTGCCTTTGGACCCCGCAGGCTCAGCGGAAGGTGACCCCGTGGGTTCCGTGCCTCCGGCGCCACAGGCTCATTTTGGATCCGTACCGGTGCCGGTCGTACTACTTACTCAGCACTGCATCCAACGCCTCGACCCTCAACATCGTCAGCGCCCACTGGCGGCGTTTCCCACATCAGCATTCCAGATGACGCGGAGCCAGCTGGGCGTCCGCTGAGACCGGCGCCGACGGAGCTGTTGCGCTTCATGTCGTGTCCTGCGCCTTATTCTGAAGGGCTAGGACTGGATGAAGATTGGGAGGGGCAGCATAAATCCTGTTTTACAATGAGGCAATGGACTGGTACGAGGATCTGGGTGATGCTAGTGGCTTGGAGGCCTACCCAGAGCCTGGCATGCTGTCTCCCCTTAACCTGGCTATGGAGGAAGGGGCTTAATTTGCAATGGTGGTGCATAGGGCTGCGGAGGTCTTGGACCTGCAGCTTCCTACAGTGACGATCAAGACTAATGTCTTGACGGAGGTCCTGCAGCCTGGTGTCTCCACCTTGGAACCCTTGCTGCCATTTAATGAGGCCTGGACAGATGTTCTACTGGGCACCTGGTCCAAGCCCAGCACAGGGGCTCCTGTGAACAGAACTATTGCAGCCGCAATCACCCTGCACCAGGCGACCCAGCTTTCCTCTCTAACCACCCCACCCCAGAGAGCTGGGTGGTCCAAGCCTCTACTTCCTGTGGTGCGTTCCCTTACGCACCTCCGGACAGGGAATCCAAAAGGCTGGACAGTTTGGTAAGACGATCTTGTCTTCCACCAGCTTAGCATTGCGATTGGCAAACACTGCATGTCTCTTGTGCCGTTATTCCCATTTGCTATGGGAAGCGGTTATGTAAGTGCTGCCACAAGTCCCAGAGGAGGCCCGGGCTGTCTTCTCCCAAGCTTTTGTGGATGGGAGAGATGCAGCAAAGCTGCCATACACTGTGGACTAGACACAACAGAGCGATTTCCTCAACAGTGGCCGTTAGGCGCCACGCCTGGCTGAGAATGTCTGGCTTCTCAGGGGATGTCCAAACCAACCTTATGGATATGCCCTTTGATAGCTCTCGTCTCTTCGGAAACAGGGCGGACGCGGCGCTAGAGCGCATCAAGGTGTCGCTGGCTACGGCCAAGTCCTTGGGCCTCTTGATGTCATCCCGGCCTGCGTCCACCTTTCACTCCTTTAGTGGCTACGGAAGGGGATTCCAACCATGCCAGCCCTACTCCAGCCAGATGACAGCACAAGTTCCGCAACCTCTGCGTGGCCGTGACACGGTTCACGCCGACCCCACGGGTCGGGAGGCCAGAAGTCAGGTCAAGCCACAACCCCTTCCCCCTCCACCTCCAAACCTTCCTAGTCCGATCCTCCCAGACCATGGGCATCCAGATGGTGGCAGGATACGCCGTCACCTCCACCCCTGGCAGGATATCACCTGGGACAGGTGGGTGTTGCAAATAGTTTGAAGGGGCTACTCCCTCCCCTTTGAGGTTACCCCTCCCTCCATGCCGCCAACGTATGTTCAGCTGACGGAGGATCACCTTGCCTTACTTCATGAGGAAGTCAAAACTCTCATGGCCAAGGTGCTATAGTGAGGGTTACCGGGCCAGAAATAGACTGTGGTTGCTATTCCCGCTATTTTCTCGTTCCAAAGAAGGACGGAGGCCTTCACCCTATACTCGACCTCAGAGCCCTCAACTACTTCCGCAAAAAGGAAAAGTTCAAGATGCTCACTCTTACTCAGGTCCTGTAAGTCCTGGTCCCAGGAGACTGGATGATAGCGTTGGACTTGCAGGACGTCTATTTCCACATTCCCATCCTGCCTGCCCGTCGCCACTACCTGCGGTTGTAGGAGGCTGTCAGTATATGGTGCTCACTTATGTATGTGTAGGACCATGCACTAATCCAGACAACCCTTATGGTGATTTTAGTGGTCTTAGACAACCTTAGAAAGCTCTCTAAATGGTAGCTATGGAGAGCAGCATTCAGGCTTAGTCCAGAATGAGTGTAAAGCAGCTTGTTTTACCAGATCTTAATCTTATTGGTATGGGTTAAGTGTAAAAGAACCACACCGTGTATTTATAAGAATAGGTATTAATTATAAGACACTCACTAACACATAACCATACCTACCCGGAGATATAACACAATGCACACAATACTTTGCAATAAAAACTGGTAAGTAGCACGAATACACAGTGGTCGCCAGGGGGAGACCAAACCATATACTAAAATAGAGGGATGAGATTCGCGACTCGAGTCAACACTGTACCCAGAAAACGTAGAAATGCTGGGGACCGAAGGAACTACCCGAGGTAAGTACTCAGGAACCCCATGAAGGCCAGGTGGAGAGTGGGAACACGACCATGTGCTCAATTCAAGTTAATGAGTAAGTTGTGGTTGCAATTTTACACAAGAAGTAACCTTCCCAGTGGACCCTGAAAAAACCCTGTAGAAGACAGAAGGTTGGAGAGCCACCCCAGCCGTGAATACCCTAGGAACCAGGATACCTACACCAGGGAAGCCGGGTGCATAGGTGTGAAGTGGCATCGGAAACCACCGTTGAATTCAGTGGAGGACTTCAGGAAGATGCCCCTGTTGAAGAAGGTGAAAGTGTCCGATGGAACCCAAAGTTGGATTCAAGTTGAGAAGTACCTGCAAGCAGAGGGGACAGAGTCTATGCCACTCAGAAGTGACCAGGAGACACGAGAGACGAATACCCACCGATGTCGGGAGATGGAGGAGAGTTGACGATGACCTTGGAGCTGCAGCTGTGTGGACCAGGCGACGCTGTGAAAGACCACGAGTCGTTCACGAACCTTCCCACACCGGATGACAAGAGCAGAAGGGTCAGTGTCCATCGGGAGTAACAACAAGCCATTGCAACGGCAAACAATGTGGCAAGCGAAAAAGGTGCAGAGTTAGGACCAGCCAGGTCCAAGGGACTCACCAACAGCAGGGGAGTCAGAGTAGGCCCCAAGCAATCAGAGGAGCCCACTGGAGTCGAAGAAGACCCTCGAGAGGGACCAAAGATCTCTGGAGACGAGAGTCGCCCAGCCTTAGCAACGGCCAGCCCACACGGTGCACAAGTACTCGGTTCCGGTGGTGTCAACGAGGGATCCTGGCCTCAGACTTGGTCTGTAGACAGTGCAGGCCTTGAAGAAGTTACTGAACCTGTTGGAGTCCGTAGGAGCTCAGGTACAGCAAATCTGTCAGCTATGTTGCGGTGCCTGCGGATGCAGGGGAGTGACTCCTTCACTCCAAGGGAGATTCCTTCAGGTGTCTTTGGATGTCCACAGGCCCTGGATGGAACCTGTATTGAGCACGGACACTGACGGTGCAGCGGACATTTAGAACGAAGAGGTCAGGAGCAGACGGAGTCTTCCCGGTTGCTGTCTCAGTTCCCAAAGCGAAGTCAGATGTGGTCAGTCTGACACGGTCAGTACGACTCGGTCAGAATGTCTAGACGGTTGAAGAGGACACTGAGTTTCATCTGAATCGAATCCCACGAGGAATCTAGGGACCCACCCTCAGGTAAACCCTTAAGTACCCTAAGGAAAGGGTTGGGATGATTCAGGGGTCCCTCCCAGAGGGCTGGACAGTGGGGAGGATGCTCCCATGTCCTTTGTCCAGTTTCGCGCGAGAGCTGGAGCCAAAGGCTCCCCGATATGGTTTGAACGGGAGCATGCAAGGAGGGCACCAAATGTGCCCGTGCCCTTCAAGCAGTCTTATTGGCGCTGGCAAGCGCCTCCACCCTGCCCCAATGCACTAAACCCTGTCTGGGAGGTGGTCACACCTCCCTGTGACAGGATATCTATTGTTCTGCCTTCCCCTGCTTGAGCTTGGCTCAGTAGCAGGAGGGCAGAAACATGTCTCTGGTCGTCAGCAGCCCTAGCTTGCTGTCCAGTTCTGGAAGACTGGTATCGGAAACACTGAGGGCCTCCTGGGAGAGCTTTACAGTGCATGGAATCATACCTGCCACACTGTTCACGGTGTGGGGTATGATTCCAACATGTTTATTTATTTAATTTTATTTAAATGGTTCTATATAGCGCAAACATAACCACAGGGGGTATCACAGCGCTTTACAATTTAGCAATCATGCAAGCTATAAGAGGAAGTAACAGAAAACCAATAGAACAACATACAATCATCACAGTCTCATAGAAACTAGCATGTCCTTGAGAGCATTGGAAGCTAGGGTTCTAAGGCAGAAGTTTCTTCATCATTATCGCTTTAACTTCCTTTTTGAAATAGGCAATAGAGAGATTTAGTCTCACTTCAGGGGGCAGATAGTTCCATATTTTTGGGGCGATACCCGAGAAGGGTAAGTTTTCTTTTTATGGAATTTCTGTGGTTTGAGGAGTAATGTCCTGGCACTTCTAGAGGATCTAGTGCCACCAGAGAGCTCCAGTTTTTGAGCGAGGTATGATACCAAACATGACAGGGTTCGTTACAGCCAGTTTAGAGATGGTCAACGTGTAATGACACATGGCCACTCTATATGTCGTAATGGCTGATGCACTTACAACCCAGGAGAATGGACTCCGAAGGTTGTAGGGGGGCCCTGCTCATGCAGGCGCACCCTCACACTTAGAACCGAGAACCCTGCCTTCAGAACTGAAAGCCCTGCCTTAGGGGTGACTTATAGGTTTTAAGTGCAGTGACCTCAGGTATAAGAGAACTTATATCTGCCGTAAGAGGTGCTAGCACCAGCTTCCACAGGCTGCAATGGCAGGCCTGTAGTCACAGTTTGAGTTAACTCTCATGGGTGGCATAATACATGCTTTAGCCCATGGGAGACCCATAGTGTACCTATGCCCTGGGTACCTTAGGACCATATACTAGGGACTTATAGGAGTACACCAGTAGCCAATCTGGGGTGTACCTAAGTACTTATCATAGCCAATTTAAGGGGAGAAAGCACAGAGACTGGGGTCCTGGTTAGCAGGATCCCAGTCAGACAAGTCATAAACAGCATAGTACCAGGCAAAAAGTGGGGGTAACCATGAAAGCAGATCCTACTTTCCTACACAACCCCCCAAACGAAAGGAGATGAGACTAACTTTGCTCAGTTGAGTCATCATTTTCTAAGTGGAAATATCTGGAGAGTCCATCTGCATTGGCATGGTTACTCCCAGGTCTATGTTCCACTGTAAAGTCCATCCCCTGTAAGGAAATGGACCACCTCAAAGTTTGGGGTTTTCACCCTTCATTTTGTTTAAGCCATAAAGAGGCTTGTGGTCTGTCTGAACAATAAAGTGAGTGCCAAACAGGTATGGCCTCAGCTTCTTCAAGGCCCACACCACAGCAAAGGCCTCCCTCTCAATGGATGACCAACGTTTCTCCCTGGGGGTCAGCCTTCTGCTGATAAAAGCTACTGGTTGATCCTGGCCCTCTACATTAAGTTGTGTGAACACAGCCCCTATCCCTATTTCAGATGCATCTGTCTGGACAATGAAAGCTTTAGAGTAGTCAGGACTTTGCAGAATGGGAGCAGTGCACAAGGACTCCTTCAGGTCATCAAATGCCTTCTGACAGGTATCTGTCCACTGGACTTTCTTTGATGTGAGATCATTCAGGGAAGTCACAATGGACCCATATCCCTTGACAAATCTTCTGTTGTACCCAGTCAGGCCCAAGAAAGCTCTGACCTGAGTCTGGGTAGTGGGAGCAATCCAGTCCATAATGGTCTTATTTTGCTCTCCTGTGGTTGAAACTGGCCTCCACCTACCAGGTGGTCCATGTACACAACCTTGCTCTGCCCTATCTGGCACTTGGTAGCCTTGATAGTGAGGCCTGCCTTTTGCAGGGTCTCCAGAACATTCCTGAGGTGGACCAGGTGATTCTCCCAGGTGGAGGTAAAGACAGCAATGCCATCTAGATATACTGCACTATAAGCTTTCAGACCTGTTGGGACTTTGTTCACCAACCTCTGAAATATGGCAGGTGCATTTTTCAGACCAAAGGGCATTACCATTAACTGATAGTTCCCACTGGAGGTTGAAAATGCTGTCTTAGGCTTGGCATCCTCAGCTAGTCAGTAGCCTGCTATCAGGTCAAATGTGCTCAAATATGTCGCTGAGGCCAAAGTATCTATAAGCTCATCTGCCCCTGTAATAGGATTGGCATCAGTCCTAGTGACTGCATTGAGACCACTGTAGTCCGCACAAAACCTCATCTCTCTTTTTCCACCCTTGGTGTGAGGTTTTGGGACAAGGACTACTGACTAGCCCAGTGGCTATCTGAATGCTCAATGACCCCCAATTCCAGCATCCTTTGGATCGCTGTCCTGATGCAATCTCTGACATGGTCAGGCTGTCTGTAGATTTTACTCTTCACAGGCAGTCTGTCACCTGTGTGCCCTTCATGGGTACACCAGGTTGTCTGACTTGGTGTCAGGGAGAACATATGCTTGTACTGATTGAGGACTTTCCTGCAATCAGCTTGCTGTTGGTCAGTGAGGCTGCCTGACAAGCCTACTCTTTCTACTGACCCATCAGCAGGGTTCTGAGAGAGAAGGTCAGGGAGAGGGTCACTCTCTTCCTCCTGTCCCTCACCAGTGGCCATGACCAAGCTCATGTCAGCTCTGTCCACAAAAGGTTTGAGGCGGTTCACATGAAACACCCTGTGGGGACTTCTGGGAGTGCCTAGGTCCTCCTAGTAGGTGACCTCACCTTTTTGTTTAAGCATGGTGTAGGGCCACTCCATTTGTCTCGGAGAGCTGCTGGGGCCACAGGCTCCAACACCCACACTTTCTGGCCTGGCTGATAAACAGCCAGGACAGCCTTTTGGTAATGCCAGGCTTTATGAAGCTCTTGGCTGGCCTCCAGGTTTTTAGTTGCCTTCTTCATGTACTCAGCCATACGTGAACGAATGCCAAAGACATAGTCCACAATATCCTGTTTAAGAGGTTATAGAGGTTGCACACATCCCTGCTTAACTAGACACAGGGGATCCCTAACTGGATGTCCAAACAGTAGTTCAAATGAGCTGTAGCCAACACCATTCTGAGGAACCTCTCTGTAGGCAAAGAGAAGGCAGGGTAGTAAGACATCCCATTTTCGCCTAAGCTTTTCTGGGAATCCCATGATCATACCCTTTAGGGGCTTGTTGAACGTTTCAACAAGCCCATTGCACTGTGGATAGTAGGGTGTTGTAAACTTGTAGTTTACTCCACACTTTTTCCACATGGCAGTGATATAACTAGAAACAACAAAGAAATCCTTGGGTCTGAGATACCTGTGCCGTCTGGGGAAAACACTGGAGGTAGTCTCTAGTAGCTTGTGGAGAAATCCCTTTCGGGACGAAATCCCTCACCCACCATAGGTGGCATGCTTCATCATCTTGGATTCTCCTCCTGGCGGGAAAACCTAGTCCCGCCAAGGGCTACAACTTCCTCTCTGAGAGGAAGGAGCTCAGGGATGTTTTATTCCTACACTTGCTAGGATATACTAAATCCTACAGATGAGAAAGGCCAAAACTAGTGTGATGAGGGCGCAGTGCAAACTGAAAAAAGAAAAACTCTAAAGTGTAGGTGGTGAAGCTAAAACTAACTAGCAAGAGCGATGGAATTGCACGTGTCCTATGAAAAAGGTAGGTCCTACCTTTTTCATCTGACACATGCAGTTTTATATCCATACTGCAGGTGCACTGTTTTTAATCCTGGTAGCAAGAACAAATAAAGGCAATTCCATTGCTCTCGCTAGTTAGTTTTAGCTTCACCACCTACACTTTAGAGTTTTTCTTTTGTTTCTTGTACTGATTGGGGATGTAATCCTTGATGGTCTTCAAAATATCCCTGGGACCCTCCTTCTCTTGTTTTTGTTAAGTGATATAACTAAGCAAACACAAGGAGATGATGGACGGAGCGCTGAAACTTTTCAGACACTCACCCCCAGTCACAGATCTGGGTTGAATCCATCATCGTTCTTTAGCTTACTTCGCCACCCCAGTTCCGACACAGCTATATGCAAATGAGTCTTGACCCTGTGCCTCATGGAACAGTCCAGCCCGAACTGCCAAGCTATGTCTTCCCTGGACCGGAAACAAGCATCCTGAGACCGGTTTCGGGCTAACAGCCCTCATCAGCCAGGCTAGCTTGAATCCAGTGGCAAAATGAGCAAGGGACCCACGTCTGGGCATACCCTGCCAACTTAGAGCGAACAAATCAAACACAAGGAGATGATGGACGGAGCACTGAAACTTTTCAGACACTCACCCCCAGTCACAGATCTGGGTTGAATCCATCATCGTTCTTTAGCTCACTTCGCCACCCCAGTTCAGAGACAGCTATATGCAAATCAGTCTTGACCCTGCGCCTCATGGGAACAGTCCAGCCCGAACTGCCCAGCCATGTTTTCCCTAGACCGGATACAAGCATCCTGGGACCTGTTTCGGGCTAACAGCCCTCATCAGCCAGGCTCGCTTGAATCCAGTGGCAAAGTGAGCAAGGGACTCACGTCTGGGCATACCCTGCCAACTTAGGGCGAACAAAGCAAACACAAGGAGATGATGGACGGAGCGCTGAAACTTTTCAGACACTCACCCCCAGTCACAGATCTGGGTTGAATCCATCATCGTTCTTTAGCTCACTTTGCCATCCCAGTTCAGGCACATCTATATGCAAATCAGTCTTGACTCTGCACCTCCTGGGAACAGTCCAGCCCGAACTACCAAGTCATGTCTTCCCTGGACCGGAAACAAGCATCCTGAGACCGGTTTCGGGCTAACAGCCCTCATCAGCCAGGCTAGCTTGAATCCAGTGGCAAAGTGAGCAAGGGACCCATGTCTGGGCATACCCTGCCAACTTAGGGCGAACAAAGCAAACACAAAGAGATGATGGACGGAGTGCTGAAACTTTTCAGACACTCACCCTCAGTCACAGATCTGGGTTGAATCCATCATCGTTCTTTAGCTCACTTTGCCACCCCAATTCAGACACAGCTATATGCAAATCAGTCTTGACCCTGTGCCTCATGGGAACAGTCCAGCCCGAACTGACAGGCCAAGATATAACTAGACATGAAGTCTGTACCTCTGTCTGCTAAGACCTCCTTAGGAAAGCCCACCCCGGAAAAGATTCCCAGGAGGGCTCTGGCCACTTCCGGAGCTGTAGTGGTTCTAAGAGAATGGCTTATGGGTACCTAGTGGCATGGTCCACCCCCACTAGTTTGTAACTGCCCAGATGCAGTTGGAGGGTTCAAGGGACCAACAACGTCATTCCCTACCCTTTCAAAGGGGACCCAGCCACGGGAAGTGGAATTAAGGGGGCCTTTGTAGTGTCTCCTGACTTACCTCTGGCTTGGCAAGTGACACAGAAGCGACAAAACTCCATGGCGTTTTCGGACATATGGGGCCAGTGAAAATGAGGGACAAGTCTGTCCCAAGTCTTGCTTTGCCCTAAGTGTTTTTTCCATCTATACCAACGGGGTGGAAACACTTCTGTCGAACTCAACACAGGACGTCCCTAAGATCAATAATGTGCGCACCCCAATTCTCCTTTACGCCGGCGATGCAGTGTTAATTGCCCGTACGGGCCTAGCCCTACAGAAACTATTAGAAGTTTATGTGAGTTACATGAGTAGTTTGGATTTAAAAACTAACGAGGCAAAGTCTTTTATTTTAATCACTGGCCGTAAAGATAGGAAGGTTCCAAACTTTTATATAGCTGGTCGGAAAATAGCCCACACTGATACTTTCTCTTATCTTGGTATAACTTTCGACAGTCAACTAACCTGGTTCAATATGATCGCTACTAGGGGTTTATCGCTACTAGGGGTTTATCGCTTGAAAAAAGTATTACCGCCCTACACTCTTTTATAAAGAAACTGGGTGCAAAGCCCCTTGAAATGGTAAAAAAAAGTCTACATTGCCAAATCAGTTCCAGTAGCAACCTATGGGGCATGCATTTGGGGTTTCATTAACTCCTCTATTCTACAGACCATAGAGGACATTTTTGGGAAAAAACTTGTGGGCCTTCCCAACAAGTTGCTCTAACTGTATTTGTCACGCAGAATTGGACGTTCCCTATAATAATGACATAATTGGCCTGGCTCCAATCACACTATGGCATTCTATTGGGAGAAGATAATCTGTCAATCTCACACAGAAGCTATTAGAAGACTGTCTCTCTCTTGAACATGGCCACAGGATCCCGTGGATAACATACAAAAACAGCCTCTCTTCCCTTGGTTTGGAGCACATATTTAGCTCACCATCTAATTGCTCCACTATCTCGAAAAAGGAAATTAAGACTCAATTCCTTAAACAAAGGGCAACTGAGAGAGTTAAATCTAACTGCTTAAAAGTATCTGTAAAATCCTAGTTAGAAGATCCGATTGACCAGGAAGGCACAGCCCCATATTTACTTACTGTGACAAATCCACGTCACAGATTTATTCTAGTGAGGTTTTGACTGAATTTTATACCTTGCATGTTGGCCTATCCATCAGGAATCTATTCCATACATGATCTCCCTCCTTGTCCGTGTAATGGTGTTTCCACTAAATCAAACTTACACATCTTTTTCTTTTGTAAATTTTATGTGGAAGCCCGTAAGAGATTCATTCGGCCACTTATGCGTAAATACAACTTTATACAATGCTGCCCAGGAATGTATTTCTTACAGTCACTGCCTGATCACTTAGTTTGTTACTCTGTGGCGTCTTTTTGACTTCTTACATGGAAAACCAGGCGACTATACAATACTCATGTATGTTTTGTAGGTTTTATCCTGTTTTTAACTGACATTTGTATCTGCCTTTCTTAACACTATGCACTTTGATGAATGTTTTACGGTTGTTTCTTATTTATCTTTTTCACCTCTTTGTACTATAATGGATGTCTCTTTTTATTGTGTACATTTGTACTTTTATGATCTTATTATATAAGAATCTAATAAAGTGATTTGACTGAATGACTGGCCCTAAGTGTCCTGCCAGAGGAATATCATGTGCTAGGGAGAGAAGGAAACCTCTGAACTTCTGGGGTATTGCCAACCTCCTGCTGGCAGCAGGCTTGGGGTCTCTACCTTCAGGATACAGATGCCCATCTTCCCAATAGATCCTGTGGGACCCACTGATATTTCCTGCTTCCTCAGCAGCAGCTTGCTGTCTGAGGGGTTCAAGAGAGGGGCAGGTTTGTTGCTCCAAACTCAAGTCTGCCCTGGAAGGTCCCCCTCCCCCAAGAACCTAGCCTGGTCAGGTCCAAGTTCCTCTGGGAGAGTTCCTTCACAGGGGCTGAGATCATCTCCCTCAGGAGGCTGATCTTCATTGAGAGTTTGAGAGGAGGGTAAGTCTCTACCCTTCCTGCTCCTTCTCTTTGGAGGCACCTGGTCCATTGTTCTAGGATCCAGTGCGCCTTCAGTGCTGAGCTGTTTGGCCTGAGCCCTGGTGACAGCAAAAACACTGGCAATGATTCCCATCATCTCTGCATGAGTCTTGAACTCTACTTCAGCCCAGGCCAAAGTTTCTAGGTCATTGCCCACAGACAATCTACAGGTAGGTTTGGAGATACCACAACTCTTTTAGGTCCAGTTACCCCTCTGCAGCTGAGATTCACAACTGCCAAGGAATGATGAGTCCTGACATTGCTAGCGTTCGTGACTTGGTACACTTGTCCAAGTATGACCCATTCACTGGACACAAGTTTCTCTGTCACCATAGTGACACTGGCCCCTCTGTCCCTGTAAGCCAACGCTTCCTTACCATTGATCAAAGGCTGTTGTCTGCACTTGCCCATGTTAGTGGGTCTTACCAGTAGGGTGGCAAGGTCTCTGCCACCATCACAGCCTAGAACAGCGTGAGCTGGAGTTCTGACTAAGTCAGAACCCACCTCAGAACCCAAGGTTAACCCCACTAATCCCTTGGTTGCTGTACTACCACTTGTACTGGTGCTAGGGGGAGCAGGTGGCTTAGGGCCGGCAGTGGTAGTAGAAGTTTCCTTGGCCTTTGGACAATCAGCATCCCTTGTCCAATGGGTCTTTACTTTACATAAATAACACTATGGTTTCTTTTTGCCTGTCTTGGAATTTTAGGACTCTCCCCAGATGCAGGTTTTTGTGGGCCTTCAGAAGACTCCTTCTTTTCTTTTCCCATGTCCCCCCTTTATCCTGGGTTTTAGAAGAATCTTGCTTCTTCTGGTCACCTCCATTACCATGGTTTTTCTGCTTAACCCTGGTGCGGACCCATTTGTCTGCCTTCTTTCCCAATTCTTGGGGAGAGGTCAGATTAGAGTTCTCCAGGTACTGGTGCAAATGTTGATATTGACAGTTATTAAGGATATGCTCCCTCATTATCAAATTGTACAATCCTTCATAGTCCTGTACCTTGCTTTCATGAAGCCAGCCTTCTAGAGCCTTAATAGCACCATCAATGAAATCTACCCAATCCTGTGTGTGTGCCTTCTGGGTGTCTCAGAACTTAATCCTATACTGTTTAGTGGTTAAGCCAAACCCATCAATGAATGCACTCTTCAGAACTGAATAATTGTCTGCATCCTCTTCTTTAACAGTGAGGAGCTTATCTCTACCTTTGTTAGCAAAGGATATCCACAGGATGGCTGCCCACTGCCCTTGAGGGAAACTTCTGCATTTTACAGGCCCTCTCTAAAGCTGTGATCCATTTCTGGATGTCATTCCACTCCTGGTAAGGAGGGACTATCCTGCTCTGGTTCCAAGTAGCAAAAGAGTTTTCCATGACTCTAGGGACACTAGGGCTGCCACCATGGGACTCTAGTCCCAGCTTCTTCCTAGCTCTTTGGACTTCCAGGGCCTCCCTGTCAAGGGCCAACTGGTTTCGCCTGAGTTGGAGTCTAACCTTCTCAAGTTTGATCAGGTGGTATTCCCTCTCTAAGGAGTCCTTTCTCTGGCTAGAGATTGAGGTCCCCATGGAACGTCCGGAAGCATTGGACTCAGCAGAGGGAGACCTAGATCTCCTCTGTCTGCTTTGAACCTCCCAGGAGGAATAAAGGGGGACCTACTTCTAAGGACACCCTCTGTGCCATCTGCACTATTCCCCGGATCAGAGTTCATCACTGTGGAGTCTTCAGACACCTCTTGATCTTGCCCAGAATTAGGACCACTGGGGTTACCCCTCCTGTCCCATCTTCTGGAGCATCCCCACCCACTTGGTCCTGATCCCCCAACCGGTTAGGGTTCTGGAGATCATCTAGGATTAGCAGCTCTAGGAGATGCTTAGTAGTTGGATTGTTACCTGTTTTTAACTTCCTAGCAGTACACAGGTCCCTTAGTTCCTGGAACTTAAGACCACTGTATCTAGAAGACTGGGGTGCACTAGCAGCTCAATCAATCAATCAATCATGTCACTTATAAAGCGCACTACATACCCGCGAGGGTCTCAAGGCGCTGGGGGAAGAGGGGGGTGGTGCTGCTACTGATCGAAGAGCCAGGTCTTGAGGAGTCTTCTGAAGGCCAGTAGGTCTTGGGTCTGTCGGAGGTTGGTGGGGAGGGTGTTCCAGGTCTTGGCGGCGAGGTGGGAGAAGGATCTGCCGCCGGCGGTCGTTTTCCGGATGCGGGGGACTGTGGCGAGGGCGAGGCTGGTCGAGCGGAGCTGGCGGGTGGGGGTGTAGAAGCTGAGTCGTCTGTTGAGGTAGGCTGGTCCGGAGTTGTGGAGTGCTTTGTGTGCGTGGGTGAGGAGCTTGAAGGTTATCCTCTTGTTGACCTTCAGAAGACTCAAACTAAAGACATGGTTACTAGGTGTAGTGTGTTGTTGCACCTACCTAAACCCTATAGGATTGTGCTAGACCCTTAACTACCCAACCCAAGTTCAGTAGAACCTACTTATTTAAACTATATTATATGTGCCTAATGTTAGTGATGGATTTTCAATTAATCCACACCAAGATTAGCTGGTAAAACAGTGCAGGCTTGAATCCCAACTGCTGCACACCAATGTAGGAGGCTGGCTTAGTAGATAGGTCTCACCTATGTAAGTGTAGCACCCTGCACTAATCCAGACAACCCTTATGGTGATTTTAGTGGTCTTAGACAACCTTAGAAAGCTCTCTAAGTGGTAGCTGTGGAGAGCAGCCTTCAGGCTATGTCCAGAAGGAGTGTAAAGCAACTTGCTTTACCTTATTTTAATCTTATTGGTATGGGTTAAGTGAAAAAGAACTACACAATGTATTTATAAAAATAGGTATTCATTATAAGACACTCATTAACACATAACCATGTCTCTTACCAAGACATATAGCACAATGCACACAATACTTTGCAATAAAAACAGGTAAGTAGCACGAATACACAGTGGTCGCCAGGGGGAGACCAAACCATATACTAAAATAGAGGGATGCGAATCGCGACTCGAGTCAAGACAGTACCCAAAGGACGTAGAAATGCTGGGGACCGAAGGAACCACCCAAGGTAAGTACCTAGAAACCCCACGGAGTGTGCAAAGTGGGAACACAATTGTGTGCTCAATTCAAGTCAATGGGTAAGTCGCCGTTGCAATTTTACATAAGAAGGACCCTTCCCAGTGGACCATGAAAAAACTCTGTGGAAGACAGAAGGTTGGAGAGCTACCCCACTCGTGAATACCCTTGGAACCAGGATTCCTACACCAGGGAAGCCGGTTGAATAGGTGTGAAGTGGCATCGGAAACGGCTGTCGAACTCAATGGAGGACTTCAGGAAGATGCTGCTGTTGAAGAAGGTGAAAGTGTCTGTTGGAATCCAAAGGTGGATTCAAGTTGAGAAGTACCTTCAAGCAAAGGGAACAGAGTCTATATCACTCAGGATTGACCAGGAGGCACGGGAGACGAATGCCCACCGATGTCAGGAGATGCAGGAGAGTTGACGATGACCTTGAAGCAGCAGCTGTGTGGACCAGGCAACGCTGTCGAAGATTAGGAACCATTCATGAGATGTCTCACGCCGGATGAGGAGAGCTGAAGGGTCGGTGTCCGTCTGAAGCACCAACAAGGCTTGGCAATCGCAAACGACATGGTAAGCCAAAAAGGTGCAGAGTTAGGACCAGCCAGGTCCAAGGGACTAACCACAAGGAGGGTAGTCAGAGTAGGGCCCGAGTAGTCAGGGGAGCCCACTGGAGTCGAAGAAGACCTCCGAGAGACCCCGAAGATTTCTGGAGATGAGAGTCGCCCACCCTTAGCAACGGCCAGCCAACACAGTGTACAGGAACTCGGTTCCGGCAGTGTCAACGAGGGATATAGACGACGCAGACGTCACAAAGACAATGAACCCGATGCCTATGACGTCCCATGGAGTTGACTGACGCCACCTTTTGGCGTGCAGGGGTACTGCTATCTAAAATCTTCCAGATCCAGTCTGATGCCTGGAAGTTCACAGGTAGGAATCTGCGCCTAGGTCATGTCTTTACCAGATAAGGCGTTACCAAAGGTAAGTAACTTGGCCATTTATAAGAGTACATATATCTCTGTGGTGACATATAGAGTAAGGGCTCAGGGCTATAAGGGTGCCAGCCATTGCAGCAGGTCGAGAATACATTTCTGTGAAATATTTTGGCAGTGCCCCAATCTATCCCCTTTTTTATGTGCCAATCAGAGGTTGGACTGACTCCTAGGGGTAATAGGATCAAGTTGTAACCCTTATTATTATGGCTCAGAATCTGGGGGAATCTAGAAGCACGGTTATCAAGAGAAGTGTTGAAAGACTGTCTTTCTATGGACAATGTCTTTGCAATTCCCTGATTTAACTATAGTAAATCTGATTTTTTAGATCTAGGCTTGGCAGAATTGTTTTTGAAACCCGGGAATATAAATGCAAAGGTTGTACTTCAGGTGAAGGAGGCTTTTCAGGTAAGCCAAGGTAGACTCCATCAGGCCAACTTTGATAAGCTGTGTGCCAGTGTTAATTATAACTTAATCAAACTGTCATTTGGGTGTGAATTTTATCTCTATTGGTATTCTCACATGCATTTTAGATTTTATCTAACAACATTTCGATTTATTTTCCTGCATTTTGTAGTTGTCTTTCCTAGGAAAGCAGATTGGGGTTCATTGTTGCTGATATATCCTTGTGATAATGCTTCCCAAAAAAGCGCAATGCACTTTATTTGATTTTGTTGTTTATATTCTTATGCAAGGAAGTGTTTTCTGATCCCAATTCTGCGCTCATCCAAGATTAGATCTCATAAGGATGCCTATGTTTCCTGCAAAAGTGTGATAATATGAAACTCTGTTGTTTTAGTAAATTTCATACAATATGACCTTAGGATTAGAAATAGATATGGGTCAGTGCAATGAACCGTGAGCTTGGTTCCGCAGATGTTTAACACACAGAGTTCTTCAGGATTTAAGACCTTGTTTTCAGTTTCCCCCAGAGCATTTTGGTTCTGTTAATTCTACGATTTTTAATGTATTTTGGGCTAAACATTTGGGATGTTTTAGACACATTTCTCTGTGCTTCTGTATCTATAAGCTTTGTTGTTGGTTTTTATGATGATTGTGTGATTATCTTATGAACAGTTTTTTTGTGTGCTTTTATGGCATTATATAGGCCGAATAAAGTTTGATTGACTGACTTACTGACTGTCAGCCTTCAAAAAGGGCAGTGGAGTAAATCTATCTCCTGCACTGGCGGACTGACAGACAGAAGCCTGAAATCTTAATAAGGCCTATTGTTTGTAGTAAGTTTAAGGCTCTGGAAGAAAAAATTGAGAAGGGCTGTAGTGACCATGCCAATGTAAAGGGTTCTATAAGGCAGCCAATGCTTGGGTTAACAAACAAAGGTGGAGGAAGATGCAATGTAGCATGTAGTGGGATTACCTGAATCTGGTTTAGTAATTCTATGTAACTTGCAATAATCATTGGACAAGTCTCTGCCAGCTTTTTTCCTTTCAAAAGAAGCATGCAGCAATAGCCTGCAGAACATGTTTCCATTAGTTATTCCCCTGATTTCCAACAGACTTCTAAAAATTATGGAATGGCTACTACTAATCAGAATATTAGCACAACGTTTTACTATTTGAGTTCATGTCCTTTAAAATTTCTTAGGGGTAACTCTCTTCCAGGTGTTTTATGCCCACAATGATTGTTTTCCTTCATTTTATGGAACTAAAATTGTCCCAATTCTTGTGGAGCCATCTGAAGACATGGTTATACTTTTTAGGAGTTATATCATTAATATATTCAATAGAATTGTACTCTATAGGGCTTCACTGTAATCTTGCCATCACTTCCGGTCATGTTAATAAATAAGCAGCATAAACACACAGCATCAACCAAGTGAGTTAATTAGGGATCAGTGAAAATATCTATCAATGTATAGGCAAAAAGAAGGATAGGGATTTAGAGTACAACGTAGATGTGAGTCTCTGTGGCAAGTCCAGTTCTAGTCCTGGACTGAGGTAGACAGTGTCAAGGAGGGGTGAGAGGTCTAGTGATTAGGGCAGGAGAAAGTGGGGCAGAGTTTTATTCATAGCTGTGATTAAAGCTCGTAAAATAGATTAGCAAGAAGCGGGTTTGTTGTTGGGATCTGTGTGTGATCTGCAGGTTGTAGTTTTGAATCCTACAAGATTGACTTAGTCTTTTCATCCTTCTGTTAAAATGAGTACCACTTTCGATTGTTTAGTGATAATTGTATAAGGAAGGCTTTTTGAAAAAAGTGATTTGGATAAAAATGTGATCTAAATACTACCTTGATAACTTTAGTTATTCATCTGGACACATAAACATGCCTAGCCAAATTTTCCTTTAAGAAGCTTTTTTTGGGAGTTGGCTGTAAGATAGTTTGTTTCTGATCTCATATGTGGATTGAGGGCCATGAATTGTGTAGGCTGCCCTTACCAAAAAGAGTTATGATCAGTGATGCATGTAGTTTCCTTCATTGCTGTAAATTGTCAGTGGGCCTATATCGTCAATTGTAATGCATCTGAACAGTAATGTGAATATAGATAACATGTTTGAATTGTGTGAGTTGAATATGCAATCAAGGGTTAGGGATGTGAAATTTTCAATTAATCTTCTAGTATTGCCTTATTTTCCAAACACCGTTTGAGTGCAATTTGCTCTGAATTATATTTTTCCTTTATAGTCAATTATATCTAATAGTGAATGATTGTAGTACCCGCCCAGGACTATGATTGTGGGTGAAATTTTCAATTGCTATCTTACATATCTCAAATGTAAAATTAATGCTAAGGTCATTTTATTAGCAGTATTCTACAATGTGCATTTTTATTGCTTGAATAAAGACCTACAAATCCACTTATATCCTGAAAACAATAATCTATATTATTGTTTCAACAGGGGGAAATAGATTCATTGAAGATATAGAAATGATGATTGGAAAGAAGCACTGGATCTTCTGGCTGTGGTGGAGAGTTTCCTGGTATTTCATATCTCCTGTACTTATAACAGTAAGTGCTAAGCATGTGTGCGAGGAGTACTTTATGAGAACTAAAGCAGATTTGTCAATCTCTGTGAAGCACAAAAACGTACATAAGAAGAGCACTTCATATCATATCATTTTGCAAACAAAGAAGATATAGGTTGGTGATACTTGAAATATTCTTAATTTTTACACTTACATCCAGCTAGTTATGTATTTCACAAATTGGTGAAACAATCAACACTTAATCACCCGAACCTCATGATGCCTTGATTTTTAATGATTACATTGAAAACTCATAAGTCTCAATTTTCGAATATGTGCACAAGTGTCAATGGCACTTGCATCTCTCATTTAAGACTCTCCCACTTTTGTATTTCGGTAGTAATTGTACAACATGCTGTTTATTTGTATTTTAGCTGACATGTTTCCAAAAACTGATTGGAAATCAGTTTTCACCGCAGTAAATTCTCAAAGATGTAAAACAATTTGTATATTGTGTTAAGTGCTTCTTCAACAGAAAATCCAAATTTCACCTGTGAGGAAAGGGGTTTATTTTATAGTGTGGTTGTGCGACCTTCCCTTGTAATAAAGACACAATTCCATATTGGGTGCAGTCCTTGGTTGCTGTGGCTCAGAGACGTCAGGCTCAATCAAATGAACAACTGTAGGAAAATAGGATCTGCTTTCATGGTTACCCCCACTTTTTGCTGGTGTTGCTCTGTTTTATGACGTCCCGAAATGCATCAGGCACCACTTTGAATGTTTATGAAAAAAGTTGCATATGGAGCATTTGTTGAAATGTTTATATGTTGGCAAAAAAATAATGTGATGTAACACTTTTGAGTAAAAAACATGTAATTGGTTACAATGGTGTATTAATAGTGCATCTGTTGGAATTGTTCACTTGGAAAATGTTCTTGTTTGAATAAAAAGTGTAACATTTCATAGAGTGATTAATCAAGATGAAATAAGTGACTGAACAGTGCGCAGCGCACCCAAGTCAGTGTACTTGTAATAAACCATGATAGCATTGCGCATGTGTTGACAGTACGTGCAGCGCTGCAGCACCACTGAAGAAAAAGTGAGAAGCCGTTTAGAATTCGATTAGCTGGAGAAACTAGGAGTGCACCTCCAGAAAACAAAACGTTATTCTTATCTCTGCCAAACCAAGGAGGTAGCACCCACCGCAAAAATGTCCTTTGAATCAATCACTAACATTACTGAGAATAGAGCAACAACTATGGTCTACACTACGGATCAGGCTACAGAAATATATGCCCTCATTCAGGAAGTCAAATCAGCGGATACTCACGGAGGCTCAATTTCCCAACAACTCAAGCAATTGGAATATCTCACGAGACGTCAATTGAATCAGAAATTACACGCTTCGACATTAGTACGATACCACAAAGCCAAACGTATACCAAGAGGTTTGCGACTTTCCATCAAACCTATGCTGTTTTGGTTACATTTAAATACCTCATTCATGGATAAATGGTACTCCATTTTAAATTAGTGTTCATTGGACCTTATATTACTAATAATTGAGGAATTGTCTAAAACCATACGCGAACTTGAAGAGGAGATATATAACTTGAAAAGCGAACTTGAACTCAGGATGGAAAGTAATACTTGGCAAATTAACTTGGAAGGACTCAACCAGAAACTTGAAAAATATAGTAAGGAATTACAGGAAGGTAAATTAAGGAAATACAAAAGAGATACTATTGACTACAAATTAAACGAAGTGTATATGTGGGCCGAGATTTATGCACATAGAAGATTCAATCAAAAAAGGACAGCAATATCGTCAGGGGAGAGTATTGCTAAAGACAAGGATGCGTCTTCTAGCAGAACACCAGTGCAATCAGGCAATACCCAACTACAAAGCGCAGGACTATGAACCGAATCTGGTGAATCAGCTCAATCTTCTACAATGGTGTCTTTTTTATCACAGATTCCGGATCAAGGTCAACCACCAGCCCAAACAGGACGAGGAACAACAGGTCCCCCCGGACAACCAGGCGAGGACAAGGAAAAGGGCGGCAAATCACTTCGCAGCGGCAAAAACATAGCCTAGTCATTAACATATCTTCTACAAAACTGACATACCAGCAAACCAATGTATTAAGCAAGGGCATGGCCTTTGTACCAGCCAATAAAACGAATGCATTGGAAGTTGAAGCAACATTTTACAGATTTATGAGATCATTAAGACTACGACATTATTTCACCAACATTGTAAGTCAAGGAAGCACAGGTGAAGAATTATCGTCAACTAAGTTCAAACACAAGAGTACTTACCTAGCGCCCATCTCACACAAGATGTTGGATACATTCGAAATAATGATTCATAAAGATATTAAGAAATTGAATTTTGACGCTAACAAAGGCAACAATCTAACTCCACATGACAAAAAAGCTATCAAATCAATAGCAAAAATTTCAAAGATCACTTTGCAACCGGCTGCCAAAGGAGGAGCAATAGTGGTAATGGATACCACCTTTTATCATACTAAGGTTAATCAACACGTCTTGGATGGAAACACATATTTGCCATTAACATATGATCCCACAACACAACTTCAGGGCATCTTGGAGGATATTTTGCAGAGAGCTTTAGCTCATGGTTTGATAGATGAACAGACCAAATCCTACCTCACTACAAATAATCCACGCAGACCCAAGTTGTACATGATACCCAAGATGCATAAAGATGTCAAGAACCCCCCATTCCGACCTATTGTTTCAGGATGCGAGTCACTATTTCATCCACTAGGAAGATTTCTTGATTACTACCTTTAGAAATTTGTACAAGGCTGGAAGTCCTACCTCAAGGATACTACCCACTTTTTACAGAAATTACAACAGTTGGAACCTGAGATGCAAGACAATTGGCTGCTATGCACAATCGATGTTACAGCCCTGTACACGTCTATACCACATCAAGCAGGATTGGAAGCAGTTGAGTGGGCTTTATTACAGATGGAGGACATTGGAACAGAGAAGATATTATTACTGCAACTTTTACAATTTTGTTTGCACCATAGTTATTTTTCATGGCAAGGCAACTTCTTTGCACAATTAACTGGGACTTCTATGGGCTTCTCAGGGGCTCCAGCATATGCTAATACCTTTATGGCCCAATTTGAGCATCAGCACATCGTGAGTAATCCTATGTGGTGGTCGAAAATAATTCTATATTGTAGATATATAGATGACATTTTCATTATCTGGTCGGACACTATGACCGGGTTGGAAGAGATGATATGTACAATGAATACATTCAACCTGAGGATACAATTTACTCATACCATTGAGGATAAGCGAATTCACTTTCTGGATGTGTTAGTGATCAAAACATCAGCAGGAACAGGCTTTGAAGCACAAATATACACAAAACCAACAGACCGAAACAATGCCTTGGCATTCACCAGCTTTCACCTGAGGAGTCTGATAAGGAATTTACCATATTCCCAGTTTATTAGGATTAAAAGAATTTGTTCTGAACCTACAGCATGTTCACAGAAAATTGGAGAATACAAACATTGGTATATTGAGAGAGGTTATCCTGAAGACATCTTGCAAGATTGCATCAATAGGGTACACCAAAAAGATCGAAAGGATTTGTTTGTTCAGTCGAGCAGACCAGAAGATAACAAAATGGTATTTGTGTCAAAATTTACGACTAGATCACAAGCCATTAAGAAAATTATCAATACAAGGTGGGAACTATTGGAAAATGAACCTGACTTCAATGGCATAATCAAGCATAAACCTTTACACGCTTACACTAAAGGAAGAAATCTCCGAGCAATTTTGGCAAGTCCTGACAAAAGACCTAACATGGAGGACCAACAAGGTACCAAAAGATGTCGGAACTGTATACACTGCAACAACGTTATCACGGGCAATACCTTATCACATCCAGTTATGGGGAGAAGCATACAATTAAGACACACAAGTGACTGTAACACAAGCAATGTGGTCTATTGTATTAAATGCCCCTGCGGCAAGGCGTATGTAGGCAAAACTGAAAGGAAAATTAAAATAAGGATCACAGAGCACAAAAGTAAAATCAGAACCAAAAACACAGCATCCAGTGTAGCGGTACATTGGGATGAGGCAAAGCATACGATGTCACAACTAAGATATAAAATCATTGAAAAGGTACCACTACGACCTGGTCTTGACAATAGTAAAAAATTACTGCAAAGGGAGACTTATTGGATTAAAATACTAGACACCATGATACCCAGAGGTCTTAATGATCGTATGGACCTGAGTTGCTTCATTTAAACAAAGAGTACATTGTATATCACCTCAAAGCTACAGGCATAAGTTTTGACAGTTAAAATATTCATCACTTGTATGAAAAAGCTTTACATTTATAGTACACTAACATACAGCACCACTATAGTGACATGCACACAGGAGACGTCAACTTTTGGTGATGGGACACATTAAAGATCATGACTTTGATTCACTGGAGACTGTGACAACACTGTACTTGATATCTACTCCGCCATCATTTATCCACGGGACTGACATCGATCTGTCCCTTTTTTTTCTTTTTTTCATCTTTTCATTTCACTCTTTTTGATGCATAGAGGATCGAGTTTATTTGTTGGTATTTCTCTTCTTTCTTCGTTTTTTAACTTATTTAAGAGTATTTAGCTGATTAGAAAACCATTCTTTCACTGGCTAGTTCCTGTGGCTGAACCCATGGGATCCATTCTATTATACATTCTACTTTTTATTATATTCGCAGTCTATTACTGTGTTGCCAGGTTGTTGGTTCGATTATATATTGGTTTAGCATATAACTATCTTGTGGAAGACGTTTCGGTTCTCTGGTTGTTTAGTTAGATTATCATACCTTAGTAACTTCAACCTTTTCGAAGATGGCGCCCATCATTTTTTAGTATAAGCATCAGTCCTTTTACCATGTTGATTACCCTGATTCTAATATTTCTATCGGACGCGGCGTTTACTGCACGTTAGCAGACTGATTACCGACGGGACCGCACATACATCTACAAGGCCGGTAAGCGAGTGTTAACAATTGTAGCAGGCTATTATGGCGGGTTTTGACTAAGTTGTGAGTCAGAGATTTATGTTAAATCGGGTTACAGTTGAGTACGCGGCAGTGAAACATGCTTTCTTGACTTTGTTTCAGGACTTCTCTAATTCGGTTTAATCATCACTCCCAGTACAAAAGAAGTCATGTTGGCTTTAAGGTGAGCGCAAGTCGTGCGCAATGATTTACACTGGCAGAATTATGCGTGTACTATGTAGCAACTAATTGTTTTAACTTCCGTGACAGGATTGAGCATATGGCTTACGTCGTTCATCTAACTTAAACCAGGTACATTTCACGTTGTGGGGAAATTAGATGTGACAGTAGAATTACACCGGGTGTATAGATATGACATCACTTGGATAACCATACTCAGCATGGGTCACAATAATTACCACATGGGCACATAGTAATGCCATAAAACAACATGGATATGGTTGCATGTATATATGCATTTAAGATGGTTATTACAGCTTCAGAGTTTATAAGGTTGTTCAACTAGATGAGTTTTCACTTGGGCGATTGCGCTTTCGTGAAAGTATACCGGCATTTGGAAATTTAATTTGTACATTCATTTTCTTTTTAGATTGGCCCCTGAGGAAGGGACATTGACGTCCCGAAATGCATCGGGCACCACTTTGAATGTTTATGAAAAAGTTGCATATGGAGCATTTGTTGAAATGTTTATATGTTGGCAAAAAAATGATGTGATGTAACACTTTTAAGTAAAAAACATGTAATTGGTTACAATGGTGTATTAATAGTGCATATGTTGGAATTGTTCACTTGGAAAATGTTCTTGTTTGAATAAAAAGTGTAACATTTCATAGAGAGATTAATCAAGATGAAATAAGTGAGTGAACAGTGCGCAGCACACCCAAGTCAGTGTACTTGTAATAAACCATGATAGCATAGCGCATGTGTTGACAACACGTGCAGCGCTGCAGCACCACTGAAGAAAAAGTGAGAAGCCGTTTAGAATTCGATTAGCTGGAGAAACTAGGAGTGCACCTCCAGAAAACAAAACGTTATGACTAGTTTGACAGGGATCCTGCTAATCAGGTCCCCAGTCACTGCGTTCTCCCTAAATTGGACAGTTGTGAAAGGATGGCTTAGTATATGGTGCTCACCTATGTAGGTGTAGCACCCTGCACTAATCCAGACAACCCTTATGGTGATTTTAGTAGTCTTAGACAACCTTAGAAAGCTCTCAAAGTGGTAGCTGTGGAGAGCAGCCTTCAGGCTTAGTCCAGAAGGAGTGTTAAGCAGCTTGTTTTACCAGTACTTAATCTTATGGTATAGGTTAAGTGAAAAAGAATCACACAGTGTAGTTATAAAAGCATGTATTTTATTTCAAACACTCACTAGTACATTGAAATATCTCCTACACGGAGATATAAACACAGAACAAACAATACTTAGGAAATAGAGCATGTAAGTAGCACAAATACACAGTGATCTCCAGGGGGAGACCAAACCATATACTAAAATAGTGGAATGCGAACCACGACTCAAGTCAAGAATGGACCCAGAAGACGTAGAAGAGCTGGGGAGCCATGGAACCACCCAAGGTGAGTATCTAGGAACCCCACGGAGGTCGTTTGCAGAGGTGGAACACAACCTTGTGCTCAATGTTAGTCAGTAGGTAAGTCGCGGTTCCAATTTTAAAGAAGAAGGACCCTTCCCTGCGGACCCTGCAAAGACCCAGTGGAAGATGGAAGGTTGGAGAGTCACCCCACCGGGGATAGCCCAGGAATCAGGATACCTACAGCAGGGAAGCCAGGTGCATAGGTGTCAAGTGACGTCAGAATCCGCCATAGACCACAATGAAGGACTTCAGGAAAGATGCTGCTGGAGAAGAAGACGAAGGAGTCCTGTGGAACCCAAAGGTGGATTCAGGATGAGAGTTACCTGCAAGCAGAGGGGACAGAGTCTATGCCACTCAGGAGTGACCAGGAGGCACGGAAGACAAATGCCCACCGCTATCTGAGATGCAGGAGAGGTTGACGGTGCCCTTAACAGTCAACACTGTAGAAGACCAGGAGCCATTCACGAGCTGTCCCACGTCCGATGTTGAGGGCCAAGGTGTCAGTGTCCGGCAGGGGCACCAACAAGCCTTGGCACCGGCAAACAACGTAGTCAATGAAAAAGGTGGCGTGTCAGGTCCAGCAAGGTTCAAGTGACTCACCACGAGCAGGTAAGTCAGAGCAGGACCAGAGCAAGCAGCGGATCCCACGGAAGCCAAAGAAGACCCTCAAGAGGCCCCAAGGGTTGAAGGCACAGAAGTTGCAAGAGGGCCTCGAGCAGCTCACCAATGAAGAACGTCCACGGTGCAGAGGAAGTGGTGAGGGCGAAGATCTTCGCTGCTGGAGTTGCTTGAGGTTGGAGCTTCTTGGAGCCCAAGGAACGCTGGTGGAAAGTGACAACAAGCCTTGGCAACAGCAAGTCGACGCAGTGCACAGGGGTTCTGTTCCAGCGGTTCGACGAGGGTTACTGGCCTCAAACTCGGTATGAAGACAGTGCAGGCCTTGAAGGAGTTGCAGGACCACCCCCTCTGCTGTTGAGCCTTTCAGAATCCGTGGGAGCCCAGGATCAGAAGACCAGTCAGCTGCAATGCAGTGCCTCCAGATGCAGGGGAGTGACTGGTTCACTCCAAAGGATAATTCCTTCAGTTGTCTTGGATGCCCACAGGCCTGGTAAAGAACCTGTATGGAGCAAGGGAACAGACATTTCAGAAGACCAGCAGGACAACGAGACCAGGAGCAGCAGGAATCTTCCCTGTTGCAGTCTTGGTTCCCCAAGCAAAGTCCAGCAAAGTCCAGAGTGTCCAGACGGACAAAGTTGAAGTGGTATGTGATCTGAATCTTGTCCCACAACGAATCTAGGGACCTACCCACAGGTAAGCCCTTAAGTACCCTTAGGAAAGGGTTGAGACGATTCAGGGGTTCCTCCCAGAGAAGGGGCTGGACAGTGGGGAGGATAATCCCATGTCCTGTGTCCAGTTACACGCCAGAGCGGGAGCCAACAGCTCCCTGAACTGATTTGAACTGGATTATGCAAGGAGGGCACCAAATGCGGACTTCAAGAAGTCTCAGTGGCTCTGGCAAGCGCCCCCACCCTGTCCCAATACACTAAACCCTGTCTGGGAGGTGGTCACACCTCCCTGTGACAGGATACCTATTGTTCTACCTTCCCCTGCTCGAGCTTGGCTCAGCGGCAGGAGGGCAGATACGTGTCTCTGGTCAGCAGAAGCCCTAGCTTGCTGTCCGGTTCTGGAAGACTGGTACCAGGAGCACTGAGGTTCTCCTGGAGGAGCTTTACAGTGCATGGAATCATACCGGTATGATTCCAACATGTTTGATACCAAACATGACAGGGTTCGTTACAGCCAGTTTACAGATGGTCATCGCATAATGATGCATGGCCACTCTATATGTCGTAACAGCTGATGCACTTCCAACCTGGGAGAATGGACTCTGAGGTTTGTAGGGGTGTCCTACTCATGCAGGGGCACCCTCACACTTAGACCTGAGCACCCTGCCTTGAGGATTGAAAGGCCTGCCTTAGGGGTGACTGATAGATTTTAAGTGTAGTGACCTCAGATATAAGAAAACTTATATGTGTTGTAAGTGGTGCTAGCACCAGCTTACACAGGCTGCCAAGGGAGGCCTGTAGTCACAGTTTGAGTGGTCTCTCATGAGTGGCACAAGATATGCTGCAGCCCATGGGAGACCCCTGGTGTACCTATGCCCTAGGTACCTTAGCACCATATACTAGGGACTTAGAAGGGTACATCAGTAGCCAATTGGGAACGTACCAAAGTACTTACCACTGTTGTAGGAAAGTAGGATCTGCTTTCATGGTCACCCCCACTTTTTGCTGGTGTCATTATGTTTTCCTGACTAGCCTGACTGGGAAGACTCCTGCTGTTCCTGGTCTCGCTGTTCTGCAACTCTTCTTTGTCGTCTGTGCCTGTGCTTCATCCAGGTTCAAGATTCAGATCCACTTCAACTTCTACCGCCTGGGCACTTTGGACTTTGTTGGACTTCGCTTTGGAAACCAAGACTGCATCCAGGAAGAATCCTGCTACTTCTGGTCTCGTCTCCATGCTGGTCTTCTGCACCGCCTGTGCCTGTGCTTCATCCAGGTTATTCTCCAGGCCTGTAGGCATCAAAGACTCCTGAATGAATCTCCCTCGGAGTGAAGGAGTCACTCCCCTGCATCTGCAGGCACTGCAGCGAAGCTGACATGTCTGCTGCTCCTGACGCCCTATTAACTCCGAAAGGTTCAGCTACACAGGTTGTGGTTCTGCAACTTCCCTGATGCCTGACTTGTCCTCTCAGCAAGTTTGAGGCCAGTATCCCTCATCGGAACCGCTGGAATAGAATCCCTGTGCACCTCATAGACTTGCCGTTGCCAAGGCTTGTTGACTCTGTACTCCAGACATCTTCTGGCTACAAGAAGCTCCAGCCTCCAGCATCTCTTCCTGCAAAGATCTTCCTCCTCACCGCATCCTCTGCACCGTGTGCCTGCATCTTTGGTGGGTCATCTTGAGGCTCTTCTTTGGCTTCAGTGGGCTCCCCTGCTTGCTCAGGGCCAGCTCTGACTCTCCTGCTAATGGTGAGTCCCTTGGACCTTGCTGGTCCCAACATTGCACCTTTTTCGTTACCTCATCTGTTGCTGCTGTCAAGGCTTGCCACCAAGAAGACACAAATCATGTTTTCTTATTAGAATTATTGCAATTTTCTTTATATCACAGTTATTTCACATGGAACGGACGGTATTTTTTACAAAGCACTGGCACCGCCATGGGTTTTCCAGGGGCACCTTCGTACGCTAATACCTTTATGGCATACTTTGAGAACAAACACATTTTAAACAATGAACTATGGCAAAAACATTTAGGCATCTACATGCGATATATAGATGATATACTCGTAATTTGGCATGGGAATCGAACAGATTTGGAGAACAACATCATTTTGCTGAACCAATGCAATCCCCGCATTCAATTTACATACGACATCCAATCTCACTGCATTCATTTCTTGGATATTGAGATAAACAAAACCACAACTGGTTTGGAAACATCTGGATATAGAAAACCGACAGACAAAAACAATGCTCTTCATTTCTTAAGTGCACATCCATTATCTTTAAAAAAACATTTACCGGGGGCGTGGCCAAGATGGCGATCTAAACAGTCGCATAGCCCGAGAGCTCCTCGTCTCCGGCCCTTGTAACCGGCCTTCAACATTTGCAATTCCCCCCCAAAGCTGAGCAGCCTCCAGGGGGTACACCCCTTCGCCGTATAGCGGCAATCCCGAGGGCGCTGGCGATTGCTGTACCTCACTGAGCGGCGCCAAACGGACCTGCAGGCAGCGACGACAATGGCGTCCGGACCGGCGATGCGACACAGCGGCCGAGTGCGCTGAGTGGCGTCGGCAGCGGAGGAGAGGCGGCGGTCGAGAGCAACGCCCGACATACCTGTGAGTGACCGCAGGGGCAGCGGAGACGCCTGCGGGGGCGGCGGCGTGCAGTGGAGCGGTGTCGCGGGGGCCTGCGCCCGGGACCTCCCATCAACCAGGAGCGCGGCCTTGAGGCCTGTGGAGCGCGAGTCCCTGACAGACCTCAGTGAAGGAGGTAAGAGCTAGGCCCCGGGACCAGAAGCTGAAGACACCTCACCGCCCTGTCAGCCCTTCCAGCCGCGCGGCGCGGCCCATCAGCATCTCCGCCGGAGGGAGCCTGGGGCGTGCAAGCTGAGAACGACCGCGAGGCGGGCGGCCACGCTTCCATTAGCGACGGGGGCGGTGGAGGCCCCGGGGTGCTGGACACAGCCGACGGACCCGCGCCTGCCCACGCCACAGGAGCTCCAAGAGGTGCCCTTACAAGGGAGGCCTGAGGCGGCACATAGATAAGCCCTCGTGCGGGCGTGCCTGGGAGCTGTTCGCCAGCTAAGGGGAGCCACATCTCCCTGTCCCGCAGACGGCGGCCCTGAGAATCGTCAGCTTTGGCGCCCGCACGCTGCTGGTAGCTGAGGTAGTGGAGAGGAGTCAGAGGGCCCCGGCCCCATCTGAACAGCTGCGGGCAGAGGACATCGAGGGGCGGTTTGCGGAGGGGCCGAGACGCAACTTCAGGCCCGGCATTCCCACTTCCTGACTGGGCGGTTGGTGAGTTATCTGAGACCCCAAAGACCACCGGACACTTCCCGGAGTGCCATCCCGGCCGGAGCTCCATTAGATGCCCCAGCACGCGTGGTGGTAGTGCACGAGAGGAGGCCAATGGACACTAACCTGGAGGACTATTGACAAGTGGCCCTCTCCCCGCCGACATCTACCACTAGGGGCGTCACCCACACGCCCCAGCACAAGACACGAGCCACATTGAGTCACTCTACGGTGAGCGCCCCCACGATGGCTTCAGCTCGAAGGAAAGGGGAGAGGTCCCTGAAAGAGATGCTGCTCAAGGGGTCCCCGCCTGGGGACCGAGGCGGCAGCATGCCCCCGGCTTCGACGACTCCCGGGGGCGCGGAGGGCCGGGATGTCCCGATCACCCGCTCCTTTTTGGAATCATTGTTCAATGTTCTGCGGGAAGATTTCCAATCGCTCAAGAGCGAAGTCGCGGGCGAAGTGAAGGAGATCCACCGGGACGTCGACGAGATTGGGGAAAGAGTTGCGGCGATCGAAGAGCGTGAGCTGACCAAAGGGGAAGAACTCGAGCAGCTTCAACAAGAGGTCCTCCGCCTTCGCGACCAACAGCTTGACCTACAGGCCCACGCGGAGGACCTAGAAAACCGCTCACGGTGGAATAACATTCGAGTCAGGGGGTTCCATCGAAGGCGGAGGGGGCGGACGTGGCCCAATATCTCCAGGATCTCTTCCGAGACATCTTGGGCGAACCGCCGGAGTTTGAAATCCGCATCGACAGGGCGCACCGAGTGGGCTTGCAGAGGCGATCCCCCGCCCCTCCTCCAGATATCTTGGCCTTCCTCCCCGACTTCCCCCTGAAGGAGCGCATACTGCGAGCGGCTCGATCAAAACCGACACTCACGTTCCAGGGTCACTCTGTGGCCCTCTATCAAGACATGGCATCCATCACCTTACAACGGAGAAGGGCCTTCAAAGAAGTCACCGCGCACCTGAGGGAGCAGGGAGTGGCATACTCATGGGGACATCCCTTTCGCCTGATATTCAAGTGGAATGGCAAGCTACACCAGCTCCGATCTTTCCAAGACTCCTGCAAGATCCTGGGCCTGGAGCCCCGGAGTCCGGAGGGCTCCCCGAAGCGCACACAGCGGTCCTCTGGGGAGGGCTGGCAACGAGTGGGCCGACAGCACCCACCAGGCTTGGAGATACGCCCGGACCAGGATGCCCTGGCACATGAGAGGCAAGCGGCAGTGGAGGCGGTTTTAAAGGACACTGCTCCCGCGACACCCTCTTGAGTACGCAGGGGGGGAACGATGTGGCATTGATATAGCAGGGGTTGGGGGTAGGGCCTGGGGGCGGGGGGCTCGGGCTACTTGGACCACACGTACACCCCGATTCTTGTTCACCACATGCCCCCATCTTCGGATGATGGGCACGGGACACTGTCTGAACTTTGGGACTTTTTGGTTGGGGTTAGGGAGGGACGGGGCGGGTTCCTGGGAGGAGGGGGCAACAGGGACAGCGCAGATGGCTGTCTGTGGAGAGGGGGTTGTTGGAACTTGAGGGAGGGAGGGTTCGGGGGGGGGGGTTGGTTGTCCGGTAGTTCGCTTGCTTGATTTCGCAGAAGGTGCACCTGAGCTCTGTCACGATGGAGACCTGAATACAAGGCTGGTCTGCAGTCGCATCCTTTGGGACCCTGGGTCCCCCCACCTGATCGCTCGTCCTCACCTCATGAGCTGGGGACCATGGCGGGGCGGGGGACACACTCCTGGGGACACAACAGCGCGCAGGGCTTCCATAGATCATGGCCACTAGGGAGGTCAAAGTCCTCACTCTTAACGTCAAGGGACTTAATAACCCAGTAAAACGAAGGGCCATACTGTCCTACTTGGAACATGCAGAGGCAGACGTGTGTCTTCTACAGGAGACCCACCTCCTAGTCGGAGATCAACATCGCATGCGAACGAGGGCGTTTCCGCACCAATATTTTTCCTCTTCCGGGGAGAAGAAGGCAGGGGTTGCTATACTTATTGCTAAGCGCTGTCCAGGGGTGGTGCTCGAGAAGGTGGCAGAAATAAAGGGGAGATTGTTAGTCTACACAATACGGTTCGGCCCTCATACCATGGTGCTTGGTTCTATGTATGTCCCCAATTCCGGGCAGGAAATCTTCCTCAAGAAGGCCCTGGCCGACCCACTGGCCTCCCAGAACCGCATGACTCTCATTGGGGGCGACTTGAACCTGGTGATGGATGCCAGCAAAGATAGAACCCAAACCACATATTCACCGAGCGGGGAAATCTCGAGAGATGGGAAACAATGGCTGCGGGAAATGGGTCTAGTAGATCTCTGGAGGGAGGCACACCCGACTTCCCACCAATACACCTTCTTCTCACATGCGCACAAATCCTATACCCGCATTGATTATCTTCTCGGCACGCGTGAGGTCGCTGGGGTGATGGGATCGGTGAACATCGTACCGGCTGCGTTATCAGACCACGAGGCAGTGGTGGTGAACATGTTGCTCACTACGGGCCCCCGTCCAATAGGCCAGTGGAGGCTCCGAGAAACGATGCTACACAGACAGGCTGAGGAGCAACAAATCACTACATGTATCCAGGACTACCTGGCCCTCAACGACACGCCGGATATAACTCCCACGATCCTTTGGGAGGCACTGAAAACTGTGGTCCGTGGTGAGTTGATAGCTATAGCGGCGGCGGACAACAAAGAGCGCAAGGAACTCCGCGCAACGCTGACCGCCCAGGTGCGGGAGCTTGAATGGGTCCACAGCAGGACTGGGGCACCTCGGGTGTGGCGACAACTTAAAGCTGCTAGGGCGCAATTGGCAGGCCTGGACCTCGACAGGGCGGAGTATGCAGCGGTCAGATTGAAACAGTCCTATTACGTCGGGGGCGACCGCACAGGCCGCCTTTTAGCTGCTAGGCTACGGGCTCAGAGGCAGCGAACTCAAGTGCCCTCGCTGTGTGGCACTGGACGAGAGGAAATAACGGGGGATCAGGACATTGCCAAGGCCTTCCGAGACTTTTATCAGAAATTGTACTCCGCTGACGAGTCTACAGAACAGGCGTCACTAGATTATCTTCAATCTGTCGAAATGTCCGCACTCACACCTGACCAGGCGGCGCAGCTGGACGCCCCCATCCGCATCGAAGAAGTCATTACCGCGATCTCACGTCTTAAGGGGCTTAAATCTCCCGGCCCGACGGGTTTCCGGCCCTCTATTACAAGAAATTCTGTCACGTTCTGGCTCCACTACTGGTGCGACTGTTCAATTCCTTTGGAGGGGAGACTCCGATCCCCGCCACGATGCTGGGGGCGGCCATAGTGGTCCTGCCAAAGCCAGGCAAGGATCGGCAGCAATGTGGCTCATACCGCCCAATATCACTCCTTAACGTTGATTTTAAGATATTCACTGGCATATTGGCTACTCGGCTGGGCCCATGCATGCTCAACCTGATAGAACCGGACCAGGCTGGGTTTATCCAATCCAGACAATGCGGGGATAACACAAAACGAATATTACATCTCATTGATAAAGCCCATCAGACGCACTTAGACGCGATCTTATTGACGATAGACGCTGAAAAAGCGTTTGACCGTGTGGACTGGCGCTTTTTAGGGCACACGATGGCGAAATTCGGCCTGGGGGAGAAATTCAGGGAATGGGTGGGCTGCTGCTATACCGGTCCTACTGCCCACATTAGGGTGAATGGATTAACCTCGCAACCCTTCACGATTCAGAGGGGAACGCGACAGGGGTGTCCGCTGTCCCCTCTACTCTTCGCCCTGTACATCGAGCCCCTCGCGCAGAGAGTCCGCGACAACCGCACCATACGGGGTATACCATTCGGGGGAGAGACTCATCCAATCAGTCTCTATGCCGACGATGTGATAGCGGCACTGGCGGAGCCTAGGGTCTCGCTTCCGGCATTCGTGGAGGAACTGGAGACATTCAGTAAGGTGTCTGGCTTCCGAGTTAATGTGGGGAAATCGCTCATTCTAGATCTGAACCCTGCATCGACCTCGCTCAAACTACGGGAGGGTGACACGTGTGGCATCCGAGTGGTAGACTCTATTCCATATTTGGGGCTGGAACTAGCGCCGTCCGTGAGTCAAACAGTCCACCTGAACTACTCACGATTGGCACAGCAGGGAAAAAAAGATCTGGGCACCTGGAGCAAGCATCAGCTCTCCCTCTTTGGTCGAATAGCGGCTATCAAGATGTCCTTATTGCCCAAAGCACTTTTTCTCTTTCAAACGCTCCCAGCCCTACCTCCCACAGGGGCGATAACCTCGTTGCAACGCAACATCAATCGGTTTATTTGGGCGGGAGCTCGGACACGCATGAGCAAAGCGCTGGGTTACAGACGACCGGAACAGGGAGGGCTGGGGATACCAGATCTCCTTGGGTATTATAAGGCCGCACAGATGCGGTACCTGGTGGAATGGGCCAGGCCGGAGTCAGAGAAGAGGTGGCTCTTCCAGGACAGGGCTCTTGCAGGAGTACCTCTCTGGAAGGTTCCTTTTCTGCGGAAATCGCAGCGCCCACCTGGACTCATGCGCTCCCTCATCACCAGATCGGTGATGTCGGTATGGGACGGGGTGGCAGTTCCCAGAAAACTTTCCACATTTCCCTCCCCTCTGACCCCATTGTTTGGGAACAGCGATTTCACGCCGGGCTGGTCAGACAAAACATACACGGCATGGCAAGACACCCCCTGTCGCTCAGTAGGGCATCTCTTTGATATTTCCGGGATCATTCCCTTCACTCAGCTGCAACAAGACTATGGGATTCCTGAAACTGAAAGATTCCGCTACCTGCAACTAAGGCACTGGGTGCTCCAACCAGAAATGAGGGCAGCCGGGGGTCGCTTGCTGACCAAGTTTGAAAAGTGGCTGATTACCAAGACCACAGATAAGGGTATGATCTCCAACATATATGAAATGCTCACGCACAACACACATCTTCAGGACACGCCGAGTAGGAAAAGGTGGGAGAGGGAGCTGGGGGGCGCACTTACGCAGAAAGACTGGGATGGGATCTATTATAGGGCGAGGCACACAGGCCGAAATGTAGCTAGCATAGAAACTGCCATGAAAATCGCCACTTATTGGTACCTGACCCCGGTACGCTTACACAGGGGCAATCCCCAGAGGAGTTCAGATTGCTGGAGGGGCTGTGGCGGCGAGGGTACGTTACTCCATATCCTATGGGACTGCCCACTGCTCTCCCCCTACTGGACCAAGATTCTTGATACAGTAGATGAGCTTTTTAACACGCAGATCCCGAGGCTCCCGGTGTATGTGGTCCTGGGGCTTCCAAATCCCATCACGTACCCACTCCGGAGCATGAGGGGACGACAAATGGGGATGGCACTGGGGGCAGCACTACAAACCATACTGACCCACTGGGGCACCCCTGTTCTGCCAAACCACACGGGGTGGCTGCACAGGCTCTGGTATATCCTCGGCATGGAGCGCATTTCTGCCACTCTGAATAACTCTACTACTTCTTTCCAGGAGGTTTGGGCCCCCTTCCTGCACTTACTATCGCATGAATTTAATGAGATCACACAGCCCAAATACCTACGGGTGCTACGGCTGTCAGATCTATGGAGACCTCCCTAGCTCGCACAGGCAACTTACTCACGACATAGCAGCACCAGCCACATGGTGGCCTTTTCAGGGCGCAAGAACTACCGGACGGGGTGGGGGTGGGTGTTACTGTTTTTGGTTTTACACAGAGTATGCTCTTTGGGGACGTGGCCTCCACATGGGGGAGAGTCAGTGCGATATTTTATATGCATCATCCCTTTAGCAGTCTCCCACAGGTTGCGATTCAATCTGCCGACTGCCCGGCCCCGCACAATGTCTATTCTAATGCTCTCTCTGTATGTTGTGAGTTTCTTGAAAATCCTAATAAAAACATTTAAACATAAAAAAACATTTACCTGTTTCACAACTCATTCGGATCAAAAGAATCACATCCAATGAAGAGGAGTCTCACAGATTAATTAAGGAACAAACTCACCGATATCAAAAACGGGGATACCCGTTGAACATTTTAGAAAACGCTAAAATGGTGGTTTCGCGCAAGAAACGTGAAGATTTACTTTCCAATGCACCTAAGATTTCGGTTAAACGAGAGGTATTTGTTTTAAAACATTCTCAACAGGCAGTCAAAATCAAACAAATTCTCAGGAAGAGATGGGAGATTCTAGAACAGGAAACTGATTTTGCAACGGTATTTCTGGACAAACCTCTGTTTGCGCATACCAGATCGAAAAATTTAAAAGAACTTTTGAAGCCACCACTTACATCCTTGGGCACAACATACAGAGGCATGAGGAAATGTTTTAACTGCGGACAATGTGGCAATGTAATGACAGGGAACATTTTCCATCACCCACTTACAGGCAAACCTATTAGGTTAAAACATACATCGGATTGTAATACAGAGGGGGTGATATACGCCATACGTTGTCCATGTGGTCTCACGTATGTAGGCAGGACCTCGCGAAAAATCAGGACTAGAATTATCGAACACAAGAGTATGATACGTACTCGCAATACCAACTCATGTTTAGCGGCCCATTGGATAGACACATCCCACACGATTCCACAACTAAGATTTACCATCATTGATCGTGTAGACACTCGAGCTGGTATTGAATACAACACTCTATTAGCTCAGCGGGAAACTTTTTGGATAGATTACCTAGGGACTTTGATACCCAAAGGTTTGAATGATCATTATGAATTATCATGCTTTCTATAAAACACATTTTTGCACCGCATTGATTATGTGTATGTAACGTGGTATGTACCTCTGTGCTTGTTCTCACTGTAACCATCAGAGACTGGAATCATCATTCACAGTCACATCACTCACATTTGTTGCACGTTTGACATTCCAGTAGATCCGTTGGTGACTGGAAGCATTTATAAACTCTTCGGGTTGCTTTTAGGGGGGTTTTATCTACTAGTTCGCATTGAATATTCCTTTTGGTTACGGGCATGCTTTACGCACCAATGAATACATCGCAGGATTCCTTATATTTACGGTCTTGTGGCATGTATTAATACGTCTTGTTTAACTTTCATCGTGTTCACTCTCAATAAAGTTGGCATTGATTGGTTTTGAATCCGCAGCGGGTTTAGTATTTAAAGGGTTAAGGTTTCGTCTTTTAGACACGCCTTTTTGCAGTCCGGTGACCGGGACATTTGAGACACGTCAGATGCTGGTGAGTTTGTTTCGCGCTTATGGCGCTTGTAACGGGGGTTCTTTTACATCAAAAAACACACAATCGGGAGCATGTTTAACTTTGGGATTGCTTCGTTTTACAGAACCCTTGGCCAATTGGGACAGGTGGCCGTAATTTGAAGGTAAGGCTCTTTGGAGAGCCATATATTCGGTATTTCTGGTGGAGTGGGTTCGGGATTTTCTTTCAATCACATTTTGTTAACAGGTCTATTTTTTATATTTCTTTCATTCTTATGTCTTGCGTAGTTTCTCGCATCAGTAGACTTCTAATGCCGGTAAGAGTTGGCATACACTCTCAATTTTGATATCTCACGGTGTTATATAGTATAACGCTTTGATGCACAATCTTGTTAGTTCATTTTCAGAATGGCTCGTACAGTTTACATAGCAAGTTGCTTTATAATTTCTTCTTGCTTGGAGGTAATTACTGTGGATCCGAAATATATTATTGTGTTCACATTAGAGATTTGGAGTCATTGAATATTTACACTCTAGGTTTGGGACAGTGTCATGCCCGTGGTAAAACTCACTATGCACATAGGCTATTCGTTCACGCTTTTCGGTGTTTCACTCAGATACCTTGTGCACGTCACTTTTGGTTTACAGAGGGCACAAGCACAGACTCTCGTTTATGATAATGTACTTGCATTACGTGGTGCATTTTAAAGCTTTATTTGCTTTTTTCTTTTTGTCTTTGACTGTTCCGGCAGGTGGTTCTCTTCGCATCTTGTCATTTGAAAATGTCTTTCCCCTGAAGAAGGGTTCTTAGTAACCTGAAATGCATTGGGTCTGAATTCAACAATTGTTAAACAAATATTTTTGTTTGCATTGTATATACTGTTATTGAGATTATCAAATCTTTGAATACCTCCATTAATGTGATTATAAAACATTGTGGTTTGTCTTAAAATTTCGCTACTCATTATTGTTCAGGTTTGAAATATTGTGAAAACTCATTTCTTTTGGACTTTACAGGATTTACTTTCAGTAGAAACCTTAGGGACTACAGCAGTGCACTGTGAGATAGGAGCGGATTCTTCCACTTCCTTTTCTGGTACTTGTTTTTGCTCCCGCCGGACACCAACCCCCTGGTTCTTGACTTCCGACATGAGACAGCTTGTGAACGGCTCCTGTTCTTCCACAGCGTCGCCTTGTCCTCACAGCTGCAGCGACAAGGTCACTGTCAACCCTCCTGCATCTTCCGTCATTGGTGGTCATTGCTCTTCTGTACCTCCCGGTCACCGCTGAGTGGCATAGACTCTGTCCCCTCTGCTTGCAGGTTCTTCTTGTCAAGAATCCACCCTTGGATTCCACCAGACTCTTCCGCCTTCTTCACCAGCAGCATATTTCCTGACGTCCTCCATTTTGGTCTATGGCGGTTTCTGACGTCACTTCACACCTATGCACTCGGCTTCCCTGGTGTAGGTATCCTGGTTCCTTTGGGTATCCACGGATGGGGTGACTCTCCAACCTTCTGTCTTCCAAGTGGTTTCTTCGAGGTCCACCCGGAGGCGTCCTTCTTCTTGAAAACTGCAACAGCGACTTTACAGTTGACTTGTATTAAGTATGCGACTGTGTTTCCATTCTGCACACAGCCTCCATGGGGTTCGTTGGTACTTACCTCGGGTGGTTCCTTGTGTCCCCAGCTCTTCTCAGTCTTCTGGTCCAATTCCCGACTTTGGTCGTAGTTCGCAGTCCACTTCTTTAGTATATGGTTTGGTCTCCCCCTGGAGACCACTGTGGATTTGTGCTTACTTACCTGTTTACATTTGAAGTATTGTGTGTATTTGTGTTTATATCTCCGGGTAGGAGATATACCAATGTGTTAGTGAGTGTGTATAATAAATAGGTATATTTTTATAACTACACTGTGTGGTTCTTTTTTGTTTAGCCTACACTATATGGTTAGTTCTGGTAAAACAAGCTGCTTAACACCCCTTCTGGACTAAGCCTGAAGACTACTCCACAGCTACCACCTAGAGAGCTTTCTATGGTTGTCTAAGACCACTAAAATCACCATAAGGGTTGTCTGGATTAGTGCAAGGTGCTTCACTTAATTGTGTGCACCACATACTAAGCCAGCCTCCTACAACAACTGTAAAGCATTAAGAAGTACCAAGACAGATAGGAAGAAAATGCAACACAATAAAAATCTGACACTAATTTATTAAACTAGGTCTTATTTTTATCTTTGAAAAGACACCTCAATGACAAAAATCCTCTGGATGTTTCCAGAGATGTGAATTTTTAAAGAAACAACAAATCATTGCTTTTCACAACAAATCATTGTTCTCTACTGCAGCTTGCAGTTTAGAGATAGCCACAGCAAGTGACTTGAAAACAGCTGTAAGGGCATTCTTGTGGAAACCAACTACAACAGGGAGCCAGTCAGTCATAGAAACCAATACGGTCCAGATGAACAGTTACCTCACAGTAAGGCAGTCTCCAGTCCAGTTCCAGAGTCTATGGGCAAACCATGATAGAAATTAATTGAGTGGTCCTGATGCAGTTTGCTGAAGATGCTCAATGATGCTGAGGATGCCGAGCCAGTGTCAGGGGTCTTCCTGTTGTCACCACTTGGTCCATGAACATTGAGGGGCAAATTTGACCTCAGCGGTCGATGTCCCACGAAGTCTGGGCAAAATCCAGCCATAAAACAGTTGCTACGCATCTTTTGGTCTCTGGTTACAGTGAAAGTAGCGGCGCCCTTTAACTGGCAGCAACTTCCTTGCTGAGCGAAAGAAACTGCACTCCAACAACACTTCCAGGTCTAGCAGGCTTGGGTGCAACTTTTGAGCGTCGGGACTTGGTCTCCCAGGCTGCAATTCAGCGCTCAGTGGTGATCAGGTTTTCTGGCTACCGACCCTCCAAGGCAGGCTTCATCAGCCTTTATGGCTATGTGGCTGTAACAGGGAGTCAGTCAACTGTCTCTTGGAGTGACATTCTCTGTCTGGGACTTGAGGATGACTTTTCCTTGGTCGTAACATCACAGGCATAGTCCTTTCTTTGCTAGGCCAAGGTGCAGCAGATGCAGTCCAGTCTTTGGTGCAGTCTGTCTTTGCAGTGTCAAGGTGCTCCACTTTTATGCCCGTTTCTTGTACTGGGAGGATGCGGCGACTACTAGCCAATGCGCTACCAGGTCCCCTCCCGAATAGTGACAACTTCCAGCAAAGTATGGTACCGGACTATCCTAGAATGCCCCATTCTGCCCACTCCCTAAATGACAGTAGCCTTCTCTTGGTGTGTGGCACTCCCTAGCCCATCACAGAGGTGTGGCTATGTGGGGGCTATGCGTCCACTGAAATGGTGGTTTGGTAACTGCTTCTCCCTCTCTGTTTGGGATGCCAGCCTGTCTGCTAAACAAAAGAGCAGCCTCTCTCGAGTGTGACTTCCATTTGCCTTTCAAAGGCAGCATTCCCATTGAAGCTTGCCTTTTGGGCTCACACCTGGTTTGGCCATCCTGCCAAGAGGAGGTCACACCTCTTCCCTTGGCAGATCCTTTGTGTTCCTTCCTGCTGTCCACACCTCTCTCCAGGAGGCAAGAAGTCTGCCTTGAAGACAGCAGCTTATCTGCAACTGTAAACACTCACGGAAACGTTTGGGCAACAAAGTGGCCACTTTCTAAAATTGCCATTTGTGCAAAAGTTACATTAAATTTGATGAGCAAAAAGCCGGGTTTAATGCAATGATTCTTTTGATAACTTGAACTATCATATTTAGTAGTTCTATTCAGGGCAGTGTGTAACCCTGCACTCGTCAATAAAGCTACCAGATTTTTCACAGTAAAAGCAACAATGTGGGATTCTACTGTCAAGACATGTCAAGTTAGTAAAACACATGCCCATCTTTTTAACATCAGTCATCCTATAGTGCTAAGTAGGCAAGCTTTAGGGTGACATATAAATATTAAAAAGGAAGGGTTGGGCTTCACATTAATTTAAATGGAAAAGTTGAGTTAGCAGTCCCAGCTAGCAATGGCAGGATGGGTCATAGTTTACTTTGTCACACTCGTGGTGGCACAATAAGTACTCCAGTCCACGAAGGACACTTTAACTTACAGGCCCTCAGTATGTCTAGTACTATATAATAGGACCTTATAAGTAAGTTAGCCTGCTAATTCTGGGTGAGCCAGTTAGATGTATCTTTTTAAGTGTCTGAGCACTGGCACTGAGGCCTGTTTGGCAGTTCTCAGTACACTTACAGAGCAGAAAAAAGAGCAGTATCAGTCCTAAATTTGGGGGTGAGCATGCAAAACGACAGATTTCCTTACATCACCCATACCCTGTAAGCACTGATCTTAAAACCTTTTTTCACTAATTCATGAACTTAACATTTACCATGTCCAAGCTGCTCATGGCTCATGTATGTTTCTTGTACAGAATCTGTTTTACAGTGCTACATTTCTATCTGCACTAGACTTGTGTAATTATTAATTTCTTTTTTTAGTTTTTTTTTTTTTAATATATTTATTTGCATTTAGTAGATTTTTACATTTGAAGGACATGTTGCAGTCTTACAGATAACAGTATATGTATACAACATAAGGGGCCAGTTGGCTGCATCAAACACATTAATTGGCATAATTTCCTCTGTTGAGACATGCTAAAGTGAACACAATATCAATACAATATAGTAAGAATATGGTTACTTATTATGACCTCATGTCGCATCGCGCTTAGGTGTCCAAAAGGGTGCGTTATTTATGTCTATTGGGATAGCAAGTTGCTTGTCTTGCCTTCCATGATACTGTCATTGCATTTATGCCCTTGGATGACGTCTCGTGTAAATATCTGTATCCGAGCGTACAATCGGAAAGAAGGATAAGGTAAAATATGATACTTTTTTTTGTTTTTTTTTTGCATAATCAAACAAACAAAGCCATCATCTAGCCACCACCCCTGGGTCAACACGTGTATAATACAGGTGACACCCATCCAACCTATCCACATCAGATCCGCCTGTCCATTATTGTGAAAAGTATCTAGTGGGAGGTGTGACCTGGCCGCTCCTGCGTTAGTATTCGTCCCTCTCAGGTGCCATTCGTTACCCCCATGCCAGTCCCCAAGCTATCTTGAACTGGGAGCATAGTGTGTCTAGGAGTCCGCGCCTGCGTCTTGCGTATCAGCCACCTGTGAGGGACTGCCTCCTCTCTCCCCCTCTACGCATCTCAAATCCGCAAGGATAGTGTCCCAATGCTGCACAGTGGGGTATTTACGCAGTCCGGCTATTTCTTCTCTGTGCAGTGATGTACTTTCTGCTTGTGCCCATACTATGAGCGATTTTCTCCAACTGTTAACAACTGGAGGGTCTGTGTGTTTCCATCCCTTAGTTATCAGTCTTTTTGCTACTATTAGTCCCAGGTCAATGAATCTGGATGTGACCTTGTATTTCTTTGATCTGGGGATAAGTCCTAATATGCACACCTCCCATGTATGTGTTATTGGTCTGTCAGTGCATGTTGCACGTGTTGCAGTGATTGTGCGCCAATATGCATGCAAGGAGGCGCAGGACCAAAGCATATGGAGGAGATCCGCATCTGTCTGTAGACGGCGTGGGCATGCCGAAGTGACAGTGTGAAAATATTTATCTATTTTGTCCGGGGAAAGATATGCCCTCTGCGTTATGTATGTCTGTATGAGCCTGAATTTAGAGTTTCTTGGAATATGAGTGGGGTTGGCTAGCACCGTGTCCCATTCCCCGTCCGTCCACTGTTGTCCCCTGTCTGCCTCCCACAGTAACCGGAGAGCCGTCATGGGTTTCATTGTGTGGGCAAGCAACGCCTCAGCCAGCCAATGCACTATGTGGGACCCGTTGCCCATCATATGTAAATATTGTATCAGGAGATGCTTCTCTGGTTCGGAGGCTATGTCACCCCATGCCGCAGGCGGCGATCTTGTGATAGAGCTATCGAGTATTACCTGGCCTGCGGGCAGATTGTAATCTGCTGCCAGGGTCTCAAAAGATATCAGAGCACCTTCTGAATAAAGGTCTCCTAGCGTGCATATCCCTGCTGCTTTCCAGCATGCCAGCGCCCCTGTAGTGGTGCTCGCTCTGCCTCTGGGTGTCCCCAGAAGTGACAGCAGTGGGGCATACGGAATCGTGCCTCTGATGAGGTATGGACTCCTCCTGTAGCAGCGGTGCGCTAGGGCAAGACAGGTTTGCGATGGGCATGGTGGTCAAGCGACAGGATGAAACAGGTAGTATATCCGGTTTGAGACCAGGGCGGTTGCATGGTGGCTGTGTCTTCTAAGCCCACTCCTGCGAACCATCTCGTCACCCATTGGAGTTGCGCCGCCAGGTAATAGAGTTCCATATTTGGCACCGCCAAACCTCCTTTATCAGTAGGGGCATTAAGTTTCCACAACGCTATGCGAGGTCGCCCTTTATTCCAAATTAGGTCTCGGATCAGCTGTTCAAGGTCACGGAATATTTTGGCCGGGACATACACCGGGAGGTTAGCAAAGTAGTACAACAGTTTTCTGACAGCTGATATAGCTCTAATCAAGTTCCCCTCTAAAATATCAGCGGGATTCCGATATATGAAAATACCTAAGTATCGGAACGTGGTTAGATACCAGTGTAGGGAAAAATTATTCATACGTACATTCGCTGCAGGAATTGCATCTCGAAAGGAGTAGAGGCCTGATTTTGTCCAATTCACCCGTAGCCCTGATACCTTTTCAAAGTCCTGGAGTGTATCTGCTATGGTAGTGGGGATGTTATGGAGGTCCCTCAGGTAAAGTAACAAATCATCGGCATATAATGAAACAATATGTATGCCGTCTCCTAAATGAATGCCCCAGTCCACTCCCTCCCTGCGGAGTCGTTCCGCTAGCGGCTCCATGGCAAGCGAAAAAAGAAGTGGGGACAGGGGACAACCCTGTCTGGTGGTACCTCTGTTCACCCGTATGGTACTTGATATCTGGCGATCCGTCTGAACCCTAACTGAGGGCTGCATGTATAATAATTTAACCATGTGTAGAAAAGTATCTCCCAATCCATATCCCCGTAATACCCCAAAGAGATATGACCACTCTAGGGAGTCAAAGGCCTTTTCCAGGTCCAGGACCAGGCAACCTGAGCGGGGCCAGATGTCTGCCGCTTAGTGCTGCACCCTGAACAACCTACGTATGTTAAGCGCTGTACTCCTAGTAGGAACAAACCCGTTCTGATCCTCATGTACTAAAGTCCGTACCATTGGGGCCAGGCGCGCCGCTATAATGGATGCCAATACCTTATAATCTGTATTAAGGAGTGCCAGTGGTCTATACGAGCCGAGCATTTCCGGATCTCTACCAGGTTTAGGGAGGGAAATTAATAATGCTTCATTCTGCGTGTCAGAGAGAGTAGAGTCCTCTATTGAGGTCTCATATACTCTCTTGAGCTGAGGTGCCAATACCTCCACATGTGTTGTATAAAACTCTGCCGGTAAGCCGTCCGGGCCCGAAGTTTTACCATTTGCTTGGGAACATATGCTCGCTTTAATTTCATCTAATAAAATAGGATCATCTAATTCGAGCCTCTGCTTTGGCGTAATCTGCGGTTGTGCCAGGTCTTCTAGATACCTGCGGATATCGTCTAATGTAGTTAAAGTATGGGACCTATATAATGCGGTGTAATGGGCTGTGAATTCCGGGTGTATATCTCGTTGTGAGTACAGCATGTTGTCTTGCATGGAACGGAGAGAGGTGACAGGTGAAAATGCATTGTTTTGACGGATTAGCCAAGCTAACAGCCTGCCGGCCTTGTCGCCCAAATGGTGCGTGTGTGCTGAATCGGCTGCATAGTTGAGGCAACGGAGTCTTTCCTGCAACCGGACATGTTCTTCCCTGTTATGAGTTAATTGCCTGTTTGAACCCTCGACCCCTTCTTTCTCATGGGATGCCAAGTTTCTTTCTAAAGTGGTAAGCTCTACTTCCAGCTGTTTACGCATACCAGCTTGTGTGCCCAGGTAGTGTCCTCGTATGACTACATTGAAAGCGTCCCATTCTATTAATGGTGACAAGGCAGTGTCAGTGTTATCCTCAAAGTACTGTGCTACAGCTGTCTCCAGTGATTTCCGAAATGCTGCGTCTAACAGTGTGTCTGGTTGTAAGCGCCCTCTGGGGACAGGTGGTGCGTCTCTACTCCATTCCAGATGCAGTGTGTGGGGATTATGGTCAGAGTGAGTCCTCCTGAGATAATGAGATTCTGTTACGGCTGTTAAAAGGTCGTCCGATATCATCATTCGGTCTAGGCGAACATGCAGTCCATGTGCCCCGGAGAAAAAGGAGTATACCCTGTCATGTGGGTGTCTATGTCTCCATGCGTCAGTTAAATGCCACTGCGTAGCCCAATTGTTTAACGTCTTCATGGCAGCATGTGTGGGCGCACCAGGGAGCGGGGGGAACAAACGGTTTAGGGAGACATCCAGCACACTATTGTAGTCCCCTCCCAATATCATCGGAACCCCATGCCAGGCAGGCATTTTACTCGACAGGGCATCTAGAAATGCGGCCTGATCAGTATTGGGTGCGTATATGGATGCCACTACTACAGGTCGCCCGTCCAGTCTACCCCGCACCATAACATAACGGCCTTCCGTGTCGATAAGTGAATCCTCTATGTGGAACGGGGTTCCTCGCCTGACCCATATCAATGCTCCCCTAGCGTATGCTGAATAGCCTGTGGCGTGTAGCTGTCCCCTCCATCTTCTCCGCAAGTGTTTTACCTCGGACCCTGGCAGGTGGGTTTCTTGGAGAAGAGCGATCTGTATGTGGTGCCTTTTAAGATACGAATAGATGAGGTATCTGCGGGATGGGCTGTGTATGCCTCTCACATTCCACGTGCATATTGTAACAGGCATCAAGGTCTACATTCAAAGACAGGCATGTTATTTACAAGAGGTCTAACAGCTATAATAGTTTGCCTGACATGCATCTGTGTTGAAAATTGCGGTTGGACGGCTATGTGTCTATTGCTCAATGTGTGTCGACCCAGCGTGTGGCGGACGGCAGAACAACTACAGATTAAAACTAATAATACTAAAAGGGCGAAAATGCAACATGCAGTCGTCCAATCATTGAAAGAAAGCGACATTTTAGTAATAACAAGGGGGGGGTTTCGTGCAAGCGGAGCACGTCTCTGCTACCGTGAGTACATTGTCGTGCTGACTCCCCGCCCCGCAAAAGGAAAGCATAACACAGGGCGGCCATGACAATAAACACGGGCTGTTTCCGTGAAGGGAGGCCATATTGTATATGATGCGGGCTCTTCCTATCCCAGGTCCCACCTCCCCCACACCCGGTAGGCATGTTTTTGTATCTATGCAAATATGCTTTACAGTAAATCAGTCATGTAGTACTTCGTTAACAGAGACTTAATATACTTGCGTGTGCTGTGATACGTTCAAGTCAGTGCTTGCCCAGAGTTCTGTATCGTGGCCTAAATTATGCCCTCTGCGGTCTGAGGAGTAATTTCCGGGACATTGTCTGAGTCCTGCGAATTCAGTGTTTCATCTGACTGCTCTTCCTCACTGTCCTGTCCTTGTAGGATAGATACGGAGGATGCCTCCCCTTGTGTCCCTCCAATTTCTGCTGCGGCCTGTAGGGCGGTACGCTGGTCCTGCAGCATCTGTTCTGGATTGGGTCCAAGGTTCTGGGATGGTTGAATTTTTTTTGTGCTTCTTCCCCTGTCTACGCCTTTTGGGGAGGCCGCCAGTGTTCGTGCCATCCGTTCCTGTCGTTGAGGAGGCACCTCCTGCGCATGCTTGTGTGTCCAGCCAGTCCCCCACTGCCTCCAGAGTGTCAAAAAAGTAAGTTTTGCCATTCGCTACCACCCGTAAGAGGGCTGGAAACAACAAAGAATATTTAAGAACCTGCTGCCGGAGTCGCCTCTTTACTGCCATATAGGAATATCGCTGTCTCTGGACCTGTGCCGTGAAGTCGGGAAAGAACATGATTTTGTGATTGTCCACTTGTATTCCCTGTAGTTTCCTGGTTTCCTGAAGTATGGCATCTCTGTCTCTGTAATTCAACACTTGCATCAGGAACGGTCTAGGGTTGGACCCCGGAGGTGGGGGTCTCGCTGGTATCCTATGTGCACGTTCAATGACAAAGTGAGGGGAAAGTGTTCCTTCCGGCAGCAATTCGCGAAGCCAGGATTCAGCATATGCGGTCACATCTCTACCTTCCATGCCTTCTGGCAGACCCACCACGCGCACATTATTGCGCTGCAATCTGCCTTCAGCATCATCGGCTCGGTTTTCCAAGAACACTATCCGTGCTGTGAGGTCTTTAATGTGTTTCTCCGCCTCCATCACCTGTGGGGTGATCTCTGCCACAGTGATTTCCATTGTAGACGTTCTATCCGCAGGTTTGCGGTGGTCCGCATGTAAGAGATTCAGGTCGATGGCTACCTTGTCTATTTTACTTTCAAGGGAGGTGCGGGTCTGTTCCATGGTTTCACCTAGTTTCTCCACAGCCGCCAATACTGCATCTAGTTTGCTGGACATTGGGTCTGACGACATCTCTCCAAGCATTTTGTCGGACTGGGCGCGGTTCAGGGGGGGGGGTTGGGTCGGGAGGCCCCCGGTGCCAGTCCATGGTCATCCTCCGCGCGACATAGGGCTGAGGCCAAGTGTGTGCCAACAACTACACCGATGCGGCGGTAGGAATCAATCAGAAGAGGAACTTTCTTCCAGCTTCGTCAGGTCAATAGGATGTTTCTCCAGGGGCAAAACAGCATGTCAGGCACGTCAACTGCCAAGTTGAGCAAGTTTGGATATCACTGGGACTCCTGAAGATCACGTGCCCTGTTTAGGGCCGATAGGGCATCATCCGCAGTACACAAGAAGAAACACAGGTTCACAGGACAAGGGTACGTTGCCTCAATGGTTTCAAGTCTATTCTCCCTTAGTCCCCTTGGTCAGGAGTAATATGCTGCAGTTGGTGCTCAGGCGTATACCCAGATTCACCTGGGATCAATCCGCTATTTTCCCCAGTCTTGCCTGACCTCGGAGCATCGCCAATATTGCCCCCCTTATTGTTCCTGGGTCTGGATGCACCTTAAGAATCACCGCCGGGCTCCGGGCCGCATAACCGCCATTTTGATGCCTTTGCCTGTGCTACTTTGTCTATTCGCCTTCACCAACTGGGCGGCGGCAGCTGAGCCCCGTCTAGTGCAGCTTCCCTGTTGCGCTGAACTCTCCTGACTTCAGCGCGTCACCAGCCTTGTTCCTCGATGGCCCCTGGAGTGTGATTGCGCTACGGAAAATTACCTCCGGGCTGTTTGGCCACCATTTTGGGCTCATTGCACAGTTCAGACTTTTGATAAAGGGCTCCTCTGGCTGGGCACCTATTCTCCTATTGACCTGGTCCCCGCAGCATCGGGCGGTCCCGTCTTCCTTCAGGCTCCGCCAGCGGCCAGCGGGAGCCCAGCGCAGCAGCGCACCACTCACCGCCGAGCACCGCGGCCTGCCAGGCGGGGCACGTCCTCGCGTAGAGGTCTCCGGCGGATTTCCCTCAGCTCCTCTCCAGGTTCATCTCCTCTGCCTGGCCCCTAGCCCGGACCTCAGCTCCCAGTCCTTCAGTCACCAGCCCTGGCAGCTTGTTTTCTCGGATATTAACAGCGGGGCAAAGGGAGTCAGCATCGGAGCTCTAATCGAGCACGTCCGACTCCATTGCCTGCGTAGCCACGCCCCCCTTGTGCAATTATTATTGTTAATATGTGGAAGCTGAAGTGTGTGCAGCATGTGAAAAAGTGTTGTAGGAAAGTGCCCCTTTTTGCATGGTTACCCCCCACTTTTTGCCTGACATCTGGTGCAACCTGACTTGATGTGCCCTGGGTCCCTGCCAATCAGGTACCCTCGGCCTGTGTTTTTTCCCAAGACTGTACCTTTGTATTCACAATTGGCACATCCCTGGCCACAGGTGAGCCCCTGGTAAAAGCTACCATGGGTACCAAGGGCACTGTGACCAGGGAAGGCCTCTAAGGGCTGCAGCACCTATTGTGCCACCCTTAGAGGCCCTGCATCTTAACACACACACACTGCCACTGCAGGCTGTGTGTTTTGGTGCAGAGAAAAGTGAAGAGTCGACATGGCACACATCCCTGTGTGCCATGCCTGCAATCCACTGCCTGTGTTCTAGGTAAGTCACCCCTCTAGCAAGGTACACTAGCCCTCAGGTGAGAGTACAGTGTCATGGGCCCTGTACCCCTACAGTGTCTAAGTCCACTCTGTAGTAATGCCATAAAGAATATATGATCTAGGAGGTGGTCATTACAAACTACCCAGCTCCATAATGGCTTTACTAAAAACTGGGAAATTTGGTAGCAATCTTCTCAGCACATTAAACCCACACTGATGCCAGTGTTGGATTTAATGTATAATGTACTCAGAGAGCATCCTAGAGATGCCCCCTGGCAATCGAGCAGCCCTGGTGTTGTTCCTGAATAGCTGCCCGCCATTTGCCACCACCAGACATGTTTCCAACTGCTGGTGGCTGCAGCGCGGCGAGGGTGAGCCCGATGCCTAGCCGCTGATCACACAAAGCTCCACCCCCCTGCGTCAGGTTTCGCGCACGTATGCCAACCGCGAGCTAGCTGCCGCAAAACGTCATGGAGCTGGAGCCGAAAATGAGATGCTGTTGATAGCGGTAACTGCAAGTGAAGGCAGTTGTTTGGTTCTGGTGGCCATAAGGAAGCTGAACAGGACTGAAAATGGCAAAAGAGCGGAGCAAAATGGAGCAGAATGCAGGGAGCTGCCAGGCGTCTTGCTGAGGTAAGGGGGGTCCCTTCCAGTCGAGGAGTCGTCCCGAGAGACCAATCCTGCCCAACTGAGAGTTCTGTGCAGGCATAAACCTTTGAACTAATATGAACCTCGACAGTTCCCCACTGATTGAGTTCTCCCCAAAGGCTGCCAGCACTTTCTCACGAGTCCCTCTGTGTATTTAGCTGCAAGTGCACTCTGTAAATACATACCAAAACTCTTTCTCCCTGCTTGACAGATAATATTAAACAATAGAGCGTGAGATAAGCTGTTTCTCTACTGGATGATTAAAGTATCCGACAAATGGTTTTGAGGGGAGCAGGAGTTGGAGCTTCATCCTCTGCATTGAGCCCTTCATCTGTAGAACAGAGGGCGAAAAGGAAGGCAGCGCAAACGCGTATTCTGGCAGTGAGGCGAGAGAAGAACTCGGTAAAAAAAGTGGATTAATAGATAAATCAATGGAGCAGTTGTCCCCTGCTCTGTCAATTAGTACGAACTCTTCTCCTATATTCGGCTCATTCGGACCCCTGGTAGAATTAGCCGCTAATGATATAGTCTCCATGGACTGTAGGGCGGAAGCTGGTTCAATGCCTGAGTCTGACAAAACTTTGAATTTGGTGAGAACGGAAGATCTAAAGGCTACTAGCAGTTCAAAAACTAGCCAGAGCACGGGGGTTGTGCCAATAGTGTCATTTACTGGCTCTGCGGGGGAGAACGAGCCTCGCAATTCCCACAAGGACTATCCGTTATTCGCCAAAAGTCGTAAAGAGGGCCCAATCTGTCTTTCAAAAGGAGCGGATACAGGCGAAGCATTCAGTGACCCGGGAGGGTGTGGGGGGGGTTTAGCTGTTACGGAAATCCTAGCAGGCCAAAGTCTAATTTAATGGGGGAGATGGCAGTAGAAGAACCACGGCTGTACTCTTTCAAGGTTCTGACAGAGCAGGCACCAAGGGACTATTGCAGGGACTACCTCAGGGGTCGACTGGAGGAGCTGACAACGCCATGAGCCATCAGAACCCACAGCAATCTAGTGAGATATCAATCGGACTGACTAAGTATAGGGGTAGCCAGCCCTCGATGTACCAGGTTCAACAGTTTTTTTAAACGATCCTTGCAGAAATATGAGAATGTAAAAATGCGCAAGCACAGGAAATTGCCATTGTGCATCAAAGACTAGATAAAATTGAAGGCATGGTACAGCAGATTCCAGAACAAATGAAAGAACTTGAGCAACGTGTATCAGATATTGAGGACCACTCTCTGAGTTGCTACAATGATATTGCTACTTTAAAAATGAAACTTCAGGCCTCACAACTAAAAATTGATGAAATGGAGAACTATGCGAGACGTTCAAATCTGCGCTTTACAGGAATCCCGGAGGACAAGGAGCGTATAAATGGCCAGCTTAACCCCTTCGCTGCTAGGCCTTTTCCCCCCCTGTGCTAAGACTTTTTTTGGCTATTTGGGGTAGTTCGCGCTTAGGCCCCTGTAACTTTTTGACCACATAAGGTATGCACGCCAAATTTGCGTCCTTTTCTTCCAACACCATGGGGATTCTAAAGGTACCCAGGGTTTGTGGATTCCCCTGGAGGGGAACCAGAACCAGAAATTAGCCAAAATATAGCTAACTTTTTTTGGGATGGGAAAAAGGGCTACAGATGAAAGCGTCTGGTTTTTTCCCTGCAAACGGTATCAACAAAGGGGTTGTGGTGCTAAAATCACCATTTTCCCAGTTTTCAGGGACAAGCAGACTTTTGTCAGAAAACCAACATTTTTTACACAGTTTTGGCATTTTTCTGGGACATAGCCTATTTTTGCTATTTTTTGTGCTTTCAACCTCCTTCCAGTTAATGGTAGAAATGGGTATGAAAGCAATAATGGATCCTGGAAAGCTATACATTTTAGAAAAGTAGACAAAATTCTGAATTCAGCAAGGGGTCATTTGTGTAGATCCTTCAAGGTTTCTTTATGGAAACTAACAGTTGAATATAGTAAAAATTGAAAATTAGTTGAAAAAAACAGCCATTTGTGTCAACATTTTCCCCTGTAACTTCTTCTAATTATGACATCTGTTTGAAAGCAATATACCGTTACATCCGATGGACCTTTCTGGTTGTGGGGATATATAGGACTTGTAGGTTCACCAAGAACATGACGAACCCAGAGCCAATAACTGAGCAGTGTCTTGCAATGGTTTTTATTATGTACCGGGTATATAGCAATTAATTTGGGAAAATATATACATGGAAAAATCGGTATGAAAGACACCTATGTATTTCTGAAATTGGAACAAAATATAGAGTTTAGAAACAGTAGATATTTGCACATTTCCGAAATTGTGAGTACCCATACTAGCATGAGAATTATAGGTCATTTTTCAAAATGACTTCTTTTTACACATTGTCTTTCATTTGGAAGGCAGAAATGCATCGAAAGTCAATAGGTAATAACAGTTGCTCTACAATTCTGTGTTACCCTAAGTCTCTCGATAAAAATGGTACCTCACTTGTGTGGGTAGGCCTAGTGCCCGCGACAGGAAACGGCTCAAAACGCAACGTGGACACACTTTATTTTTACAGTGAAAACTGACCCTTTTTTTGCAAAGTGCCTAGCTGTAGATTTTGAACCCTAGCTCTGCGGCACCTAGGGAAACCTAGTAAACGTATACATTTTTGAAAACTAGACACCCAGGGGAATCCAGGATGGGGTGACTTGACTGGCTCTCACCAGGTTCTGTTACCCAGAATCCCTTGCAAACCTAAAGATTTGTCAAAAAGCCACATTTTCCTCACATTTCTGTGGTGGAAAGTTATAGAATCTGCGTGGATCAACAAAATTCCACCCACCCCGCGTTCCCCAAAGTCTTCCGAGAAAAATGGTACCTCACTTGTGTGGGTAGGCCTAGTGCCCGCGACAGGAAACGGCCCAAAACGCAATGTGGATACACCACATTTTCACAGTGAAGACTGACCCTTTTTTTGCAAAGTGCCTAGCTGTAGATTTTGAACCCTAACTCTGCCGGCATCTAGGGAAACCTAGCAAACCTATACATTTTTGAAAACTAGACACCCATGGGAATCCAGGATGGGGTGACTTGACTGGCTCTCACCAGGTTCTGTTACCCAGAATCCCTTGCAAACCTAAAGATTTGTCAAAAAGCCACATTTTCCTCACATTTCTGTGGTGGAAAGTTCTAGAATCTGCGTGGATCCACAAAATTCCACCCACCCCGCGTTCCCCAAAGTCTTCTGAGAAAAATGGTACCTCACTTGTGTGGGTGGGTCAAGTACCCGCGACAGGCAAGGGCCCAAAACCGATTGAGGGGACCCCCCTTGCAAAACCAGGTTGTTTTGTGATAGGTAATTTTGATGTCGCCTCAATAGGTTTTGGGCCCTTGCCTGTCGCGGGTACTTGACCCACCCATGCGAGTGAGGTATCATTTTTATCAGGAGACCTAGGGAAACGCTGGGTGGTAGGAAATTTGTGGATCCACGTAGATTCCAGAACTTTCCCACACAGAAATTTGGGGGAAAAAGTAGTTTTTTCAGCTAAATTTGAGGTTTGCAGGGGATTCTGGGTCGGAAAACATTGGGGGACCCACGCAAGCCATACCTCGCTGGACTCGCCAGGGTGTCTAGTTTTCAGAAATGTGTAGGTTTGGTAGGTTTCCCAAGATGGCCGCCGAGCTCTGGGCCAAAAACCCAGGTGACTCCCCTTGCAAAACCAGGTTGTTTTGTGATAGTTCATTTTGATGTCTCCTCAATACGTTTTGGGCCCTTGCCTGTCGCGGGTACTTGGCCCACCCACGCGAGTGAGGTATCATTTTTATCAGGAGACCTGGGGGAATGCTGGGTGGTAGGAAATTTGTGGATCCACGTAGATTCTAGAACTTTCACCAGTATGGTATGGCTTGCGTGGATCTCCCAACGTTCCCTTACCCAGAATGCCCTGCAAACCTCAAATTTAGCTGAAAAAACACATTTTTCACATATTTGTGGGTGGAATCACTGGGCAGGCACAAATGTCCTACCCCACAGCGTTCCTCTCAGTCTCCCGAGTAAAATGATACCTCACTTGTGAGGGTGGGACAAGGCCTGTGACTGGGAAGAGCCCAAAACATAGGGATTTAGGGTATAGCACTGACAATTCTAAGCGCTACATTTTTTAAAAAATAAGTTTTTAGCCAATTCTGCATTCTATACCCACACAAGTGAGGTATCGTTTTACTCGGGACACTAAGGAGAATGCTGTGGGGTCGGACATTTGTACCGGCACGGTGATTCCACCCAAAAATATGTGGAAAATTAGGTTTTTTCAGCTAAATTTGAGGTTTGCAGGGGATTCTGGGTAGGGAAACGTTGGGGGATCCACGCAAGCCATACCTCATTGGACTCCCCAGGGTGTCTAGTTTTCAGAAATGTGTGGGTTTGGTAGGTTTCCCTGAATGGCGGCGAGCCCAGGGCCAAAAAACCAGGTGCCCTCCCCCCCCAAAACCAGGTAGTTTTGTTATAGGTATTTTGAAGTCTCCACAGTACGATTTGGGCCATTTCCTGTTGCAGCCACTATGCCTACCCACACATGTGAGGTACCATTTTTATCGGGAGACCTGGGGAAACGCTGGGTGGTAGGAAATTTGTGTCAGCCCGGTGATCCTACAACTTTCTCACACAGAAATGTGAGAAAAAATTGATTCTTTTCAACAATATTTGAGGTTTGCAGGGGATTCTCGGTAGGGAAATGTTGGGGGACCCACGCAAGCCATACCTTGCTGGACTTCCCCGGGTGTCTAGTTTTCAGAAATGTGTGGGTTTGGTAGGTTTCCCAAGATGGCCGCCGAGCTCTGGGCCAAAAACCCAGGTGACTCCCCTTGCAAAACCAGGTTGTTTTGTGATAGTTCATTTTGATGTCTCCTCAATACGTTTTGGGCCCTTGCCCATCGCGGGTACTTGGGGCACCCACATGAGTGAGGTACCATTTTTATCGGGAGAACTGGGGGAATGCTGGGTGGTAGCAAATTTGTGGATTTACGTAGATTCCAGAACTTTCCACCACAGAAATGTGTTTTTCTTTTCAAAGTTTGAGGTTTGCAAGGGATTCTGGGTAACAAAACCTGGTGAGAGCCAGACAAGTCACCCCATCCTGGATTCCCCTGGGTGTCTAGTTTTCAAAAATGTATAGGTTTGCTAGGTTTCCCTTGGTGCCGGCAGAGCTAGGGTTCAAAATCTACAGCTAGGCACTTTGCAAAAAAAGGGTCCGTTTTCACTGTGAAAATGTGGTGTGTCCACGTTGCGTTTTGGGACGTTTCCTGTCGCGGGCACTAGGCCTACCCACACAAGTGAGGTACCATTTTTCTCGGAAGACTTTGGTAAACGCGGGGTAGGCGGAATTTTGTGGATCTACGCAGATTCCAGATCTTTCCACCACAGAAATGTGAGGAAAATGTGTTTTTTTTACAAATTTTGAGGTTTGCAAGGGATTCTGGGTAACAGAACCTGGTGAGAGCCAGTCAAGTCACCCCATCCTGAATTCCCCTGGGTGTCTTGTTTTAAAAAATGTATAGGTTTGCTATATTTCCCTAAGTGCAGGCTGCGCTAGGACCCAAAATCCACGGGTAGGCACATCCTGAAAAAAAGTCAGTGCCTAGTGGGCTTTCTGCCGCCCTGGGGAGGGGGGAAATCGGGGGCTATTGCCCCGATATGCCCCCAAGGGGGCGGAAAGACTGTGGCTATTCTTTTGGGGGCGGGGCATTGGGATGCCCATTCTGGTAAGCCCCCACCCCGAACTTTGGAGAAAAAAAAATCCCTGGTGGCTGGTGGGCTTTCTGTCCCACACCGGGGGGGGGGCAGATAAGGGGCTATTGCCCCATCTGCCTCCCAGGGGGGGCAGAAAGACTATCTTTTTTTTGGGGGGTGGGGGCCTTGACATGCCAATTCTGGGCAGCCCCCACCCCGGGCCTATAAAAAAAATAATCCCTGGTGTCTAGGGTGCTTAATGCCCCCACGGGGGGCAGAAAGACTGGAATTTTGTGGGGGGGGGGATGGGGGCATTGGCATGCCTATCTTGGGCAGCCCCACCCCTAAATTAATCGTTAAAAAAGAACCCTGGTGTCTAGTGGGCTTTCTGGCCCCCCGGGGGGGGCAGATTGGAGGCTACTGCCCCCATCTGCGCCCCAGGGGTGGCAGAAAAACTAATTGTGCACCCCTAATTTACATAATAAAATAATTCCCTGGTTTCTAGTGGGCTTTCTGCCTCCCCAGGGGGGCAGATTCGGGGCTAATGCCCCCATCTGCCACCCAGGGGGGACAGAAAGACTGGAAATTTGTGTGGGGAGGGGTGGGGGCATTGGCATGCCCATCTTGGGAAGCCCCCACCCCTAAATTAAACGTAAAAAAAAAACCTGGCGTCTATTGGGCTTTCTGCCCCCCGGGGGTGCAGAAAAACTAATTGTGCAGGGGGTGGGGGCATTGGCGTGCCCATATTGGGCAGCCCCCACCCCTAATTTACGGAGTAAACAAATTCCCTGGTCCTAGTGGGCTTTCTGCCCCCCGGGGGGGCAGAAAGACTGAATTTAGCCCAATAATTATGGGGGGAGCAAAGGCCCTTGCCCAAGGGGCCGCTCCCCCCCTCCGTGGTGCCTAGTGGGAGGATGCCTGCTTGGGAATCGCCCCCCTGGGTCCATCCCCAAGCAGGGATCCACTAGATTCTCCCCTTTCCAATGATACCTCTCCCGTCTTTCTATGTGCTTGGGGGGCTGAGATAGCCCCCTGAGCACGTAGAAAGTGAAACTGAAATGAGCCTCAAGGCTCATTTCAGTTTCGGTTTCACTGAAATGACGTCAGCGCGACGTGCGCGCTGATCGTCATTTCAGTGAAACCAAAGAAACAGCCTCAGGAGCTGGGGAAGCTCTTCCCCAGCTCCCATGGCTGTTGGGGGAAAAGGGAATCCCCCTGGTGCCTGCACCAGAGGGATTCCCAGTGCTATGTGATCGGACGGCCGGGGGCCGTCCTACGCACATGAGCACTGGTGCGTCGGACGGCCCCCGGCCGTCCGACGCACCCAAGGGGTTAATCCCTTTTGGGGGGGGGGCATTGGGATGCCCATTCTGGGAAGCCCCCACCCCGAACTTTGGAAAAATAAATCCCTGGTGGCTGGTGGGCTGTCTGTCCCACACCGGGGGGGGGGGCCAGATAAGGGGCTATTGCCCCATCTGCCTCCCAGGGGGGGCAGAAAGACTGTATCATTTTTTTGGGGGGTGGGGGCCTTGACATGCCAAGTCTGGGCAGCCCCCACCCCGGGCCTATAAAAAAAATAAGCCCTGGTGTCTAGGGTGCTTAATGCCCCCACGGGGGGCAGAAAGACTGGAATTTTGTGGCGGGGGAGGGATGGGGGCATTGGCATGCCTATCTTGGGCAGCCCCACCCCTAAATTAATCGTTAAAAAAGAACCCTGGTGTCTAGTGGGCTTTCTGGCCCCCCGGGGGGGCAGAAAAACTGTGCAGGGGGTGGGGGCATTGGCGTGCCCATATTGGGCAGCCCCCACCCCTAATTTACATAATAAAATAAATCCCTGGTTTCTAGTGGGCTTTCTGCCCCCCCAGGGGGGGCAGATTGGGGGCTAATGCCCCCATCTGCCACCCGGGGGGGCAGAAAGACTGGAAATGTGTGGGGGGAGGGGTGGGGGCATTAGCATGCCCATCTTGGGCAGCCCCCACCCCGAAATTAAACGTTAAAAAAATACCCTGGCGTCTATTGGGCTTTCTGCCCCCCAGGGGGGCAGATTGGGGGCTACTGCCCCCATCTGCGCCCCAGGGGGGGCAGAAAAACTAATTGTGCAGGGGGTGGGGGCATTGGCGTGCCCATATTGGGCAGCCCCCACCCCTAATTTACGGAGTAAACAAATTCCCTGGTCCTAGTGGGCTTTCTGCCCCCCTGGGGGGGCAGATTGGGGGCTGCAGCCCCCATCTGCCCCCCAGGGGGGGGCAGAAAGACTGAATTTAGCCCAATAATTATGGGGGAGCAAAGGCCCTTGCCCAAGGGGCCGCTCCCCCCCTCCCTGGTGCCTAGTGGGAGGATCCCTGCTTGGGGATCGCCCCACTGGGTCCATCCCCAAGCAGGGATCCACTAGATTCTCCCCTTTCCAATGATACCTCTCCCGTCTTTCTATGTGCTTGGGGGGCGGAGATAGCCCCCTGAGCACGTAGAAAGTGAAACTGAAATGAGCCTCAAGGCTCATTTCAGTTTCGGTTTCACTGAAATGACGTCAGCGCGACGTGCGCGCTGATCGTCATTTCAGGGAAACCAAAGAAACAGCCTCAGGAGCTGGGGAAGCTCTTCCCCAGCTCCCAAGGCTGTTGGGGGAAAAGGGAATCCCTCTGGTGCCTGCACCAGAGGGATTCCCAGTGCTATGTGATCGAACGGCCGGGGGCCGTCCTACGCACATGAGCACTGGTGCGTCGGAAGGCCCCCGGCCATCCGACGCACCCAAGGGGTTAATCCCTTGTTATATATGGAAACAATGATTAAAGAACATATACTTGAGAAGGCGCCGGAAGATCTTACCATAATGAGGGCGCATAGGGTTCCTGCACATCACTTAGCAGGGTCAAAATACCCAAGGACAATGATTGTAAACTTTGCAGATTGTCGTATAATAGAGGCTATTTTAAGTAAGGCAATCCAGAAAAAAGACATATTGCTATCTGATGGGTCCAGGTTGAGAGTTTTCTCGGATATGTCGACAATTGCAGCTCGCCGGCGTAAAGAGTTTGTTGGACTGATTAGCCAGTTTAAGAGTGCAGGAGTGCAGGCTTCTTTTATCCAACTGTCCAAATTGAAAGTTTTATTTAAAGGTCAATTCCACCTATGTACCACTCTTGACGAAGCTCATGCTGAATTAATAACGGTCTCTCAAGCAACCAAACCTTAATGATACCCAAAAGCCAGAAATTGTGATTAAGAGGTGGGTAAAGGAATCTCTATCTTGGAAATAGCTATATCTGTGCGGAACTTGTATATTCAGTTTATCCTATTAGGAATCCCTCTGCATAGTGTTAGATGTAGATTGTCTACAATCTCACATTTTACATTGCACCTTACATGGCACTTTAAGCACTTTATATTACATTTTGCACTGCTATAGCACTTTTTCTTACTAAATTTGAAATGGGTAACTAAGATATAATAGCACGTTAGGACCAGCCATGGATCGTATTAAGTAGCTCATGGGCTGAGGTATGGGTAGGAGCAACCCTATACATTATGCACATGGCACTATTTTTTTTCTTCTTCCTGCTGCTCGGTTTAATATACCTATATATTTGAGAAGCGTTCAATAACCACATAACCCTTTGAGGAGCTAAAGTGTGTGACTTTTGGATAATATATCCCATATATCTGAGAAGTGTATTATCATACGGCCTCTCTCGTGCTAAAGAGTGTGTTCTTGGATATATGTTAAGGTATGGATTGGAGGCTGTCAGTCTATATCAACCTAGATAAGTTACAAACAATATATGCACTTTCTAGCTAATCCACACTTTATGATCAGCGTGTGGATCCCAATTAGAGGTCCATAAGTCGATATGTTGTTAGGAGAAACCCCAAGGGTCAATTCCATCTATGTACCATCACTGAGGTAGCTCGTGCTGAATTATTAGCAGAGACTCAAGTAACCTAATCCATAGCGCTACCCAGGGGTCAGAGATTGTGGGTAAGAGACAGGGGCGGGGGGGGTAAAGGAAGTTTCTTTGAGAAATTCTTGAGATATTCTATGATGGGAATAGTTGTTATCTGTGTGGAACTAGTGTTACTAAGTTTATCCTATTAAGGAACCCCTTGCAAATAACGAGGGTCAGACGGTTTGCACCTTATACTTTATATTGTATTTTACCCAGCACTTTATGCACTTTATATTACATTTACACTGTTATAGCACTTTTTATTACTAAAATTTGAAATGAACGATTAAGATCCATTAGCACGTTAGGATCAGCATATGGAGCACTTTAATATGCTATAGGAAGGTGTTACTTTGTATCACAGAGGGGGTGAGAGTATGAGCGTGAGGTCAGGCTCCAGGTCAAGGCGCCCAAAAATATTGGGTGGGCTGAAGAGGGGAGTTAAGGGCCATTCCCCTCTTTGGTGGGGTAAGGGGTGAGGGATTGGAAGGGGGAGTGTGCAGGTAAAAAGAAGCAAGAAAAGAGCAGGTCAAAAATGGGTAAGAACTTAGAGTAAAATGAGAGAAGGGGGTGAGGAGGCAGCTGAGGTAAATTTGGAGGGTTTAGATCAACTTTGTTCAGTAAAGTACGGCAGGGACATATTAAGGAGAAAAAAAAACAAAGCTAAGGGGAAAAAGTGAAACTTTTTGGAATGGCACAGAGGATAAAGATAATCTCATGTAATGTAAATGGACTTCTAAATAAACGTCAAAGCGGGGCATTGGTAAACTGGTGGGACACTTTTTCTCCTGAGGTAATATTTCTACAAGAAATGCACCTTAAGTCTCACTCCCCTAAGCTGTCAGTGCCAAGTAAATATTCACAAGTATATTTTGCATCAGTTAATAGGGCTTTACGGGGAGTTGGTATTCTGTTTTCGAGCCGATTGGATTGGGAGGTAAAAGAAGTGATCCGGGACGATGAGGCAAGATGGATCTGGATCAAGGTTAAAGCTGCGGGAATTTTTATGAATTTTCAGAATTATTACGGGCCAATCTTTAACGAAGTTGAAGCTTTAGAACAGATTTATGAGGTATTAATAAATGCCAAACATCCCGTAGTTAGGGGGGGGGACTTTAACTTTATACAAGACCTTCGATTAGACACCTCAAATAAGGCTAAGCAACAGTTAAAACCAAAGACCTCAAGACTGATAACAATTTTGAAGGAAGATTTCGCCCTAAAAGATCCTTGGCACGCAGATCATCCTGGCCTCTCAGTTTACATGCTATTCTGCAAGGTTTAAAACGGCTTCACGAATAGACTTCTTTCTGATAAACAAGCAACTAGACAGAAAAAGATCGGAGATTATTTTTAACTCCTTGTCTGACCATTCAATAGTCTCCCTGGTTATATCATTTGGAACTTCGCGAAGTAATAATTCCAGATGGCAGTTTGATAAAGCTCTGCTTACGGATTAATTGTGGATTGCAGAAGCACAGAAGTTTATACCGCTGTTTTTTAAGGAGAATTTAAATACGGCTCCCTGCTTTATGGTGTGGGAGGCCTCTTTTCGAGGACAAGTTATCTCCCATAAAGCAAACACCCATATAAAGAGGGCACGAAAGATAGAACTTCTACAACAAAATGTGGAACGGGCTAGGAACGAGCTGGATTCAGGGTGCATAAGGGAGAATGAGGAAAAGAAACTTCAGCAAGAATTGGCAAGAGCGAAGGACCAATTAAAGAATTTTTTTATACTAGAAGTCATCACTGGGAGTAAGGCCTACCAACAGAAAGTATACGAAGAAAGTCGGCTTATAGGCAAATATTTAGCATGGTCTAATAAAGTACAGCAGAATAGGCAAATAATTACACAAATAAGAGATCCGACCACTGCAATTATAATAGAAGACAAAGATAGGATAGCTGAAATATTTCTTAACCATTTTAAACAAATATATGCCGAAGTACAGGTAGTGGACATTCAGGATTTAGAAAATTGTTTTGCCACATTTCAGCTGCCACAAATTACCAGGGCCAGTATTGAAGCTCTAAATAAGCCTATTGAGCCTATAGAACTATCTGAAACATTAAAAGGGATGGCTAATTCTAAGGCTAGTGGAAATGATGGAATCCTTGCTGAAGTATATAAGGTGTTTTTAGAGGAACTCTCCCCATTTGTAATATTCTTGTTCAATCAAATTATGGAAGGGGTCCTCATTTCTAATAGCTCTAAGGAGTCAGTGATGATTAGCATTCTTAAAAAAGATAAAGATCCAGCCGACCCTAATTCTTATCGCCCTATAAGCCTACTAAATGCTGATTATAAGCTTTTTATGAAAATTTGGGCGAATAGGATTGCTGGGCCTGCACAACAAGTGGTCCATGCTGACCAAACAGGATTTCTCAAAGGTAGATCAATGGCAGCTAATACGTTTTTTCTGATGCAGGCGATCGATTATTTTTCAATTAACAAAGAGAAAGTTGCAATTTTAATGATGGACGCAGAAAAAGCGTTTGATCTTGTTGATTGGCAGGCCCTGTTTTTTTATCTTAGGGAAGTTTGGCTTTCCTTCCCATTTGATAGGGATGTTAAAGGAAATATATAAAGGGGCCGTAGCAAAGATAATAATCAATGCAGAACAGGCAGGAGAAGTGGTGATCAGACGCGGCACCCGACAGGGATGCCTCTTATCCCCACTTTTTCTCTCTCTTATTATCGAACCACTCGCCAAAAAAGTTTGTTCCGATCCATTAATTTTAGCCACGGTAACTGGGATGGCAAAAATTAAACTTTTCGCCGACGATATGATCTTATATTTGAAGGCTGAACGGATGAACATCCAGGGTGTGCTGGAGGAAATCCAGGCTTTTACAGACCTGGGTGGTTATAAAGTTAATCGGTCAAAAACAGAGTTGCTTCTGTTTAACGCTACAGAAGCCCAGCTGCCAGCAGGGCTACGGACTCTGACACATCACCTGATAAGATACTTGGGGATGTATGGGGCTGATTTTACCCAACTGTTCCAGTTAAATTATGGAAACACCTTACGGAGATAAAAAGGCTTCTAGAGAGGTGGGCGTTACTACCTCTGACATTAGTGGGCCGAGTTTCACTAGTAAAGATGTCAATACTCTGTTTCTGAATCTTCCTTTGAAAGTGCCAATCTCTTATTTTGAGGAACTGGATAAAGCTATCCGGGAATTTGTATGGGTAAAGAAGCAAGCTCAGGTAAAACTATCTATTCTTCAATTAGACACTGAACATGGGGGGCTAGCGCTACCCCACTTTTCCACATATTACCAGGCTTCTTTGATTAGCCAGACAATACAACTAGCAGCTCCTGCAACATTATATGATAATTTTATCTTAAATCATATGCTAAAAAAGAGTGCGATTGATTTACCAGTTTTTCTTTAGTCAACGAAACTACCCAAGAAAACAAGATATAAGGTTATATTGACTATAGCGAGACGCACTCAGCGACTCTATAAGGCATATAACGTCCCGGGATGTCATGCATTTACCCCTCTTCAAGATGCTAGGCTGCGGGGCTTACAGCTTCCACAAAGGGTGCTGCAGTCCTCGGGCGATCTAGGCTTTCTGATGCTTGGGGATTTTTAGAATGCTAATAATCTGATGACACAGGAAGCATTTTTACATCAATTTGGTAACCAAAATCAATTTAGTTGGTTAAGTTTTACTCAAATAACAAGTTTCCTTAAAAATAATTAGACAAAGATCAATGTTTAGCAAAAATAATAGCAAGAGAGATTAACGACAGGAAAGTATGTGGTATAGGAAATTGGTACCAGCTGCTACGCCAAAGTGCGAATAACAAACTTACCCGAGGATATGCTCCCTAAAATTGCGCAGGAAACGGGCTGTAGCTTTAACATTAAAGAATGGCAACTACTGTGTGAAATTGGTCATAAATCCGTGAGAGCGGCTAATTTCAAGAGGATGACCTTTCTATCGAGATGGTTGTCATACTATACGCCTCAGAAACTGCATAAAATGTTCTCAGCCGCTCTGAATCAATGTTTTAGATGTAAGATGGAGGGGGGCAGGGGCCATATATTTTTTGCATGCCCTACTTTACAACACTTTTGGGAGGAAGTTTTTAAGTTTATCAGTGTTTGCATGGCAAGGCCTATTGTTCCCTCAACACGGGTGGCCCTATTTGGCTTTTACCAGTCAGTACTACAGCCATCAAAATATCAACAATATTTTATCTCCTTTGCAGTAGCGGTAGCTAGGTCCTTGGTACTGCAGAATTGGAGATCTTCTAAGGTACCAACAATGGGGTAGTGGCTTGCCAAGTTGGATCGGACCTATTGGTTTGAGGAGGAATATGCAAAGAGTGTAGGTGCATTCCGTAGATTTAAGGCTACATTGGCCGGATACTCTTCTGTTTCTTCCTCAATGGGTATGCCAATTAGCTGCTATTGGTGTAAAAGGCCAAAGATGTTTTATGGATAAAAGTAATGCATATCTATTGTAACTGAGGTTTTTTTTCTTCTCAGGATACTTGCGGTATTAGGATCTGATAAAAAAAAGTTATAAGATGCTGCTATTAACTGTAATATAAATTTTTGGAATGTGATGCTAAATGAACTTAAGGCTTATGCTTAGTGAATTGTTTTATCTGTCTCATACTTGCGGTTTGCACACTACTGTATTTATTTCTCCTGTATGACCTGTTTCATTCTCTTGCACAATAAAAAAAAAAAAAAAAGTTTCCGGACCCCTGGGTAGAGAGTTTCCACTCTCTGGATCCAGAAACAAAGCCCACCCTGGACAGAGGTGTCATGCCTCCTCCCCCAGGATGGGCTGGGTCCGCGAAAAGGGAAGTTGCAAAGGCCTGCCGACTTTGGAAGCTGTCCCTTCCTTTTGCTGCCCCCAGCAACTGGTTCCCTCCGGTTCTGGCCCCTACGTTGGGCGGGAGAATTGGCGGGAAAACCAAGCTAGGAAGAGAGGTGTGCCACCTTTGGCAACCTCTTTGGTCACCTTTGGGGTGACTCAGCCAATTAGAGAGAGGCTCATGGCCCCTCCCATCGGAGGGTGGCATAATAGTTGGTGTACCCACTCCAAGGAAGGGACCCATTGGTCCCGACCTGCACATTCCTTTACCCCCTAAATTTTGTATTCAGGGGCCACCCTGAACCTTGCCTCCTCAGATTCGAGGAAGAAAGAAGGAGGACCGAAGAGCTGTGCTGACCCAGGAAGAAGAAGAGGACACCAACTCCTTTGGCCCGAGCCTTACCGGCCTGTCCCGTCGACGACCTGCCTACAACAAGAACCCCGGCGAGTCCAACAGCAAGCAACCCCTGGAGGGCCTGCCCTGCAACCATCTTACAGACTTTGTCTCCTGTGAGCAGCGGATTTGCTCAAGCAAAGACTCACCACAGAATCCGGATTGCAGCGACTCCGCAATTCTGCACCCGATGCCCACGGCCCGAGTTCGAGTGGCCCAACACTCCAAGGAGGTCTCCCCACCGATCCTGACCTGGGATCTGGTGATATCCGACCTCTCTCAAGCTTCAAGTCAACGCCTGCTGCCTCAACCGAAGGGTCTCCCGAACCCGACCGGAGCTGGTAAGAAAACCTGATGCCAGAAGACACCCCTGCACCCGACGCCCCACGGCCTTGGGTGACCCAACTGACAGTGTCCAGGAATCCCCCAAGAACCCAACTTAACCTCTCCAGCCGGTGGTCGCCTTCAGGAAGTCTCCCTGCCCGAGCCTGCAGCAACTTTGCAAAACTGAAGGTCTCCATTGAAAAGCACAGGGACCACTATGTCCTCTTTGCACCTCCACCCGGCCGCCCCAGTGTCGCTGGTGGTGCAGCTCCTGTGCTGGTCGTTGGCCCCTGCAGTGCTGACCTTAACCCCAGGAGCTTTGCTCCCACACCCGAGTGGCCTGCTCGCCAGCAGTTCCTAACCGAAGGCCCCCTTAGCCCTATTGGCTAACATTGGGCCGCTGCACTCTGCACCCGGTCGCACCATTGCAGCTGGTGGTGCAACTCGAGTGCCCATCTAGACCTTGGAGAACCTTGGTCCTAACCCCCAAAACTCCCACTCGTAAGTTGTGTACTTACCTGAAAAAACGCCAACACTTTCTCCCATAGGAACCTATATTAAGAGATTTGGGGGCTAAAAATGTCTGTTTAACTGTTGTTGTATGGAGAAAAGAGAAATCAATTGCAAATTATAAAAATTATTGTATTGTGAGATCCTAAGGTGTGGTATTTAGGCATACCACCCCCAGTACTCAAAGTAATCAAAAAGTAACTCAAAACTAATTTGAAAGTAATTACTGTGTAATTTAAACTGTTTTTAAAGTATATGCAAACCTGTAACGATAGCAATTTCAACCGCAACTGCATTTCCTTGAACAGTCTTGCATTGAGACCATATTTTACTTACCTGTGTCAAGTCCTGCTTGGTTCTAAAAATAAAACATAAGTATACCTTTTTTATACTTACCTAGATTCTGTCTCTGAGTGTGTGCCATCAGCCTAAATTGAGTGAGTACAATAAATGCTTAACATACCCTCTCGATAAGCCTAACTGCTCGCCCACACTACCACAAAGAGAGCTGTTAGTACTTACCTAATTTAGCCTCTGGGGACTCTCTGGACTCTGTGAACACTATACCTTACTTTGGTATAGTATATACAGAGCCAGCTTCCTACAAGTGTGCAGATAGGGAACGTCCAAATACATACGCAGACCAAAGCGCCACCAGAAGTTAAATGAGAGAACCACTAAATAAGGAAACTAATCTCACCTAACGAGTACTGAATCATGAACAATGGGTAGTTGATTTGCTCACCACTTACTGCCTCAGTGTTCTCATGTAGTTCCTACTAATCCGTAGGATTTGCACATTGTTTGGACAACATAAACTAGGGGCTTGCTGACAAGACTGATTCCAGACACCCCCTTAGGATATGTTGGCCTATAGACCTGCTAGCTCACAGTGCCACCGTAAGCCCCCGAAAGATGCAGGAGAGTTGACGGTGATCTTGTCGCTGCAGCTGTGAGGACCAGGTGATGCTGTGGAAGACCAGGAACCGTTCACGAGCTGTCCCACATCGGAAGTCAAAAACCAGGGGGTCGGTGTCCGGCGGGAGCACCGAGAAGCCTTGGCATCAGCAATTAGCATGGTAAACGAAGAAGATGCAGTGTCGGGACCAGCAAGGTGCAGGGGACTTGACCAATGCAGGAGAGTCAGAGCAGGCCCGAGCAAGCAGGAGAGCCCACTGAAGCCAAAGAAGACCCTCGAGGACCCGAAGGCACAGGAGTCGCAAGAGTACCTCGAGCAGCTCACCAAAGATGCAGGCCCGTGGTGTAGAGGATGCAGTGAGGACGAAGATTTTGGCAGGAAGTAATGCTGGAGACAGGAGCTTCTTGTAGCCCGAAGATCTCTGGAGGACAGAGTCAACAAGCCTTGGCAACGGCAAGTCACTGCAGTATACAGGGGTGCTGTTCCAGCGGTTCCGACGAGGGATACTGGCCTCAAACTTGCTGAGAAGAAGTGTAGGCCTCGAGGGAGTTGCAGAGGCACCACCTGTGTTGCTGAGTCTTTCGTAGTCCATGGGACATCAGGAGCAGCACACTGGTCAGCTTAGTTTCCGTGCCTTCAGTTGCAGGGAGTGACTCCTTCACTCCATGGGAGATTACTTCGGGTGTCCTTGATGCCCACAAGCCTGGAGAAGAACCTTGATGAAGCACAGGCACAAACGACGCAGAAGAGTGGCAGTACTAGGAGATCAGGAGCAGCAGGATTCTTCCTGGATGCAGTCTCGGTTTCCAAAGCGAAGTCCAACAAAGTCCAAAGTGCCCAGGCGGTAGAAGTTGAAGTGGTTTCGGATCTGAATCTTGTCAGACGAAAAATCTGAAGAGCCACCCACAGGTAAGCCCCTAAGTACCCTAAGGAAAGGGTTGGGACAATTGAGGTATCCCTCCAAGAGGAGGGGCTAGACAGAGGGGAGGATACTCCCATGTTCTTTGTCCAGTTTCACGCCAGAGCGGGAGCCAACAGCTCCCTGAACTGGTTCCAACTGGAGTATGCAAGGAGGGCACCAAATGTGCCCTTCAAAGCAGTCTAGTCTGGTGGCGCTGGCAAGCTCCCCCACCCCAGCCCAATACACTAACTCCTGTCTGGGAGGTGGTACCTCCCTGTGACAGGAAGCCTATTGTTCTACCTTCCCCTGCTCGAACTCAGCTCAGCAGCAGGAGGGGAGAATTGTGTCTGTGGTCTGCAGCAGCACTAGCTTGCTGTTAGACCCTGAAAGGCTGTTACCGGGAATACAGGGAGACCCCCAGTGCATGGGATCCTACATCCAACACTGGAATCGGTGTTGGGGTAGAATTCCAACATGACCGGTTTTGGTGCAGCCCATATATAGTTCGACATCTTGTAATTGACTTGATGTCCACTATTTTATTAAATAGCTGACCGCACTTACAAAGCCTGGAGAATCGACTCCGGGGTTTGTAGGGGTTTCCTGCTCACGCAGTGCACCCTCACACTTAAAACCTATGACCCTGCCTTCAGGATTGAAGGGCCTGCCTTAGGGGCTACTTATAGGTTTTAAGTGCAGTGACCTCAGATATAAGGAAACTTTTATCTGTTGTACTTTGTGCTAGCACCAGCTTACACAGGCTGCAATGGCAGGCCTGTAATTACACTTTGAGTGGTTTCTCATGGGTGGCACGACACATGCTGCAGCCAATGGGGACCGCTTTTGTACCTATGCCATGGGTACCTTAGTACCATATACTAGGGACTTAGAAGGGTAAACCAGTAGCCAATTAGGAAGGTTCCAAAGTACTTGCCATAGTCAAATTTAGGGGTTAAGCACAGTGACTGGGTTCTTGATTAGCAGACTCCCAGTCAGACTAGTCAGAAAAACAGAATGACACCAGCAAAAAATGGGGATAACCATGAAAGCAGATCCTACTTTCCTATACAACCCCCCTCCCCAAACGAAAGGAGATGAGACTAACCTTGCCCAGTACAGTCTTCATTTTCTAAGTGGAAATATCTGGAGAGTCCATCTGCGTGGGCATGGTTACTCCTAGGTCTGTGTCCCACAGAAAAGTCCATCCCCTTATGGGAAATGGACCACCTCAAAAGTTTGGGATTTTCACCCTTTATCTGTTTAAGCCATAAGAGGAGCCAATGGTCTGTCTGTACAATGAAGTGAGTACCAAACAGGTGCGGCCTTAACTTCTTCAAGGCCCAGACCACAGCAAAGGCCTCCCTCACAATAGCTGACAAACGTTTCTCCCTGGGGGTCAACCTTCTGCCTTATACAAGCTACTGGTTGGTCCCGGCCCTCTGCATTAAGTTGTGACAAAACAGCTCCTACCCCTATCTCAGAAGCATCTGTCTGGACAATGAAGGTTTTTGAGTAAACAGGACTTTGCAGAATGGGAGCAGAGCACATGGCCTGCTTCAGGTAATCAAAGGCCTTTTGACAGCTAACTGTCCACTGAACTTTCTTAGGCATCCTTTTGGAGCTGAGATCATTAAGAGGAGTCACAATGGATTCATATCCCTTAACAACCCTCCTGTAGTACCCAGTCAGGCCTAAGAAAGCTCTGACCTGAGTCTGGGTAGTGGGAGCAACCCAGTCCATTATGGTCTGGATTTTACTCTCCAATGGTTGAACTTGGCCTCCACTTACCAGGTGACCCAAGTACACAACCTTGCTCTGCCCTATCTGGCACTTTGTGGCCTTAATACTGAGACCTGCCTTTTGCAGGGCCTCTAGAACATTCTTGAGGTGGACCAAGTTATCCTCCCAGATGGAACTTGTTAGAAATGGGGGTCTCTAGTTGGCTATGGTTTGCACCTTTGTCCAAATATGGACTCTTACTTTTAGTCAGGATAATGGGATACACTACTGAAATAACCCCTGCTCACCCCCTTGGTAGCTTGGCACGAACAGTCAGGCTTATCTCAGAGGCAGTGTGTAAAGCATTTGCACATAACCAACAGTAATACAGTGAAACGACACCACACCAGTTTTAGAAAAATAACCAATATTTATCTGTGCAAACAAGACGAAAACGATAAAAGACCAACATACAGTAATCAAAAATAGGCATTTTGCAAGTATGACTTAAACATGCATTTCCTTGATGTTGGTAGCTCCATCCGGTGCTACCGCAGAGCTGTCAAAGAATGAGGTACCCCTTAATGTTTAATTTTGTGGTCTGGGAGAAAAGGGGAAAACAGAAACATAAATGAACATATACCTCCCACTCGACCAACTCTAACTATCCATTGGCTATGATAAGCTCTATTGGGCTATCCCTATGCTTGGAAGAATCAAATACAATTTACAAAAAGATGTACATAAATTCACATTTTGTTTATTATTTTCTCTCATCAATTATTTCTGTCATCTTTTTTTTGGATAATAAATACATTTTTTTACATGGTCATAAAAATCACCATAATTTTTCTCTGTGTACATATATACAATACAAATCATACATAATGCAACATGAATACAAAACTATTAAATGTGCAAATTTAGCATAGCTTGTGCAAAAAATGCATACAAAATAACAATATTAGATTTGTCCCCAAACCATTATCACATAAATGCAAACCTCACATCCAATCATAACATACCAAACATTCTCATACACACATCACATCAATTATTTTCCAGCTTAAAAGAATGGCTTACAGCAGAAAAAACTCATGGTGAGAAATCTTCTTTAGTATCCATGATAATGCCGCCAGCTGGAAGAGAAACAGGCCGACACACGTTTCAGTGGATACCTATCATTCAATCCACCTTCTTCAGGACCGCTTGCTTTCTTTTAGTTTATGCAGCGGAGGTTGATTGGGGAATCAATTGATATATTTCTGGGTAATTTCCGTAGCTGAAGAGCAGACCCATATATCCTTCAGACGTGTCCTATTGGTCATTAGGTGTCCATTTGTTGTTGGTTCTCCAACTTATCTGTTCTCTAATTTTTTCTTTAATTTCTTTCGTATTTTTTTTAATAACGTCACATTGATTATATGGACGATATGTGCAGCTATACGGGATCCATTTCTGTCATTTGGCTGTTATTTTTGCGCTTCTAGCCGGACTCCCGACCGCCGCAGACCCGCTATGAGAAGACAGAGCTGAAAATAATAGAATCCAACATTTCAGGCCAACCGCGTCGGTGTGGACCGGCGTTAGTGTCAGCAGACTCATAAACAGTACCTTTTGTTCCGGCCGACCGCTTCGGTGCAGGCCGGTCGTGGCAACCATTGCGGTTGCGATGTGAAGCATAGCGGTGCGGCGTGTGGTGCCTTCAAATCGCGATGCAGGCAGCGGCTCAGTAACGGTCATCCAGCGGCGTCGGTGAGACCAGGGCTGCGATGCGGAGTGAGGCGGTGCTCGTGGCGGTGCTGACAGGTTACGGTGCAAGCTACAGTGCCGGTTGATGAGAGCTGGCTTCGGTCGGCCCAGACTGCGGTGTGGGACGGGGCGGTGTGTCATGTAACTTACAAGCGGTGCCGCCAAACCTTGGTGCGTTCACAGGTGTTGCGGGCAGGGACGTCATCGGTGAGGTCAGGGCAGCAGAGGGAAACAAGGCGGTGCGGAGTGCGGTGCCCACAGGTGTGAGTAACGGCTCGGTGGCGGCGTCAGTGGTCGTCGGTGAGACCAGGGTTGCGGTGCGGCAGTGCCCTCTGTGGTGCCTACAGGACACGGAGTCAGCAGCGGTGTCGCTGATGGTGTTGGCTGCTTTCCCCCTCTGTGGCAACTGAAACCGCGGTTCCAGAGTCGGTACCCAGAGGTAGGTGAAGTCTTTGCTGTCCCTGGGACTTCGTGACCAGGAGGCAAGCTCTATTTCAAGCCCTTGGAGATACTCAGCAACAAGTAAAGAAAGTTCAGTCCAGTCCTTTCACTGCCCAAGGCAGAAGCAGCAACTGCAGGCCAACCCACCAAAGCAACAACACAGCAGCGGGGCAGTACTCCTCCTAGCAGTTCTTCCAGCTCTTCTTCTTGGCAGGTTCCTTGATCCAAGCGAGTTCTAAAGTTCAGGGGTCTGAGCCTTAATATTTATACTGCATTTCTCTTTGTTCTCTTGGGCAGAGAGTGTCTGTGCTTAGTCCAAACCAGTTTGGTCCTCTCTGGCCCCGCTTCCCAGCAGGAGGTGGAGACAGCATTGTCCAAGACAGACCAGGCCCATTCAGTTGCAAGGAAATCTCCTCCCACTACTCTAAATGCAGCCTAGGTCTATTCAGCCCAGCCCTGACTCATCCAGGAAAGGCAGAAAACACCTGAACCCCCCACCCCCTCCACCCCCAGTGGCTGTCTTAAGAGAATGCACATCCCCAGCCCCTGTCACTCCAAAGCCAGACAGTCAATCCGCAACCCAGCAGGGGCACACAGGATGGCTAAGCAAGAAAATACCTACTTTCTAAAAGCGGTATTTTCAAACACAGAACATAAAAATTATCTGGACTAAAACATGCATTTCCACATTCTGGGTTCAGGCGTACTAAACTCCATTTCTCTATCTTTTCCCAATGGGAAGATATACCCGTCGAATGTTACAGAGTATTCCCCATTCTATCCTATGGGACAGCTAGCCTTTCAACAGTGAAAAACAGTTTCTACTGTAGTTCACTATCAGGACATGTCACACACACCAGTACATGTCCTACCTTTCAAATACACTACACCCTGCCCATAGCGGTACCTTGGGCCTACCTTATGGGTAACTTATATGTTGGAGAGGTGGAGAGGTGTGGTGCAGTGGCCAGGGCAGCTGACTTCGGAGCACAGGGTTCACAGTTCGATCCCCGGCTCCGGTGGCAGCTCAGCTCAGCACCATGTGACTCTGGGCAATAGCTCACTTAATTTCCACTACGGCCCCCAGCGCCTTGAGACCCGTAAGGGTGAGTAGCTGCGCTATATAAAAACGGACTTAAATTTTTTTTTTTAACATTTTTTATATGTAATAAAAGGGAAGGTTAGGGTTTGGCAAGTGGGTTCACTTACAAAAAACAGGGGAGAGAGAGAGTTTTTTTTTTAAGGGAATATTCCTGGTCCCCTTGTAGTAGAGTAATCAAACAGTTGAAGGAGTACACCCTGGAGACATCTCAATGTCTCCGCGGTATAGGGAGAGGTGCACAAAAAGGCGAATTTCTCCTTTTTAAGAAGACCCCTCACTCACCAACCTAGTTGGTGACATACTTCATCATAGGGGTCCCACCCGAATAGCCGAATGCTATCCGGGTGTGCTTCGACACCTGATTAAAGTGGAGCAGGTTTTTTCGTGGTGCAAGTGAGTGAAAAAAGTGGATTAAAAATTGGCCAGATTTAACTCCCTCAAAAGTTTTTTATTCTGGAGCAACTGGACAATGTTAAAAATTTGTAAGATGCAGTTCTCGGTTAAATTGACCTCCGGTATCTTTGTAGTGAAAAAAAAGGTGAATACAGATGGTCTACATGTTTCAACCTGATGGCGATAATACCAGGTTTTCGTCAGGACCAGTGGACTTGACCCGGGCGGTCTACACGCGCTAAGGTGTACCCTACTCTTGGTCACTGCAAAACCCAACCATGTACTCACAGTCAGGCGCCCTCTCTTCAATTGTTGAAAGGGAAAATATTAGAGACGCAAAGTGGCGTGCCTCATGTAAGCCGGGGTCAAGGTGCTGGCTCTATTCACCGTTGTGTGAAGCCCAGTCACCGGCTGCTGCGCCTAATCGGGATGCCGAGTCGGGTCGTAGATTAGTCTCTTCAACGTCATTATCAAGCACCAGTGAAAAAGATGGTTGTGCGATGATGGTATGGACTTAGAAACGACAAGCACATGCAAGTTTGGCTGCTTGCAAGGAAAAACAAATGACAAAAGGCAAACCACCAAACGAAACAACTGAATTAATTTGGACAGTGCCCCAAGATTGCAATGAAAGTCAACAGTTGCCCTATAACCTTTTTCATAGACAGTGGTGCATCAATTAACATCATGCCAGTGGACAAGTTTAATAGTCTGTCTCCTGTACCATGCTTCAACCTGTCAAACATCAAGGTACACACGTGGGCTGCTTCTAAACCATTGCAGAGTCAAGGGTCATTAACGGCGACAGTGCAACATACAGCAATATCATGGCAAGCGCCAATTCATGTACATCGGATAGAAACATCAAGACGCAGATTCCTTACCTTTAAACTTCCAGGCGTCAGTCTGGATCCGGAAGATTTTTGATAGCAGTACCCCTGCGCGCTGATAGGTGCGTCGGTTGACTCCGCGTGACGTCATAGGCGTCGGGTTCGCCGTCGTCATGACATCCGCATTGTCTATATAGGCGCCATCCTGGCGCGCTGACGTCAGTTCTTTTTTTTTCGTGCCAGCCAGTGCAGATCCATCAAAGAGAGCTACCCCTATCCATTTTTGACAGACTTTTTGTTGAGTCCTCTTGGTGTGTAGGTATGTCCAGCAAGAAGACCTCGGGGTTCAAGCCGTGCGGTGCCTGTCACCGCGCCATGTCGGTCCCATACCTTCATCTGGTGTGTCTTTGGTGCCTGGAGTATGACCACGACCTGAAGTCGTGCTCCAACTGCCGGGCCTTGGCACCGAAGGCTTTGAGGGAGCAGTTCCTAAAGCTAATTGTGGCCCGGCGTACGGCGCCACAGAGGTCGCCTCGTCGATCTCACTCTGGCTCCCGGTCTCGTTCAAGAGGAAGGTCTGAGCCCCTTTCCGGGTGGTCAAAGTCTTCTTCCTCTCAGTCAAAGCCATCGCGGTCAGGTAAAAAGCAGCATAAGAACCACAAGATGTCGAAGTGTGCTTCGACTTCATGCTGTCGGTCGCGCAACGAGACGGAGGAGTCTCCACTTTTGAGGCCCCGCTACGCGGAGCGGGTGCCCAGGTCCGCTTCACGTTTCCCTTCCTTTCCGTGGAAGGGAGCGACCCCTCACCAAACTAAAAAAATTCTGTAATGCCATATGTGCCATATTTGGTCGACCTGGCCCTGCCGGCATGCCTTCGGACCCCGCAGGCTCAGTAGAAGGAGACCCCATGGGTTCCGTGCCTCCAGCGCCATAGCCTCCTCTTAGATCAGTTCTTGGACCCAGACCGGCGCCAGTCGCACCACTCTGACCTTCCCCGGTGCCCCGTCTGACATTGAGACACTCAGTGTCGCCAGCGCCCACTGGCGGCACCTCCCCCGTTGTCATTCCAGATGACACGTAGCCGGCTGGGTGTCCACCGACGCAGACACCAGCGCCGACAGAGCTGTGCAGCTCCATGCCATATTCTGAAGAGCTAGGGATGGATGATGATGATCGGGAGGGGCAGCAGGATCCCTTAGAAAACCCGCAAACAAATCAAAAACTGGACTGGCATGAAGACATGGGTGATGCCAGTGACCTGGACACCTCCCCATTCTGGCATGCTGTCTCCCCCTAACTTGGCTATGGAGGAGGGGGCTTCTTTTGCAATGGTGGTGCATAGGGCTGCGGAGGTCTTGGACCTTCAGCTTCTTGCGGTGGCAGTCAAGACTAATGTCTTGACAGAGGTCTTGCAGCCTCGTGTCTCTACCTCAGAACCCTTGCTGCCTTTCAACGAGGCCTTGACCGACATTCTACTGGGCACCTGGTCAAAGCCCAGCACAGGGGCTCCTGTGAATAGAACTATTGCTGGTGCCACCGGCCTGCACCGGGCGACCTAGCTTACCTCTCCACCCATCCCACCCCACAGAGCTTGGTGGTCCAAGCCTCCACTTCCAGTGGCCCGTTCTCTTCCGCAGCCCTGGACAGGGAATCCAAAAAGCTAAACAGCTTTGGTAAGAAGATCTTTTCTTCCACCAGCCTTGCATTGCGGTCGGTAAACACAGCAAGCCTCTTGGGCCGTTTCTCCCATTCGCTCTGGGATACGGTTGCGCAAGTGCTGGCAAGAGTCTCGGAGGAGGACTGAGCTCTCCTCTCCCAAGCTGTTACAGATGGAAGAGATGCAGCGAAGTTTGCCATACGGTGTGGCTTAGACACGACAGACTCGCTAGGCAGAGCGATTTCCTCAACAGTGGCCGTTAGGCACCACGCCTGCCTGAGAACATCTGGCTTTTCAGGGGATCTCCAAGCTAACCTTATGGATATGCCCTTTGATGGCTCCTGTCTCTTCGGAGACCAGGCAGATGCAGCGCTTGAGCGCTTCAAGGACTTGTCCCTGAGCCTCACCACTTCATCACGGCCTGTGTCTGCCTTTCAACCCTTTCGTGGCTACGTAAGGGGTTTCTAGCCGCACCTACCCTATTGCAGTCAGAGGACCCCGCAAGTCCAGCAACCTCTGCAGGGCCGTGGATGCTGTTCACCCCGACCTCGCGGGTCGGGTGGCCAGAAGTCAGGTCAAGCCACAAACCCCTCCTCCACCGCAAAACCTTCCTAGTCCGATCCCTCCGGATCATGGCCATCCAGTTGGTGGCAGGGTACACCATCACATCCACCACTGGCGAGATATCATCTCGGACAGGTGGGTGTTGCAAATAGTCCAAAGGGGCTACTCCCTCCCCTTCAAGACTACCCCTCCCTCCATGCCTCCAACTTGCGATCGGCTGACGGAGGATCACCTTGCCCTACTCCGGGAGGAAGTCAAGACTCCCTTGGCCAAGGGAGCTATAGAGAGGGTTCCCGGGCCAGAAATAGGCTCTGGTTGCTATTCCTGCTATTTTCTGGTTCCAAAGAAGAACGGAGGCCTTCGTCCTATCCTCGACCTCAGAGCCATCAACTACTCTCTAAAAAAGGAGAAGTTCACCGATGCTCACCCTTGCTCAGATACTGTGTGCCCTGGACCCGGGAGACTGGATGGTAGCGTTGGACTTGCAGGACGCCTAATTCCATATCCCAGTCCTGCTTGCCCATTTTCTACCTGCGGTTTACTGTGGGTCAAGAGCACTTAGAGTTTACTGTGCTCCCCTTCGGCCTCACCAGCCTCCCTCAGTGTTCACAAAGGTGATAGGGGTGGTCGTAGCCCATCTGCGGAGATCATGGATTCCAGTCTTCCCCCTATCTCGACGACTGGTTATTGAAGGCGGGCTCGTCCCAAGCAGTCATCTCCCACCTCCAGACTATGGCGAACCGCCTGCATTCGCTGAGGTTCACTATCAACGTGGCAAAGTCACACCTGACTCCCTCTCAGATGCTCCCTTTCTTTGGAGTGGTTCTGGACATGGTGCAGTTTTTATATTTTACTTCCAAGTGGCTAGTCCAGGATATTCAGGCTATGATTCTGATGTTTCAGCCTCTATCCTGGATTTCGGTGAGAATGACTGAGGCTTTTGGGCCTCCTGCATCCTGCTTGTGGACCATGCCACCCCAAACCCCGAAACCGGTCCTAGGATGATTGTTTCCGGTCCAGTAAGGACCTGGCTTGGCAGTTCGGGCTGGACTGTTCCCATGAGGTACAAGGTCAAGACTGATTTGCATATGGCTTTGTCTAAACTGGGGTAGCATGGTGAGCAAAAGAACAATAGATTTAACCCAGATCTCTTGACTGGGGGTGAATGTTTTGTTTTGTTCTGCATTCCGTCCATCATTTGTGTGCCTTTTTCTTTCTCGCCCTAATGGTTCCAGGTATGCCCAGACGTTGGTCCCGGGCTTACTGTGCCACTGGATACAAGGTACCTGGCTTGGCAGTTCGGACTGGACTGCTCCCAAGAGGAACAGGGTCAAGACTGATTTGTATATGGCAGGGTAAAACTGAGGTGGCATGGTGAGAAAAAGAACAATGGATTTAACCCAGATCTCTTGACTGGAGGTGAATGTTTTCTATTTGTTCTGCATTCCGTCCATCATTTGTGTGTCTTTTGGTGGCACATGCGGGCTCTGCAGTGGGACTTGAAGTTCCAATGGGCGCCGCATTAGGAAAATATCGCTGACCTAGTCCAGATATCGAAGGGCAATGCGCAAGATCTGCAGTGGTGGCTGAAAACCACAATTGGGTCAGAGGCAGACCCCTCTCTCTTCCCCAACCAGATCTCACAGTGGTGACGGATGCCTCACTTCTGGGATGAGGCGGCCATCTGGGAGAGGTGAAGATCAGAGGGCTCTGGTCTCTGGTGGAAGCCAGTATCCATATCAACCTCCTAGAGCTTTGTGTGATCCGATTGAAAATGAAAGCCTTCTTACCATCCCCCAAGGGAAGGCTAGTTCAAGTGTTCACAGACAACACTACTGCCATGTAATACTGCAACAAACAGGGTGGGGTGGGGTCGTGGACTCTCTGTCAAGAGGCCCTGCGTCTCTGGACTTGGCTGGAACAACAGGGCATTTCTCTGGTGGTTCAACATCTAGCCGGTTCTCTGAACGCCAGAGCAAACAATCTTAGCCATCAGTGCCTTGCGGATCCCGAGTGGCGTCTCTATCCGGAGGTGGTGCAAGGTCTCTTTCAACAGTGGGGAGAGCCTTGGTGTAGGAGGCTGGCTCACTGACCAGCAACAAGCTGATTGCAGGAAGGTTCTCAATCAGTTTAAGCATATGTTTTCTCTGACACCCAGTCAAACCACCTGGTGTACCCATGAAGTAGACACAGGTGACAGTCTGCCAATAAAGAATAACATTTACAGACAGCATGACCATGTCAGAGACTGCATCAGGTCAGAGGTCCAAAAGATGCTGGAATTGGGGGTCATTAAGCCTTCAGATAGCCCCTGGGCTAGTCCAGTAGTCCTGGTACCGAAACCTCACACCAAGAGTGGAAAAAGAGAGATGAGGTTTTGTGCGGACTACAGAGGCCTTAATGCAGTCACTGGGACTGGTGCCTAGCCTATTCCAAGGGCAGATGAACTCAGAGATACTTTGGCCTCAGCCAAGTTTCTGAGTACATTTGACCTGACTGCTGGCTACTGGCAAATCAGACTAGCTGAGGATGCCAAGCCAAAGACAGCATTTTCAACCCCCAGTGGGCATTATCAATGTATTGTGATGCCCTTTGGTCTGAAAAATGCACCTGCCACATTTCAGAGGCTGGTGAGCAAAGTCCTAACAGGTCTAGAAGCCTTTAGTGGAGCATATCTAGATGATAATGCTGTGTTTAGCTCCACCTGGGAGGATCACCTAGTCCACCTCAGAAATGTTCTGGAGGCCTTACAAAAGGCAGGCCTCACCATCAAGGCCACCAAATGCCAAATAGGGCAGAGCAAGGTTGTATTCTTGGGCCACCTGGTAGGTGGAGGCCAAGTTCAGCCATTGGATAGCAAAATCCAGACCATCATGGACTGGATTGCTCCCACTACCCAGACTCAAGTCAGAGCTTTCTTGGGCCTGACTGGGTACTACAGGTTGTTTGTTAAGGGATATGGGTCCATTGTGACTCCCCTTAATAATCTCACCTCCAAGAGAATGCCAAAGAAAGTTCAGTGCACAGTTAGCTGTCAAAAGGCACTTGATGACCTGAAGCAGGCCGTGTGCACTGCTCCCATTCTGCAAAGTCCTGACTATTCCAAAACCTTCATTGTCCAGACAGATGCATCTGAGATAGGGGTAGGAGCTGTTTTGTCACAACTAAATGCAGAGGGCCAGGACCAACCAGCATCTTTTATAAGCAGAAGGTTGACCCCCAGGGAGAAACGTTGGTCAGCTATAGAGAGGGAGGTCTCTGCTCTGGTCTGGGCCCTGAAGAAGTTGAGACCATACCTGTTTGGTACTCACTTCATTGTTCAGATGGACCATAAGCCCCTCTTATGGCTTAAACAAATGAAGGGTGAAAATCCCAAACTTTTGAGGTGGTCCATTTCCCTACAGGGGATGGACTATTCAGTGGAACGTAGACCTGGGAGTAACCATGCCAAAGCAGATTTCACTTAGAAAATGAAGACTCAGCTGGGCAAGGCTAATCTCATCTCCTTACAATTGGGGGGGGGGTGGGTGGGTGTTGAGTAGGAAAGTAGGATCTGCTTTAATGGTCACCCCTACTTTTTGTTGGTGTCATTATGTTTTCAGACTAGTCTAATTGGGATCCTGCTAATCAGGACCCCAGTCTCTGTGCTTCTTCCCTGAATTGGACATGGTGAGCACTTAGGTACACTCCAGATTGGCTACTGGTGTACCCTTGTAAATCCTGTTGTGTAGTTGCTATAAAGCCTATATAGGATCTGCGCGTTTAGACAACATACACTGTAGGATTGGTTGGCCTGTATACCAGCTAGCTCACAGTGCCACTAGCAACCCCTCTTATCAAGGAGAGAATAGTTCTTGGCAACTATCGAACATGACAACCCTGATCCCTCAGGATCGTGGAAACAGTGTACTACTTTTCGCTCAGTCACTCGTGCTCACTTCGTCTCAGAGAGATACACAGAATAAACGGTGTGGGCGTTCGCAATAAGCATTTATTGAACAGTCGTCATTCTAGTGTAAAATAGGTCTGCTGAAACAACCATTAGACAGAAACAGATATAAATGATTAGAAGCACTAACAGAGTAAAAGGATGGTAGATTTCTACCATTGTGCTAAAACCATGAATACAGGCAAGTATATAAAATACATGACAGTAAAATGCATACTCCTACGGTGCGGTCCTAACTAGATGTACCTAGCATGTATGTAGGTATGCAGCTAAGAATCCCTCTAGGATAAAGTCAACCCCATTACCTGAAGTGAGAGACTGTGGGACCCCGTCTTGGTCTCGAGTTGGACACCCCGCAAGGGATGTCAGACCACTGCGAGCTGGAGTATCTGCATGCAGGAGCCTCAGCATCTCGCGTCAGTGTGTCGGCAGGGAAGTCCGTGTTCTCCTCTGCCTATCTCAGCAAGATGTGATGTTTATATTCCCAAAGGTGTCCCCAGGGGTTCTACCTTGCTGTGCCATTGTCGGACTTAGGATGACATAGGGAATGAACTTTATACATAGTTATTATGCAGGAGATGGTAGTCCTGCTGAGTTTCCAAGAATCCTCATGCATAATGTATGGGGCTTTTACTAGGGAAAACCCCGCATCCTGGGTGCAGTGTCGTATCTAGGTAAAAGGTCACTCCCCAAGAACCGTTATGTGTGTAATGTAGGGGAGAATATAGGTGAAGGGTTAGAATGTTACCTGAGCTTATATTGGGGTACCTATATGGAATATAACACCCACTCCTTATCCGACTGGTCGACATAATTAAATTCTAACATACTACTAGGCTTTCTAGGCATTGGTACGCAGAAAACTATAAAAACAATTATTTGGTTAAAAAATAGTGTTTAAGAAATGTTAAAAACTCTAAAGAATGCTAAGAAAAATTGTCACTTAAGCAATAGTTCTAATGTGTCCGTATATATAGTTCGAACAACTACAAGCATCGAAAAGCCATGCAGATCATAAAAAGTGTCAATTGTTTTGAAGCTCTAACTTGAGTTGTTTTAGAAAAAGGCCGAATTTCTCCCAGCACACGACAAGCCAAATGTTTGTGTCCTGGCTGGTAGACGCAACATTGCTGTTGCCTGACTTCGCAGACGACGATCCCTGTAACACCTCGCAGATTATGTCAATTGAGCACAGATGATCTTCTGTACTGCCTGCAGCCGATGCTGGCGCAGCCTGTGCGCCATCCAAGGCCTGGGTGTTGGTGGAGGAGCCGGTATCCATTCCAACACGAGCGGAGACTTCCTGTGGTAGCTGTAAGAATGCCGCCATCAACATGGAAATATGCTGGGTACACTGCAGAATATGGGCCGTTGTCAAGTCCAGTAAAGCATCAACGTCCGGTTGCGCAACTGATGGAAGTGTCAGACAGAGATCCAACACGCATTCTTCTCCGCAGAACAGGCATCGGAGAACAGGTAAAACACAGTCCATTCAGACTGGTCTAAATGACAGGAACCAAGAGGCGCTCAGTTCCCGTAGGCAAGGTGTGCCCGGGTGTTGTACCATGCGATCACGGTATTTACGCTCCAGGAGTGCTTTTTCCATCTCCTTGGTGACTGGGACGTCCATTGCGTAGCAGAAAAATTACAATCAGGATACCTGCTATTAGTAACAGAATTTGCGGAAGCCAACCAAATATGCTTCCGAATACGGAGTGTATAAAGTTTGGTATAACTCCGAGGACCATCTGAAAGGTGCTTAACAGTCCCGAACCTATGGTCTTAAATAGGTGGACTAAAGATACGATTTACCATTTCTGATAAATGGAAGGGACAGTTCGTATGTATGAGTGCCTGTATTTCAGCTGAGGACCTCGCTATTTGGAGATCAAAAGTCTCCCGGGTGGAGGTTAAGGGGACCATTTTCTGTAGAAGCATGGCTTTCATTCTGCTCAGAGTATCAAACTGTATAAAGGAAACATTCAACGAAGGCCATAGTGGCGCCTCCCTGATTGTGTGTGTCGGTGGAAACAATGCTTGCATACAGCAAGTAACCCTGGAGCTCATGGTGACTAGATATGCGATGCCCGGAAGCATCCCACAACAACCTTGATCGTTCAGCATCAAGTAACTCCCATTCTAAAGTAGCCTAAATACCAGGATAATCACGGCTGCTGGGGTACCTCTCAACTGGCCTGTAATGGTTTGGTGGCGATAGGTTCGCCACCGAACCATTACAGGCCCCGTGTAGCATAATATCCTGACATGAGAGATCCACTTAAAGCGTTCTCGCAGTTTGTACGGCTTAGAAATACTTCCAAATCCCCACTCCTGCATGTTGTTCTAGGCAATACTGAAACTGGAAAGTTGTGACCGGTAATGTTATATGGCCATGGATTAACCACTCTGTGGATGGTAATTCTGCTACAGTAAAGGGTAATTTGTCCAGTTTTTCAATACGCAGCATTGTATACTTTGCTCCCCTTTGTGCCATTGTTATCTGTTTTTGTGTTAGATTGTATGCAGAAAATAAGGACGTACTGTTAATAAAACGCCAAGGCACATAACCAGCACACAATGATTGCAGCATCCAGCTTAATAATATATTAGAACGTAATTGAGATTGACTGTGCCGTAATATGGACAAATCCTGTTCTAGTACATCAATAGCAGAAGATACATTGTTGCCTAGTGAATAAATCCTGGATGTTAACGTAGTCATACCATTGTTAACTACGGCCAACGCCTTCTCAAGGTTAATGCTATCTATTTCTCGAAGTCTCTCCGCTGCTTCTTGTTGGGAGATTTTCCAGATTTTATTATAGACAGCATATAAGAAACGTTTCTGGCGTGGCTTTCTGGGACCTTATAAAAAATCCCATAGGTCCACATTCTTTGTTAGTAAGGATAAGTGCTGTTTCACCTGGGGTAGTGTTGAGGTTTTTAGCCAATCGAGGCATAACTTCCCAACACTGTATGATGTCACCACCCCCGGATGTTCTCTTTGTACAAAATGTGGGTCCGGCCTATGGATACTGAACCCTTCCGTGGTACCCCTGAATCTTTCTTGACATTTGTTTGTGTCTGTGGGCCAAACCAACCATCCCTTCCAATCGGGGTCTGATCTATTGTACTGTAATATGTCATCTATTGTTACCCCTTCATGTCATGTTAAATTTGCCTCGTTATGTGATGGATTTGGAATCTGAGGTGTGTTCATATCCTTCTTCTTGGCAATTCCAAAACAGGAAGTCTGTTGCACAGTATCATTCAGAAATATCATCTGCTGAGTAAGGCATGCTCTGAATAGCAGTTCTGTTCCCTGGACTTGCCAGTCTCTTGAACCCCAGACTGATTTTAAGTCTATATTGTCCTACCATAAGTCGAAACCCTGTTTAGACAGTTGGGTAATAAAGGAAGCAGAATAAATCTGTTTGGTGTTGGTTAGCATATTTTTCTGTGCAGGTGTAGGTGCAACCTCATAGTAATATGAGGTTGGGTCAGAAGTGTTAAATGCTGAAAAATATGAAAATTTCTGTGCGAACGTCTTCGAACTACTTTTCAGTGGTGTTGGGCAATGTTCCCATTGGTGATATGTGAAAACATTTCTAGGGGTATTGGATTTGTGTAAAAAATGATGTCCATAACGTTGATAACAATACATTGTGTCAAAGTCTGATGTGTGCTCAACATTTCAAATGCGGCAGATTGTTCTAAGTCAGACAACATATTATTTACAGTTTCAAAATCGCAATCATCAGACAATGTACTGGAGGTAATGATATCATTTAAGGAAATTTTAAATAAATGAGGTATTTTTAAAAGTTCTGTCGGGCCAAATATATCATAATCAACCTTGTCCCAAACTATACCATCAGGTATAGGAACAGCTGTAAGGTTCACGAAGGACAAGTCTCTTTGTTCACGATGTGATGAAATATTAGGTTTTAAAATCAAGTTCACTTTTGATGCTGCAGAGCTTTGTCGGAGATATGTTCCATTAATGAGTAAGCAGAAAACAGTTACTAGGCCTACCCAGAAAAGAAAAAATAGTATGCACATAACTATCCAAAGCTGGATCCAAGGTGATACTAGGTATGTCTTTTTCAGAAAAACAAAGAAGTCTTTGATTTGTTGTTGACGAGATATTGGGGCTGGTGTTGTTTCAGGTTCACTGGGATCCAGAGAAATGGTATCGAAGTCGATGAAATAGCCAGATGCAGTTCGATCTATTTTAGGTAGCTCAGCATGTTTAGTTGAACTTGTCGGCATCTCTTGTTGAGGCATATTGACGTAGACATCGGTGTTGGGTCGAATTGAAATTTGTCTTTCATTTTGATTTTGAATTTCTGGTTCAAGAGTAACGAGTTCCATAGCATTGTTGCATAGTCCATCATTCCGTATGGGAGACTCTTCAAAGGTGATGAGTCTTTCGGTCTGAACTTCCTGTATGGTAGCGAGAGGAGGGTGTCGGCTACCCAGGAGCCCACGAGGCCTACTATTCAGTATCGGCCACATAGTGTGGTTTGATCAGATCAATGGAGACAAATCTCTTCTCCTTTTTTCCAGCAAGAGGCGGTAGAAGTACAGTTCTTGTTCCTTCAACGGCCAGGACAGGTACAGGCTTTCTGTAGGATGGCCCACATTCTTTCTTGTCCACTATTTTCTCTCTGACCAGATCCCCGACTTTAGGGATCCAGGCAGGTCTTGCTGTGACTGACTTGACTTCCCCAGTGGCAGTCCGTTTCACTTGCACATTGCTTTGTAGTGCTCGGAATTCATTGAGATCCTGTAAAACAGCCAAACGTTTATTGATGTCAAAATGTTTTTCTTCCGCCACTGTGCTTTCACAATCGAGATCAGGTACCCACATTCTCGTCCCAAATAGGACCTCATAAGGAGTGACACCCCCTAGAGAACTTCTTGGCATGTTGTTAAGGGCTCGCTGTACCCCATATAAATGGTTGACCCAACTACCACCCGAGCCTAATACTCTTGCTGTTAAAGATTGCTTTAAGTCCTGGTTTTTCCTCTCCACAACCGAATTTCCCTTGGGATGGTATGGAGAGGAGTACCGCAATGCAACATCCAAACTTCCCATGGTGTCCTTGTAAGCCCTAGAGCTAAACGTGGGGCCACTGTCAGTGTGTAATGTGCCAACTGTGTATGTCCCTATAAAGACTCACAAATCTTTTATAACAGTTTGAGCGTCAGCCGAGTGCTGAGGCCATACCCATAGGAACCTCGAGCAGGAATCCACTGCAACCATGATGTACTTGTAAGCCCCATCAGACTGTAAGGGGCCGCAGTGGTCCAAATAGACAGACAAATAGACAGACACGAGTGGTCTGTCTGATATTAATAATGGTGTCTGCGCTGGACGTGCTACGGTGGACCCTTTCATCTGCTGGCAAATGTTGCATTTTAATACAAAATCTTTGGTCTGCTTTGTTAACCCTGGCCACCAGTAGCGTTGTTTCAGTAAAGAAACTGTTGCAGTAACTCCTGCGTGTGCAGAACCCAGACCCTCGTGTGCAGCTACTATTAATCCTAATCTGCTATCCATGTTTGGTATTACTCTATCCCCCACTCCTGGAATCTGAGCATATGGAATGTTGTTTGCATCTAACTAGTAGGAGTACTTGAGTGGAAAACCTTTCGGCAATGCCTTGCTGTTTTTGCGTGAAGCAATGACAGCTACCATTATCTGTCTGTCTATTCTCGTTTTTGAAGGAGCGCTTGCAGCTATGGAAGCAGTTCGTACTGCCGCCTTTGCGGCTTCATCAGCCAACGAATTCCCTTCAACGTGGACGCCATCACGTTGATGACTCAGCTGTATCACGTGAGCTCTTGGTAGTGCATTTTTCAACTCAGCTACCTGTTCCCATAGCATTTTGGCCTTAATTGTGCCTCCTTTGGAGTCCTTAAACCCATTTTGTCCCCAGTAGTGAAGGTATTCGTTGCATGACTGGACAGAGTAAAAAGAATCGCACATAATCAGTGTGGGGAATTCTCGATCCGTATTTATCAGTGCCAGTAATAGAGCTTTTAATTCTGCCAGCTGAGCCGTGCAGTCTCCTAGAGACTGTGTTTTTGTACAGCTTGGTTGGAACTTGCCGTCATGCATACAACCTTTTACAATCGCACATGCAGCACTGTATTGTTGTTTACTTCCAATGGCCGGCTGAGCAGATCTGTCAGTGTAAATTATGTATTCATACTAATCTAGAGGCATTATTTCATTTGGGAGAGGATGTTCTTGTTCATATTGCAGAAATGCTTGTGTTTTTAGACTTGGGTCATATCTGTATTCTACATATGTTGCAGTGAGAGAATTAGCCCATTGTATCCATCTTGGATGTAAGGCTTCAGCATTTGGAACGCTTGCCTTTGTAGCAGCCTCTAAGGCCCGTTTCGGAGTCACGACAATTATTCATTTCCTCTGAGCCAGTGCTCTTTCTCTCACTACAGCGGTCTGTACTGCTGTCAGAATCTTTTCTGTGGAAGCAAAACGCATCTCAGCGTTTGTGTACAAGTGTGATTTGTATGTAATGGGTACTGTTTCGCCTTCATTGAATGTTAGGTAAGTGTATCCAGATTGACCCGCAACTATAAGGATCACCAGGTTGCGGACATTACGCGTGTGTGTGTTTAGACGCTATCATGTCAGCTTGGAGGGTTCGAAGGATAGCTGTGTGTTCCTGTGTCCATTGCCTAACTGAAAAATCAGGTCTTATGAGGTCGTAGAAAGGTTTAACCCTCTCTGCGTAATCCAAAATGTATGTTCTACCAAAATTCAGGAATCCCAGTATGCATTGTAAATTTTTCAATGATTTTGGAGGTTGGAGCAGCGCACACTTTTCTAAAAGGTTAGTTGCCAGGCTTTTCCCTTCACTTGAAAGTTCATATCCCAAAAATAGGACATTGAGGTGGGCTATTTTTGATTTTTTAAAGTTACATTTGTAGCCCTTAGAGGCAAATCCCAAAATTGTGGTGCTCACCCTGGTCAAGTGTTCCTGCAAGTCATCATCCGTCAGATAAATATCATCTACATAGGACAATGCCTCCTCATCCAAATTCTGAAGTAACTCAGTTACCCTAGCGGAGACCAAACCAGGGCTATTCCTATACCCTTGGGGGAGTCGACAAAATTGTTGCTGGGACCCTAGTGCTGAGAATGCTGTCAAATATCTGCTTTCTGGCGCTATATTTTGACAGAAAAATCCATTTGAGATATTTAGTGTTGTTTTGTATTTTTTTCCGCACAATGTTATTCATCAATGCGGCACTGTCTGCGTTCTGCACTGCAAATGTTTTAGTGCATGTGTTCAGATGTCTAAAACTAGACGGTATGAATTATCTGGCTTTTATTACGGGAAACAAAGGATTATTCATTGAAGAGGTGCAAGTTTCAATCACCCCCTGGTATTCAAGTTGATCTAAGATCTCCCTGACCTGTTTTTTAGCTTCTTGTTTTATTGGGTACTCTCTCTGTGGAGTTGGAGTAGTTTTTACTGGGATAACATGGTGATGTGACTCTTCATCCCACCCAACATGGTTGCGATGTAATGCTGGAGCAAGGGCTTCCGCCCACTCCCGCTCGAATGTGTGTTTTAATAACCCAGCCAACTATCGACCAATCTCCCAACTCCCATATCTTTCCAAAGTGATGGAGAAGTTGGTCAATAGACAACTATCCAATTATCTCGAGACTAACCAGTCGCAGCTCCTGGAGGGAGTGCAGCGGGCGGGGGAGGGTCAGGGTGGGGGGTAGTAAACTCCGGCATACGGCCAAACGGAGGTAAGTACATATATAAATAAATAAAACGAATTACATTGTGCGCACTGCAAAGTCCAAATGGCGATGCGGCGCGCGCAATGAAATTCGTTTTATTTATTTATTTATGTACTTACCTCCGTTCGGCCGTATGCCGGAGTTTACAACCCCCCACCCTCCCCTGCCCCGCAGCACTCCCTCCAGGAGCCGCGACTGAGATTAACGAACTACTTAACCCCTCCCAGACTGGCTTCAGAGCCACCAATAGTACGGAGGCAACCCTCCTGGCTGTCCTGGACAATATAAGATCTTTGATCGACCAGGGGAAGGCAGCAGTCCTGATCCTGTTGGGCCTGTCGGCAGCGTTCGACACGGTCTCACATCATCTTCTGCTGAAAACTCTTTTTGAAAAAGGTATACATGATAAAGCCCTTCAGTGGTTCAGTTCTTTCCTGAGCAATAGAACGCAAACTGTGCAAATGGGTGCATTCTCCTCAAGCCCAAAAACCATCAATTATGGTGTCCCGCAGGGAGCCTCCCTGAGCCCCACGCTTTTTAATGCCTATGTATCATCTTTGGCAAAAATTAGCGAGAAATAGGGTTTCAGTATCTGTTTCAATGCGGATGACACACAACTGATGATAGCCATTGAGGAAAGGCATGAGGACACCAGGATAAAATTAAACAACTGCCTCTCTGAGATGGTGACCTGGATGTCAGAACATTGCTTAAAGCTGAACGCTGAAAAATCAGAAATTCTGCTCTTTGGAGGTGCAAATTTAATCTGGGATGCATCATGGTGGCCCAAATCGCTAGGAGACGCCCGACACCAAAGCAGTGCGCAAACAATTTGGGCGTCCTTATTGATAACACCCTATCCATGCAGGACCATGTGCGGATCCTGTGCGGAAGAAGCTTTGCCACTTTGAAGCTACTGAAAAGGCTATTCCCCTGGATTCCATTGGAATGCAGAAGATCAATTACGCAAGCCCTACTCATTAGTAGGTTAGACTATGGCAACGCACTGTTTGTGGGCATGGCAGACTACCTCTTCGTACGTCTGCAGGTGGTACAAAATGCAGCAGCAGCAGCCAAACTGGTGTGCAATAAAGGAAGATACAGTTCAGCATCTGAATGCATGAGACACCTTCACTGGCTGCCCATACGTCAAAGAGCAAGATTTAAACTTCTGAGCCATGCACACAAGGCATTACACCGATGCGGTCCAATGATTCTGCAGAACAAAATTCAATTCTATGCCCCGACTAGATGCCTGAGATCATGCTATCAGGCGCAAGCGGAGACAAAACGTATAAAAAAGGCAAGAGCAGGTGGTCGTACTTTTTCATACCTTGCTGCCACACATTGGAACAAAATTCCACAGGATCTACGTCTCACTGCTGACTACATAGCATTTAGAAAGAAGCTTAAAACCCACCTGTTCCCCAAAGCCTGACGTCGGACAGTCTAGCAGCACCCTGTGCCCCACCTCACCTCTACCACGAGACCCCGCTATTCTAGCGCCGTGATATCCCGACGGATGAATGTTGCGCTCTATAAATAAATAAATAAGTATATGGGAACGAGTTCGGAAAAAGCTGGTAAAATTACCGGTTCTCCCTTTGGACAATTCATAACAATTTCAGGTGGCCAATCTCTTTCAGCTAAAAGGATGCCATATCCAGAAGTCAAGTTCTTCCCAAAAAGACCTTTAATTTTCCTGGGCTTGTCCCCCTCCATTTGGAGTGTTATTTCATGTAACCTATGTGGGATGCTCACCCCTGTATCAGGTGTTTCCACCATGATATGTTCATTCAGCTCCACTGTCACCAGAAATTCCATCAGGTTCTGGCGAGCTATTGTTACTTCTGCTACACTGTCTAGCATCGTCAGAGCCCATTCCCCGTTCAGTAGTTGAGTCCTCAGAATTCTGGGCATGTCTGATCTTAAGACCTGCTACTTTCTTCTTTTTAAATTGAGGTTTTGATTTTGGATTTCTTCTTTCTTTGAAGTGTATTCCGGAGCTTGTTGTGTGTCTCTGGACTTTGTACGCTCTTCTTATCAGTGTTGTGACCGTCCTTCCCTCTCAGAGTTTTTTGATGAACCCTGAAAGGAACAAGAGGAACGTGTATCAGTGTCCTGATATCTGTCAGGTTTTTTAATGTTGTCTCTATTCCTAAGGTTATACCTCCTTTCGGAGGGCTCCTGTTGAGGAGACCTACCTCTGGATTTAGATCTATTTTCTCTATTCTTTTGTTGTATGATGTTATCCCATTTCTTCTTTGAAGAAGCAGGTGTTTGTTTGGTGTTATCCTTTTCGGGACCACCCATCAGTTGAGGTTTTACTGCTCTAACTCCCAAACTATCTCTACCTAATTCTGCATAGGTGTCTTTAATAATTTTGGGTAATTCATGCTCCTGTTGTAAAGGAGTGAAATCCCTCAGGCGTTGGCGTATTGCCACTGCTGCTGCCTCCCCTTTAATGGTTGCTAATATTATAGCTGATACCTGGGAAAACATTATCTAGTACTTTCATCCCGAAATTCTGCTCCATACTCGTTCTGTATTTGTCTTAATACATCTGGTATTACTGCTAATGAAGGGATACCATGAGTCCTGGTTTATATGGCAGAGAAAACTGTACCCCAAGTGGTACAATCCTCTATCTGGGGAGTTATCCCCATGGGCAAGCAGATTTTTAGCATTCTGTGTTTTTCTTGTTGGCTAGTGTGTGGAAATACTGCCTCTAGCTGTGTTATTTTTTTGAGCTATCCAGAATGGCATTTGTTCGCGTTTAGTGGGCATCTTACCCATGACTGTGTGTAGCGTTTGTGGTGGTATTTTAGTTGTGGATGTTTAAATTGGTCCTGTTGGTACAGCTGTGGCTGGCTGCAGTGTTAGTGTTCTCATTACAAACTGTGTCATGTTTCTGTAAAGTCTTATTAGTTCTTTATGAAGTGTACGTAAGTTTCCTACTGGCATTGTGTCAATGTCAGGATGTGGTGTATAGGCCGCTAATACTGGCCATGTTGCTCTGTCTCTTCCAAGCGGACCGAGTCTTACTTTATCTCTTGTATGGGGAAGTGCGCCTTAAAACCAGTTTATACGCTCCGGGAAGGTGAGCGGAACTTCAGTGTCCTCATACGGACAATATTCGTTGGGTATGTCATCTTCCATATAATAATGGAATGTGTTTGTTCGTGCATCTGCTTGTGGGAATTTAACCCAAGAATAGAATACCTCTGTTCTATATGATTCGTGTGCCTCAATCACGAAGGTTACTGGCCCACCCGCTGATAAACCAAATGCTGCTAGTTTTAGGGTGATGGCATTTCTAACATTTTCAGACATTTTTATTTCATCTCCTTCTACTTCGTCTTGGACTGAGAGATGCAGTGCATGCACAGTGTCATCTTGCTCAGTCATTGTTTTCATTATGAAGAGTTTCCCAAGGGAACTGAGATAAGGTTTTATGCACAATAGGAACAATGTGTCCTTCAAGCTTGGTTAACCTACAGTCAATACATAGGATTTGCCTACTCAGCTGCGGCGGATTTTTGTTCCCTCCCACTCCAGACATCTCTGGGTAAATATGAGTAGGGGTCTCTGAGAATAGCACGACTGAACTACTCAGATTTGACCGTTAAATAAGTACCATACCAACGTTGTCGGTGCCATGTCGTGTAGTTCTTATAAAACCTATATTGGATCTGCGCGTTTAGACAACATACACTGTAGGATTGGTGTACAGACTGTTTCTAGACACCCCTACCGGGTATGTTGGCCTGTATACCAGCTAGCTCACAGTGCCACTAGAAACCCCTTTTTTCAAGGAGAGAATAGTTATTGGCAACTATCGAACATGACAACCCTGATCCCTCAGGATCGTGGAAACAGTGTACTACTTTTCGCTCAGTCACTCGTGCTCACTTCGTCTCAGAGAGATACACAGAATAAACGGTGTGGACGTTTCTCAATAAGCATTTATTGAACAGTCGTCATTCTAGTGTAAAATACGTGTGCTGAAACAACCATTATACAGAAACAGATATAAATGATTAGAAGCAGTAACAGTAAAAGGATGGTAGATTTCTACCATTGTGCTAAAACCATGAATACAGGCAAGTATATAAAATACATGATAGTAAAATGCATACTCCTACGGTGCGGTCCTAACTAGATGTACCTAAGTGTACCTAGCATGTATGTAGGTGTGCAGCCAACAATCCCTCTAGGATAAAGTCAACCCCATTACCTGAAGTGAGAGACTGTGGGACCCCGTCTTGGTCTCGAGTTGGACACCCCGCAAAGGATGTCAGACCACTGGGAGCTGGAGTATCTGCATGCAGGAGCCTCAGCGTCTCGCGTCAGTGTGTCAGCAGGGATGTCCTTGTTCTCCTCTGGCTATCTCAGCAAGATGTGATGTTTATATACCCAAAGGTGCCCCCAGGGGTTCTACCTTGCTGTGCCATTGTCGGACTTAGGATGACGTAGGGTATGAACTTTATACATAGTTATTATGCAGGAGATGGTAGTCCTGCTGAGTTTTCAAGAATCCTCATGCATAATGTATGAGGCTTTTACTAGGGAAAACCCTGCGTCCTGTGCGCTGTGTCGTATCTAGGTAAAAGATCAGTCCCCAAGAACCGTTATATGTGTAATGTAGGGGAGAATATAGGTGAAGGGTTAGGATGTTACCTGAGCCTATATTGGGGTACCTATATGGAATATAACAGTCCCTGGCATATGGTACTAAGGTACCCAGGGCATAGGGACACCAGGTATCCCCCATGAGATGCAGCATGTATTACGCCACCCATGAGCGACCACTCAAATTGTGACTACAGGCCTGCCAGGGCAACCTGTGCAAGCTGGTGCTAGCACCATTTACAACAGATATAGGTTTCCCTATATCTGAGGTGTGAGAAGCTGTCTTAGTATATGGTGCTCACTTATGTAAGTGTAGCACCCTGAACTAAACCAGACAACCCTTATGGTGATTTTAGTGGTCTTAGACAACCTTAGAAAGTTCTCTAAGTGGTAGCTGTGGGGAGCAGCCTTCAGGCTTAGTCCAGAAGGAGTGAAAAGCAGCTTGTTTTACTAGTACCTAATTTTATAGTGTAGGTTAAGTGAAAAAGAACCACACAGTGTAGTTATAAAAAATAGGTATTTATTATAAACACTCACTAACACATTGCAATATCTCCTACCCGGAGATATAACCACAATACACACAATGCTTTGATAATAGAACACGTAAGTAGCACAAATACACAATGGTCTCCAGGGGAGACCAAACCATATATCAAAATACTAACATAGTGAAAATACTAAAATAGTGGAATGCGCACCGTGACCTAAGCCGAGACTGGACTCAGAAGACGTAGAAGAGCCGGGGACCGAAGGAATCACCCAAGGTAAGTACCCAGGAACCCCACGGAGGCCGTGTGCAGAGTGAAAACCCGACCACATGCTAAATACAAGTCAATGGGTAAGTCGCGGTTGCAGTTTTTAAGAAGGCAGACCCTTCCCAGAGGACTCTGAAGAAACCCCCATGGAAGATGGAAGGTTGAAGAGTCACCTCACCCGTGGATACCCCGGGAACCAGGATACCTACACCAGGGAAGCCAGGTGCATAGGTGCGAAGTGACGTCGGAAACAGCCGTAGACCACAATGGAGGACTTCAGTGAAGATGCCGCTGGTGAAGAAGGGGAAAGAGTCGGGTGGAATCCAGAAGTGGATTTAAGATAAGAGGTTCCTGCAAGCAGAGGGTACAGAGTCTATGCCACTCAGGAGTAATCAGGAGGCAGGTAAGACGAATGTCCACCGATGTCGGAGATGCAGGAGAGTTGACGGTGCCCTTGAAGTTGCAGCTGTGTGGATCAGCCGACGCTGTGGAAGACCATGAGCCGTCACGAGCTGTCCCACGTCGGATGTCGTGAGCCAGGGGCTCAGTGTCTGTCGGGAGCACCAACAAGCCATGGCCACGCCAACAAACGTAGTAGACGGAAAAGGTGCAGTGTCGGGACCAGCAAGGTCCAAGTGACTCACCATGAGCAGGTAAGTCAGAGTAGGCCCCGAACAAACAGGGGAGCGCACTGGAGCCAAGGAAGACCCTTGAGAGGACCCACAGGCTGGGGGCACAGGAGTCTCAAGAGGACCTTGAGCAGCTCACCAATGATGAAGGCCCACGGTACAGCGGATGCGGTGAGGACGAAGATCTTGGTAATAGGAGATGCTTGAGGCTGGAGCTTCTCAGAGCCCGAAGATCTCTGGTGAAGAGAGTCAACAAGCCTTGGCAGAGGCAAGTCGACGTGGTGCACACAGGATCTGAAAGAGACCATTAGCTATAGATTCCTTGGTTTAATTGCAAAAGAGGGTTCAGGGGTTCTCCTCCTGGGCGTAATTGCCTTATATCCTGTATTTGAAAGAAGTAATTCTCGAGGTATTGAACCTTTATACCTTAGTTAATGATCAGTAAGGAGTATGTGAGTACCTCCTCCTCCATTTCTCAGTTTTTTTAATAAAGAAATGCATCAAGATTCCTGCTTGTGATTTTGAGTATGTTTATTTTGCTGTCCAGTATTCATTGCAAAGTAAAGCACAGTAAGGAACTCTCAAACAGCTGATAAGTGTTTCGCCCTTACATGGTCATCCGGACCAGGGCTTCCTCAAGGCTTTCATAAAATTAAGTGTCAATTCTTGTAGTTCCAACTAGCAATAAATATATTGTTGTAAATCAAAAATCGTTCAGATTTGATGATCCAAGGCCTGCGCGTCGGTAGGTGGCATCAGTCGACTCTGCGTTCGTCGTCGGTGTCTACTTAGACGCCGCCCCTGTGCGCTGATGTTAGTTCTTTCTTCTTCCACGCCAGCCAGCATAGATCCGGAGAGAGCGTGCCCAGGGTGCCAGCCGTCGGCCCGGTTTCAAGCCTTGTGACTCCTGTCACAAGTTGATGTCGGTCACCGATCCGCACCTCGTGTGTCTTTGGTGCCTGGAGCACGACCACGATCCGAAGTCGTTCTCCTACTGCCCGGCCTTGAACCCGAAGTCTTTGCGGGAGCGGTCCCGAAAGCTTTTGGAGGCCCGCCAGTCTGCTCTGCACCGCTCCAGGTCCCGGTCAAAGGGAAGGTCATGGGACCGGTTGCGGAGCTATCACCACTCGTCAGCGAAGTCTTCGCACTCCGCAGGTAAGTCTAAACACAAGATGAAGGCGAAGAAGTATCGTCGCTCTTCGCCTTCTCCCCGTCCGTCGGCCGACGCAACGCCGGACCCGGAGAGTCGCCGCTCTCCAGCTCCTTCCTCGGAGCCCGCTGGGACGGCTCCGCGCTTCCCTCCCTTTCCCAGAGCCGGAGCGTCCCCTGCCCAGCTTAGTCAATTTTACGAAGCACTGCATAGCATCTTTGGGCAGCCCAGCCCGACTCCGCAGGCGTGCCTTTGGGCCCCACGGACTCGGCAGGGGGCCCTAGGCCTTTGATGCCGGCTGCTCCGGCCCCGGCTCCACAGGGTCCCCATGGATCCAGGCCTGGATCCGGATCGGTGCCGGTCGATTTCACATTACCTTCCCCTGCACCGATTCCGGTGACGACGCCCCCAACGCCGGTTGTATCCCCAACCGGCGTCGACCCCAGCCTCACCCTCTATGTGGACACGGCGCCGGACCGACATCGATCGACATCGGTGCCAACGCCGGAGGGTACTTTTGTCCCACTGTTCATTTCTGGCGCTCCCTACCGCCCTGAGTGACAGTCAGAGGAGGGTAAGTAGGACTGGGAGGGGTCTAGTGACCCTCAAGCAGATCAACTCGAGGAACCGGACTGGAGAGAGGAGTTGGGTGATGCCAGTGGTCTGGATACCTCCCCAGACCTTGGTATGCTTTCTCCCCCTACCGTGGCTACGGAGGAGGAAGCTTCCTATGCTGTGGTGTTGCTTAGGGCGGCTGAGGCCTTGGGCCTCAAGCTTCCAACAGTGGCTGCCAGGACTAACCTCCTGACTGAGGTGCTTCAGCTGGCAGCAGCCTCTTCGGAGCCCCTGCTGCCTTTTAATGAAGCCCTCACCGACATCCTTCTGGGCACTTGGTCCAAGCCCAGCACAGGGGCTCCTGTGGACATGATGATTGCCCGACTCCACTGCCCCGCCCCGGGCGACCCACCCTTCCTCTCCCAACACCCTACCCCTGAGTGCTTGGTGGTCCAAGCCTCATCCTCAAAAGGCGCATTTCCTACTGCTCTCCCAGATAGGGAATCCAAGAAGCTGGATCATCTTGGGAAGAAGATGTTTTCTTCCGCCAGCTTAGGACTGCGGTCGGTGAACACTGCATGTCTCTTGGGCCGTTATACACACACCGGGCCTGATTCACAGAACTAACTTACGTCAAAAACGTAAAGTTAGTACTTTTTGGTATTCACAGAATACACTTACTCATTTTGGTATTCACAGAATGAACTTACTCATTTCGGTATTCACAGAAGTTAGTAGTCCTAACTTTAGGACTCCTAAATGCCTTCTGTGAATACCGAAAGTCTTAAAGTTAGGATTTTTCTCAGTTTAGGAGTAGTAAAGTTAGGAGTCCTAACTTTACTACTCCTAAACTGAGAAAAATCCTAACTTCAAGACTTTCGGTAGTCACAGAAGGCATTTAGGAGTCCTAAAGTTAGGAGTCCTAACTTTACGACTCCTAAACTGAGAAAAATCCTAACTTCAAGACTTTTGGTATTCACAGAAGGCATTTAGGAGTCCTGAAGTTAGGAGTCCTAACTTTACTACTCCTAAACTGAGAAAAATCCTAACTTCAAGACTTTCGGTATTCACAGAAGGCATTTAGGAGTCCTAAAGTTAGGAGTCCTAACTTTACGACTCCTAAACTGAGAAAAATCCTAACTTCAAGACTTTTGGTATTCACAGAAGGCATTTAGGAGTCCTGAAGTTAGGAGTCCTAACTTTACTACTCCTAAACTGAGAAAAATCCTAACTTCAAGACTTTCGGTATTCACAGAAGGCATTTAGGAGTCCTAAAGTTAGGAGTCCTAACTTTACGACTCCTAAACTGAGAAAAATCCTAACTTCAAGACTTTTGGTATTCACAGAAGGCATTTAGGAGTCCTGAAGTTAGGAGTCCTAACTTTACTACTCCTAAACTGAGAAAAATCCTAACTTTAAGACTTTCGGTATTCACAGAAGGCATTTAGGAGTCCTAAAGTTAGGACTACTAACTTCTGTGAATACCGAAATGAGTAAGTTCATTCTGTGAATACCAAAAAGTACTAACTTTACGTTTTTGACGTAAGTTAGTTCTGTGAATCAGGCCCACCGTGTGGGATAGGGTCGCGCAAGTGCTGCCACAGTGCTCGGAGGAGGCCCAGGCCGTGCTCACCCACGCTGTTGCTGAGGGTCGGACACAGCAAAGATCACCATCCGGTGTGGGCTTGATACCGCCGACTCGCTGGGTAGAACGGTTTCCACGTTGGTAGCCGTGAGGCGCTATGCCTGGCTGAGAACGTCTGGCTACTCTGGGGATGTCCAATCTACCTTTTTGGACATGCCCTTTGATGGCCGTCGCCTGTTTGGTGACAAGGCGGACGACGCGCTCAAGCGTTTCAAGGACTCTAGGGCTACGGCCAGATCCTTGGGCCTCGCAGCCACTTCTGGCCCCATGCAGTCTGCCTTTCGCCCCTTTTGTGGCTACGGAAGGGGTGCCTCACCACGTTCCACCCAGAGCCACAGTGCTGCACAAGCTACCCAGCCTCTGCGTGGCCAGGGACGTGGGACCCAGCGTCGTGTGTCTTGGGGCCAGCGGGCGGGCCAGTCCACCAATGCCCCCTCTCCAGCAGCCTCCAAACCTTCGTAGCCCGACCTTTCAGGGCCACCAGTTGCTAGTGGGCGGCAGGATCCGCCATCACCTCCCCCTCTGGCACAACATCACGTCGGACAGGTGGGTTTTGCAGATAGTCCAAAGGGGCTACTCACTCCCCTTCGAGACTACCCCTCCTTCCATGCCACCTACACTCCATTGTATTTCAGAGGATCATTTGGCCCTTCTCCGCCAGGAAGTTACGGCTCTCTCGGCCAAGGGAGCTATCGAACGCGTCCCTGTGCCAGAAGTAGGTCGTGGTTGCTACTCCCACTACTTCTTGGTACCCAAGAAGGACAAAGGCATGCGTCCTATCTTAGACCTCAGGGACGTTAACTGCTTCCTCCGGAAGGAGAAGTTCAAGATGTTAACCTTGGCTCAGCTCTTGTCTGCCCTCGACCCTGGAGACTGGATGGTAGCGTTGGACTTGCAGGACGCTTATTTTCACACCCCCGTCTTGCCTGCCCACCGGTGTTACCTACGGTTCACGGTCGGCCAAGAAAATTTTCCGTTTACCGTGCTCTTCTTTGGCCTTACCAGCGCCCCTCGGGTGTTCACGAAAGTGATGTCTGTGGTCGCAGCTCATCTGCACAGATCAGGGGTTCCAGTCTTCCCATATCTCGACGACTGGCTGTTGAAGCCGGGCTCGCCCCAGGCTGTCATCTCCCACCTCCAGACTACGGTGTACCTCCTGCATTCGCTGGGGTTCACTATCAATGTGCCAAAGTTGCACCTGATTCCCTCTCAGACGCTCCTTTTCATCGGAGCTGTTCTGGACACAGCACAGTTTCGGGTATATCCTCCCGAGCAGCGAGTCCGGAATATTCAGGCTATGATACCGATATTTCAGCCTCTATCCCGGATTTCGGTGAGAATGACCCTGAGGCTGCAGGGCCTCATGGCCTCCTGCATCCTGCTGGTGGATCATGCCAGATGGCATATGCGGGCCCTGCAGTGTGACCTGATGTTCCAGTGGGCGCAGCATCAGGGGAATCTTTCCAATGTCGTCCAGATCTCGGAGGGGACTGCAAGTCAGTTGCAGAAGTGGCTCACGAACCAGGATTGGGTCAGCGGCAGATCCCTCTCCCTTCCCCAACCAGAGTTCAAAGTAGTGACGGATGCGTCACTTCTGGGATGGGGCGGCCACATGGGGGAGGCAGAGATCAGAGGCCTCTGGTCTCCGGCGGAGTCTGGGCTCCACATCAAGTTTCTGGAGCTCCGGGCGATTCGTCTTGCACTGAGGGCATTACTTCCCTCTGTCAAAGGAAGAGTAGTGCTGGTGTTCAAGGACAACACCACCGCCATGTGGTACTGCAACAAACAGGGCGGGTGGGGTCGTGGACCCTATGTCAAGAGGCTATTCGCCTTTGGACATGGCTGGAACATCAGGACATATCCCTGGTGGTTCAACACCTGGCAGGTTCCCTGAACGCCAGGGTGGACGAACTCAGCTCCGGTGCATGATTGATCACGAATGGCGTCTTCACTCGGAGGTGGTGCAAGGTTACTTTCAGCAGTGGGGAGAGCCTTGGTTAGATCTATTTGCCACCGAAGAGAACGTGCAACGTCAGCAGTTCTGCGAGTTGGAGTTTCCAAGGCGGAACTCGCTCGGCGACGCCTTTAGTCGCAAGTGGAATTGCGGCCTGCTGTACGCCTTTCCACCTGTACCACTTCTACCCAGAGTGCTGAAGAAGATCAAGCATGACCGGGCCCAAGTAATTCTTGTGGCTCCGGACTGGGCACGAAGAGTCTGGTACCCCGAGCTCTTGAGCATGGCCATCGATCCTCCGATCAGACTGCCTCTTCGGGAGGATCATCTGTCACAGCAGCAGGGGACGGTCCTCTACCCGAACCTGTCCAGTCTCCACCTCCTTGGGTGGAGATTGAGCGGCGACAGTTGACAGCTTTCGACCTACCTCCCGAAGTCTGTAATGTCATCTTGGTACCCCCCACTAAAATGATATACACCTGTAGATGGAACAAATTTGTGGCATGGTGCACAGCAAAGGCACAGATCCCCTTTCTGCCCCTCTTTCAGAGGTTCTCATCTTCATTATTTCTTTGGCCCAGCAGGGCTCTGCTATGGGCACTCTTAAAGGCTATCTTTCACCCATTTTAGCCATTCTTCACCTTCCTGATCAGCCTTCTCTGTTCAAGTCCCCTATTATTAACAGATTTCTGAAGGGCATTACTCATCTCTTTCCTCCTTCTCCTTTCGTAATGCCCAAGTGGGACTTGAATCTTGTCCTCACTTATCTTATGTGTGCTCCTTTTGAGCCACTACATAATTGTCTTCTTTGTCTCCTTACTTTGAATACTGCTTTCTTGCTTGCCATCACCACTGCTCGCAGGGTGAGTGAGCTTCAAGCGATATCTTCCAGACCTCCCTTTCTTGCTGTACATCCGGACAAAGTAGTCCTCCATACTAGGCCCTCTTTTCTGCACAAAGTGGTTACCTCTTTCCACATAGGTCAGAGCATCACATTGCCCACCTTCTATCCGCCTCCGCACCCTTCCAAAGAGGAGGAGAGGCTCCACCGTCTGGACCCAAAACGTGCGCTGTCTTTCTGCCTTGACTGCACTAAAGACTTCCGGGTGGACGATCAACTCTTTGTGGGTTATGTGGGTGCCAAGAAAGGTCGGGCAGTGCACAAACGTACCATCTCTCGATGGGTCGTCCTATGCATTAAGATCTGTTATTCCTTGGCTAAAAAGGAACCTCCAGTAGGACTGCAGGGACACTCTACCAGGGCAACGGCAGCTACTACTGCTTTGTGACTTGGAGTTCCGCTGGTTGACGTCTGCCAGGCAGCCACATGGGCATCCCTGCACACGTTTACTAAGCATTACTGCCTGGACAGCCAAGACCGGAGAGACAGCTTTTTCGGCCGTTCTGTTCTCCAGGACATCCTGGTGTGAACTTAGTTTACAGACCTACCTCCGAGGTTGGTATTGCTGGGGTATCTATTCTAAGGCAAGGAATATATAACTGATGGTCTCTTTCAGATGAACAAGTTACTTACGTTTTGGTAACGATGTATCTGTAAGAGACATGCATTAGTTATAGATTCCTTACCACCCCACCCATCCTCCCCGTTCTGCAAATTGACTTCTAGGGATAGGTACTCCCTTACAGGGCCCTAGTTTTGTGCACCAGTGGTCAGTGTCTTGCATGGCTCTGCGTTTCTGGTGCGGAAAGTCGTGTCAGAACTGACGTCAGCGCGCAGGGGCGGCGTCTAAGTAGGAACTGCGACGTCATCCCGGCGACCACAACACAGACGAGGAATGCGGAGACGACTGACGCCACCTACCGACTCGAAGGGGTACTGCTACGAAAACATTTCTCCGGATCCAGTCTGACGCCTGGGGGTAATTCTAAGGTAAGGAATCTATAACTAATGAATGTCTCTTACAGAAACATCGTTACGGAAGGTAAGTAACTTGTTCTTCTGTTCCAGAGGTTCCGACGAGGGATACTGGTCTCAACTCGGTGAGAAGACAGTGCAGGCCTCGAGGGAGTTGCAGAACCACCACCTGTGTTGCTGAGCCTTTCGGAGTGGGGAGGGGGCCCAGGTTGAGCAGACCGGTCAGCTTTGTTGTGGAGATTCCTTCGAGTTTCTTGGATGTCCACAGGCCTGTAGAGGGATCTGTATGGAGCACAGGACTCAGACGACGCAGAACGACGAGACCAGGAGCAGCAGGAGTCTTCCCACTTGCAGTCTCAGTTCCCAAAGTGAAGTCCTGCGAAGTCCAAAGTGCCCAGACGGTTGAAGATGAAGTGGTTTCAGATCTGAATCTTGTCCCACGACAAATCTAAGGAACCACCCACAGGTAAGCCCTTAAGTACCCTAAGGAAAGAGTTGGGACGATTCAGGGGTCCCTCCCACAGGAGGGGCTGGACAGTGGAGAGGATACTCCCATGTCCTTTGTCCACTTTTGCGCTAGAGCGGGAGCCAACGGCTCCCAGAACTGGTTCCAACTGCAGTATGCAGAGAGGGCACCAAATGTGCCCTTCAAAGCAGTCTAGTGGCGCTGGCAAGCGCCCCCACCCTGTCTCAATACACTAAGTCCTGTCTGGGAGTTGGTCACACCTCCCTGTGACAGGAAACCTATTGGCCTGCCTTGCCCCTGCTCGAGCTTGGTTCAGCAGCAGGAGGGCAAAATCGTGCCTCTGGTCGGCAGCAGCCATAGTTTGCTGTCCAGGTCTAGAAGACTGGTACTGGGAGCACTGAGGGCCACCCGAAGGAGCTTTACAGTGCATGGAATCATACCTCCAACCGATTCCAGCATGTTTGATACCAAACACGACAGGGTTTGTTACAGCCAGTTTAGAGTTGGCCATCACGTAATGACGCATGGCCACTCTATGTATTGTAATGGCTGATGCACTTACAACCCCAGAGAATATACTCTGTGGGTGGTAGGGGTGTCCTGCTTATGCAGGGGCACCCTCACACTTATAACCGAGCACCCTTCCTTCAGGATGGAAAGGCCTGCCTTAGGGGTGACTTATAGGTTTTAAGTGCTGGGACCTCAGATATAAGGAAACTTATATCTGTCATAAGTGGTGCTAGCACCAGCTTACGCAGGCTGCAATGGCAGGCCTGTAGTCACAATTTGAGTGGTCTCCCATGGGTGGCATAACACATGTGTGAGAGGCTGGCTTAGTATACGGTGCTCACATATGTAACTGTAGCACCCTGCACTAATCCAGACAACCCTTATGGTGATTTTAGTGGTCTTAGACAACCTTAGAAAGCTCTTAGGTAGCTGTGGAGAGCAACCTTCAGGCTTAGTCCAGAAGGAGTGTAAAGCAGCTTGTTTCACCAGTACTTAATGTTATGGTATAGGCTAAGTTAAAAAGAATCACACAGTGTAGTTATAGAAATATGTATTTTATTACAAACACTCACTAACACATTTGTACTATCTCCTACCCGGAGATGGAAACACAGTACACACAATACTTAGGACATAGAGCACGTAAGTAGCACAAACACACAGTGGTCTTCAGGGAGAGACCAAACCATATACTAAAATAGTGGAATGCGAACCACGGCTCAAGTCAAGAATGGACCCAGAAGACATAGAAGTGTTGGGGACCCAAGGAACCACCCAAGGTAAGTACCCAGGAATCCCACGGAGGCCGAGTGCAGAGTTGGAACGCGACCGCGTGATCAGCACAAGTCAATGGGTAAGTCGCGGTTGCAGTTTTAAAGAAAAAGGACCCTTCCCAGCAGACCCTGAAGAAACCCAGTGGAAGATGGAAGGTTGGAGAGTCACCCCACCCGTTGATACCCCAGGAACCAGGATACCTACACCAGGGAAGCCGGTGCATAGGTGTCAAGTGACGTCCGAAACCGACGTAGACCACAATGGAGGACTTCAGGAAAGACGCTGCTGGAGAAGAAGACGAAGGAGTCCGGTTGAACCCAAATGTGGATTCAAGGTGAGAAGAACCTGCAAGCAGAGGGGACAGAGTCTATGCCACTCAGGAGTGACCAGGAGGCACGGAAGACGAATGCCCACCGATGTTGGGGATGCAGGAGAGGTTGACGGTGCCCTTCAAGTTGCAGCTCTGGGGAGCAGGCGACGCGTGGAAGACCAGGAGCCATTTACGAGCTGTCCCAGGTCGGATAAAGAGAGCCATGGGGTCAGTGTCCGGCAGGGGCACCAACAAGCCTTGGCAGCAACAAACAACGTAGTCGATGAAAAGGGTGCAGTGTCAGGACCAGCAAGGTCCAAGTGACTCACCACGATCAGATGAGTCAGAGCAGGCCCGAGCAAGCAGGGAAGCCCACTGAAGCTCAAGAAGACCCTGAAGAGGACCCACAGGCCAAAGGCACAGGAGTCGCAAGATGACCACGAGCAGCTCACTAATGAAGAAGGCCCATGGTGCAGAGGAAGCAGTGAGGACAAAGATCTTGGCTGCAGATGTTGCTTGAGATTGGAGCTTCTTGGAGCCCGAAGATCTCTGGAGGAGAGAGCCAACAAGTCGACGCAGTGCACAGGAGCTCTGTTGCAGCAGTTCCGACAAGGGATACTGGCCTGAAACTCGGCATGAAGACAGTGCAGGCCTTGAGGGAGTTGCAGAACCCCTACCTGTGTTGCTGAGCCTTTTGGAGTCTGTGGGAGCCCAGGATCAGCAGACTGGTCAGCTGCGTTGCAGTGCCTGCAGATGCAGGGGAGTGACTCCTTAACTCCAAGGGAGATTACTTCAGGCGTCTTGGATGTCCACAGGCCTGGTGAAGAACCTGTATGGAGCACGGGCACAGACGTTGCAGAAGACCAGCAGGACGACGAGACCAGGAGCAGCAGGAATCTTCCCCGGTGCAGTCTTGGTTCCCAAAGCAAGGTCCATAGTGTCCAGATGGTCAAAGTTGAAGTGGTATGTGATCTGAATCTCATCCCATGACCAATCTGGGACCCACCCACAGGTAATCCCTTAAGTACCCTTAGGAAAGGGTTGGGATGATTCAGGGGTCCCTCCCAGAGGAGGGGCTGGACAGTGGGAAGGCTACTCCCATGTTCTTTGTCCAGTTTCACACCAGAGTCGGAGCCAACGGCTCTCTGAACTGGTTTGAACTGGAGTATGCAAGGAGGGCACCAAATGTGCCCTTCAAGCAGTCTCAGTCACGCTGGCAAGCACCCCCACCCTGCCCCAATTCACTAAACCCTGTCTGGGAGATGGTCACACCTCCCTGTAACAGGATATCTGAAAGAGACACGTTAGTGACAGATTCCTTACCTTAGAATATATCCCCAGGCGTCAGGCTGGATCCAGAAAGTTTTGCGTAGCAGTACCCTTGCGCGTCGGTAGGTGGCGTCGTGCGTCTCCGCTTCCATCGTCGGCGTCGGGATCGCCGGGATGACGTCGCGGGCAGTACTTAGACGCCGCCCATGCGCGCTGACATCAGTTCTTTCTTTTTCCGCGCCAGTAAGCGCAGATCCGGAGAGAGCAGTGCCCTAGTCATTTTTTGACTAACTTTTTGTGATTTTTATCACTGTTTTTCTCGAGTCGTTCGACTCCAACGGTGTCGGTAGGGATGCCCGGCTTCAAGCCATGCGACGCCTGTAATCGAATGATGTCGATCACGGACCCGCATCGAGACTGTCTCTACTGCCTCGGGCGCGACCACGACTCCAAGTCGTGCCCCAACTGTCGGGCCTTGCATCCGAAGGCTTTGCGAGAGCAGTCTCAAAAGCTCCTCGAGGTCCGGCAGTCGGCTCCGCGCCAATCCAAGCCCCGGTCACGTGAGAGGTCGAGGGGCCGGTCGCGTAGTCCTCGTCGATCTTCGGGGTCAAAGTCTTCACACTCCTCCGGTAAGTCGAAGCACAAGAAGTCGAAGAAGCGTCATCGCTCGACGACTTCCCCTCGCCGGTCTTGCGACTCGGCTGAGGGACCCGTCTGCACCGTCCCCGCGGCTCCGGGAGTGCATGTGGAGCCGCCGCCGCATTACCCGCCCTATCCGGGTTCGGCGGCGACTCCGGCCGAGATACAGGAGTTCCTGTCGGCCATGGCCCGCCTCTTCGGGCCTCAAAGTCCCCCCGGTGCGCCTTCGGGCCCCGCGGGCCCTTCTGGGGTTCCTACGGCGCCGCCGGCGACTCCGGTCCCAGCGACGCCAGCCTCGGTCCCGGCCTCGACCCCGGCTCCGGTGCTGCCGCAACCCCAATCGACGCCGGTTGACCTGACGACACCTCCACCGGCGTCGATTTCACCGGTGCCGTTCCCGACGCCGCCCGGGGCTCCGGGCGGCGTCGTACCCCAGTTCTCTCCGGATCCGGACACGACGCCGGACCGACGTCGATCGATGCCGGCGCCGATGAGACCTTGGGTCCCACATGTCCCTCCTCCTTACTTTGAACCTGAATTGGAGGACGAAGAAAACTGGGAGGGGTCTGAGGACCCTTGCGCGTCGGTATGACCCAATGTGAGTATGATCAGGACTGGGCTGAGGAACTTGGGGATGCCAGTGGTCTGGACACCTCTCCTGACACTGGCATGCTGTCTCCTCCTTCCGTGGCAACGGAGGAGGGAGCAAACTTTGCTACGGTGTTGCATAGGGCAGCTGAGGCTTTACACCTTCAGTTACCTACAGTGGCTGTCAGGACTAACATCCTGCCGGAAGTGCTTCAGCCGGCGGCTACCTTCTCGGAGCCACTGCTGCCGTTCAACGAGGCACTTTCGGACGTTCTTTTGGGCACCTGGTCCAAGCCCACCACAGGGGCTCCTGTGGATAGGAACGTAGCCCGACGCCATCGCCCTGCTCCGGGCGACCCCCTGTTCCTTTCCCAACACCCCACCCCTGAGAGCTTGGTTGTCCAAGCCTCTGCCTCCCAAAGCGCCTTCCCTACCGCTCCCCCGGATAGGGAATCCAAACGACTGGATCAATTTGGAAGAAGGTTTTTTCTTCCTCCAGTGCTGGCTTGCGGTCTGTCAACACCACTTGCCTCTTGGGCCTATATTCCCACTCCTTGTGGGATTCGGTGGCGCACGTTCTGCCCCAGTGTCCTGAGGAGGTCCAGGCACTGCTTTCCCGCGCCATTGCGGAAGGAAGAGATGCGGCAAAGTATATTATCAGATGTGGCCTAGATACCGCCGACTCGCTAGGCAGATCGCTTGCAACGACAGTGGCGCTGCGCCGTCACGCCTTGCTGAGAACCACTGGTTTCTCGGGCGATGTCCAAAACACTCTTATGGACATGCCCTTTGATGGTGTCGGCCTTTTCGGCAACAAGGCAGACCATGCGCTGGAGCGCTTTAAGGACTCGCGGGCTACAGCCAAGTCCCTGAGCCTTTCTGCTGTGCGCCCTCCGCAACAGTCTGCTTTTCGCCCCTTTCGTGGCCACGGAAGGGGCGCTCAGTCACGTCCGCTGCCCAGCCACCGGCCCGCGCAGCAAGCGTCTACGCGTGGCCGAGGACCTGGCTCCCGCCGAGGCAGGTCGGTTAACCAGCGTGCGGGTCAGGCCACCACCCCCTCCTCGTCCGCGGCCTCCAAGCCCTCCTAGTCCTTCCTTTCAGGTCCACAGCACGCCAGTAGGAGGCAGGGTCCGCCATCACCTTCACCACTGGCGTGCCATCACCTCGGACAAGTGGGTCTTGGACATTGTCCGAAGGGGCTACTCCCTCCCCTTCGAGACCAACCCCCAGCCATGCCACCGCAATACCACCGCATGTCAGGGGATCACTTGGTGCTTCTTCAGAAGGAAGTTGCGGCCCTCTTGGCCAAGGGGGCCATCGAGCACGTTTCGACCCCAGAAGTAGGGCGTGGTTGTTACTCCCACTACTTTCTGGTGCCCAAAAAGGACAAGGAGGACATGCGTCCTATCTTGGACCTCCGGAACGTCAATCGCTTCCTCCGGAAGGAGAAGTTCAAGATGCTCACCCTAGCTCAGGTCTTGACTGCCCTCGACCTTGGGGACTGGATGGTAGCGTTGGACTTGCAGGACGCATATTTCCACATCCCCGTCCTGCCGGCTCACCGGCGTTACCTGCGGTTCACGGTAGGCCTCGAGCATTTTCAGTTCACCGTGCTCCCCTTTGGCCTTACCAGCGCCCCTCGGGTGTTCACGAAAGTGATGGCGGTGGTCGCAGCTCATCTGCGCCGGGCAGGGGTTCCAGTCTTCCTCTACCTCGACGACTGGCTGCTGAAGGCGGGCTCGTCCCAGGCAGTCGTCTCCCACCTCCAGACTACGGCCGAACTCCTGCACTCGCTGGGGTTCTCCATCAACGTGCCGAAGTCGCACCTGATTCCTTCTCCACAGCTCCTTTTCATTGGAGCAGTTCTGGACACGACGCAGTTTCGGGCCTACCCTCCCGAACGGCGAGTCCGGGATATTCAGGCTATGATTCCGATCTTTCGGCCTCTATCCTGGGTTTCGGTACGGATGACCCTGAGGCTGCTGGGCCTCATGGCCTCCTGCATCCTGCTGGTCGATCATGCCAGATGGCATATGCGGGCTCTGCAGTGGGACCTGAAGTTCCAGTGGGCGCAGCATCAGGGCAACCTGTCCGATCACGTCCAGATCTCGGAGGGGACTGCAAAACAGTTGCAGTGGTGGCTCTCGAACCGGCAATGGGTCATGGGCAGATCCCTCTCCCTTCCCCAGCCAGAGCACACAGTTGTGACGGACGCGTCCCTTCTGGGATGGGACGGTCACATGGGAGAGGCGGAGATCAGAGGCCTCTGGTCTCCGGGCGGAGTCCCGGCTCCATATCAACCTTCTGGAGCTTCGGGCGATCCGACTTGCACTCAAGGCATTCCTTCCCTCTGTCAAAGGGAAGGTAGTGCAGGTGTTCACAGACAACACCACCGCCATGTGGTACTGCAACAAACAAGGCGGGGTGGAGTCGTGGACCCTATGTCAGGAGGCTCTGCGCCTCTGGACATGGCTGGAACATCAGGGCATATTCCTGATGGTTCAACACCTGGCAGGTTCCCTGAACGCCAGGGCGGACGAACTCAGCCCCAGGTGCATGATGGATCACGAATGGCGTCTTCACTCTGAGGTGGCGCAAGGACTCTTTCTACAGTGGGGAGAGCCTTGGTTAGATCTATTCGCCACCGAAGAGAACGCGCAATGTCATCAGTTCTGCGCGTTGGAATTTCCAAGGCGGCACTCGCTCGGCGACACTTTTCGTCGCGAGTGGAGTTGCGGTTTGTTGTACGCCTTTCCGCCTATACCTCTTCTACCCAGAGTGTTGAAGAAGATTCGGCGCGACCGGGCCCAAGTCATTCTTGTGGCTCCGGACTGGGCTCGAAGAGTTTGGTATCCCGAGCTACTCAGTATGAGTGTCGATCCCCCGATCCGTCTGCCTCTTCGGGAGGATCTTCTGTCGCAGCAGCAGGGGACGGTCCTCCACTCTAACCTGTCCAGTCTCCACCTGCTTGCGTGAAGATTGAGCGGCGGCAGTTGATTCCTTTCGACTTGCCTCCCGAAGTTTGTGATGTGATTCTGGCAGCCAGGCGTCCCTCCACTAAGGTGGTATACGCCTGCAGGTGGAACAAGTTTGTGGCATGGTGCACAGCAAAGGCTGTGAATACCCTTTCTGCCCCTCTTTCTGAGGTTCTTCTGTTCCTTCTTTCTCTGGCCCAACAGGGTTCTGCCCTGGGTACCATCAAGGGCTATCTTTGTGCAATCTCGGCCTTCCTCAGGCTTCCTGATCAGCCCTCTCTTTTAAGTCCCCTGTTGTTAACAGGTTTCTTAAAGGCATTACACACCTCTTCCCTCCTGTTCCGTTTATAATGCCTCAATGGGACTTAAACTTGGTTCTTACCTTTTTAATGTGCGCTCCCTTTGAGCCTCTACATAACTGTCCTCTTCGTCTTCTCACTCTGAAGACAGCCTTTCTGGTGGCCATCACCTCCGCTCGGCGGGTGAGTGAGCTCCAGGCTCTTTCGTGCAAACCCCCTTTCTGTCTGTCCATCCAGACAAGGTTGTTCTTAGGACGCGTCCGTCCTTCTTGCCAAAGGTGGTTACTGCCTTCCACATTGGGCAGACCATCACTTTGCCCACCTTCTTTCCGCCTCCGCATCCTTCCAGAGAGGAAGAGAGGCTCCACCGTCTGGACCCAAAACATGCGCTTTCCTTTTACCTCAACCGCACACAACAGTTCCGGGTGGATGACCAGCTCTTTGTTGGCTACGTGGGCGCCAAAAAGGTCGGGCGGTACACAAGAGGACCATCTCCCGCTGGGTAATCTTGTGTATCAAAGCCTGCTATTCTTTGGCTAAGAAGGAGCCCCCTGTTGGGCTACGTGCCCATTCTACCAGGGCAACAGCTGCTACCACGGCTTTAGGCCGCGGTGTTCCGCTACAGGATATATGTCAGGCAGCTACGTGGACCTCGCTGCACATGTTTACCAAGCATTACTGCCTTGACAGCCAGGTCCGGAGGGACGGCTTCTTTGGCCGCTCTGTCCTCCGGGACTTCCTTGTCTGAAACTGTTCGCAGACCCACCACCGGGGTTGGTATTGCTGGGGTATCTATTCTAAGGTAAGGAATCTGTCACTAACGTGTCTCTTTCAGATGCACAAGTTACTAACTTGTGTAACGATATATCTGTAAGAGACAGTAGTTAGTGACAGATTCCTTACCGCCCCACCCATCCTCCCCGTTCTGCGAACTGATTTCTAGGGTTAAGAACATCCCTTTCAGGGCCCTAGTATTTTTTCAGACACCAATGTCAGCTTCTTGCATGGCTCTGCGTTCCTGGCGCGGAAAGTCGTGTACAGAACTGACGTCAGCGCACATGGGCGGCGTCTAAGTACTGCCAGCGACGTCATCCCGGCGATCCCGACGACGGACGCGGAGCCGCACGACGCCGCCTACCGACGCGCAAGGGTACTGCTACGCAAAACTTTCCGGATCCAGCCTGACGCCTGGGGATATATTCTAAGGTAAGGAATCTGTCACTAACTACTGTCTCTTACAGATATATCGTTACACAAGTTAGTAACTTGTGCATCTATTGTTCTGCCTTCCCCTGATCGAGCTTGGCTCAGCAGCAGGAGGGCAGAAACAAGTCTCTGGTCGGCAGCAAACCTAGCTTGCTGTCCGGTTCTGGAAGATTGGTATCGGAAACACTGAGGGCCTCCCGGAGGAGCTTTACAGTGCATGGAATCATACCTCCCACACCATTTATGATGTGGGGGTATGATTCCAACATGTTTGATACCAAACATGTCAGGGTTCGTTACAGCCAGTTTAGAGTTGGTCATTGCGTAATGACTCATGGCCACTCAATATTTTATTATGGCTGATGCTCTTACAACCCGGGAAAATGGACTCCGAAGATTGTAGGGGTGCCCCGCTCAAGCATGGGCACCCTCACACTTAGAACCGAGCACCCTGCCTTCGGGATTGAAAGGCCTGCCTTAGGGGTGACTTATAGGTTTTAAGTGTAGTGACCTCGGGTATAAGAAAACGTATATCTGTCGCAAGTAGTGCTAGCGCCAGCTTACACAGACTGCAATGGCAGGCCTGCAGTCACAATTTGAGTGGTCTCTCATGGGTGGCATAATACATACTTCAGGCCATGGGAGACACCTGGGGTACCTATGCCCTGGGTACCTTGGTACCATATACTAGGGACTTATCTGGGTACACCAGTAGCCAATCTGGAGTGTACCTAAGTACTCACCATGTCCAATTTAGGGAGAAAGCACAGAGACTGGGGTCCTGGTTAACAGGACCCCAGTCAGACTAGTCAGAAAAACATAACGACACCAGCAAAAAGTGGGGGTGACCATGAAAGCAGATCCTACTTTCCTACAACATGCTTGAGCCCATGGGGGACCCCTGGTGTACCTATGCCCTAGGTTCCTAAGTACCAAATTCTAGGGACTTACAAGGGTACACCAGTAGCCCATCTGGGGTGTACCATGTCCAATTTAGGGAGCAAGCACAGAGACTGGGGTCCTAATTAGTAGGATGCCAGTCAGACTAGTCAGAAAAACATAATGACACCAGCAAAAAGTGTGGGTGACCATGAAAGCAGATCCTACTTTCCTCACTTCGTTAGATCTATTCGCCTCTGAAGAGAACGCGCAATGTCAGCAGTTTTCCGCGTTGGAGTTTCCAGGGCAGCTCTTGCTCGGAGACTCTTTTCATCGTGAGTGGAGCACAGGCCTTCTGTACCCCTTTCAGCCCATACCACTCCTGCCCACAGTGCTCAAGATGATCAGGAGAGACAGGGCCCAAGTCATCCTTGTTACTCCGGACAGGGCACGGAGAGTGTGGTATCCCGAGCTTCTGCAAATGAGCATCGATCCTCCGATCAGGCTGCCTCTTCGGGAGGATATTCTGTCGCAGCAGCAGGGGAGGGTTCTCTACCTGAACCTGTCCACTCTCCGCCTCCTTGCATGGAGATTAAGTGGCGACAGTTGACAGCTTTTGACTTCCTGGCAAAGTTTAAAAAAAAAAATCTTTTTATTGTTTTTGTTGTCCAAAAAGAATTGCAGTATTCATATACATGTTACCAAGCAATACAATTGTCATACATTTGAGTAACTATATTAATCTCTGCGGAACAGCACTTTACCAATCATGCGTTATAAGAACAATCTGCTTAATTCTGTAGACATGCTCTCACGACACGTTTCTCATCTTATACCATGCAGTGCGATAGCATCTCCCAAATATGAGATACTAAAGGCATATCAATGTGTGTGTAACGTTAGTGCGTGCGTTGTTGATCCACCCTTTCATCCCTGCAGTTGCACTTAAGGCTGTTTGGGCTACGAGGTCCCATTCTTCCCCCATGTAGGCTGTTAGTCCGAAAATGTCCTCAGATAAGACAGGAGGGGGACCCAGATGTCCGCAGGGCATGAGGAGGGGGGCAGTAGCTCAGCATATGTTGTGAGCTGATCTTTACAATATATAAGATCGTTTAGCCACTCTTTGAACTTGGGTGCCCGGCCTCTACCCCATCTGCAAGCTACCCTGCATTTTGTCAGGAGCAGTCCCAGTGACAGGAATTTTCTGTGTGTGCTTGGTAGCTCTTCAGTGTAGCCTAATAGTGTTATAACTGGGAAAAGAGGGATTGTGGTACCCGCCATTCTGGAGTGGGAGGTAGTCACTTCAACCCAGTAGAAAGAAGTACATTGCCACGCAAGGTGTAGAAATTTTGCCACCTCCTGCCCACATCTATCACATCTATCATTTGATCTCAGCTTATATCTGTGCAACCTCTGTGGCGTATAATAAACCCGGTGTTGAAATTTGAAATGGATTATCCGTAGCCGACTATTGGATATTATCCTCCCCGTTTGTTGACAAGAAAATACCCATTGCTTATCAGTGAGTGGGGGGCTAAGCTCCTGATCCCATCCCCTCCTAGAGTTGCCTCCTATAGCAGGTCACTCTCCTTGAGCAGCATGGTACAGTCTAGGCACCGCGTGTGCCGGTGTAGTCGCCTGCACCAAGGCATGCAAAGTGTCTAATGTGGAGGGTTCCTGGGGAAAGTCGGGGATGTTGGCCCTAGCTTGTTGCCTAAGTCTTATATAAATAAAGGCTTCCAAAGGCGTAGCACCTTCACTTTGGAGTAAAGCGTCTTGGTCCTTGAAGGAATCTTCATGATATAGATCTCCCTAGCTATTGATTCCACTCTTGTTGAGTATATTTCGGCAGAGCTTTTCGTGCGTGACCGGGACCAAATGATGATGGTGTATGGATATTGATGGCGAGTACAGAACAGGTTTGCCATTTTCTTGGTAAGTTTGCGCCATGCAAGATTGATGCAAGCAACAGTAGACCGGGTGTACCCCTCCCCATGGACCTTGGCTCCAAGATAGGATGTGGTAGGGATGGGGGCCATATATCCCTGCTCCACCGCTAGGTGAGGCATGAACGGGGGAGGCCAGAACCAATAGTGGGCCTGTGCGCACAGGAAGTATAGTTCCATGTCTGGGGCCTCAAAGCCACCGCACGAAAATAGTAGGGCAAGTGTGTTCCAGCTCACTCTGGGTTGCTTACCTCCCCATTCTAGCCTGACCAGTTGGGTTTAAAGTGTACGAAAGAAAGGTTGTCCTGGGTAATGGAATGTTGAGAAAGAGATAAAGTAGCTTAGGTAGTATTACCATTTTAGCTAGAGATAGCCGGCCAGCTAGCGACAGAGGTAGTGAGATTAATCTGGTAATTGAGTTGGTGATGGACATCATGGCAGTGCCATAGTTTGCTCGCAACGTTTCTTCCCTATCTCTGGATAAGACCACTCCCAAGTATTGTATCTCTGAGGCGCACCAGGATAGTGGGTAATCTAGCGGGAATTTGGCTGTATGAGGAAGAAGAGGGAACAAATGGGTTTTTTCCCAATTAATATTTACGCCAGATAACTCCCTGAATCTGTTAAATTCTCTGATTACAGGATTTAAGTTGGTGTGGGGGTCGCAGATGTAAAGGGGGACATAATCGCATATAGTGACACTAATATGTGTCTGGATGGGTAACATAGCGCGCAGTCCTTGTGATATTGCCTGAGTTTGGACGCCAAGAGCTCGATAGCCAGAGCAAAGAGGAGGGGCGATAGAGGGCACCCTTGTCTGGTACTGCACGTGATCGGAAACTGTTTGGAAGATTCACCATTGACCTGAACTGTGGCCAGCAGCTGGCTATAAAGCTACGTGATCCAAGCCAGGAATGATGGAGGGAGTCCCATCCTCTGTAGCACCGCAAGCATGTAGTCCCACTCCGGCGAGTCAAAAGCTTTGGTCGGATCTAAAAAAAACAACTACCGCCATTTCAGGATCTAGATCTTGCAGCAACGCAAAGAGTGTCCGAAGATTATGGGAAGTCGCCCTCCCAGGTTTAAAACCTGCCTGGTCTGGTAAGACCAATCCCCCCATCAGCAAGCCCAGCCTGTTGGCCAAAACCTTTGCCATTATTTTCACGTCACAATTAATTAAAGATAACTGCCTATAAGCGCCACAGGAGGTGGGATCTTTTCCACGTCTAAGCAGCGTTGTTATTGAGACCTCCTGCGTTGTTTGAGGAAGTATCCCGGCCTGTTTTGCCTCCTTATACACTCTTTTTAGGATAGGGACTAGTATATCGGCATAGCATTTGTAAAAGTCGGCTGGTAGCCCATCAAGGCCCGGGGCCCGACCACTACGCAATTGTATTATAGCTGTCCGAATCTCGGCTTCTTCGATATCAGCCGCCATAAATTCCCTATGGGTGTCGCTCTGCCAGCCCTGGGTGATGTCTTCAAAGTATAGCGAGATGTCGTCAGAGTGTTTCTTATGTGTGGAATATAGAGTGGAGTAGTATGTCAAGAACTTGTGAAGAATACCTGCGGAGTCTGTATGCAAGGTACCTTTTGCGTCTGTGACACCAAAAATATAGTTAGAATATCTGGGGTACGTGTGACTTCAGCTAGGGCTCTTCCTGGCCGCTCGCCCTCCCCAAACGCCCTGGCACGGTAGTATCGGGATCGAAATAGCATCTCGCGTTCAGCTACAGCCTGAATTTAGGAGTCTCGCCTGCTTCCCCCAATCTGAGTTTACGGCAGTTTTAGTGTCCATTGATTTAATAGCCTCATCAAGCTTCCGAAGAGATTCTCTAATGTCTCGTAGTATGCCCCCCCTTGTGGGATGCACATGCCACGTATGGCGACTTTAAATGCTTCCCAGACACATGACAATGTAGGGACAGTATCTAGGTTCCTGGGGAAGAAGTCCTGTGCTTCCTGTCTTATCGCTTCACGGAAACTATCATCTAGGAGGGCAGTAGGTAGGAGGCGCCATGTCCTGAGTCGGGAGATCCTACCCAGGTGACATAACCGTATCAACACAGGGGAATGATCAGAGTATGTACGCGCGAGATGGGTTGCTTCAGCTAGCCATGTACACAACGCTTTCGACAACCAATAATCAATGCGGGACCAGCTGGAATGTGCCAAGGAGTGGCATGTGCCTTTGTGTTGCCTAGGGTGTATAGTTCTCCATGCATCAAAGAGCTGCTGTTCAGCCATAATGTCTGACAAGTGCCTTCCTGCCTTGATGGGGTGGACAAGGGGGCTACGGGATCTGTCTATGCTGGGGTTCAACGCCACATTGAAATTCCCACCCCAAATGACATAAGTGGAATCTACATCTACCACTAGTCCCCAAAGTTTATCAAAGAAAGCAGGGTCATCTACGTTAGGACGGTAACAATTTACTAAGGTGACCGAGAGCGTGTTTATTTGCCCCCACATAATACAGTGGCGGCCCTCCGGGTCAAGAAGGGAGCCAGCTGGCCGGTAATGGACAGTGGGTCTTATTAGAATGGCAACCCCCCTGGCGTAGGTAGAGTAGGATGCCAAACATCTGTGGGCTGCCCATTTCCCTGCGAACGGGGGTGAGGCTCTGGGATCTAGATGAGTTTCTTGCAACATGGCTATGTGGACATTGTGACGTTCTAGATAGCCCAGTATATGTCTGCATTTGTGGGGATCACGTAGGCCACGCACATTCCATGTTATCTGGTTATAAGTTAGTCTTGCCGCTCCACGCATGGCGTCCATGTGACATGCCAATCTGAAAGAAACATGTTAGTTATAGATTCCTTACCTTAGAATTACCCCATGGCGTCAGACTGGATCCGGAAAGTTTTTTCGTCAGCAGTACCTCTGCGCGTCGGAAGGTGGCGTCAGTCAACTTCGCGTCCGTCGTCGGCGTCGTGGTCGCCGGGATGACGTCGCAGCAGCTACTTAGACGCCGCCCTCGCGCGCTGACGTCAGTTCTTTCTTTTTCCGCGCCAGCCAGCGCAGATCTGGGAAGAGCGGTACCTCAGTCATTTTTTGACTAACTTTTTCTCGACTTTTGTCGACTTCTTTCTTCGAGTCTCCGACTCCGAAAAGGTGCACGAGGGATGCCCGGCTTCAAGGCATGCAGTTCCTGTAACCGACTGATGTCGGTGACGGATCCGCACCGCGTGTGTCTTTTTTGCCTGGAGCGCGACCCGACCCCAAGTCGTGCTCCGACTGCCGATCGATGGCGCCGAAGGCTTTGCGCGAGCGGTCCCGAAAGCTGCTTGAACATCGGCAGTCGGCACCGCGCCGTTCGAGGTCCCGGTCGAGAGGGAGGTCGAGGGACCGGTCGCGGAGCCACCACCATTCCGGTTCGAAATCATCGAAGTCTTCGCACTCGGGGTCGGGTAAGTCGAAGCACAAGAAGAAGTCGGAGAAGCATCGTCGCTCTTCGACTTCTCCTCGTTGGTCGGCCGATCCGACGAGGCACGCGGGTGGTGCCCCTACCGCGGCTCCACGCGCGGAGCCTGCAGAGTCGACTCAGAGTTTCCCTCCCTTTGCGGTACCCGGAGCGACGCCCGCCCAGCTTCGTACATTCTATGAGGCGATGCATGCCATCTTCGGGCGAACCGACCCCGCCGGTGCGCCTTCGGGCCCCGCGGACTCGAATGTGGGGCCTAGGTCTTCTCTTCCGGCGCCGCAGGCCCCCCTTGCATCCAGGCCTGGATCCGGATCGGCGCCGGTTGACCTTGTTACGCCTCCACCGGCGCCGCTTCCGACGGCACCACTACCGCATCCGATGCCGGTTGGGCCCCCGGCCGGCGTCGACCACGGCCTCCATCCTGACGCGGACACGGAGCCGGACCGGCGTCGTCCAACGCCGGATCCGGCGCCGGGTGGGGTTTTCATGCCCCTGTTCACTCCTGGGGTCCCTTTTCAACCACAGTGGCACCCAGAGGATGATGAGGAGGACTGGGAGGGGCCAGGTGACCCTATAACTGACCAGTTGGAAAGTGAACAGGACTGGGGGATGCCAGTGGTTTGGACACCTCCCCTGACCTTGGTATGTTGCCTCCTCCTACCGTGGCTACAGAGGAGGGAGCGTCATACGCAGTGGTGTTGCTTAGGGCGGCCGAGGCTCTCAACGTCGAGCTTCCTACGGTGGCGGTCAGGACTAACCTCCTGACGGAGGTGCTTCAGCCGGCTGCAAGCTCTTCGTAGCCCTTGCTGCCGTTCAATGAGGCCCTCACCGATGTCCTTTTGGGCACCTGGTCCAGGCCCAACACGGGGGCTCCCGTGGACAGGATGATTGCCCGGCTCCGGGCGACCCCACTTTCCTCTCCCAACACCCCACCCCGGAGAGCTTGGTTGTCCAAGCCTCCACTACCAAAAGCGCATTCCCTACCGCTCTCCCGGAAAGGGAATCCAAGAAGCTAGACCACCTTGGGAAGAATATTTTCTCTTCCGCCAGCTTAGGACTGCGGTCGGTAAACACTGCATGTCTCTTGGGCCGTTATTCCCACTCCGTGTCGGATACGGTGGCGTAGGTGCTGCCTCAGTGTCCGGAGGAGGCCAGGGCAGTGCTCTCCCAGGCTGTGAGAGATGCAGCAAAGTTTGCCATACGTTGTGGGCTGGACACCGCCGACTCTCTGGGCAGGACCATTTCAACGTCGGTAGCGCTTCGTTGCTACGCCTGGATGAGGTCGACTGGCTTTTCAGGGGATGTCCAGAACACCTTGATGGACATGCCCTTTGATGGCCGTCTCCTTTTTGGTGACAAAGCAGACAACGCTCTAGAGCATTTCAAGGACTCACGGGCTACGGCCAAGTCCTTGGGCCTCTCCAGCCACCCTGCGCAGTCTGCTTTTCGCCCCTTTCGTGGCTACGGAAGGGGTGCCCGGCTACGTCCCGCCCAGAGCCACAGGCCGCAGCAAGTTACCCAACCTTTGTGCGGCCGGGGACGTGGGAACAACCGTCGTGGTTCCGGGGGCCAGCGGGCAGGCCAGTCCACCAACACCCCTCCGCAGCAGCCTCCAAACCCTCCTAGTCCGACCTTTCAGGCCCATCAAACGCCAGTGGGCAGCAGGATTCGCCATCACCTCCTCCACTGGCGCACCATCACGTCGGACAGGTGGGTTTTGCAGATAGTCCGAAGGGGCTACTCCCTCCCTTTTCGAGACTACCCCTCCAGCCATGCCACCAAGATACCACCGCATGTCGGAGGATCATCTGGCCCTTCTCCAGCAGGAAGTTACGGCTCTCTTGGCCAAGGGAGCCATCGAGCGCGTTCCTGTCCCAGAAGTAAATCGTGGTTGTTACTCCCACTACTTTCTGGTCCCCAAGAAGGACAAGGGCCTGCGTCCTATCCTGGATCTCAGGGACGTCAACCGCTTCCTCCGGAAGGAGAAGTTCAAGATGTTGACGCTTGCTCAGGATCTCGACCCGCATGACTGGACGGTAGCGTTGGACTCGCAGGAGGCTTATTTTCACATCCCCGTCCTGCCGGCTCACCGGTGTTACCTACGGTTCACGGTAGGCCACGAGCGTTTTCAATTTACCGTGCTCCCCTTTGGCCTTACCAGCGCCCCTCGGGTGTTCACGAAAGTGATGGCAGTGGTCGCAGCTCATCTGCGCAGAACAGGGGTTTCAGTCTTCCCCTATCTCGACGACTGGCTGTGTGGCGGGCTCGCCCCAGGCAGTCGTCTCCCACCTCCAGACTACGGCCGACCTCCTGCATTCGCTGGGGTTTTCCATCAATGTGCCGAAGTCACACCTGATTCCCTCTCAGAAGCTCCTCTTCATCGGAGCGGTTCTGGACACAACGCGGTTTTGGGTCTATCCTCCCGAGCAGCGAGTCCGGGATATTCAAGCTATGATTCAGATCTTTCAGCCTCTATCCCGAGTTTCAGTCAGAGTGACTCTGAGGCTGCTGGGCCTCATGGCCTCCTGCATCCTGCTGGTCGATCATGCCAGGTGGCATATGCGGGCTCTGCAGTGGGAACCGAAGTTCCAGTGGGCGCAGCATCAGGGGAATCTGTCTGATTGCGTCCAGATCTCGGAGGGCACTGCATGTCAACTGCAGTGGTGGCTCACGAACCAGGATTGGGTCAATGGCAGATCCCTCTCCCTCTCCCTTCCCCAACCAGACCACACTGTGGTGACGGACGCGTCCCTTCTGGGATGGGGCGGCCACATGGGAGAGGCGGCGATCAGAGGCCTCTGGTCTCCGACGGAGTCCAGGCTCCACATCAACCTTCTGGAGCTCCGGGCGATTAGTCTTGCACTCAAGGCATTCCTTCCCTCTGTCCGGGGAAAAGTAGTGCAGGTGTTCACGGACAACACCACCGCCATGTGGTACTGCAACAAACGGGGTAGGGTGGGGTCGTGGACCCTATGTCAAGAGGCCCTCTGCCTCTGGACATGGCTGGAACATAAGGGCATATTCCTGGTGGTTCAACACCTAGCAGGTCCCCTGGACGCCAGGGCGGACGAACTCAGCCGCAGGTGCATGATGGATCACGAATGGCGTCTCCACTCGGAGGTGGTGCAAGGTCTCTTTCAACAATGGGGAGAGCCTTGGTTAGATCTATTTGCCACCGAAGAGAACGCGCAATGTCAGCAATTCTGCCCGTTGGAAATTCGTCGCAAGTGGAGTTGCGGTCTGTTCTACGCCTTTCCGCCTATACCACTCCTGCCCAGAGTGCTGAAGAAGATCAAGCGCGACCGGGCCCAAGTCATTCTTGTGGCTCCGGATTGGGCACGAAGAGTCTGGTATCCCGAGCTGCTCAACATGGCCATCGATCCTCCGATCAGACTGCCTCTTCGGAAGGATTTTCTGTCGCAGCAGCAGGGGACGGTCCTCCACCCGAACCTGTCCAGTCTCCACCTCCTTGCGTGGACATTGAGCGGCGGCAGTTGACCTCTTTCGACCTGCCTCCTGAAGTCTGTGACGTAATCTTGGCAGCCAGGCGTCCCTCCACTAAGACGGTATACGCCTGCCGGTGGAACAAGTTTGTGGCATGGTGCACAGCAAAGGCTGTGGATCCCCTTTTTGCCCCTCTTTCTGAAGTACTCTTGTTGCTTCTCTCTTTAGCCCAGCAGGGCTCTGCTCTGGGCACTCTCAAGGGCTATCTGTCAGCCATCTCTGCTTTCCTTCGGCTGCCAGATCAGCCTTCTCTTTTCAAGTCCCCAGTAGTTAACCGTTTCCTAAAAGGCTTAACACATCTTTTTTCCTCCAATCCCCTTCGTTATGCCTCAGTGGGACTTGAATCGTGTGCTAACTTATCTAATGTGCGCTCCCTTTGAGCCGCTTCATAGCTGTCCCTTACGGCTCTTAACTCTTAAGACTGCTTTTCCTGGTAGCCATCACTTCTGCTAGAAGGGTGAGCGAGCTCCAGGCCCTTTCTTCAAAACCTCCTTTCCTATCTGTTCATCCGGATAAGGTGGTTCTCCGAACTCGTCCATCCTTCCTTCCTAAGGTGGTCACTGCCTTCCACATTGGGCAGACCATTACCTTGCCTACTTTCTTTCCGCCTCCGCATCCTTCGAAGGAGGAAGAGAGGCTCCACCGTCTGGACCCAAAACTTGTGCTCTCCTTCAATCTGGATCGCACGAAACAGTTCCGGGTGGATGATCAACTTTTTGTTGGCTACGTGGGCGCAAAGAAGGGTCGGGCCGTACACAAACGCACCATTTCACGATGGGTCGTGTTGTGTATTAAAGCTTGTTACTCTAAAAAAGAGCCTCCAGTAGGGCTACGCGCTCACTCCACCAGGGCGACGGCAGCCACTACTGCCTTGGGAAGAGGAGTTCCTCTAAATGACATCTGTCAGGCAGCTACGTGGGCATCACTGCACACGTTTACGAAACACTACTGTCTGGACAGCCAAGTCCGGAGAGACGGCTTCTTTGGCCGTTCTGTTCTCCAGGACTTTCTGGTGTGATCTTGGTTCGCAGACCCACCACCGGGGTTGGTATTGCTGGGGTATCTATTCTAAGGTAAGGAATCTATAACTGACGTGTTTCTTTCAGATGAACAAGTTACTTACCTTCGGTAACGATATATCTGTAAGAAACATTAGTTAGTTATAGATTCCTTACCGCCATACCCATCCTCCCCATTCAGCGAACTGATTTCTAGGGTAAAGGACATCCTTTCAGGGCCCTAGTTTTGTGCACCAATGGTCAGTGTCTTGCATGGCTCTGCGTTTCTGGCGCGGAAAGTCGTGTACAGAACTGACGTCAGCGCGCGAGGGTGGCGTCTAAGTAGCTGCCGCAACGTCATCCCGGCGACCACGACGCCGACGATGGACGCGGAGTCGACCGACGCCACCTTCCGACGCGCAGAGGTACTGCTGACGAAAAAACTTTCTGGATCCAGTCTGACGCCTGGGGGTAATTCTAAGGTAAGGAATCTATAACTAACTAATGTTTCTTACAGATATATCGTTACCGAAGGTAAGTAACTTGTTCTTCAGGGATGGTGGCGTGTTGTGTGTGTCTGTCTCAGAGGGTGGCGACCGTAGGTAGTGCGTGTGCTCGCTATTGCATGCTTGTAAAGCACATTACAATGGATACTGTAGTAAAAGACATAAAACTTAGCAAACTCCCTCCACCCCCCACGCTTCCGGCCCAATCCTGTATGCAAATTTCTCCCACCTATTGTCCCTGAAGTGAACCACAATGAGAGAGGAACACAACCCTTTTTTGTGAAATATAAAGATCATAATGAGATGGGTTGTAACGAACAAGGTAGGCCAAGAAGATTAAGACATAGAGAAAGAAAGGACGATACATCGAATATGGACAGGTCTGAGACGAAGAGAGACAAGCAAGAAAACAAAATTCACAAGTGCTAAGAGAGATAGAAGACCTTAGGAGAAAGGGAAGAAAAAGCATGAAAAACATTTGCATGGGGATTCCCTCCAGGGAAATGCGCCAGAGAGCCCAGCGTTACCCTCCTTGTGTTCAAGGGCGCCCGGGAAAAAAACATATGATAGTACTATACTAGCAGAATTAGCCGGCTTGTTCGGAAATTGAAGTGAAATGGAAAACAACAGAAGGGAGTAGGATCAGTCATGCAGCTTGGGTTGGCGGCTGCTGTCTCCTCCCTGTCATCTCTGTGAAGCAACTGGTGTTCATTAGGGAAGGTTAGGCAGCAATCCCAGCAGTGGCCTTGTCTGGTTAGTCATTTTCCGAGAGAGGGGAGCTCGATCTGGGTCCGCCTTCACATTCTTCTGACTGCGTGGAGCGGCAAGACAGTTTCTTCAGGAATTCCTGGGTCTGCTGAGGAGTATTGAAATGGTGTTGCTTTTCCTGATGGGGGAGCCGAAGTTTTGCCAGGTACAGTATCGTATATGAGATGTTAGCTTGCTGCAGTTTTCGTTTGACATGGGCAAATTTCTTTCGCGCCGCGTGGACTGCGAAAGTGAAGTACGGGAAAATTGAAATAGAGTTCCCCTCATTATTTAGATCTTGTTTTTCTAGTGCTAGGCGAAGCATGGCGTCCCTGTCTCTATAATTCAGAAGCCGGGCAACGATAGGCCTGGGTGCAGCGCCGGGGGGTGTTTGACAGCTAGTGTGCGGTGGGCTCTTTCCACCACCAGGCGCTTAAAAAGAGAGGGAGCGCCAAACAGGTCTACCAGCATTCGCTCAACATAGTCCACCATTCACCCTGTAGCGGTGGATTCTGGTACTCCTGTATTTTGGATATTGTTGCAGCGCGAACGTGCTTCTAGATCCTCATTTTGTGCAGCGATAATTTTCAGTAGGCGCTCCATGTTGTGTATTTGCTCTCTCCCCGTCGAGGGCGCATCTTCCAGCTGTGATATTCTATGTTCTGCCTCCCGGATACGCCCATCTTGCTTCTCGAGTCTTTGAGTGATAAAATCCATTCTCATAATCATAGTGTCCATTTTGGAGTCAATAGATGTGAGACTTTGCCACATTGTGAGCAACAGGGACCGCAGGTCCGTGTCTTCTGACTGTGTTGCCGGTTGGGAGCCCTCCGCCGAAGTCTGTGAAGTTATCCTGGCAGCCAGACATCCCTCCACAAAGTCAGTATACGCTTGCAGATGGCAAAGATTTTGTAAGTATTGTACAGGACGGTCTGTTGACCCCATATCTGCCTCCCTCTCAGACATTCTTCTATTCATTCTTTCCTTGGCCCAGCAGGGCTCTGCTCTGGGCACCCTGAAGGACAATCTTTCGGCCATGTCTGCTTTTCTTAGGTTGCCAGACCAACCATCACTTTTTAAATCACCTCTTGTACAGAGATTTCTGAAGCGCCACACTCACTTGTTTCCCTATTCACCTTTTATTATGCCCTAGTGGGACCTTAATTTGGTTCTCACCTTCTTGATTTGTGCACTGTTTGAACCATTGCACAACTGTCCCCTCTGGCTGCTCACTATCAAAACAGCTTTTTTAGTGGCAATAACTTCTGCCAAGAGGGTCAGCGAACTGCAGGGTCTGTCATCCCAGCCTCCTTACCTGACCGTCTTTCCAGACAAGGTAGTGCTCTGCACCAGGGCTTCCTTTCTGCCCAAGGTAGTAACACCTTTTCATGTGGGACAATCTGTCACCTTGACCACCTTCTATGCTCCTCCTCATCCTACTAAAGAAGAAGAGCGTCTCCACCGCCTGACCCAAAAAGAGCGTTGTCGTTCTACCTTGACCACACTAAAATGTTCTGGGTGAACGATCAGCTTTTAGTAGGGGACGTTGGAACAAAGAAGGGGTGTGCTGTTCAGAAGAGGACCATATCACGTTGGGTCATCCTCTGCATTAAAATACGCCTTAGTGAAGAAACAGCCTCCTGAAGGCCTTAGGGCCCATTCTACCAGGGCTAAAGAAGCCACCACAGCTCTTCAGCGTGGTGTTCCGATTTGTGACATTTGCCAGGCAGTCGTTGGGCATCTCTGCATACGTTCGCCAAGCATTACTGCCTGGATAACCAGGTCCATAGGGAAGGCCTTTTTTGGTTTGAAGCTTCTCTGCAGTCCCACCTCCAGGGATGGTATTGCTTGGGTATCTGTTCAAAGGTAAGGAATCTGCGGCTAGATGTCTCTATCAGATGGACAAGTCACTTACCTTTGGTAACTCCTTATCTGGTAGAGACATGATCTAGCCGCAGATTCCTTACCGACCCACCCATCCTCCCCACACTGCGGATTTGTTTTAGTGTCAGGGCTGTTTCCCTTCAGGGCCCTAGTTGTTTTTAACACACCATGGTCAGTCACTTCATGGCGCCACGCTTCTGGTGTGGAAAGTTGTGAAAAGTACTGAAGTCAGTGCGCCGGGGTGGTGCCTATATAGATGATGTAGACGTCATGACGACAATGAACCCGACGCCTGCGACGTCACATGGAGTCAACCGACGCCACCTATTGGCACGCAGGGGTACTGCTATCAAAAATCATCTGGATCCAGCCTGACATCTGGAAGTTCAAAGGTAAGGAATCTGCGGCTAGATCATGTCTTTCCAAGATAAGGCGTTACCGAAGGTAAGTAACTTGTCCTTCAAGGAACTTCATTCAGTGCATGTTTACTCAGTCTTGCTACTGCTGCTGGCATGGGACTGATATCTCTCAATTACAACCTGCACACTCAATCTGAAATTGTCAGTCTGTTAGAAGTTGGGGTCTCTAGCTGGCAGTGGTATACACCCTGTCTAAGGGCCCGATTCACAGAACTAACTTAAGACAAAATCCTAAACTTACTACCATTTTGGTATTCACAGAAGGCACTTACTCATTTTGGTACTCACAGAAGGCACTACTTACTCATTTTGAGTAACTTACTCATTTTGTGTAACTTACTCATTTTGGTATTCACAGAAGGCACTTACTCATTTATGAGTAAGTGCCTTCTGTGAATACCAAAATGAGTAAGTGCCTTCTGTGAATACCAAAATGAGTAAGTTACTCAAAATGAGTAAGTAAGTGCCTTCTGTGAATACCAAAATGAGTAAGTGCCTTCTGTGAATACCAAAATGGTAGTAAGTTTAGGATTTTGTCTTAAGTTAGTTCTGTGAATCGGGCCCATAGTTGGGAAAACTTCTAGTCAGGATGAGCAAAGAATACACCTAAGTTTGCCTGTGCTCACCCTCTGGTAGCTCGGCACAGAGCAGTCAGGCTAAACTACAGAGGAAATTTGTAAAGCATTTGTATATAACTCACAGTAACAACACCACAAATGAACACCACACCAGTTTAGAAAAATAGAGTATCTTTTTCTAAACCAAACAAGGACAAAATGACAAACATGGATGCATCACTTTTAGCTCAAAGTACCTCGGATGCGTCAAACTTACAGGACAAAAACAGGTGCATGGAGGTGAAACACAACGATGTGGCAGTTTCTTTCTACGCAGGGAAGGTGATGCATCGGTTCCTTACTCTCAGGGAAGGTCCTTGCTCCAGGGCAGGTGATGTGTTGGTTCCTTACTGCCACGCAGGGGAGGTTATGCTTCGGTTCCTTACTGGAGAGAAGGTGATGCCTTGGTTTCTTACTGCTGGGGAGATGATACATTGGTTTCTTCCTGCAAGGCCTCAGTTCCTTACTGAGAGCCCAGCTTCGATGTAGATTTGGCACACAGGTGCAATGCGTGCAAAAATCCAGACTCTGCATCAATTTCTGCAGCTGCAGACAGGTGATGCGTCGATTTTTTTTTCTCCAGGCCCACAGCAGGCCTGCGTCAGAGTCGGGCGGTAGTCTCAGACTTCGGAGACCGGTACACTGAACCTGGCGTGCAGCAGTTCTACGGGCTGCGGGCAGGTGCTGCGTCCATTTCTTCGGCCGTGCAACTGTGGTGCATGGAAATTTCTCCCGCACGGCAGTACTGCATCAGAAAAACTGACGCTGGCAGGTCGATGCATGGATTTTTACCAACAGGAGCAGCAAAACAACCTCCAAGGGCCCGGATCTCGAATTGGCACCACAAGGCAGGTCAGACGTTCTAGCAGTGGATTTCAGGGATGCTGCAGGTGAAGTCCTTGTGTCCCTGAGACTTCTTAACAGGAGGCAAGCTCTACATCAAGCCCTTGGAGAATCTTCTGAAGCAGGATACACAGCAAAGTTCAGTCTTTGTCCTCGCCAAAGCAGAAACAGCAACTGCAGGCCAACCCAGCAAAGCAACACACAGCAAAGGTGCAGTACTCCTCCTCACAGCTCTTCACCTCTTTTCCTTGGCAGATGTTCCTCTTAATCCAGAAGTGTTCTAAATTTCTGGGGTCAACTCCCACCACTCTAGCCAAGGAAGACTCATCAGCATATTCATGGTACACCTTAGCTCCATTTGTGGGAGTGTCTGGAGTGAATCCGCAAACAGTTCCTGTCAGTCTAAAACCAGACTTTTATTTCAAAAGCAGGCAGAGGCACACAGAATGGTAAAGCAAAAGAATGCCCAGTTTCTAAAAGTTGCAATCAATAAAGGGTTCTGGCCCTTAATCAGTAAGGCTAAACCAATATATAATCCATACACCACAGACAATGTCAATACTGATAGAAATTCACTAAATTAATTCCGACAATCACACGTAACACTCATAGTGATTGAGAAAAATCAATTAATTAGTAAATATTTTATTTTTATTTTTGTATTCAATTTTTTCTTTTCAAAAGTATGTTAGTTCATAATATCATTACAATACACATTCTGAACATTAAGTGGACCATACAATAACAATACAATATTTACAGTTTTTTAGCAACATAGACATTATATTACACGACGAACTAGACCAAATTCACCAAATTCACCAAATCTGAGCTCGCTCAAATTCCCTCAAAATTAAATTGAAGAAAAAGGAAAAAAAAGGGAAAAAAATGAAAGAACCCAAGGGAAAAGGTTAAAGAAATCACACAGTTAAAATCTAGAATACAATACTATCCCAGGGGATGTTGGCCAAACCGTATGGTATTCAGGTTGGGCGACCTACAGTTCGCTTAGTTGTACATTTTTGTCAACCCAACACTCCACATTTAATATAAGTACTTATTTGGACACAACAAAAAGGTCTACGCGTTTCAAACCCAATCTTAATTTACGGGTTATCCTCAGGACCTGGAAGATGAGCTGCAACAATAAAACAAAAACAAAAAGTGCATGTGTTACACAGTTCAACCTTGCAAGCACTCCCATCCTCCTCTATTGATTATTAAAACAAATCAGACTCTACCTTATTCGTTCTCTGTGAAAGCACCCATTGTGCACCACAGCGTTTTTACGCCACAAACGTCAGTTGTACTAAAACCAAAGAAATCAGAAGACATTTTTAGATGGCCATACTTCATTACCGCCACTACCGGCAAATTATCAACAACAAAACCGAAACTTCATTTACCTTTGGAAATTAGCGTATTAGTCCAATTGCAAATTTATAAAGACAACAGCAGGCGGATCAAATATTGGCACACAACTGCAAAAAGTAGGCAGGAAGAGACTCGATCAGGGTACGGTCGAATAACTTTAATGCAGTACCTCCACTTATGTGAGCGAAATCATGCATACCTACATTGTTGCCATCTCAGCGTGTCTCGTATGAGATCCTTTGCACAATGACTACGTCAGAAACAATCTGCGAAGGAAGAAACGAACGGAACACTTAGTCCTAATGCACCCTTGAACCAATTACGAAAACAAAGTTTTACAATAGTTTACTATAAACAGAGAATCATTCTATACCTTTCGTTACTTCATTTTGGCTTCCGCCGATGATCGCCTTTCTCTCGTGGATGCCGATGTGTTTTGTCGAGTGTGCAGGCGCCTTTATTCGCTGTCACTGCGACGCACGCGTCATGTGACGTCATCGGTGTGGGCCTCGTGTCCCGAAACTTGTTTTTTGCATTGGACGAACTTTATTGTACCGATACCCAGAACATTGCCAGTTGTTCGGCATGTTTTAAGTGTTAAAAATTCCTCACGCCAACATAGGCACCAATCGGCATATTTTAAGTATTGAAAATTCATTACGCCAACGTAGGCACCAATGAATGACAATGCTCCAAAAAGGGACACATTCTACATATTCCATTATTGTCATGTTGTATTATGTTATGTACGGTAACAATTTCAAAAATTGTAATGTATCAAACTGGAAAAACTTAAAAAAAATAATGACATCGAAGGCATCCAGTCCAACGTGCAACGTGCTTCTATTTCCGAACAGAATACTCAAGCATCCATAAATCATAACAAAGGGCATAACAAAAGGTCCACAATCCAACTTGTGTGGACACTTCGTGTGCTGACCTAAAATGGTTGGGAAGCAGATGTTTATCTATTATTACAAATTATAAATCTCAGACAGTTCATTAAGGCAGTGTTCTATTTTACAATCAACATTGCTTCTCTTTGCAACAATGTCCTTTCAAAATCACCTCCTCAAGCGGTCATCTCAATTTTAGACAGGATGGTCCATTTCAAATCGTTGGTATTATGGTTTTTTGACGCCCAATGATTCACCAAAGGTGCATTGGCCACTTTCCTTCAAATTCTGGACATATGCTGGGTAATTCGCTGTCGGGCTTCTTGATTGGTTTTGCCGATATAGAGTTTTGGACATGGGCATACAATGCCATAAACTACATTCTTGCTTTTGCAGTTTGTAAACAAATCGTGTTTCCACCTAATGTCATAAAACTCAAAGAGGGCACCTTCCATAGTTTGTGAGCAGCAAGAACAAGTTCCACATTTATGGTGTCCTGTGATTGGAGGTAGACTCAATTGTGTTCTCAGAATGTTTCTATTGAGTGGCTTTTGTGCTGCTGCGCGCACTATAAAGTTACCCACACTTTTGTCTTTTTTTAAAGCAAACAAAGGTTTACTCCATGAAGTGTGTATCTTTTGTACCAGGTGCCAATTTTGATTGATCACCCATTTAAGGAAATTGGTGCAAGAACAAAATGTTGTGACGCAGACCATCCGGTCAGTGGGCTCTTTTTTCTTTTTTTGTAACAGTGCTTCCCTGGGTGTCCACCATGCACGTTTCATCGCCTGTTTCAACAGTGTTTTTGGGGTAACCACGTGATTTTAGTTTTTCTAAGAGGTTGCCTGCATGAAACATATATTCATCCTTTGTAGAGTAGTTACGTTTTACCCTCAAAAATTGTCCAACCGGAAGGTTGTTGCGCAAACTGCGTGGGTGGCGGCTCGTGTAATGGAGCGCTTTGTTTCTGTCAGTTGATTTTATGTGTAATGATGTAATCAGGGTGCCGTGGGAACTGTATACTTCGACATCTAAAAATGTTATGGTGCTGGGACTGGAATGTAAGCTGAATTGGATGTCCGGTGTACGTTGATTCAGCCAATTGTGGCACGCTGTTAATTCAGTCAAGGTTCCGTTCCAAATTAGAAATATGTCATCGATATAGCGGACATACGTTGTTATCTGAGTCCAAAAGGGGTTGTTATTATAAACAAACCGTTCTTCATATTGTGCCATGAACAATACTGCAAATTCCGGCGCAAAGGGACAGCCCATGGCGGTCCCTTTGGTCTGGAAATAGTCATTTTCAAACTTGAAATAGTTCTTTTTTAGGACAAATCTTGCCAGTTCCATTATAAACTCGCTCGGGACTCTTACTGGTCGGGACCTTTGCTCAAGAAAGATTTCAATGGCATTTAGTCCTTCCTCTTGTGGTATTTGGGTGTATAAGGACACCACATCTAAGGTTACCAATAATTTCAACAGGCCTGCGTCAGAGTCGGGTGGTGGTCTCAGACTTCGGAGACCGGTACACTGAACTTGGTGTGCAGCAGTTCTACGGGCTGCGGGCAGGTGCTGCGTCCATTTCTTCGGCCGTGCGACTGTGGTGCATGGAAATTTCTCCCGCACGGCAGTACTGCATCAGAAAAACTGACACTGGCAGGTCGATGCGTAGATTTTTACCAACAGGAGCAGCAAAACAACCTCCAAGGGCCCGGATCTCGAATTGGCACCACAAGGCAGGTCAGACGTTCTAGCAGTAGATTTCAGGGATGCTGCAGGTGAAGTCCTTGTGTCCCTGAGACTTCTTAACAGGAGGCAAGCTCTACATCAAGCCCTTGGAGAATCTTCTGAAGCAGGATACACAGCAAAGTTCAGTCTTTGTCCTCGCCAAAGCAGCAACTGCAGGCCAACCCAGCAAAGGTGCAGTACTCCTCCTCACAGCTCTTCAGCTCTTTTCCTTGGCAGATGTTCCTCTTGATCCAGAAGTGTTCTAAAGTTCTGGGGTTTTAGGTCAAATACTTATACCTTTTTTCCCTTTGATGTCTTTGTCAGACAGTTCTTTTTGCTCAGTAAAACCAGTTCTGTCCTCCCTGATCCAGCCACATTACAGGGGGTGGAGACAGCATTGTGCAAGGCAGCCACAGCCTATTCAGGTGTTAGTGACAACTCCCACCACTCTAGCCAAGGAAGACTCATCAGCATATACAGGGTACACCTCAGCTCCATTTGTGGGAGTGTCTGGAGTGAATCCGCAAACAGTTCCTGTCAGTCTAAAACCAGACTTTGATTTCAAAAGCAGGCAGAGGCACACAGAATGGTAAATCAAAAGAATGCCCAGTTTCTAAAAGTGGCATTTTCAAACACACAATTTAGAAACCATCTTCACTAAAATATATATATATTTAAATTCTGGGTTCAGGGAACCTAAACACCAAATCTCTAGCTGTTCCCAATTGAAAGTTACACTTGAAAGATGTTACAAGGCAGCTCCAATGATAACCAATGGGAGAGCTAATCCTTACAATAGTGAAAAACGAAATTAACAGTATTTTACTATCAGGACATGTAAAACACATCAGCACTTGTCCTACCTTTCACATGCACTGCACCCTGCCCAAGGGGCTACCTAGGGCCTACTTTACGAGTGTATATCTGAAAGAGACTATTAGTTATAGATTCCTTACCTTAGAATTACCCCCAGGCGTCAGAGTGGATCCGGAGAATTTTTCTTTAGCAGCACCTCTGCGCGTCGGAAGGTGGTGTCGGTCGGCTCCGCGTCCATCGTTGGCGTCGTGGTCGCCGAGATGACGTCGCGGCATCTACTTAGACGCCGCCCTCGCGCGCTGACGTCAGTTCTTTCTTTTTCCGCGCCAGCCAGCGCAGATCTGAAGACTTTTTTGAGCGACTTTTGTCGACGTCTTTTTTGAGTCTACGACTCCTGGTGCACGAGGGATGCCCGGCTTCAAGGCCTGCAGTTCCTGTAACCGACTGATGTCGGTTACGGATCTGCATCGCGTGTGCCTCTTTTGCCTGGAGCGCGACCCCGGTCGATGGCTCCGAAGGCTTTGCGGGAGCGGTCCCGAAAGGTGCTTGAGCGCCGGTGTTCCGTCGTTTTAATCTCCCCATCGGAATGATCTCCCCTTCCCATCTGCGCATGCGTATTTGACCGCGAATGCGCATTTGCAAAAATAAACCTTTGGCATGTCTTTCTGAGCTCCCCAGCAAAGCCAAAAAATACCGTCATTGCTCACATGTTGTAGGGGGAGACCAAACCGACGGGGGAGAGCATCTAGTTAGATTATACCTTCGTTTTAATCTCCCCATCGGTATGATCTCCCCTTCGCATCTGCGCCTACGTATTTGCAAAAATAAACCTTTGGCATGTCTTTCTGAGCTCCCCAGCACAGCAGCAAACTACCGTCATTGCTCACATGTTTCGATGACGTCAAGCGCTACACGGTTATTGGTCACATACCCATAAATGTTCCCTGACAGCTTCCTCTACCAATCATAAATCTTCAAATCTATTTCTCTTCCTCCGCGCTACACTCCCACCCCTCTCGAAACTTTTTCAGCAGCAGTCACACCCTCGCGGATATTGATCACTCTCGTTGGTAAAAAGAATATTAATTTCTTATTGTGCTTTATTGGCAAGGTGAGTTTTTATTCATTAAAGCATACTTTAGTGTTGTGTTTGTATTACTTAATTTTTTTAAATATGAAAGGTTTTAGCTTTTCCTTGCCTGAGTTAATTGGTTATACTTTTTAGGCATGTCGCATTTTCTTTACTTAATAAATAATATATTTTAAAAGTGTTATGATCCATCGTGAGCTTCTATACATTTTTTTTTCCATTTACTAATATAAGGAGTTTTGGGAACTGTTAATCTTACAGCAATTTAAACAAGTCAACTTCTTTTCTTTATGTAATTCTCTTAAGAAACTCAGTGGCCATCTAGAGGAAAAGAACGTGAGGAAGTAGGAGCATCTATGTTTTGCATTTTTTTCCTGTCAACCACACTACCTCACCTATCACGGAATCATGTCTGTAGACCTGGCTGAACGTGAGCACGGTAGTGAAAAGAACATGGTTCCCTGTAGTAATTCAGTGTTTGCAGAGTGTAGTTAGCGGTCACATATCAGAGTAGATAATCAGAGGTGCAATGTCTGCTTAGGATATAATGCTTATCTTTATTATACTCGCTGCAGGCAATCTAGTACAAACATATACTACCTAATTTCTAATTTATGTTAATTGGTACAGTACCTGCTTAGTAAGATGTCTTCATGTTTACAGCACACTACCAATTGTCAGGCTATTGGTTGTTGGTATGCGGTTAAATCTTGGATTAATAAATCTATGATGTTTACCTTTTGTGAGGCTAATAATTACCTCCACAATACTTTGTGTTCACTAAATATACCAAAGGCACAAAACATGCTGTGTGCCTAAGATCACACGGTCTGCTTTTGGGCTGAGGGTGTTTTAGGGTGGGAGGGGGGGGGGGGGTGAGCAGCTGTGAGCAGCTCATTTGTGATTATTTGAAGTGCAAGGTCTTGAGGTCCTTTTTGAACTGGTGTAGTTTTTTGCTTTGGTGTAGTTGGAGTTCATTCCAATTCTTGGCTGCGAAGTAGGAGAAGGATCTTCCCCTTGCTCTTGTCCTGTAGAAACGAGTGACGGTGGCTACTTCGAGGAGCATAAACATGGGCCTCATGTTTTTGTGATTTGTTGGTTCTGCGGCGGGCTTCTTTTAATATGGTGTTGACTTCGGCGTTCTTCCTGTTGTCAGGGAATGTGGCGGTCTTCAGGCAGCAGTTCATATTTCTGCAAAGTTCTGGTTCGAAGGCAGTGTCTGCTCTGTCTAAAATGTGCATCTGGCAGAGGTCAGTAGGTGCTCCGGACTGAATGCTCTTCATTGTCTTTAAGTTGTTTTCTGTGGTGAGAACTCTTCAGGTGAGAAGGGTCTGGTGGATGGCGTCGTTTGTGGTGTGTGTTGAGGCGGTGTTGTCGTTTTTGTTCTTAAGGTTGTCTTAGAGCATTTTGATCTTCTGGTGAAAGAAGGACCTTACTTTGTTGCAGCCGTGTTGGTATGGAGGGACGTCGGTTCTTTTGCTATTGTTTTTTTGGTATTCCTGTATAATGGCGAAGATTTCCTTGGAGTTGTGGGCGTTGGAGAGGATTCTGTCTTGGATGAAGTTTTTCTTTGTCTATTTGATGAGTGATGACTTGGTGGTGTGCTGTGATACCTGCTTTGTAGGCGGGGTGTCATTCTGGTGTTTTTCTGTTTCTCCTCTTCTTCTCCAGTCTTTGGCATGAGTGCTTGTATTCCCCCAGATCCATTGTGAACCATTTTGCTTTCATGTTGTGTCGTCTCTTGGTGTTCTAGATGGTGGGCGAGGGTGTTGGCGCATTTGGCGATCCATTGGTAGAGTTTGCTTGCCGCTGTATTGCACTCTGTTGTATTTGGTGAAGGAGTGCAGACTTTGTTACTGTTTCTGCATGGGGGTGGAGCGTGCGGTTTGACATCGAATCGATATGTGCTGGACTGTCCATTTGTGTAGTAAGTTAGAAAGTATTCTCTTATTCCTGATTACATTTTGACAACTCTATAGTGTTTGTCACGTTATTTCAATAATAATTCAAAGAGCTAAAAATGTTACTATGTTTTGCATGGACAAATGCTATTGTGTAGACCAATTTGTTCCCCAATTTTTTTGTTCCATATACTGTTGTAATACATTTTTTTGTAGTGAGCTTTTGTCCATATTTTTTTAATACAATAAGATTGGGAGTTTACTGGCCTGTATCCTTTATGGTGGTTTGCTGGACAGTTATTAAGTTAAGATCCCCTGTTCACTTTTTTGCCTTGCTAGATTCATTTTTCTTTTTTTTTTTATTATTGAAATACTTTATTAGTCAATTTAAACCATAAATTCAGCAAAGGACATACATAACCGAACATATAAATTAAAAAGAAATTCTAAAAAATGTTGGCCATCAAGCTCAAACCATATCATTTATTTCCTAGCAAACAAATATAAAATGTTAATACCCCTCCTGTTAGTTTTTTTCTAAAAAAGTGCCATTATGTAATGTTCTGTTAATACTCCTAAAATTCTTAAAAAATCCATTGTAACCATAACCCTTGCAATAGACATACATAATACGTCATGTACCTATAAATTTAAAAATAAGTGTTAATCCTAAACAGACATTTTGATTTCTTATTTAGGAAGCACATTAAAATGTACTATATAGTTAATTCAATTTTTTTTTAATAAAATGCCAGTATGCAAGGTCAGGGTGACAGCCCTGGAAAAGCTATACCATGAGCAAATATTACATTGAGAAAAGCCTATTATGCCAAATCATGCCGAGAAGTGAGGGGTGTGCAGGATGTTCGGAGATACTGCTACAGGCTTTACGAGATAATGTGATTTTGTTAATGCATTTATGCTGATTGCACTAAAAGTGCCAAACCTCCTCGAGCAGTCCTATTTGAGTTTTTATTGATAGATAGCTTAATGTAATAGGGGGCAGGTTAATTTGATTGTCCAAGAAAGGCTATACAATCAGCATTTGTTAAATTTTGTAAAGCCTATTGTGGATATTCATGTTTATGAAAAAAGGCGTTGGGGGCTATTGTAACACTGGTATAAGCATTACCAACTGACTTGATTGTCTTTATGCATTTATCCAGATTGCACTTAAAGTGCTAAACCTCAGCAAACACAATTAATTTGACTTTTCATTGGTACATGTTTTAAAGGGATAGTTATCAACTTAAGTTTGTTTCCCTAGCAGCTGTCAATGCATAGCGAAGCACCCCATAAGTTCCTGTCAAGAAACCTTTTTATTCCTTTATTGGGTACCATCTATAAAATTTACTAATCAACTCATTGAAAATATTGGATAAATTGCCAATGTGCGTGGTTAGGTTAACAGGCCAAAGATTATGCAATGTTTACATTTGACATAGAAGATACCCTATTGTGCAAATGCATGCCCGGAAAATGGTGTATGGTGATATTGGTACAGGTTTTCAGAGCTGAGTTAATCGTGTTAATGCTTTTTCGCAAATTGCATTTAAAGTGCTAAACCCCTGCGAGCAGACATAAACGATGTTTTAATGATATACGGCTTGACGGGTTATGGAGCAGCTTATGCCCATTTTTGTAGCAGCCTGTTCATGCATGACGAATCACACCACGGATTCCTTTCTGGGCCTCTTTTTATCAGCCCACTCCAACACCATTAATGTCAGATCCTTTACACTAACTATGGTTTAAAAAAAGGCCAGGAACTGTACTATTGTAATGTTTATCATTGTGTTTCTTGCGTCCAATGATTCCATCAGTGTGTTTCTACAGCTCCTGACTCCTTGCTTGTTAAACTCTTTGCTTAATAAGCACTTCTTCTCTGTGTTGCCATAGCAGGTCAGATACATTTGACATGTGGTAAAGTATCATCTCCTTTGGTGATATCGGCGGCAACTGTTGATTTTTCTTGGCCGCTTCACCTCCATTTTGGTAGTAAATCTAGTTTGTGTCTCTCACTGAGTCCAGTGCAGTGTATGCCTGTATAATTTTCCAATGGTATGTTGTTCCCAGAACAGTCAATTCTGTTTGGGTGGTGTATCATTTGAAGACCAGCCACCCATGTAATCGCTTCTAAAGCTTTTCTTTATCTGTTACCCAATTAGCAGTTTAATCAATTGGTTTACCACTCTTTTGAAAGTTTGCCCATATCTATTGCCATTCTACAAAGTGGCTAATTCAAGCCTCCCAATGCTGCTTTCAAGATATTTCTTATAGCCTCTTTTCCTCCTTTTAAAGTTGTTTTCAGTCTAAAATCCTTGTGCCACAATATATAATCTGCAGTTGAGCGCAATTTGTTCTAGAGCATCATAAATGCTGTAGATATAGGGAGTGGATATTTTGTTACTGAGATTTTCAAACATACTTTGTCGGGCGATGTTGATCTTGGTTAATTTCGAAAGTTGTTTATACAATCTTGTCACCATTCATTCAAGTATACCGGTCTCTGCATCTTACATTATTTCTCATCCATATGCACGTGTTGGTAACAATTTGGCCTTAATTTCTGCTATGAGTACTTTACATTCGCCATTTTCATTGGCTTAATAACTTTCTCTTTTGCTATCTTGAAGCATTGTTATATTTTACAGCCATGTGAGATGGCAGTTTGTTCCTTCTAACGTGGCTCGTTCCCTATTTTCAGCTTATCGCAGTTATTATTTTCTTCATATTTTATTTCAGTAAGGTGTCAGTAGGCACTGTGCTTTTCCTTTTGTTTTCATTCCTGTTACTCCACTCCCACTTAACAAAAGTCGCCTGGGCAGAAATACGTTCTCCAAACTCAACAGTGTACATATTGCTCATTAATAAATGTAATCAAAGTAGCATATTCCACTCACCTTTGTATTAGAGAATACAGTCAAGGCAATAGGACCCCAGCAAGTTAAGGTTTTATTGGGCAAATTTGACCAGGAAGTGTAGAGAGACTTTGCATTAATTTTGGCAAATAGTTGTTTATAACATTTTGTTTGGAACATCTTTGGAGTTCCTGAAGCCAGGATCTTTTTCAAGCTGTGAGTTAAGGATTGTTCACTGGTTTTCTTGTTTAAAATTATGCAATTCACCCACTTTATTGCTAGCTTTGTTGCTTTCATGTGTATCGCCAAGGAGTTATACCTTACTTGTCCTCCTATGTGGACCTTGTTGAGCCATGAAGAATATCCAGGTTTCAAGCCTCAGTTGAACTTGTGGTTCCTGATGAAAGTCATCCAGCATCCTCATCCGTTTTTCCTACAGTATTGAGTAAGTATTCAACTTTACCGTACTTTATCCTTTATCTGTTAACACCTTAATTTATATTTCGAGTGGTTTGTCCACCGAATCACTAATTTCAACTTTTGTCTATTTGTTATATTATAGGTGGTTTAGATACTAAATTACCATGTTCAAGTGTTTACCAATACTTTTTTTCATCCTACAGCCTGACCTTTTGTTTTTCAAGTTGCTCTCTATTACTTTAACTTTGAAGAATCAGGCTATTGACATAAAGAATGTTGTCATTATTAGTTCATTTGTTTGTGCGGGCTATTCAGGAATATTCCATGTTTATTATTGTGTTACATACTTCAATGTACCCATTACAAGGCTCTCTCTTTCTTCTTCCTTTTAACACTAAGGCTTTATATTTTTTATATCCTTTACATTTTTTGCACATGATGGCAGAGCGTGGATGGCACATGGAAGCTACATTTAAGATTAGTATGTTTGGTACTTGATTTTCCAAAGGTGCCACAATGCTGTGTCGGAGTCTGGCTTCTGGTGGGAGATGTAAGTGGCTTGTTCACTTTTGTCATATTCATTTTCACTGATTTTCTTTTTTTCACCTAACATTTCATTGCCAGTTAGATTTGCATTTTTCAAATACTAGTTCATATAAATCATATCTGTTTGATGGTCTTCTTCTCCTTGCCACTAACCCCCTTAACTTTTAAACTTGGCACTTTTAAAATATGATATCCTTACAGAAATACGAACTGTGAGTATAAATTTGCCATCTTTCCAAATTTATTGTAAGTCTATCTATAACGCTTTGTTCCATATAAATATTTTTTTATTAATGTTTAAGAAAAAAGTATAAGTAATCCATTTTTCCATCAAGTCATGTTTTTTCCATTATTAACAATCTTTTTAATTTTTAGTTCAAACTGTTTTCAATTTGCTTAATTAGTATGCCAATCATTCGTTATAGTGTGATTTTTAAACATTTTCTTAAACAATATAAAAATTAATTTCTTAACATATTTAAAATGTCTATGAATTTAATGCAAAAATAAACCTATTAAAAATAAGAGATAGATAAGTTTATGGTACATTTACCATTTTATCGGATATTGAAGCTACATCAGTAGCTAAAGTTTATATTGTGTCTAACGATATTTTAAATTCACTATGCTATGTGCAAACATCTAGAAACATTCGAAACCACAATTATGTATTAATTTGTACACTGACCAACACTTTACATGTAAACAACCAATATATAATTTGAAAATAAACAAACACCCACAACCATAATGGAGTACATTTCACTTATATATATTTTATATCCTGCTATTTCATAGGTACGGGCTCTGTACATGCGAACAATTCCTTTGGACTTTAGTTTGGCATAAATTGGACAGAAAAACTGAACAGTTTCATCACTTTATCATGCATTTTGGTAATACAAATTCAATTTTAATTTACTGGTTCAGCTTCCTAATTGCTAAAAGTTGTTACTGAGAGAGAACCACACATAATCTTGAGGTACAGGGAACGAGCATGTTCCTGACTGGCTTTGCATACAGATTTTTTTTAAAGTTAGTTGCTTGTTAGACTCCCTAGCAAGGAAGATTAGTCTCATTGCATTTATTATTTTTTTTAAATTATAGTGGTATCCATTTTCCAGATCTACTGTGCCTGAGTCCAGAATTTCTATAGGCACAGATCATTAAATGTCTTTTTTAGCACCCATATCAATTTCTATTCGCCCCGCATTTGCCAAATTAACATTTTGCATGCCCTCCTTGACATGTCATAATGTGTTTCTGCTCCCTATTTAATTAAATCGATTTGTGTGGTTTAACAACTTTATTGACAATATCTCTTGAATTCCCTGATGCAAGTGGAAAATAATTTGTCGATTGCACTTTCGTAGACCCACCAGGCTTCTAAGTTATAATTTATAATTTCTGCTTAGTGCAGTACTGTTTTTATGGCCCCTTAGTTCTTTGATTTCCACTGCTTGCCTTGCAGTATTCCACTTTTTTTTTTTTAATAGATTTTGTATTGCAACAGCCAGCTGTTTTATAATTAGTGTTATTTTTTAATATCTGTCAGTCCCTGTAGCCTAACTTGTTTAATCTTAGTCACAATTATTCACACTCCAGTACTATTTAAGATCTTTACTTCTTACCCTCACAAACTTGCTCACCCTTCCCTTTTTTGTGTAGTCATCTATTTGGTCTTGAATATGTACATTTGAAGACACCAGTCACTTTTAAAATTCATTACAACTTTCTATCACTTTTTCCAGCCCCCCTCTGGTTTTGGACAACTACAACATGCCCTCATGAAAGAAGATGTATCGTTTTTTAACTTCCGCCAACTGAGAGCTAATCAATACCACAATTTGATAATGAAGTAATACAGTTGTTATTGAATGTGAGGAAGAAGTTTGTGCCATGGAGGCATACCTTGCGTTGTTTCCTTTACTTTATAACTTATAAAGCGTCCGAATCCCCACCTTGTATCTCCGCTCTACGGAAGTGCAACTGTTAGCAAGGAGAAGAGATTTCAGAAGAGCTCAATTTTTAGGTCTCTTCAGAATACTAAATAGTCTGGGCATTTCAGAATGTGACTGGGAAGTGTATTCCACTAGGAATTGGGCTACGTAATAAAAGGCTTTCCCACCTGTGCGGGATTTTTCAACACGACGTTCCCAAAGTTTTGACATAGAGCCTCACTCGAGTGTTCAGGATTGATGGTTAACGGGTAAGCCTATCTGCTACATACCTAGTGCCACTGCCATTGAGTTTTTTGTGAACTTGTTCTTTTACACGGGTGCGTCTTTTTCTTTCTTTTAAAATATTGAATTAATTATTTTCGCTGACAATGTTTAAATATTTATGTACATTGTGTATACAGGGATATCTTTTGGTTTCACAATCATGTACTTACCTTGTTTGTATTTCTGATGATATTAAATATATGGTTTTTTTTTAAAAAAAGTCTGCCCTGTGTTACCCAATTTATATTTTCGAGACATATGTCCGCCTAAAAAAATTACTTCTCTTCCCTCCATGGGGCCGATTCCGATTCCGGCCGGAAAACGTACCGACCGACTCGGAGCCGGAATTAATTCCGACCGACTCGTACCGGTGCAGCCCGACCCGCCAAGTACGATGAGAAGCGAGCAAAACCCGACCGACTAGTACGGAACACAAGCCGAAGGACCGAGCCGCGCGGAAAACAGCAATCCGGCCGGAAAAACACGCGATTCGAACCGACCGACTCGCAGCCGGAACAATACCGAACGAGACGTACCCGCGGACTCCCACCCGCCAAGTACGATGCAAGGCGTGGAAAACACGACCGAGTCGCACGGAGGACAAGCCGTACGACCGACACGCATACAAAACTGCGAGCCGAAGCAACCCAAAACACCGTGACCGACGCGTACGCAGCATAGAAAACAGCACAAACACAGCGTGAACGAAACGGACGAGCCCCTACGAGACAACTGCAGGGTCCGACTCGGTCACAAGAAATTCTCCTACATGCACGAAAAGTACAAAGGGAAAATACACAAAAAAAGGCCAAACAAGCAATTACAAAGCCAATAAATACTGGGGGGGAGGGGCAGGGAACAAAGACACACCCACAACTCCACCCATATAAAGGACACAAATCCCTACCATGATCCTTTGCAAATTCAAATTACCTGCCAGCACTCAACAGACAGCAACCACACACCCACAGCTCATCCATCACACAAGCCACACACCATCAGCACCACAACAAATAGAAACCTCACATACACCTAGCAAAACACACACTCACACACCTTCACCTGCACACCAACACACACATCACTCACCATCACCACCCATCACCATGCCCCCAAAGAAGAATCACAAGTTCCTAGATAGTGAATTGGAAGTCCTGGTAGATGAGATCCTCAGGGTAGAGCCACAGCTCTTTGGTACACTGGTCCAACAGACACCCATGTCACAGAAAACAAAGATGTGGGAGAGGATCGTCGACAGGGTGAACGCACAATCACCATGTTTGCGCACAAAGACAGACATCCAGAACAGGTGGTATGACGTGCGCAGGAGGGTCAAGGAGCTGCTGAAGAAGGACTACATCTTGAGCCAATACACCGGCAGTGGCCCTCCTGCCAAGCCAGTATACCTCAGGCCCTGGGAGGAGAAGGTGCGGGCCATCCTACCACCAGTGAGCGTCTATGGACTAGAAAACATCCCAGAGCCTGGTGAGTACACAACAAATGTACACAATATTCTGCGACTACACACACACATCACTGTCAAGGGGAGAGTCAAACCATGCACTCTTAGCAAATACACAGCAACCAGAACAGAATCATCCCAAAATGTGTATGTCACTCAGAGAAACACAACACATGCCATCACAAAGTGACATTTAACTGTGTCATCACATGTACAAACACAACTACAACTACAGCTAGGCAGTGGCACAAATATAACTGACAAACACATCCAGACAAGTAGCCACCACTACAACACCAGCACACAGTGAAGCCCACTGAAAGAAAGGAAATATGTGTATGCTGGGCAAGTCAGTGTAGCCAATAGCATGATGGGAGTTGTAGGTACAGATATTGCTCACCCCCACAACTGTCCCATCAACACCACCCTGAACCAATCGCGCATCACAGGGAGTGGAAAACAACTTACAAGATGGCTGACACTGGCTACTGCTGTGGGGAGCACAAGGCCCTGCTGGCAACTGTGCACCAACCAACAGCAGGACACCACTGACTGACATCCTGAAAGACAACTTGCACTCCCTGCAATGGAAGCACGTTCCATGGTGGGATATCTGGCTGGGTGGGAAGGAGGACTCACAGCCCTGACCATAGTTACCAGCAGCGTTTCTCACACACACCCCTAACACAAACTCCACAAAACTCACCTGGGAGAATGCATTGCCTCACACTCCAATCAAATATCCCACAAAGAACCACAACCCTGGGTCATGCTGAGTGAAGCACAGGGACACACATGGGACTTGTAGCAAAACTAACCCCAGGATAACACTGTCAGCCATCTTGTCAGCACAGGCACACAACCCCACAGGGAAGCAGAGTCAAAGGGAAGGAAGCATGGGCATGCTGGGAAGGGGGGTGGAGGCAATAGCATGATGGGAGTGGTAGTCACAGCTCAACATCCCCCACCCACATGGCCCAGCAAGCTCACCCTCAAGCAAGCACACCCCACAGAGAGTGGAAAGCCCCATCAAAGATGTCTGACACTGGTGCTCTGTTGTGGGGATCACAAGGCCATGCTGAAAACTGGCCACCAACCAACAGCAGGACACCACTGTCAGCCATCTTGCCATTGCTCTCACACTCACACACAGTGAAGTCCACCCAAAAGCAAGTAAGTATGGGCATGCTGGGAAGTGGGGTGGAGGCAATAGCATGATGGGAGTGGTAGTCACAGCTCAACATCCCCCACCCACATGGCCCAGCAAGCTCACACTCAAGCATGCACACCCCACAGAGAGTGGAAAGCCCCATCAAAGATGTCTGACACTAGTGCTCTGTTGTGGGGAGCACAAGGCCCTGCTGGCAACTGTGCAACAACCAACAGCAGGACACCACTGCCAGCCATCTTGCCATTGCTCTCACACTCACACACACTGAAGTCCACCCAAAAGCAAGTAAGTATGGGCATGCTGGGAAGTGGGGTGGAGGCAATAGCATGATGGGAGTGGTAGTCACAGATATTGGTCACCCCCACAACTGTCCCATCAACACCACCCTGAACCATGCGCACATCACAGGGAGTGGAAAACAACTGACAAGATGGCTGACACTGGCTACTGCTGTGGGTAGCACAAGGCCCTGCTGGCAACTGTGCAACAACCAACAGCAGGACACCACTGACTGACATCCTGAAAGACAACCTGCACTCCCTGCAATGGAAGCACGGTCCATGGTGGGATATCTGGCTGGGTGGGAAGGAGGACTCACAGCACTGACCATAGTCACAAGCACCTCCCCTCACACCCCCTCAACACATACTCCACAGAAGCCACCTGGCGGAATGCAATGCCTCACATCCTAACTCAAGGTCCCACAAAGAACCACCACCCTGGGTCATGCTGTGTGAAGCACAGGGACACTCCTGGGACATTTAGCCAAACAACTGCCCGGACAACACTCCCAGCCATCCTGTCAGCACAGGCAGCCCACCCCACAGGGAAGCAGAGTCAAAAGGAAGGAAGTATGGGCATGCTGGGAAGTGGGGTGGAGGCAATAGCATGATGGGAGTGGTAGGCACAGATATTGGTCACCCCCACAACTGTCCCATCAACACCACCCTGAACCATGCTCACATCACAGGGAGTGGAAAAGGACTCACAAGATGGCTGACACTGGCTACTGCTGTGGGGAGCACAAGGCCCTGCTGGCAACTGTGCAACAACCAACAGCAGGACACCACTGACTGACATCCTGAAAGACAACTTGCACTCCCTGCAATGGAAGCACGGTCCATGGTGGGATATCTGGCTGGGTGGGAAGGAGGACTCACAGCACTGACCATAGTCACAAGCACCTCCCCTCACACCCCCCTCAACACATACTCCACAGAAGCCACCTGGCGGAATGCAATGCCTCACATCCTAACTCAAGGTCCCACAAAGAACCACCACCCTGGGTCATGCTGTGTGAAGCACAGGGACACTCCTGGGACATTTAGCCAAACAACTGCCCGGACAACACTCCCAGCCATCCTGTCAGCACAGGCAGCCCACCCCACAGGGAAGCAGAGTCAAAAGGAAGGAAGTATGGGCATGCTGGGAAGTGGGGTGGAGGCAATAGCATGATGGGAGTGGTAGGCACAGATATTGGTCACCCCCACAACTGTCCCATCAACACCACCCTGAACCATGCGCACATCACAGGGAGTGGAAAACAACTGACAAGATGGCTGACACTGGGCACTGCTGTGGGGAGCACAAGGCCCTGCTGGCAACTGTGCAACAACCAACAGCAGGACACCACTGCCAGCCATCTTGCCATTGCTCTCACACTCACACACACTGAAGTCCACCCAAAAGCAAGTAAGTATGGGCATGCTGGGAAGTGGGGTGGAGGCAATAGCATCATGGGAGTGGTAGTCACAGATATTGGTCACCCCCACAACTGTCCCATCAACACCACCCTGAACCATGCGCACATCACAGGGAGTGGAAAACAACTGACAAGATGGCTGACACTGGCTACTGCTGTGGGGAGCACAAGGCCCTGCTGGCAACTGTGCAACAACCAACAGCAGGACACCACTGACTGACATCCTGAAAGACAACTTGCACTCCCTGCAATGGAAGCACGGTCCATGGTGGGATATCTGGCTGGGTGGGAAGGAGGAGCGGATGACAACCAAATACAACCAATGCAGACCATGTACACACCCCAACATTCACATAGAAATGCCCAAATAATGCAGGACAATGTGCTACACCAATATCAACCCCTGACTGTGACAACTTAGGACAATGCATTGTACAGGCCCGCATCCAGAGGCACAGTCACAACTGTCAGGTGTGTCAACCATTGATGCCTGCAGAAACATAACATACATTGTGTGTGTCTCCCAAAAACAGGTGATGATGGGGACACAGCAGCAGATGCTGAGGAGTCCTCGTCCCAGGCTCAAGAGGATACGGAGCTCACTGGTGTGGAACAGCCTCTGCCCTCCTCGGATGACGAAGACTTACCTGGCACCTCCGGAGCAAGTCATCATGCAGCACCAGCAGGACCACCAGCTGCACCCCCTGCACCCACCCCTCCAACGACTGTCAACACACATACCACCCCTGCCGACACGGACAGACCAAGGAGCAGCACCACCACCAGCACAGGGACCCTGGACCAACGTGGGGCCATGGACACCACCACCACCAACAACCCACAAGGTGGCCCAGGGTCACCTGTGCCTGCCACCTCAGGTACTGCACGTGTCGCCAGGGGTGGTGGGAGGGGTGGGAGACATAGGTCGCTGCTCACAGAGGGGTCTGGACTGCATGATGACCCACAACTGGCACGCATAGCCGATGCGTACCAGTCCAGCACCGGAGAGTTCAGCCAGGTAGTGGGGCTCCTCAGGGACATCAAACAGCAGCAGGCTGCCCATCATGCCCGCTTGGACTCACACATGTCCCGCGTGGAGTCCAAGTGGGACACACTGCAAGAGATGACGGCGGTGCATAGGGACATATTACAATGCCTCCGCCAGATGAGCAGCAACCAGTCAACACCTCCCTGTGTGCCCACAACATCTGCTGCTGAAACAACTGCAACTGCCACAGGGAGGCAGGATGACTCTGGCGGAGAGTCCCCTGCACCGCAGCAGCCTGCACTTGAGGATCCCCCCAAAGAAGAGGGGCCGTCCGAGGAGGGGCAAGTGAGAGGCCGATGGCCATGTGCAACCCCCAGGAAGCCAAAACCTGTTCTGGAGAATAACCTTTGTGCGCAAACTGTTCACCCTGTTGACTGCAACACAACTCTCCCACATGACATGGGGAGCTCAAGTTGGACCAATGTCTCTGATTACTGTGGACTTTACTCTGGACATTTCTGCTACCAGGACTTCCAAATTATCTAGGAACTTTGGATCACAATCACAATGTACAGCACCCAACAACCTGTGCACTATACTCACACATGTATGTCAATAAACTCACTTATACACCATACTTGCCTCTGTTGTGATTCCAATGTTGTCTCAGAAGTTGCGATGATGATCGGGGAAATGACACTGTGCATGCTAACTGCTACAGCAAGTACAACACCGGCATGTGAGTCATGGTGACTTCACACATATGGGGGAGGCACACCACCAGGGCTACACAACACATACACACCATGGACATCTGACTCATCGCCTACACTGGTGTTGCCAGGAAATACGTTGCATTGCACAGACCCAACACCTATTCACAGTCTGTGTTAACTAGCCCACTGGTGCAGTAAGCAAATGTCAGTCAGATGTGTGACCACAGACAACGCACATCACATAGTGAAGCACAGGTTTATTACACATTTGCAACATGTTGAAACCACCACAGATGCAAGGTAATCCCACCTGGCAGCGGGCACATAGTCAACAAGTGTAGAAGGAAGGAAGTCCATGGGTGTGGTGCACATCACCTGTAGGGACACAACAGCTACCACCCGGGAAGTCGAATCACGGTGTTGGGGATCACAGTTGACCAAACGACTCTGAAAGTACCCTGTGAAGGACAGAAATGACACACAGTCAAAAGTACTGAAGAACAGGACAGAACTGCAATACTCATGCACAATACATGTTACAAGATACCCACCCAGAACCAAGTTAGCATGTCAACACTGTTGGGGAGTACAGACTACCTGCAAGGACACATCGCTACACGCATACAGACATGTAGCCCATGGACACACTCAAACAGCACCAGAGCACCACCAACACATATCATGCAAACTCACATCATTGACATGCCATCTCTGGATACTCACATTCAGCTGAAGAAGTTGGTGATGAGCTGTGTGCGGACATCACCCTCAACATCATCATCATCATCATCACTGGCATCGTGGTCCAGGCCAGGATCCTCCACAGGTGGCGGACGTTGGTCATCGTCATCCAGGATGAGAGGCAACTCCTTCCGCACTGCCAGGTTGTGGAGCATGCAGCAGACGATGATAATCTTGCACACCTTTGCTGGGGCATATGGGAGGGACCCTCCTGTCTTGTCGAGGCAGCGGAAGCGGCTCTTCAGGAGACCAAATGTCCGCTCAATCACTCTCCTGGTCCGACCATGTGCCTCATTGTAGCGCATCTGGGCTGGTGTCACAGGGTTCCTGAGGGGCGTCAGCAACCACGGCATGTTGGGGTATCCGGAGTCACCTACATACAGACAATTGCACATTAGCAGAGTTGGAAAAGAGGGTGGAACACTACATAGCAGAACACACACAATGGTACAAAGTCAGTACACACCTACAAGCCAGGCACGCTGGTTCCGCATCTGTGCCATCATCCTCGGGATGCGACTACTCCTCATCACGTACGCATCGTGTGCAGAACCAGGGAAACGGGCACACACGTGTGTGATGCTCATATCTGCAAGACAGACCACCAGTGCATTGACCGAGTGGTAGTGTTTGCGGTTACGGTAGGCCTGCTCTTGGGCCTGTGGTGGTACCAACGCCACATGTGTCCCATCAATGGAGCCAATGACATGCGGCATCCTCCCCAGGGCATAGAAGTCACTCTTCACGCCAGTGAGTCGTTGGAGTCTAGGGAAATAGATGTACTGGTTCAGGTATATCAACATAGCCTCCAAAACATCCCGGAGCACACGGCTGAACATGGTCTGTGACATCCCACCAGCAGTCGCCAGAGTGTGTTGAAAGGTACCAGTGGCAAAGAAGTGTAGGGCTGCCATCACCTTCACCTTGGGGGTCAGCGCTGTAGGGTACGGACGGCCAGGTTGCAAATGTGGTGCCAAGCGCACTGCCAAATCCTCAATCAGCTGCCTGGTGAAGCGGTACCGTCGGATGCTGTCCCGTTCCACCATCGTTGCCAGGTCAGGGAATGGTCTATGGACAGCTGGTGCCCTGCAGTGCATAGGTGAAGAAAGCAAGATTGTCAGTCACCCCACATATGTGGCATTGAACACACTCAACATCACATGATACATCATAGTGAGGCACAAGTACATGATGTGTGCAGTTCCGTACGGATATGTAAGGCACATACATGGCCAATATCTAACATCACAGTCCAACAAGTGGCATCAAGAAGTCCCAGGTCATGCCATCGGATACCATGAGGCCGTGTCCCAGTACCCATCTCCTGCTGCCAAATAACAAACACACGCCACAGTGACATGTGAGGACTGATGTGCCCCAGGCATCACAGCTCAACGACAGGTAGATTCCCAGGGACCCTGTATTGCCACATGGACACTGGCATGACATGGTGTATCATGTATACACCACAGCAAAACAACCATGAGCCCCACAGGTAGTGGTCCGTGTTGCCTCGGCAGGACAGACATGGACGTCTGTGACACACACACGCACAACATCAAAGTCCATGCACAAACAACGTGGATGTGGAGACTGCCTCCCATTGTGCACATGAAATCAGAGACATTGTAATCACAACATGCACACAGACTGTGGAGGACCATCAACATTGTGCCAATGGGTCACCCTGGGTTGAACATAACGTCCCACATGGGACTCAGGGGGTATGTGACATGACATACACATACACCACCATGAACTGTGACCATGCCACATGCACAGATATGAACAGTTGCACATCACAGTGGTCATGTACACGAAACACCAAGGATTCTGTCCCCATAAACACGTGCACAGCCTGGGGGTGGCTGCCCCCAAGTGACACCCACAGAACAACATGTTCACCCCCATACACGGAATAGGTAATGCAGCCTTACATGCCCTAGGATACAGTTTGGACAGGCTGTGGTGTTGTAGGTGTGCCCCTCACTGCCTGGGAAGTATATGTGGCTGGCATATGTTCACCTGTGACAGGCATGGTGACATATGCCAGTGACTTGTACAGGGATGCGTTGGACAGCAAGGGACCGATCAGTGCGCACACATTGGCCATTGCATTCAATGTGCGCTGGTACGCGTTGTATTGGCAATACGCCTTGGACAGCAATGGACCGATCAGTGCGCACACATTGGCCATTGCATTCAATGTGCGCTGGTACGCGTTGTATTGGCAATACGCCTTGGACAGCAATGGACCGATCAGTGCGCACACATTGGCCATTGCATTCAATGTGCGCTGAGTACGCGTTGTATTGGCAATACGCCTTGGACAGCAATGGACCGATCAGTGCGCACACATTGGCCATTGCATTCAATGTGCGCTGGTACGCGTTGTATTGGCAATACGCCTTGGACAGCAATGGACCGATCAGTGCGCACACATTGGCCATTGCATTCAATGTGCGCTGGTACGCGTTGTATTGGCATATACGCCTTGGACAGCAATGGACCGATCAGTGCGCACACAGTTGGCCATTGCATTCAATGTGTGCGGGTACGCGTTGTATCCCATGTACGCGTTGAACAGCAATGGTCCGATCGGTGTGCCCGGCCGGCCCATTGCATTCAATGTGTGCGGGTACGCGTTGTTTCCCATGTACGCGTTGAACAGCAATGGTCCGATCGGTGTGCCCGGCCGGCCCATTGCATTCAATGTGTGCGGGTACGCGTTGTATCCTATGTACGCGTTGAACAGCAATGGTCCGATCGGTGTGCCCGGCCGGCCCATTGCATTCAATGTGTGCGGGTACGCGTTGTTTCCCATGTACGCGTTGAACAGCAATGGTCCGATCGGTGTGCCCGGCCGGCCCATTGCATTCAATGTGTGCGGGTACGCGTTGTATCCTATGTACGCGTTGAACAGCAATGGTCCGATCGGTGTGCCCGGCCGGCCCATTGCATTCAATGTGTGCGGGTACGCGTTGTATCCTATGTACGCGTTGAACAGCAATGGTCCGATCGGTGTGCCCGGCCGGCCCATTGCATTCAATGTGTGCGGGTACGCGTTGTTTCCCATGTACGCGTTGAACAGCAATGGTCCGATCGGTGTGCCCGGCCGGCCCATTGCATTCAATGTGTGCGTGGTACGCGTTGTTTCCCATGTACGCGTTGAACAGCAATGGTCCGATCGGTGCGCACCCATTGGCTATGGCCTGGCCTGGCAACGGACGCGTTTTCAAAATTTGAACGAGTCTGATGCTGTAAATTCAGTTGGTCACCCACAACAATGTTGCAATTTCATGGGTGTCACGAAGTTGAACATTTGAAGGATGCTGGGGGCGTGTGTAAGTGGTGCAATTCCATGGATTGGCCAGATTCAGATGATGCAAACGACTTGGACCTATCACTTTGGACACATGGGACAGTATCTGCCTCTGCAGCACACATATAATGCTGGCTGTTCCCCTGAGAGCTCACTTGCCTGCACTACATGCTCCAGGACGACATCTGCCACTACACTGCTGCTGTATCTGCACCCTCTGGACCCTGCAATGGCACGTACTGTGGAGAGAGCCCCAGCCTTCAGCACTGAGGAGAACCAGGCCCTGCTGGATGGCCTCCTTCCACAGTACAGCAAGCTGTATGGGAAAGCAGGGGAGCAGGTGAGTGTTCTGTCCACTGCCTTTCTAAATGTGCATGTTGTCTGACTAGCAAGGCTAACAGTCTGCACGCCACTGGCTAGCAGGCTCACTGAGTAGTTGTCACCCCCCATAGTGTGTAGTTACATGCACTGGACAGGTATAGTGCAGTGACAGTGCATTTAAACTAGGTTTTACTTCCCAGGCAATGATACCATGTAGTAACTGCTGGCATACTGTCCATAGCCATCGTTGCACTGCCTGTGTACATCATGTGCCCCTGTGATTGAGACATGTATATCCAACTGTGTAATGCACGGATATGTTGCATGTGTAGTAATGGCATTCTCACTTTGTTATCCTCACAGGTTGATGCCCACCAGAAGCAGAAGATATGGCTGACCATCGTCCGGGCAGTGAGATCCGTGGGGGTCTACAAGCGCCGGATCCGCAACTGCCAGAAGAGGTGGCAGGACCTTCGGGGCTGGACCCGGAGGATCGCACGGGTCCAGCTGAAGCTGTCGCCTCCTCGCAGGAGGGGCGGACACCGGACCCTGACCCCCACATGCTGAGGATCCTGGCGGTGGTCTTCCCTGATCTGGATGGGCAGCTGAAGGCCAGAGAGCAGCAAGGAGGGGGTGAGTCCATGTCTGCATTGTGAACTATGTCTGCCATGCTATGTGCCCTCCTCTGGCCTGGTTAAACTTCCACAGTACATCAGTCTTGTGGTCCAGGACCCATGTCCCTCTATTGTGCACTGCCCACTCCTCATCTGATACCCAGGTGTGGCCCTTACAGTCAGGGTATTGTGTCACTTGGGTACTGTGTCCTTGCAGTTTGCTTGACTCAAGGTGGGGGACAGCATCTGTTTCCCTGACTCTGTGGTGGGCATCATGGGTGGGTCCATTGCTTACACATTGCCTGTGTTCTGACATGTGTTCTGCGTGTGATTTTGATATGTGGCCCAATTGCTGAGCTGATCCACCACATGTGCCTGGGGTATCTGGCACACACCCATGCTGCGGGTGGGAACAATGTTTGTGCCCCAGGAGTGTGTATATAACGTGTGTCACACATACTTAGCCAGCTGCCTACTGTCCAGGGCTCATCCCTCATTCATGTGGGACAGGACAGTCATGCCTACTCCAGGCCATACAATACACTCTGTACTCCCACTGCCGTGTATCAGCTGACACGTTTTGCTCAGTGATTCGTCCCCTCAGGTGTCTGCCTCTGTGTCAGTGTGCTGTGGCTTCGTTGTCAGGTCTGCTGGGGTGTTCCTCGGTTGGGGCTCCGCATGCCACCGGAGATGTGACCATAGGAGATGATACATGTGTGACACATAGGTGTTTGATCACCTGACCGTGCAGACTGGGGTATGCGAATATGAGGTTCAGGCAGCTGTTTCCCATACACAGCAGATTGTGATGTGCTCAGGTGCAGAGGGTAGTGTTACAGGTCTCCCATATGTACAATGGGTATAACCTGGACAGATGAGGGTACAGATGATGTGGTGTGTGGGGGATGTACATGTGCACTTGTTCAGCTCCAGGACTTGCATTCCCCATGATCTACTATTGTGACACAGTGCAGAGTGTTGTTGTCTGGCTGCCCTGCCCATGTGACTGGAGACAGTTATGTATGACTTAGCAGGCATGGCTGTGCCATGGCATGTGACTTCCTATTAGTGATCCTGCAGGGGAGTGACATTTGCTACATGCACACCATTGTGGCAATGGCTATCAGGACATGGGTGCATCATGGTGTCTGTCGCTGGTATGCATCACATGCATTTCCTATTTGACTCTGGGCATCCCTTTCATCCGGACACCTGCACTGACTCAGTGGCAAGAGTTGTGATGTGTGCATGTCCACATGCTTCACCGGGTTCTCTGCACTGTCCAAATACTGTGTAGGTGGTGCATGTGTCCACACCGGGGTATTGCCATCCCACAGACACCATACAGATGGGTGCAAGGCCAGGTGGGATGTGAGTGCCATGGTTGACCATCAGACTGACAATTGACTTCTCCTGTTCTGTTTGTGCAGTTTTAGCAATGTTCAACTAAGGATGCCAGGGCTTGCTCTGTAATGTGCTGTACTTACTGTGGTGTGTGCGTTCGGTGCAGGTGACTGATGTCTGTCTGTTTCCCTATTGATTGCAGATACATCCACGGCCACAGGAGGGGACAGCTCCACGGACCAGGAGGAGCCGCAGAGCCAGACTGGGTCAGCAGCCGAGGAGTGGTCGGAGGGACCCAGTGGCACGGAGGGCGAGGGGAGCCACACCGAGGAGTCCTCAGCACCATCCACCTCAGCTGAGGACCAGAGCAACTCGGACGATGACTCCCTTATGGAGGCGGGTGTCAGCAGCCACCACACCCCAGCTAGTGTTGCTGTCCCCGCCACCACCACCACCACCACCGCCCTCCCGTTGGCTCCCATTCCCGAGGTCCGTGGAGGCTCCCATGTTCGGGAGCGTGTCTCCTTCGGGCCAGGCACCGCACCCCCTGCACCTGTGTCCCCTGCTGCCCTGAGTGAGGAGTCTGTGTACCTCCTCCGCCAGCTCCATGTAGGACAGACAGCGATGCTGAGTGTCCTCCATGCACACACCAGTCTGTTGACTCAGCTGGTGTCATTCATGGAGGGCATCTCATCGGGCATGTCTGACCTACAGAGGGGCAATAGGTCCATGGACTCCTCCCTGACGGCAGCAGTGTCCCTCCTCCGACAGTCCCTCACCCCTCCTGCCTCTGCCCCATCCACACTCCCCAGCACCTTACCCGTCCCAAGCACACACACACTGGCACAGGCACACACCAGCACAGACACATGCAGCACACGGACACACACGCCAGAAACAAGACGCACACGCACGCACCGTCAGGGGACTGCAACCACACTCACAGGGGATGGGGCACAGGCACAAACACACGCATCCACAAGCACTGCGCAGTCCTCAGTTGCCTCTCCCTCCAAAGACCCCTCCCTTGCCTCACCTGCAACCCCATACACACAGCGGCTCTTCCTCTGTGACCTTGGCCTCTCCCCTCCGACCCAGCTGATCCAGCATTCAGGGGGAAGAGGAAGCCCACCCACACGGAGCGGAGTGCCCCTGGCCCCCGGACACCATCCCCCAGGCGCGGACCGACTGAGGCCCCCACCCGCAAGTCCCCCCGGTCCCGGAAGAGCAAGACCCCGCCGCCGCCCTGCAGCTCAGGCACCAAGTCTCCTTCCTCCATCCCTCAGGCCCCCACTCCACAGGTGCCCCCACCACACCCTGCCCCAGGTTCCCCCACCCACAGATACACCATCCCCAGAAGGGTCAGGCCTTCTCCCCTGCCACTTGCTCTTCCGGCCCCACACCCCCGCTGCGCTTGTCTGTACCACTGATGTGGTGAGGGTGTCCTCCCCTCTGTCCTGCCCACCTTTCCTGATCCCCATTCTCCTCCCCTGGAGGTGGGCACTGCAGTGGAGTCCACTATCACCCTGTCTGACTTGGGCGCTGCAGTGGCGGACCTGTCCACTCCATCTGCAGGGTCCACTGCAGTTGTGCCGGCACCCACAACATCTGAGTCATGCCCCCCAGTTGTGCCGGCACACACCATGTCAGACACCTCCACTGCAGTTGTCAGTGGCTCTCCAGCACCCACCACCCCTTCCCTGCCTCCTCCTGGTGAGCCCTGATCCTGTCCCTGCGGTGCCTGGCCTGCCCCCCGTATGCCCCTCCTAGGGGATTGTCCCCGGTTGTGATCAGTGCAGGCATGCATAGGGTGACATCTGCCACTGTCACCCTGTATAGACTTCCTTGATGGACTGGCCATTGGCCTTTGTTGATACCTTGCAGTTCTTCCAAGTTTTGAACCCACATGCTGAATAAAGCAACTTTCTGTTCTCTAGTGGTTTTGCTTCTGATGTACATGATGTTGATGATGCTAACCGTGCCCTTGCTGCAGTGATGGTGATTTTTGGACTCATGAAAATGAAGTGTTACTGTGCATGTACCCATGTGTTCCAGGGGGACAGTGTCCTATCCTGTGGTGAATCCATGTCGTCCTTAGCAGCATCTGAGGGTGTCATGTATTCAATATTTGGCAATGGGATTTCCTACTTACATTAGCAATGTCACATCTGTGGGTTCCACCCATGCACATCTGTTGTGTTTGCCATTGTTCAATTAGTCTAGTTCCCTGACCGTGTGGCCATCTCCACTGGACATGCAGGTTTGGGCATCAATGGGGAAGGACTCTTCTGTGTTGTCAGTGCAACTTGCTATACATGTGTGTTGGATCTGTGCTGTTGATTTCGTTGACATTCCCATGACCAGGCTGATGTGACGGGAGCCTTCATTTGGTGCTAATTGTTGACTGTGTGACCAAGTGTTCTGCTGACATGATGGAGCCCTACTGATGCGACATATGGCACAGCTTTCCTCACACAGGAGTGGAGTCCCCTCATGGCAGTGTGTACTCCTGTGACATCTCGTGCGCCCAAGGTGTGTGTTGTATGAGCATGTGTGTGTGTTCACTTCCATGTTGCTGTGCATGCTGGGATCCCTAGTGATGTTCCTGTTTGTGATGCTTGCTGAGTTGAGCTATGTTCCCCCAAAGTCTTCTCCCTGGGTTCTCTGTGATGTGGGTGCATGGCACATTACTGGTCATCAGGGTGTCACCCATAGGTGTGTTTGCTGTCAGGGCTGAGTTTGTGGGCAGACGCTGATGTGTCACAGTCCGGATTCCCCTTTGCACTTGTTGTTGACACCTGTCATGTGATTTCTGGTTTGTGTTAGCTTTCATTGGTTGTGACACGTTGTGTGTGTGACTGCTGGCACTCCTCAGGGCTGCAATGTTGGTAGTTGTCTATGTGTGTCCTTTGTGGGTGACCTTGGCTTCTTCATAGGTGTGTGACTGTGGCTGGGATCCCATTGGTTGGTGTGGTATTGCCGTCATGTCCATGTACAGCGTAGTGTGCAGTGTGTCAGACATTCAGGAGTCTGGTAGAGTGGCCATGTGTGATGTGTTCCTGCACCTTGGTTCCCACCACCCCCTGGGATTGTCATGGGTGCATGTGCAATGTCACCAGTGCATGTGAGCTTCACTGCTGCACATTGTTGGAGGTCGAGGTGTGTGGTGTTGAGTGTGTGCAGATGAGAGTTGTTGCCCGGCTAGACCCCTGCCTCCATGTTGGCCTTGGCTGACAGGCCGTGCTGGTTGATTTGTGCTTGTGTAGGTGTGATGGTAGTTTGTTGCTCAGGACACATGACTGTGGTTCACAGTGTGAACGACATCTAGCTTTGTCATCACAGTGGGATTGTAATGCAGCCCAGGGTCACCACATTGTGGGGGCCCTGGGTGTGGTGCTGTGGTGTCTGTGTGTCTTGCTGTGTCAGTTGCTGTTCCTACATGCTTGTGTGACATGTGTGATTTGTGCTCCCACTCATCTGACAATGCCTGATTGCCCACATAGGGGATTTGGATCCATGAGTTACCTTTGTGTGGCACTGTATGCACGTCTGTGTAATTGGTATTCAGGCCTCCTCATGTGTTGTGTGTTTGCCTCGGGACACTGGTACCCCCCCCTCACCTGTTGTGTTTGATGTGCAGTGTGGGTCTGCCTGTTTGTGTTTGTGCATCTGCACCACTGCATTGGCATATCTTTAGTGTGCCATTGGCTGTATGTTGTTTGGTGTGTTTGCCCTGCTGTCCCTGGGACTCCTAGGTCATCAGTCAGCACAATGATCATTGTGTGTGTCCCCCATTGCTGCCATGGTATGGTATCTGTTCACCTCCCTTCTACAGTCTCCACTGGGTATCTGAATTTGTGTGCCCATTGGTGCAAATCTGTGGGTCTGCATTCTGATGGTCACTTCTGTCATTGAGTCATTGATGAGTGTTGACAGTGTCAGCCCCCATGGGTGATGTTTGTCTGCACATGGCCAAAGGTATGTCTTGTTTGCACTGCACTGTTTGCCTCCCCCATTCTATGTTGCTATGGGACACAAGCACTACTTTGCCACTGATGTGTTTGTTGTTCTGTGACCAAGAATAATCCATGCAGTTTGGCAGTTGCAGCTTATTCTTTGTCAACACATACATTTTGGTCACTGTGATGATGGGGGTCTGGACCCCACTGCCACAATGTTCAATATGTGCTTCAGCTATGGACCCCACACTCACATTTTGGTCACTGTGATGATGGGGCTTTGGACCCCATTGCCACAATGGTCATGGCCTGCTTGCATTGTGGGTGCCACACACATTTATGTGTGGCACTTGTGATAGGGGGTCACATTGTATGTCCACAGTCCTGTTCAGTGTTGTAGGCATTTGACACAGTCTACACACGCTTGTCATGGTGTTGGGGGATGTCTTTGTGTTGCATTCTTTCTGCTGGTGTGTGCTTCTTGTGGCATGTATTTGCCATCCTGTGAGTGTGGGTGGTAGTAGTAGGCATCCAGCCCCCCCTGGGTAGAGGTGGTAGTAGTGGGAGGCACCTGGCACCCCCTGGGTAGAGGTGGTAGTAGTGGGAGGCACCTGGCACCCCCTGGGTAGAGGTGGTAGTAGTGGTAGGCACCTGGCACCCCCTGGGTAGAGGTGGTAGTAGTGGTAGGCACCTGGCACCCCCTGGGTAGAGGTAGGCACCTGGCACCCCCTGGGTAGAGGTGGTAGTAGTGGTAGGCACCTGGCACCCCCTGGGTAGCGGTGGCAGTAGTGACAGGCATCCAGCCCCCCATGGGTAGAGGTGGTAGTAGTGGGAGGCACCTGGCACCCCTGGGTAGAGGTGGGAGTGGTGGGAGGCACCTGGCACCCCCTGGGTTGAGGTGGCAGTAGTGGGAGGCACCTGGCACCCCCTGGGTAGAGGTGGTAGTAGTGGTAGGCATCTGGCACCCCCTGGGTAGAGGTGGTAGTAGTGGTAGGCACCTGGCACCCCCCTGGGTAGAGGTGGCAGTAGTGACAGGCATCCAGCCCCCCCATGGGTAGAGGTGGCAGTAGTGGTAGGCACCTGGCACCCCCATGGGTAGAGGTGGCAGTAGTGACAGGCATCCAGCCCCCCATGGGTAGAGGTGGTAGTAGTGGGAGGCACCTGGCACCCCCTGGGTAGAGGTGGTAGTGGTGGGAGGCACCTGGCACCCCCTGGGTTGAGGTGGCAGTAGTGGGAGGCACCTGGCACCCCTGGGTAGAGGTGGTAGTGGTGGGAGGCACCTGGCACCCCCTGGGTAGAGGTGGTAGTAGTGGTAGGCACCTGGCACCCCCTGGGTAGAGGTGGTAGTAGTGGTAGGCACCTGGCACCCCCTGGGTAGAGGTGGTAGTAGTGGTAGGCACCTGGCACCCCCCTGGGTAGAGGTGGCAGTGGTGACAGGCATCCGGGCCCCTATGTGTATATGTGGCATTGGTGATGGGCATCCCGCCCCTATGGTGCTGCTGTTTCTGGAGTAAGTAATTTCTGCATCCCTGTGTGTGTGTGTGATATGTCGGGTACGTGTAGTTTGTGTTTGTGGTTGGTGTCTGACTTACCTTCTGCGCCGTACGCGTCCGTGCCTGTTCCGGTAGTAGATGTAGAATATTGGTAGGATCGGAACGATGGGATTCATTGTTGGTTCGTCTCGTTCGTCTTCGTCGTTGCTTCGCCTCGTCCTCGTCGCTGGCGTGTTCGTCTCGTAGCCGTGGATCGTGTTGTGGCGCGAATCGGAGCTTATGTGCGCCTCTCCTGGATGCTTTGACGTGCCGTGCGTAGCGACGGGTTCGGCGCGTACGGGAAGCGCATCGTACTTGTCCGGCCGGACGGGGCTGATTTTTGGCTTCCGGGCGACTCGTATCTGCGTTTACGGATCCGGCTCGGTCGGGGATCAGGACCTGTATTGGGTGAGTACGACTCGGTCGGAATCTGCGCTGTTGTGCGCATCGTACTTGTTCGTTCGGATTAATGTGCGGATCGGTCGGGAAACAGGCATTCGCATGGCTTTTTTCCCGACCGAATGGCGTTGGGTGCGTCTCCGACCGAGATCGGAATCGACCCCTTAATGTTTGATTAATCATTAGTTCACCGCTAATCACGGTTGAACAGTAAATAATCTTTCCAGATATAACCATTGAACCAAGTTTTCAAACAAAATCCCTTGCAGCCACCTTTCAACTTATTTCTTGTCAACAATGCAGCTGATTTTAAATTTGATCTGCTCGTTTATTGTAAACCAGTGTAATCCTTGAAGTCGGGGCAAAGATGCGGTCCTAGCGGGAGAGTTGGAGACAAAGCGTGCCGCTGTGTTTTGAACCACCTTAACTCTATCTAGGGAGGACTCGTTAGCTGAAATCAGAAGACCATTGCAATAGTCTAGGCGGCTAATTAATAATTTTTTGAGGAGTGTTTTACGCACATTCAGAGTTAGAAGAGGGAAAACCCTCAGTAAAAGTCTTAGCGTATGCAAGCATGCGACTGCGGTGGTACTGTCGTGCTCCTTCATAGTAATTTTTTTTGTCCATTATTACGCCTAATTTTTTTACCATAGTTTTATGAGCTGTTGCGGCACATATTTCAGTTTTCCACCATGCTGGGGAGCACAGCAGAGGGGCATCTCCGAATAACATAATCTCACTTTTCCCTGCATTTAACTGCAGGAATTTGTTCATCATCCAAGCATCAAAGGCTGTCATGCCTTCTGAAAATGTCACCTGGATGTTGGGAGAGTTTTTGTCGAAACCCATTAAAAGCTGTGTGGCATCATGGTATGAGATTGGAATCAAGCCTCGTTCCCTGACTTTATCTGCCAGAGGAGGTACGTAAATGTTAAACAATGTTGGACTAATACAAGATCCCTGTGGTTCTCCTTTGGTCAACTCCGAGGTTCGAGATCTATAGGCGCCTACCTTGATGGTTTGCGTGCTGTGAGTTCGAAAACATGATAACCACTTAAAGGCTAGACCGTGGATTCCGATCTCCCTCAGTTTTTTGAGCAGAATGGAATGGGATATTGTGTCAAAGTCCGCTGAGAATTCCAGCAGCACCAGTAGTGCTGCTTGTTCGTTGTCCAGGGAATGTCTTAAGTTGTCAATAACGGCAATCAGTGCTGTCTCTGTACTAAACCTAGTCCGAAGCCCATCCTGGGAAGGGTTGAGGCTACCCGTTACTTCAATGTACTCGCTGAGGTGTTTATTAATGTGTTTTTTCATGATTTTACACAAATGCGGTAACAAAGACATGGTGCGTTAATAAGATAGATCATCCTGCGAGGCATTGGGTTTCTTCGATATAGGGATTATTTGTGCGGCTATCCATTCGGATGGTAAATGGCCCTTGCTCAATTTGAGATTAAGGATTGATTAGACGGCCGGGGACAACTGTTTATTCAGTCATGAATATAGTTTAGCCGGAAGAACGTCCTGATGGTAACTTGACTTTATCTTTTCATTTAAAGTTTCCACAGTATCAGATGTAAGAGGGGGTTAAGCGTTCCAGAGAATTCACATTCGTTGAAAGTGAGGGACGGTGGATAGAAATATCAATCAACAGTTCCCTCTCTTTAATGAATTTGTCATAAATAATCACAATTTTCTGAAAAAAGTGATTGTCTATCTTATCACTGAGTTCTTGTGATGGGGTAACTTCATTGTGACATGCTTTAGGATTTGTGAAGGAGTAGCGGATGCAATTCAGTTCTTTAGAGGAATTCCCCACCTGACTAAGTTGCGACTCAATGTGTGCTCTATGTTCATTTATTAATTTCTTATGATATTGTCCGAGACCTGTCTTGTACCTATTTTTGTTATTTGCGTCATGGTAGAGACGCCAGCGTCTTTCCATCTTCTTCCAAAGGCTTTTTTCCTTCCTTTCATTTCGTGACAACCATGCTGCATGCATGTTTCTGGTCAAATTGGAGTATGCTTTTAAAGGGGCCAATCGATCTAAATTTGCTTCTACTATGGTCTAGTAATTATCCAAACCTTCCTCAAACTTTTCTAATGTTACTTTGACATTGGCCGTGAATGCGTCTGCGAAGCGATCTTGCGTGATTTTATGCCATTGTCTTTGAAGGCTGCATGAGGTTTTGGTGGAAGCAGGAGCGGCTTTAGAACCTTTTATTTTAAAAATAAGTGGAGAATGATCAGACCATCTAATAGGGCAGGGTGCCTCTTAAGCGATGTTAGCTAAGTTGGTCTTAATTAGATCAAAGGTATGACTTGCAAGATGTGTGGGCCGTACATTGATCATATCTAGTCCTAAGGCAGTTAAGTCCGATAAAACCATTGTGGTATCTGCATAGGTGTTAATCTCGCTATGTATATTGAAGTCTCCTAGAAGTAAGAAGTGTGTACTTGAGATAATGTGAGGGGCAATTAGTTCCATAAGTGTTACCGAGAAATTCTTTAGGGGTCCTGGGGGCCGTTATATATGTTCCCCTTTCCAACAGCAGTGTGATTGAAAATCGATTTTTAAAATAAGGATTTATATTTTATTGGCAATACGCTGTTAAAGTATGGATACATTAGTAGAGTCTTTAAGAGCAATGGCTATACCTATGCTCATCTTGTACTGCATCTCAAGTCATTGGATACGGTAGCCATCGGATTTTGCCACCGTAATCGTTGAGATGGAGCTCGGTTTCACACAGGTTTCCGTTCAATACACCTATTTTGTTGTTCCTTTAAGAAATCAATTCCCGGATTTTGATAGCATGCTTGGACAATGATCTAACATTTGCCAGAAAGCAGTGTCAGCTACTCTTACTAATAGAGTGTTTTGGGGGGGAGGGAAGTTGTTTATGTCCGCGTTTTATTGTCTCTTAGCACGGGCTGGTAGCAGAGATCCCAATTGTTCATGTCTCAATTCTAGACTATGTAATTGGCAGTTCCTACATGCAAATGGTCCCTCCATCTCTGGGAGGGTCTTAGAGGAACATTTCCAAGGGCTTGTCCATCTTTGTGCAATAAGCTTTATGCTTGTGTAAGAAAATTTCTGGTGCCGGCTAACCCCTGGTTTGGAAGTAGCAGATTTCATTTATCCTGGAAACCGATGTGCATCGACGGGCTTGACGGGCTTCCCTTTGGCACGCTGGCGTCACACCCGCTGTGCGTCGGCTATGGCTTTGGTTTAATTAGATATGGGTAGCAGCTAGACTGCTGACCCGTTGAATACACGTACATCATGGTTTACAATAAAGCCTTGGTTTACTTTCTTCATTCTACACCATAATTAGTGAACATTCCCCTCAGTGATTACCCTAATCAAGTGCAGTCCCAATGAGCAACTCCTATAACTTCCCTTGGTGGACCATATTTAATATGGCACCCAGTTAAACAAACGCCACGTAACTATCTCACTTTGTCACTCCCACCTTCCTACGTTTAACCTGAAAGAACTTGAATGCATCATTAATGGTATTAACCTTGTCCATACCTTTTTCCTGCAGATTTTCAAATGTTTGGTGGTCCTTACACCAGTTCAACAACTTCTGAAGTATTGTATTTCTTTAAATTGTCAAAATATTTTCAATTAAGCATGGCATTCTAACTTTCTGGTTCACCTCTTCGTTGTTCAATGTTTGTTTAATACTTAGGGGCCCATTAGGATGTAGGGCGGATCGCCACCGCCCGCATGGCGGTGGCGATCCGCCCTACATCCTAGCCCGCCCGCCACCCATTTCCTCCCCGCCATATTAGTATGGCGGCTGGGACCGCGGCGGACGGGAAGACCGTCTGCAGCTTTTCCGCCCGGTCGACAAGTTGACCGGGTGGAAAAGGGTTTCATATGGTGACGGTGTCTGCTAGACACCGCCATCCATATCAGGATGCAGGCGGAAGGGAGCATGCGGATTTCAAGGTTGGGGGCCCGTTGCGGGCCCCCAGGATGGTGGGGGGAGGCACATGGCCATGTGCATGCACAACATGGCAGGCACCGCGCGGTGCCTGCCACGTTGTGCATGCACATGCACGACATGCATTTTGGGCATTGCGGCGGGCGGTGCTGAAAGCACCGTCCGCCGCAATTTTGAAAATGCAGGATGCGCCCGCCAGTGTGGCGTGCGCATCCTAATGTCACCCACGGGACCCCCGCACATATGGCGGGCGGTCCCTTTTACCGGCAGGATGGCCTTAGACTTCAGTTTCTTCACCAAACCTTTTTGGCGGTCTGCAAGTACAATTCCATGTATATGATAAATTTTAAAAGTTCTCTTTCGAATTGCCACAAAGCTTGTTATTTGTGAAACTGTGCACCTTCTTTCAAGACTTGGGGGCACATTAGTATGTCGGGCGGATCGCCACCGCCCGCATGGCGGTGGCGATCCGCCCGACATATACCCCCGCCCGCATGTAAATTTCCCCCCGCCACATTACCATGGCGGGGGGGACCCCGGCGGACGGAAAGACCGTCCGCCGGTTTTCCGCCCGGTTGAAGAGTCGGCTGGGCGGAAAAGCTGTTAATATGGTGGCGGTGTCTGGTAGACACCGCCATCCATATTAGCATACATGCGGGGATGCCGCCACGGAAAGGCATGCGGTTCTCAGCATTGGGGGCCCGTAGCAGGCCCTCAGGGATTCTGGTGGGTGGGGGGTGCACATGGGGTGTACCTATGGTACCCCCCTGCATTTGACAGTACAACGTGGCAGGCACCGCGCGGTGCCTGTCACATTGTACTGTCAAATGCACAACTTACATTTCTGGCATCTCGCCCGCTGCAATGTTAGAAATGCGGGATGCGCCCGCCAGTGTGGCGGGCGCATCCTAATGGGATGTGCGGGACCGCCGCAGGCATTTCGGGTGGTCCCATTTCCCGGGGTATGGTGGGCGGACAAAGTCCTCCCTCCATGCTAATGACCCGCTTGGTGTTATTATCTTGAAAAATGATAAATGGTGAGTATAAATTCCTTATTCATTAAAATGCATTGTACGTATATGTACAATCCTCTAGTGTATATGAACTCTTGTGTACTGATGGTGACAAATATTACAATGAATCTATTTAAAAATTAGTATTTACTATAAGGAGGAACTTTCAATTTTTATAAAAAGTATTTCCATTGGTTTAGTGACAAAATATCAAAAATAAGAAATTGTCAGACTTAAATATTGACTTCCTAAAATTTTCCTTCATTAAAAATATTGTGTGCCAAAATTATATTTGGGCCCTAAATTGCATCTATCTAAAGAAATTCTATTATTTATTTATTTTTAACAAATTTTTCACTTTAATAATACATGATACAAAAAAATCCTAAATATTAATATACTTCAGAACAATTTATTTTTAAATGTTATTTTTTATTACAATGATTTAAAACTATCTTTGTAAGATTATTAAAAGTATTATTAAAAATTTTTGTATAATATTTAGTAGCAGTATTCATGTTTAATTTCAATATTTTATGGATTTTTTATCATCGTTGGGCATTTTCGTGTTTATAAGGTTGAAATTCTGGTGCATTTTTAAATAGTAATTCAATATTAATTCATGTTTATTTTGAAATTTAAAAGCAAACTTGATAATAATTATGTTTATTCTATCATTTCTTTATTTATATTTTTGTTTTTATGAGCACGTTGGATGTTTGCTGGTTGAAATGTGAGGAGCACTTTGAATACAATCACATGCTATTCATACTGTTAAATAATATTATGGGCATTATTACAATGTCAGACGTTAAGCCTCTGAATGCTAGTTGGAGGCTTGCAGACCGACATGGCAGCTTTACAGTGTGACTTTGGAATTATGATGTTGGCTCTTTGAGTGTAAAACGCCTGATCGTTCCGGCTTGCTTTCAACGTGATTAAGCAGCCCGTCGGCCAGTCGGTAACGCAGTCTAATCCCTTAAGGGCGGTGTTTTCATTATCAGGATTACAATGTTTGACATCTTTTCCATTCATGCTTTTCTGACATTGAAGGGCTGTCAGAAAGTTGCTTTTGTGGCCTGTAGCAGGGCTCCCTTTACTTGGAGGCGTACGGTTTTTTGTCATGTGCCCCCCCTTGAAATCCCTGCACTGTCTGCCTGGCACCCGATGGTCCTAGTCACACGTTGCAGATATTCCCACAAATTCCCATTTCTCTATGAGACATTCTGCTACGCCCTGTTTTTGAACACCGTGCAATCTACTCTAGGGATATAGGTTTTTGCATCCTCACTGTGTGTGCTCGCTATGTTCTCAGGCGATCAGAACTGCCGATCTACGGTTGGCCGGTTCACACACTATACCGGTGTCAGTCAAAGGCAACTCTGACCCACATCAGAATAGGGCCATATATATTTTACGGATACTTATTTATTTTATTGTTAAAACTAAGGGGCCCATTAGTATGTCGGGTGGATCGCCACCGCCCGCATGGCGGTGGCGATCCGCCCGACATATTCCCCCGCCCGCTTGTAAATTACCCCCGCCACATTACCATGGCGGGGGGGACCCCGGCGGACGGAAAGTCCGTCCGCCGGTTTTCCGCCCAGTCGAAGAGTCGACCGGGCGGAAAAGCTGTTAATATGGTGGCGGTGTCTGGTAGACACCGCCATCCATATTAGCATAAATGCGGGGATATGCCTCGTTGCCGCCACGGAAAGGCATGCGGTGCTCAGCATTGGGGGCCCGTAGTGGGCCCCCAGGGAATCCGGGGGGTGGGGGGTGCACATGGGGGGTACCTATGGTACCCCCCTGCATTTGACAGTACAACGTGGCAGGCACCGCGCGGTGCCTGTCACGTTGTACTGTCAAATGCACAACTTGCATTTCTGGCATTGCGGCGGGCGGTGCCACAATGTCAGGAATGCGGGATGCGCCCGCCAGTGTGGCGGGCGCATCCTAATGGGATGTGCGGGACCGCCGCATGCATTGCGTGCGGTCCCATTTCCCGTGGGTATGGTGGGCGGACAATATTTTTGGGGTGTGCGTTGCATTTTTATCGGGTAAAGGGTGTGTAGTACATTAATTTTACCTCCTTTTAATTAGTTTTTTAATACTGTTTTTCTTAAATGAAAAATAATTTAAATTGTATTTATTTTTATTTCAAAAGTTTAAATTTAAATGTGGTTTGTGGTTGCGATAGTCTTAAATGTGGTTAAGATTAATGATTTTTAAGAGTTTTAATTATTACTATTTCTTGAAATAATAATTATATATCCTTAAAAAGTGATTTTTTGTATTTTTGATTTACAGCTGTTATGTAAATTGTGTGGTGTTATACTTTAGGAAATATAAAAGTAAATTTAATAAATAAATACGCTTTTTATTTGTAAATAATTTCAAAGTAAATATATGTACTTTTTAATTTTATTTTATTTAATATAATATCGCAAGGTTTGCTTTGCACATTATAATATTTTGTATTTACATTTCAAAGATTAAATATATTTATATTTTAATTTTTAACATATTTATATTTTTTTACCTTTTTTTGTTATAAGAATATTTTGGATGTTAATACTTTGTTTATATTTACTTTAAAACTCACTGTATTGAGAATATTAATTGCTACCCCTCAGCAACACAACACTTGTACTACTGTTGCACTGGTTGGAGTATGAATACTAACTTTTACACCTCCACTATCCATAACGTTCACTAATGTTGCACTCACTCAAGTGGGAATATTAATTTTTAGTCCTCTGTATCAAACACTTTCACTATTGTGGCGCAAGCTGGAGTGTTAATAGTTAGTTGTATTCCTCCGGTAGCCAACACTTTCAATACTGTTACACTTATTGGAGTGTCAATATTAAATTTTAACCCTATGATATTCAACACTTTCCCTATTGTTGCACTCAATGGAGTGTGAAGAGTTGATTTTACCCTCCGCTATCTAACACTATCCATATTGTTGCACTGACTGGAGTTGTTATAGTAAATTTTATCCCTCCACTATCCAACAGTTTCCCTACTGTTGCACTACCTGGATTGGGAATAATAATTTTTACCTGTCCGCTATCCAACACTTTCCCTACTGTTGCACTCACTTTAGTGGGAACAGTAAGTTTTACCCTCTGCTATCCAACACTTTCCCTACTGTCGCACTAATTGCAGTTGTAATAATTTTTACACGTCCAATATCCAACACTTTCCCTACAGTTACACACACTGAGAGTGATAATAGTAAATTTGACCCCTAAGCTATTCAACATTGTTCCTACTGTTGCACACATTGGAGTTGGATTAATAATTTTTGCCTGTCCGCTATCTAACACTTTCACCACTTTTTCAATCACAGGAGTTGGAATACTAATTTTTACACCTCCGCTATACAACACTTTTACCATTCTTGCACTGACTGTAGTGGGAATACTACTTTTTAGCCCTCTAATATTCAACACTTTCCCTATTGTTAAACTTTTTGTGAGTGCCAATAGTTATTTCGTATCCATCCACTATCCAACATTTTTCCTACTGTTGCACTGCCTGTAGTGTTAAATATAATTTGAAAGATTGTTTAAATAGCTTAAGGATTTAAAAAAAAAAAAAAGTTTTTGTTAAAATTGCTTTTATGTTACTGGAGTATATATTATCTACCTCGCGGCTCCCGTCCTGTCATTGCAAACTTGCTTTGGATATTGGAAGAGAGAGCAGGAAACCTGCTCTCGCTTCCAATATCCAAAGCTGATTGCTTTTCCACATGGGGAGCAGCATGTTAGCTGCTCCCCATGTGGAAAAGCAATGCCGGCTCCCAAGGGACGCGGGGAGCCGGCGGGACTGTGGGGGGATTGGGGACCCCCACAGTCCCCAACCAGAGGCCAGACCCCGGGGGATGGGGTCCCCGGGGCCATAAGTGGCCAGGAGGGGGGCCACGCAGCCCCCTCCCCAAATTATAAAAAATAAAAATAAAAATAAAGGCAAGGCCGGCCCTGGGGGATGGGGTCCCCGGGGCCTTAAATGGCCTGAGGAGGGGGCCACGCAGCCCCCTCCAAATAAAAAATAAAAAAATTGAGGGCATGCCCCGGGGGATGGGGTCCCCGGGGCCAATACAGGCCCAGGGAAGGGGGCCACGCGGCCCCCTCCCGTTTTTTTTATTTAAAAATAAAATAAAATGCTCAGGCCCCGGGGGATGGGGTCCCCGGGGCCAAAAGTGGCCAAGGGAAGGGGGCCACGCAGCCCCCTCCCATTAAAAAAACAAGAAAAAAAAAAACGACCGGCATCGTGCCGGAGGCCCCGCCCCTCCCTGCAGTACTCTGCAAACGCGCCCCCTGGCGCGTTTTAAGAAGGAAGTAATTCCCCTTGAATACTGGGGGTCCCTGGGGCCAACTAGCCCACCAGGAACCTCCAGTATGCACCAGGGGCTGCGTTGCAGAGAGATGTACAGAGGCCACGCCCTTTTACACCTCTCTGCAACGCAGCTCTGTGGCGCTTTTTAGAAGTACATGGTGGGCTAGTTGGACTCCAGGGACCCTCAGGATTCAAGGGGACTTAATCCCCAACTTAAAACGCGCCACGGGCGCGTTTGCACAGTGGTGAAGGGAGGGGCGGGGCTTCAGGTGACATGTGTGCAAACAGGCCCCGTGGCGCGTTTTTAAGATGGGGAATTAAATCCCCTTCAATCCTGAGGGTCCCTGGGGGCCAACTAGCCCACCATGTACTTCTAAAAGCGCCACAGAGCTGCGTTGCAGAGAGGTGTAAAAGGGCGTGGCCTCTGTACACGTCTCTGCAACGCAGCCCCCTGGCGCATACTGGAGGTTCCTGGTGGGCTAGTTGGCCCCAGGGACCCTCATGATTCAAGGGAACTTAATCCCCCAACTTAAAACGCGCCACGGGGCGCGTTTGCACAGATGTCACCTCAGGCCCCGCCCCTCCCTTCACCATTGTGCAAATATTCCTCTAAAATCAGCCGAAATACGAATTCCGATTTACTCACCTGTTATCAGGAGAGACCTCAGTGCTGCATCTTTCAGCCCAGTACTGATCCTGAAAAGTAATTTTAACCGTACTTACCAGTAACTTGAATTTCCTTCCATAGGATATCATTGCCTGCTTTTTGCTGAGAAAGTTTCTAAGTGTCGATTTTTGAAACATACAAATATTCCTCTAAAATCGGCCGAAATACGAATTCCGATTTACTCACCTGTTATCAGGAGAGACCTCAGTGCTGCATCTTTCAGCCCAGTACTGATCCTGAAAAGTAATTTTAACCGTACTTACCAGCAACTTGAATTTCCTTCCATAGGATATCATTGACTGGTTTCACTTGGAAATTCTTCTAAGTGTGGAGTTTTGGAACTTTATAATATTCCTCTAAAATCAGCCGAACTACGAATTCCGATTTACTCACCTGTTATCAGGAGAGACCTCAGTGCTGCATCTTTCAGCCCAGTACTGATCCTGAAAAGTAATTTTAACCGTACTTACCAGTAACTTGAATTTCCTTCCATAGGCTAACATTGACTGGTTTCACTTGGAAATTCTTCTAAGTGTGGAGTTTTGGAACTTTATAATATTCCTCTAAAATCAGCCGAACTACGAATTCCGATTTACTCACCTGTTATCAGGAGAGAACCCAGTGCTGCTTCTTTTAGCCCAGCACTGACCCTGAAAAGTAATTCTAACCGTACTTACCAGTAACTTATATTTCCTTCCATAGGAATCCATTGTCTGGTTTTCAGCAGAAAAGTTTCAAAGTGTCGATTTTCACAAATTACAAATATTCCTTAAAAATCGCCTGTATGACTTAAACGCATTCTTTCAACTGTTTACAGGAGATGCACCAGTGCTGGATCCAGGATCCAACACTGAGTAAGAAAAAGTAACGATAACACTACTTACCTGCTAAGTGAATTTCCTCCCATAGGATAACATTGGTGATTCTATGTGAAAAAGTTTCTAAGTGTCAACTTTTAAAATACAATAATATTCCTTAAAAATCACTACTGTAACCAAAACGCTTTTACTCAACTGTTTACAGGAGATGTCCCAGGACTGAATCTAGGATCCAGTCCTGTGGTTAGAAAAGTAATCCATAAAGTAACTAATTGCATTTAACTAGAAATTCACATTGAGCCCAATGTTGCATTGTGTTTGAAATTGTGTTGCCCATTGCAACAACTGTAACTACTGTACTTAAAACTCTATTGCCTATTTGCAAACTATTTAAACTAAAGTAATTCATTCTGAGAAAGTATATTTTGTAATGTAATGTATAATGTAATTACAATGTAATTTAATAAATAAAATATATAAAAATAAATAGTTTTAAAAAATGTAGTAAATCAGTATCAAAAAAATAAATATAACAATTAATACATTTAAAAATTGTCATTTACAAAACCTTTGAAATTCACTGAAAAAACCATAGGTTTTAGGGGCGTTATAGATAGAAATTAGCATTTAAAAAACCTTTGAAATTCACTGAAAAAACCATAGGTTTCAGGTACGTTATAGTTAGAAATCAGCATTTAAAAAACCTTTGAAATTCACTGAAAAAACCATAGGTTTCAGACACGTTATAGTTAGAAATTAGCATTTAAAAAACCTTTGAAATTCACTGAAAAAACCATAGGTTTTAGGGACAGTTATAGTTAGTTGGACATTTCACTCGTACAAAACCCGTGAAATTCCCCTGTTATAGTTATTTCAGCTAACTATAACTCGCGCCCCCGCAATGCACTGCTGATGACGTCACATATTACATCACTCATGACATGGTCAGTGACATCACTGATGACATCACTGATGACATCTCAAATGACATCACTGATGACATCATCCACGTGATAATCTGATGCATCTCCTCACACCCTAATATAACCTTTGATACACCCAATCTAAATTACAGACTGCCATTCGCAAAAACATAGACACTCCAACACCAATAACTACATACCCACTCACTGATTCTTAGGTCTACACACACACATCCACTCACTCACCCGTACAGTCACTCATACTTATGGTCACTCAGTACAGGACTATCATATGCACTCTTACTCCTATATAGACACTCAAACACCGCCACTCATCCATAGAGGTACTCACACACCTAGTCAGTCATGCAAATAATTAAACACACTGCCATTTACTCACCTATACAGTTATACACACACCAGCTCACTTAATCATACAAATACTACCACATTGTTAAGCTCTTATACAATCACTGATACAAGCACACCCTCATCCATACAGCCACTATCACAATCACTCACTCTCGCTTATAGCTATTTATATACTCCAACACACATATATACTGCCTTTCACATATGTAGTTACTCACACATGTACCACTGGGACATACATTCACTCACCAACACACTCTTACACACACTTACCCACCCATACAGTCTATCACAGATGCACTCTTGAAACCATCCACCCAGTGAATCACCCACTGACACATCTATGCACAGAGTCGCACACACCCTCCCACACAAACACTCAGGCACCCATACAGATACTCAGACAACCATTCAATAACTCATATAGACACTCATGTAGCTATTCACAAACACATGCAGCCACTTACACAGCAACAGACAGACGGATACAGACATTCACCCAGTTTAGTCACTAACCCATGCATTCAGTAAGATACGTTAAATCACTCACTTATAGAGTCAGTCACGCACCTACTAAATCATCCATACAGACACTTATACACCCACTCATTCTTCAATACGTCTTTTCCTATATATATTAAAAATATTTAAACTTTACAGAAACACACAGTCACTGCATGATGTCATCAGTGATGTCATTTGAGATGTCATCAGTGATGTCATCAGTGATGTCACTGACCATGTCATGAGTGATGTAATATGTGACGTCATCAGCAGTGCATTGCGGGGCGCGAGTTATAGTTAGCTGAACTAACTATAACAGGGGAATTTCACGGGTTTTGTACGAGTGAAATGTCCAACTAACTATAACTGTCCCTAAAACCTATGGTTTTTTCAGTGAATTTCAAAGGTTTTTTAAATGCTAATTTCTAACTATAACGTGTCTGAAACCTATGGTTTTTTCAGTGAATTTCAAAGGTTTTAAATGCTGATTTCTAACTATAACGTACCTGAAACCTATGGTTTTTCAGTGATATATATATATATATATATATATATTCACTGAAAAAACCATAGGTTTTAGGGACAGTTATAGTTAGTTGGACATTGCACTCGTACAAAACCCGTGAAATTCCCCCGTTATAGTTAGTTCAGCTAACTATAACTCGCGCCCCGCAATGCACTGCTGATGACGTCACATATTACATCACTCATGACATGGTCAGTGACATCACTGATGACATCTCAAATGACATCACTGATGACATCATCCAGTGACTGTGTGTTTCTGTAAAGTTTAAATATGTTTAATATATATAGGGAAAGCCATATTGAAGAATGGGTGGGTGTATAAGTGTCTGAATGGATGATTTAGTAGGTGCGTGACTGACTCTATAAGTGAGTGATTATACGTATCTTACTGAATGCATGGGTTAGTGACTAAACTGTGTGAATGTCTGTATCCGTCTGTCTGTTGGTGTGTAAGCGACTGCATGGGTTTGTGAATAGCTACATGAGTGTCTACATGGGTTATTGATTGGTTGTCTGAGTATCTGTATGGGTGCCTGAGTGTTTGTGTGGGTGGGGTGTGTGTGACTGTGCATAGATGTGTGAGTGGGTGATTCACTGGGTGCATGGTTTCAAGAGTGCATCTGTGATGGACTGTATGGGTGGGTGAGTGTGTGTATGGGTGTGTTAGTGAGTGAATGTATATCTCAGTGGTACATGTGTGAGTAACTACATATGTGAAAGGCAGTATATATGTGTGTTGGAGTATATAAATAGCTATAAGTGAGAGTGTGTGATTGTGAGAGTGGCTGTATGGATGAGTGTGTGCTTGTATCAGTGATTGTATAAGAGCGTAAGAATGTGCTAGTATTTGTATGAGTAAGTGAGCTGGTGTGTGTATAACTGTATAGGTGAGTAAATGGCATGTGTGCTTAATTATTTGCATGACTGACTAGGTGTGTGAGTACCTCTATGGATGAGTGGCGGTGTGTGAGTGTCTATATAGGTGTATGAGTGCATATGATAGTCCTGTACTGAGTGACCGTAAGTATGAGTGACTGTACGGGTGAGTGAGTGGATGTGTGTGTGTAGACCTAAGAATCAGTGAGTGGGTATGTAGTTATTGGTGTTGGAGTGTCTATGGTTTTGACGAATGGCAGTCTGTAATTTACAGTGGGTGTATCAAAAGTTATATTAGGGTGTGAGAAGATGCATCAAATTATCACATGGATGATGTCATCAGTGATGTCATCAGTGATGTCATTTGAGATGTCATCAGTGATGTCATCAGTGATGTCACTGACCATGTCATGAGTGATGTAATATGTGACGTCATCAGCAGTGCATTGCGGGGCGCGAGTTATAGTTAGCTGAACTAACTATAACGGGGGAATTTCACGGGTTTTGTACGAGTGCAATGTCCAACTAACTATAACTGTCCCTAAAACCTATGGTTTTTTCAGTGAATTTGTAAGGTTTTGTAAATGCTAATTTCTAACTATAACGTGCCTGAAACCTATGGTTTTGTCAGTGAATTTCAAAGGTTTTTAAATGCTAATTCCTAACTATAACATGTCTGAAACCTATGGTTTTTTCAGTGAATTTCAAAGGTTTTGTAAATGACTAATTTTTAACTGTATTAATTGTCTGATATTTATGTTTTTGATACATAGATTCATTACATGTTTCTTATAGAGGACTATTTATTTTGCAGATATTTTATTTTTATAAATTACATTGTAATTACTCATTAGTACATCCTACATTACAACAATGATACTTTCTCAGAATGAATTACTTTAGTTGATAGAATACGTTTAAGTCAAATAGGCAATAGACTTTTAAGTACAGTAGTTACAGTTTGTTGACAATGGGCAGCTTGACAACTTTTCTGCTGAAACACAATGCAACATTGAGCTCCAATGGATGGAATTTCAAGTTAAATGTAGTTAGTTACTGTTATGGATTACTTTTCAACCACAGTGACTGGATCCTAAGATTCAGTCCTGAGGACATCTCCTGATAACAGTTGAGTAAATAGCGATTTTGGTTACAGTAGTGATTTTTAGAGGAATATTATTGTATTTTAAAAGTTGACACTTAGAAGACTTTTCACAGAGAATCAGCCAATGTTATCCTATGGAAGGAAATTCACGTTAGCAGGTAAGTAGTGTTATCGTTACTTTTCTTGACTCAGTAGTGGATCCTGAAGATCCAGCACTGAGGTCATCTCCTGATAACAGTTGAATAGAATGCGTATTAAGCAATACAGGCTGATTTTTAGAGGAATATTATCTAGTTTGTGAAAACTCGACACTTAGAAGACTTTTCTAGCTGAAAACCAGACAATGGATTCCTATGGAAGGAAATACAAGTTACTGGTAAATACGGTTAGAATTACTTTTCAGGGTCAGTGCTGGACTAAAAGATGCAGCACTGGGTTCTCTCCTGATAACAGGTGAGTAAATCGGAATTCGTAGTTCTGCTGATTTTAGAGGAATATTATAAAGTTCCAAAACTCCACACTTAGAAGAATTTCCAAGTGAAACCAGTCAATGATATCCTATGGAAGGAAATTCAAGTTACTGGTAAGTACGGTTAAACTTACTTTTCAGGATCAGTACTGGGCTGAAAGATGCAGCACTGAGGTCTCTCCTGATAACAGGTGAGTAAATCGGAAGTCGTATTTCGGCTGATTTTAGAGGAATATTATAAATGTTTCAAAACTCGACACTTAGAAGACATTTTCAAGTAGAAAGCAAGTCAATGATAGCCTATGGAAGGAAATTCAAGTTACTGGTAAGTACGGTTAAAATTACTTTTCAGGATCAGTACTGGGCTCAAAGATGCAGCACTGAGGTCTCTCCTGATAACAGGTGAGTAAATCGGAATTCGTAGTTCGGCTGATTTTAGAGGAATATTTGCACAATGGTGAAGGGAGGGGCGGGGCCTGAGGTGACATGTCTGCAAACACGCCCTGTGGCGCGTTTTAAGTTGGAGGATTAAGTCCTCCTCGAATCCTGAGGGTACCTAGGGTCCAACTAGCCCACCCTGATACCTCCAGTATGCGCCAGGGAGCTGCGTTGCAGAGAGGTGTTCAGAGGCCACGCCCCTTTTTGCACCTCTCTGCAACGCAGCTCTGTGGCGCTTTCTGGAGCGTACCTGTTGGGCTAGTTGGCCCCCAGGGACCCTCAGGATTGAAGGGGATTTAATTCCCCATCTTAAAACGTGCCACGGGGCCTGTTTGCACACATGTCACCTGAAGCCCCGCCCTCCCTTCACCACTGTGCAAACGCGCCCCGTGGCGCGTTTTAAGTTGGTGGATTAAGTCCCCTTGAATCCTGAGGGTCCCTGGGGTCCAACTAGCCCACCATGCTACCTCCATTAAGCGCCACAGAGCTGCGTTGCAGAGAGGTGTAAAAGGGGCGTGGCCTCTGTACACCTCTCTGCAACGCAGCCCCTGGCGCATACTGGAGGTTCCTGGTGGGCTAGTTGGCCCCAGGGACCCCCAGTATTCAAGGGGAATTCCCTCTCTGCAAACGCGCCAGGCGGCGCGTTTGCAGAGTGCTGCAGGGAGGGGCGTGGCCTCCGGCACGATGCCGGTCGTTTTTTGTGTGGATTTTTTTTTTAATGAGAGGGGCTGCATGGCCCCCTTCCTTGTAACTATTTTGGCCCTGGGGACCCCATCCCCCAGGGCCTGACCCCTTTTTTTTTTTTTTAAATAAAAATACGGGAAGGGGACCGCGTGGGCCCCCCTCCCTGTGGCCTATATTCGACCCGGGGACCCCATCCCCCAGGGCATGCCCTCAATTTTTTTTAATTATTTATGGAGGGGGCTGCGTGGCCCCCTCCTCAGGCCTCCTTTAGGCCCCGGGGACCCCATCCCCAGGGCAGGCCTTGCCCTTTTTTTTTTTTTTTTTTATTTGGAGGAGGGGGACCACGTGGCCCCCTCCCGGGCCACTACTGGCCCCAGGGACCCCATCCCCCGGGGCTGGCCCTCTGCGTTGGGGACCGTGGGGGTCCCCAATCCCCCACGGTCCCAGCCGGCTCCCGCGTCCCTGCGGGAGCCGGCATTGCTTTCCACATGGGGAGCAGCTAACATGCAGCTCCCCATGTGGAAAAGCAATCGTCTTTGATTTTGGAAGAGAGAGCAGGTTTCCTGCTCTCTCTTCCAAAATGCAAACAAGTTTGCTATGACAGGACGGGAGCCGCGAGGCTCCCGTCCTGTCATAGCAAACTACAGTGTCCCGGGGTAGGCACCCGGGACACTGCAGGAGCCGACCCTGGGGGTGGCGGTCCCCAGGGCCATCAAGGGCTCCAGGAGGGGCCGCGCGGCCCCCTCCCATCGTATTGCACAGCCCCAGGGAGGTGGTGGTCCCCGGGCTCCGGGGGTCCGTAACGGACCCCCATTTTATTTGTTATGTGCCCCAGGGAGGTGGCGGTCCCGGGCGTGTGGGGGACTGGAGCCCCCCACACAGGTCAGAAAATTTAAAAAAGAAGCCCCGGGGGTGGCGGTCCCCGGGGCTGCAGGAGGGCATGAGAGCCCTCCCGCACCATTTTTTTATTAAAGCCCCGGGGGTGGCGGTCCCCGGGCTTGGGGGCCTTAGAGGCCCCCATATAAACAATAAACCCACCCCTCGCATGCCCCCGGGACTTGGGCCACCCGGGGCAAATTTACATCGAGCGCGGGAGACCGCGCTTCGATTTCTCGGCGGGATTCGCGCACCCTGAGCGCATCCCACCGATGCTTTTTTTAATGCTTTCTGCCCAGGGGTCCTTGTGGGACCCCCTGAGCAGACCTAGGGGTCAGGGTGTTTCTACCCTGCCCCCTTTGTGCGTTTTGCGCACTTGTTTCTTCTTGTTTTTTTCTAATCGGCAGGATTTGCGCACCCTGAGCGCAACCTGCCGTTTAAAAAAATAAAAAATGCTTTTTTCTGCCCAGGGGATCCTTGTGGGACCCCTGAGCAGACCTAGGGGTCAGGGTGTTTCTACCCTGCTCCCTTTTGCGCTTTGCGCACTTGTTTCTGTCCCTCGGTTCTACCGAGGGACAAAATGGCTGCCAACACTTCCTGATTTGGAGTGTTGACAGCCACTTGACAGCCAATTAGCATGCAGCTCGTGATCGGGACGGTGCGCTCAGGGTGCGCTCAGGATGCGCTGATCCTCCGTGCCCATAGATATATATGTACTTTACTTTTGATTTTCTCAGCAACTACTGAATGGATTTACACCATTTAAGCAAAAGGTTCGATACTGAACCAAGGACTACCTCTTTGCCAAATTTGGTGTAATTCCGTTCAGCAGTTCGGGCTGTAGCCGTGTCTAAAGGTTCCTATGGAAAAATGAATGGGGAAAACGCGTTTTGGGACCCCCTTTTTTCTCAGCCCCCGCTTGACGAATCACCCCGAGACTTTCAAGATAGGAGCGGACCGGAGCGCCCCAACAAAGTTTGGAAGCTTTCGCGAAGATACGTCAACCGGCGCCAACGTTATTTCAAATAGAATGTCGCGGATTTCCTATGGAAAATAGGTCCTAACTATAACTATCTACTGGCGACCGCCAGTAGATAATATTATCATTTATTATATACAGTTTTAAAAAAATAAAAAGATTACATGTTACATTTGCTACAATGTATAGTAACTCACTACTTATTTTAAAATATTATATTTGAATCATTTAATACTTTTAATATTTATTATTTAATTTTATATATTTAAAATTAATAAAACAATATTTTGGATTTACCTGCGTAAGTACAGGGAGTCATTACTTTTGCATTTTAAATTTTTTCATCTATATTTTTTAGATCGACATTTTTTACAAGTATATTATGTTATTTAACCATTGTAAGCTATGTTCAATATATTTTTATTTTATGACAATATTTGGTTAATTAACAATTACATATATATTTTTTGTTTTACGATGTATTTTAATATTTTTTATTAATTAGTAGTGTATTACTCATTTAATAAATCTGAATTCAATGGTGTATGAATATTACATAGTAACATTCCGCATCACGAACATTTATATACTATTGGCCTCACTTTTGTGTGAATAGAAAGTATAAACTCATTTACAGTTCAAAAGTTTATCATACTCTGGCACTAACTATAGTTATTATTTTACCCCTCCCAATCCAACACTTACTCTATTGTTGCATTGAAAGGATGTGTGTGAGTTAATTTTACCCCTCTGCAATCGAATACTTCACATAGGGCATCATTATGATATGCGTTATAGTTGCCTTCCAACGACACCTTCCCTGGTTACGCGCACTGGATTATGATGCAAACGCAAATGTGGGCTCAATAGTATGCCCTTTTGACTGCCACCGTCAGCCCGTCGGGGCCTGAACCAACTCCATCTGACCCTTCAGGATTGCAAAAATGATTATGATGGCGTGCGGAGAGAGGGCGGCCAGATACACTGACCTCCATGCATCCGACAGGATCAATGAGGTCGTCAGAGGGACTGCAATACCTACAACAGTGGCAGTGACTGATCGGTCACCACCGGAGCGATTATAATGTCCTTTTCTGCTTGCCCTTTCATGGCAGTTAACACACCATAAAATGCCAGTCAGATAGGGTGTTTGGTGCCTATCCTCGACCCATTTCCCCTTGTCCCTCTAAGAAGGGAAATGTGGTGCACCTATGGTGCTCCCTTACATATCCCTGCACTGCTGGGCCTGCCTCATAGTACATGGATATGTCAGATGTTTTTTAAATTTTGCGGCGTGTGCTGCAGGCCACAGCACACGCAGCAATACAAAGAATACACATTGCAATTCTCGTGAATGTGGATGAAATGTAATGCGGCAGCGGTACCTCCAACTCCTAGTCGGGCGGTACTGATTCCACGTTGTTGTTTGTGAAGACGTAAGTCCACCCGACATCATAATCAAGCCCATGGTGCGGTCGCAAACTCCAGTTTGTCTATGGCTGCTTGTGTTGTGGGTGGGCAACAGCCCGCAGCACAATCACCAACATTGAAATGGAATTGTGTGTAAATCCCTGCACTGTGTGCCAGGCACCTTATTGGTGCCGCCACATAGTGCATTTATTTTTAAGGTGGCACCATAGGTACCCCCAAAGGCCACAGCCGTAGGCCGACTAAGGATGTTGGCCCTGGCATGGCCCCAAAAGACACTTTCTAAGAGCAGTTATTTTTGGGAAAACCTACATGAACTGCTGTGTGGCAGTGTCATCATAATGCCGACGTCGGAAACACTGTCTGTTAAGGATTCTTAGGCCCTTCTGACTGTGCAACGGGCCTCATTGATCAAGTCGTAACCGAGTCATATTTCACAGCTAGTTTGGAGTCTATCTTCCGTCATTGCGATATGGCTGCCGGACTTCAAACAACCCATGTCTGCATGAAAGTCTACGATTAGCGATTGGAGGTTTTCTCATCCCACAATGAAATAAGGCTCATAATGTTCAACTGATTGGAGAGTCTATTATACATTTAAGCCCTCAGATATCCAACACTTAACATACGGTTGCAGTCACTGAGTGTAGTGGGCCGATTACATTTTACACATTAAAAAACCAAACTTTTTACTATGTCAGTATTTACTGATGTTGACATAGTTAATTTATCCACTCTGCAAGCAAACAGTTACCATTGCTGTTGCACTGCGTTACACTACATTTGTACATGTAAGTGCTTTTCAGCTCCACCCTTTCAGTGACTTTTGTATAGTTTTTTAAGGAAATAGGCTATTTTCACATATCAGCAACGTTTATATTTTAGCTTATTTTTTGCAAAATGTTATAAACTTCTAAATTTAAAAATATTTTTCTCATTCACAATTAACAATGTTTTAAATAATAATTATTTTTGTTGTAAATTGGATTATTTGATTACTAAATATTTTAATATTACATGTTTTTTAAAATGTATATTTTTTCTTTAAAATTATATATATTTATTTGTGATATTAGTTCATTTTGAAAAAAACTTCAAAATAATATCAGAATTATTAATTTTTTTTTAACCTTTTTTTATATTTGTGAAAATTTTAAGAATATGTGCAGATTAAAATATGTCTTACTTTCAATTACAAACTAAGGGGTCCATTAGGATGTCGGGCAATGGCACCACCGCATTGCCGGCGGTGCGGAAAAATGCCTTTTCCGCCCGCGAGCAGCAGTACTCTCGTCCGCCATATTATTATGGCAAAACATAGACCAATTCCCGTCCGCCGCGGTGCGACGCGCACCGCCATCAAAGTGCGCCCGCCGCCGCGGCGGTGGGAGCCAATGGAGACTCCCCGCCGTGCGGAATGACGTCCGCCCCGGTCCACAAATTAGGATGGCCCAAACAAGCAGACGCACCGCAGCGGAGACACCGCCCAACCAGAGACGGCGGAAGCTCGACAGCGGAGCGCAATACCAGAGTCCCGGTCAACACCACCCGGTCAACACCGCCATGGACCCAGCTCTACACGTCTTTCCGGTGCTGTACCTGCTACATCACCAGCAACTCATGGACTGCCGCGGACGCCGCCGCAGGTACGCAATTACACAACACACAACACACGGGCTGACACAGGGTCCAAATCTACATTAGACACCCTGCTGGGGACAGGAACACATCCACAAGGGCACCCACACATGACCCACCTGCCACAAAGTCACCCATCTGCATCCTGGACACACATCTACCACCATCTTGCAGCAATGTCCCGGTCACGTCACCGCAGCGGAGAACACAAGGGAATACATGCGCACAATGCAGAAGGCAGGGCCAGTCCAAATCATGGGCAGGGCACAAAGACCCCAGGGCCACACCTCCTCCCACCACACATTAGCACACCCCATGAAGGCACATGCCATGTGCCCATCCTGTGCACTACCATGCACAACTACAAGCCAGGTCAAACCACACCCTGCACCACACAACAAACAACAAGGGAGACAGCAACAGCAGGAATGGCTGCACAGGAACACACAACACACAGCACAGTTGCACAGGGCCATGGAAACACACACACCACAACACACACACACATGGAAACAAAAATGAGTACAAGCACCAAATGAACACATACAAGGAACAAACATACAAATGGACACACAGCCTGCATAGTCACACATACATACCACAGACTGACACACAGATACATACACACCCCAAATGCCACATCAATGGAGCACAACAAATAGGAAAGACAAAATCTGATGCACACATATGGAAGGCCATGGAGACACACAACAAGCATGTGTACATCACATCAACACAAGGAACACACAACACCCCCCCAGACCATCAAACCACACATGGCTGGTACAGACAGTGAAGTCAAACCACAGACATCACAGTGCAACAACATAGGGAGACAGCAAGGCAAACCATGTTGGAGCCCCACCTGCAGCCTCGCCGGACATATCCAACAGCTTTCACCCCAACTTATAAGGTGATGTAAGCCCTGCATTTTTTTGCAACTGGATCGTTCCAGGAGACAGTGGCTAGCGCTGGTGGGATGTCTCAACCGATGTGCAGCATGGTGCTGCGTGATGTTCTGTCTGCCATGATGATATACAAGGACAGATATATCCATTTCCCCAAGGGGTGCTGAATTGCCAGCTGTGAAGGGAGACTTCTATCCCCTTGGGCACATCCCCCATGTTGTTGGAGCCATTTATTGCACACATGTCGGTCTTGTGCCACCACAGGCAAGTGAGCACATATTCAGGAATCGCAAACATTGCCACTCCATTAATGTGCAAGTGGTGTGCCTGGCAGATATGATCATCTCGCATGTGTGTGCCAGATTCCCTGGCTCAGCACATGACTCCTACATCCTGTGTAACAGCATTGTGCCCCGGATGATGGCTAATCTGCTTCCCGAGCGTGCATGGATTGTGGGTGAGTATGGCTAGTCGTATGGCGTGCTGGGTGTGTGACCTGCTGCCTCTGCCTGTGCAACATTGCAATGTCTATTTGTCATACCTAGGTGACTCTGCATATCCCAACCGTCCATGGCTGCTGAGCCCACTGCGGAATCCCAGGACCCCGGCTCAAGTCCGCTACAATGAGGCCCATACTCGCCTATGAAGGTGTGTCAGATCGTAGTGGCATGCTGCATGCTCCACAACCTGGCCATTCGCAAGGAGATTCCCCTGCTCCTGGATGATGATGAGGACCCAAGGCCCCGCCTGCACACCAACCAGAGTCAGTGATGAGGACAGTGGAGAGGAGGAAGGTGGTGACATGCGTCAACAGCTCATCACCCGCTACTTCACTTGAAGGTGGGTGACAATGTACAACATACCCATTGTCTGTTGATATTGCTTTTGTCCTGAAGGAGTGCGTGCAAATTGTGACAACAGCCAGTTGTAAACTCAGCAGTGGGTGGCTATGTTACTGGGACATGTCATTTGTGAACGTATACGGGACGTGTATGTTGACACTTGTTGCCCATTGTGACATCTGCATGTTGGCTCATGTAGATGGTAGGTGTTGTGTAATGTCTGTGATGCCACACTCAGACCAGTGATTGTTGTTCTGTTGTGTTTCCCTAGGTGCCTTAAACTTATCCTTGCCTACATACAGTACTTACTCCTGATACATTATGGACATGTTGGAGACTGTACGTCCTGCACTAAAGACAGAGCTGACACAAAAGGAATGTGTGTAAGGGATTTTATTTACAGGGTTGACATGTGAGGGGGGGGTGCACATTTTCATTGAGGTGGTGATGGAGCAGTGAGTTGACAGTCATGCTAAATGAGTTGAAAGAGTAGTTACCACATTGCTGTGGTGACCCAGTCCAACAGACAGATGCCATTCACAAGGCAGTGTGGTGACGGACAGTCAATGCAGTGGTAAAGAGGGTTCCCATCAGAGCTGGCTCCGTGACTGGCGTTTGGCAGGTGCTTTGCCTCCAGATACTCCCAGGCTCTTCTTAGGACGGCCCCTTGGTCGCTTGGCAGGAGTGGGCCCTGCTGTGGTGCCACTGGCGTCTGAGGACTCACCCCTCTCAGTGGCCGCAGGGGAGGATGGTGAACTGTCATCCTGCGGCCCACCAGAGGGAGGTGGCGGTGTTGTTTGTTGCGCTTGCCTGTCCCTCAGTAACGCCACTTGCTGGCCCATGAGGTCCACCATTTGTCCAATGCGGGTGTCGATGGACCTCATCAGCAGGATGAGCTCGCGTAATAGTTCGTCCGACCGGCCACTTTGTCCCTGGGCCTGTTCGTATGCCCCAAGGACTCTGGTGATGTGTTCCAGGGATGGGGTCCCAGCCTCCTGGTGTCTGGGGATGACCCTGGCCCTCCCACCTACCCTGCTGACACGGACCTGTTGCCTCGCCACTGTGGGTCCCCGCACACTCTCCCTGCCGTCCTCAGTTGGTGGTGTGGGGTGGTCATCCTCTGGGACAGGGAGGGTGTTGCAGGTGGCACTGGTGGTGGTGGTGGCGGCGGTGGTGGGCGCACAGGCCGTAACAGCAGGGTCTGCTGTGCAGTTGGTGTTACAGCAGATGTGGTGGTGGGGAGTATGGGGTCCTGGGACCTGTTGCTCCCTGGCACACCAGATGGGCCGGCGTCAAGCTCATCGTCCTGAAAATCCTGGGAGTCTACATCCGAGAGTCCATGTACCGGGGTGGGAGTCTGGCTCTGCAGGTTGCTGACGTTGTCCTCTGCAGTAAGTTCTTGGTCACCTGTGGATTAGATGGGAAATGGTCATTGTAGTGCACTCCGCAAGCTTTGTGTTAGCTGTGTGTCATCCACTGTTAGTACAGTACACAATTGACTGATCATCAGATTGCTTGCCATGTGCACTGCTGTGCCTCCTGACATGAGGCAGTGGTACATCCATTACTTGTACATGGTGTGAGGTATCAATGCATAACATGCAACTCGTGCAAAAATCATGTTCACAGGGACCTGTTTCCATGTAGGGACCAGCACATGTTTTCATTGTTGGCTCCTTGTTGATTTGTCTGACCTGGCAGACTTCACATCTGGCCATGTACTGACCATTGTATTCTCCTGCATACCTTTGTCCTGTCATGTGCATATCTTGATTTATACCCACACACATGCTTTCTCATTCTTGAAATGGCCCTTGTTGTTTGTGCCCCATGGCAATGCACTGATCAGTGAGTGCTGAGCATGATTGTGCCCAGTCTTTCTTGTACATGTGCATTGTTGTGTCACACTTTGTTAGCTGTGACAGTTCCCTTTGCTTACCTGTGTGCACACTGTGCGTGTCAAGGGGGTCGGTGTGCATATTTGTGCAATGAGAGGGCTGGTGTTGACATATGGCACCATTTCTTGTGTGACATATGTGTGGCTGCACGTACTGGCTACTTACCTGTTACGTGCTCACATTTGGCTTTGTAACGTGGCACATCTGTGTGTGCCTGGAGGAGGATTACATTCTGCTCAGTGGTGTCATGAGACAGAATGATATGTCTACCTACCTAGTAATTTGCTTGAGGTGGACCATAATATGCAACATGCATCTGTGTGGTCTGGAGTGCTCCATCTTGCTGTACTTGGGGGACAGATGTACATGGTGGGAGTAGTAGTGCAGGCCTCCCACCCCCAAACAGCCCTCCCATGGAAGATGGCTACCTACCTGTTAGGTGAAGGTGAACAATGCAATGGCTTCCAAGTGCTTCTGGGTGGGGTGGGGGAGGGCTCCATCTTGCTGATGCTGTGGGACAGGGGCATGGTGGGAGTTGTAGTGCTGGCTGCCTGTACACATGCCCCCATGGTGATGTTGGTGGCTACGTTTGGGGTGAATGGGAGTGGGTGAATGTTGGATCTGTGAGACATGTTTTTGTGAGGGTGTGGTGCAGATGAATGGTATTTGTCCTAGGTGTTGTAGCTTTGTAGTTGTGCAAGACAGTACATAGCTGTGTGGTGGTAGTTATTAGTTTGTACTTACCAGCCTCCACTCCCCCGGCTACTCCTGTGAGACTCTCTGGATGCAGTATGGCAAGCACCTTCTCCTCCCATTCTGTGTATGGTCTTTGTGGAATGGGAGGGCCACCGCCAGTCCTCTGAGCCAGCTCACGGTTCTTGCTCCTCCTCTCCTTGACAACCCTCTTCAGATCATGCCACCGCTTCATGATCTCCTTTTTGGATCTTGGGGTGGTCCCTACTGCATTGACCCTTTGGACTATCCTTTGCCACATCTGTGTCCTTGTGGCTAATGGTGTCTGTTGGACCAGGGTACCAAACAATTGTGGTTCCACTCTGACTATCTCATTTAAAAAGTATTTTCAAAATTGTATAAAGAATAATAACGGTGTTTGTGGTGCTCACATTTAATCTTATTTATGTAAATATATATTTAATAATTATTTTTCAATTGCAGAACACAATTTTGTTCTTCGAGTGTAAATATTTTTGTAAACGTTTGATAAATAAATTAATATGGGTTGACTATGTATTGTCTTTGATGCATTAATTTAAAAAGGGCATGGAGAAAGTCACTTTCCTTGTCATGAAATGACAAACAGACGTTTTGACAACGTGTAGCAATGGTATAATCAATCATCCTTTATTATTAAAGAGACACTTGTTGAATTATTGTTCATTTTTACCCTGACTTTTGACTTGCGTAAGAACAACGGCAAATAAAACATGCTGCAACATTCTACTTTGTTTACTATATTGTCAGTGTAGTCTGTTAATATAATACATCACCTAAATCTACATGGTCAGTGAGCGATCCAATAGCAATGTACAAAAACTAAGATTGTTGAGGCAGGTAGTGCTATAAACCTTCTTTTCCTAGTGCATCATAAGCAATAAAGGCACAGTTGTTGCATTAGTGTTCGTTTTGACCAAGACTTAAGATTTGCCTAAGAACATTGGCAAATGAAACAAGCTTCAACATTCTTCTATTTTAACTACGTTGATAGTGTAGTCTGTTAATAAAATAAATCAACTAAATCGACATAGCGTTTGAAAGTTAAAATAGCTATATACAAAAGCTAAGAATGTTAATGCAGTTACAGCTGTAACCCTTCTTTCCCTAGTGCATCTTAAGCAATACATATATATTAAATGCAAAATAAAAAGTATTATTAAATAAAAAACGGTGCAAATTGAGAACAACCAACATAAAGGACAAGTTTCTTAACTTCTGTAACGCTTAATATGGTAGAGACATGAACTACCCAGAGAATCATTAACTTTCAACTTCCGGACGTCATGCTTGTTCTGGAAGATTATTGATAATGGAAAACCTGTGTCCCGAGAGGTGTTTCCAGTGTACTATGTGTGACGTCTTAGGATTATTGTGCACCATCATTGTGAGATTTGCTTTGAATATATAGCCACCACTCTTTTTCGCCTATCTCAGTACTGTTGACTACTCTCCATGCCATAAGCGCATAGCCATGAATTGACTAGTACTCAATACAACTATGGCCCTAAATGGAACAGCCCTTGACACAAAAAAAATCGTCAGTGCTGAGAGGGAAAAGTGGGTCAGTAAGGAATGTGCAGATAGATCATGTCTACCAGATAATGCGTTACCAAATGTAGGTAACTTGTCCTTTATGATTGAGACAGAGTGCCGAGAGATGAATTACCTTTGAACAGATACCCAAGCAATACCTTCCACGGAGTTGGGACCATGTAAAGTTTACAACAATAAATCCTGCAAAACATACCAGACAAACAGGCCATCCATGAAAACATGAGAATCCAAGAAATAGTGTGCGCCAGCCGTGTGCTAGGATGGTCAAGTGGACAGTTGGTAGTATTCTGTAATGAGAACACTATGCTGGAGAGCTGTGGTGGCTGCCTTTGCCCTGGCAGAATGGTCCATAAGACTGTTATAAGGTTGTTTCTGCGCTAAGGCGTAACCGATCTTGATATAGAGGATGACCCTGCAGGATAAGGTCATCATTTAGAATGTCCGTCCCCTTCTTTGCTCCAGCGTACCCTAATTAGAGTCGTTGATTCCCCATGATTCCCCATGAACTCTTTCTTGTAATTTAGGTAAACTACGCAAGTTTAGGTTACAGACAGTTGAAACGTCACTGTACCTTCGAAGGGTGTGGAGGTGCATAGAAAGTGGGCATAGTAAATGAACGTTCAATTTGAAAATGTGTTACCACATTTCAAATAAATAATTTACATTGTGTGGAGCACCACTTTCTCTACAAAATTAGGTGTCTGAAGCTCACTCATCCTACTTGCATGTTTTATTGCCAGAAAAAGAGCTCATTTCATAGTGAGCAAACATATAGGAAAGTTGCAAAGTTGTTAAAAAGGTGTGGATATCAAGAAAGTGACAACAAAAATAAGGTCCCACTAAGGCATAATAAAGGTGGAAAAAAGAAAATACTAAGTATACCCCTTCAAAAATCTATGCGCAAAAGGGCACTTATAAAGAGATGGCTGGCCTTGCAGCCGAAGTAAAGATGCAAGGGCCAAAAAGTAGACATTCAGAGTTCTCATTGATGAACCCTGGATGGCCAAAGAAAGGATTAATAAGACAATATCTGGCATAGATGCAGATAGGTGGTTGACAACCCATTTGTTATATTTCCAATTGTGTTTCCTTTGGCAATATGTAGAGGTGACTCTCTTCAGTAAAGATTGAGTAGAGGACACAGGTAGATGTTGAAGAAGGTTTATTGAAGAGCCAGCGTGAATGAGACCCCATCCAGTCAGACACAAAGCTCAACTGCCACACAAGCAGTTCAACTCATTGCCCGGCAACAAACTCTACATTCTGGAACAATAGGAACGCAGGCCTCAGGGACATTCAGGACACCACACAGTCATATACCGACTTTGTGGCGGGATTGACAGGCTGCCAGAATAACTTCATAGACTTTGTTATGAAGGTTGAAAGCTGACAACTGTCACCGGTCAATCTCCAAGCAAGGAGGCGGAGGGTGGAAAGGTTGGGCTGGAGGTTCACCTCCCCAACCCCTCTGCTGCTGCGACAGAAGATCCTCCTTAAGTGGCAGCCTGATTGGAGGATATGTTTATTGGCAGCAGTTCGAGGTACCAGAGTCCGTATCCATTTCAGGGCCTCGAGAATGACTTCTGGCCAGTTATTCCTGACCTTTTGTAAAACTCTTGCCAGAAGTGGCATGGGCGTTAATGATTAAAGGAGCCCTAAACTCTACTCGCAATGAAAAACGTTGCTGAGCAATAGCCGCCACAAAATTCCAAATCTGCAAAAATGCTGACATTGCTCGTATTCTTCTGAGACAAACAGATCAAACCAAAGCTCTCCCAAATGAGCAAAGAGTCCTCGCGCAACCTCCGGATGGAGAAGCCACTCGTGATCTGCAAGGCACCGTCAGCTGTTTTCGTCCACTTTGGCATTTACGGAACCAGCCAGATTTTAACACTACAGGGATATGCACTGTTGTTCCTGCCAAGTTTAAAGGCACGTGGCTTCTCCACAGATGCATCATGGCCCCACATCGCCATGCTTATTGCAGTACCACATGGCGGTCAGGTTGTATGAGAACACAAGAACCAGCCTACCTAAAATGATTGCAAAAAGGCTTTTAGTGCCAACCAGATTGTCTGAAGGTCCAAGAGTTTGATATGGAGCCTGGCTCCCACCGGAGATAAGCATCCTCTGATAACCACCTCTCCCACATGGCCCCCAGTTCTGATAAAGGTATGCATCCCTCACTAATGTGCCATCTGTGTTGGGAAAGCAAAGTGTTCTGCCTCTGACCCAATCTTATTTTTTTACACACTGCAGAGCTTAAGCAATACCCTCAAAGATGTGAACCAGGTTGGTGTGATTAACATGATGCAGTTCCATGTTGAATTTCAGGTCACATTGCTGACCCTAAATGTGCCATGTGGCATGGTCCACAAGCAGGATGCAGGAGGCCGAACTGCCTCAGAGTCATTATCTCTGAAATCCCGTACAGAGGTTCAAACATCAGTATCGTAGACTTAATATCCTTGAATTGCTCCTTTGGATGATAAGCCTTAAACTGCACAGTGTTCAGAACTGATACATTGAAAGTAAGCGTTGAGTGGGAACCTGTTTTGACTTCAGCAAGTTTAAAATGTACCCTAGCAAATGCAGGCGGTTCGCCGTAGTCTGGGGGTTGAAGACAGATATAGATGAGAACACATTCAACAACCAATCATCAAGTTGAGGCAAGACTGGAATACTTGTCTACACCGATGTGCTGTGATCACCACTATCTCCATAGTGCATTTTGTTAAACAAACTCCCATTTCTCTATGGGAGTTTGTGATACAGACTGTTTCATGCCTTAGCTTAAGCTCACATACATAATTGGTAGTTTGCAAACGCACCGTGTGTGGTCACATCCTAATTCAGTGTGTGGAATCACAGGCCTATGGAAGGCCGGTTCACAAACTCAGACGGTTTTGGTTGTAGGCAATTCAGACCAACAGTGAAATCCGGGCTCTAAGTGTGTTTTGCTCTATTTGTAAGAGAATCTTGTGGGAAGTTATTTATTTGTGTAATAAGAAATTATCAAAATTGTTAATGTTATATTTATTAAGTAATGTTTTTTTGAATTATATGTTTTTGCTTAAAAATTCATCTGAATATAGTGTTGGATTAAGTTGTGAAGTAAATAAAACAAACATGATTATTAAACATATTAAATATGAAGTATAATTGTTTAAATTACTTCTCAAAGATCTCCACTCAATTTTTAAATGAATAATCTTATATTGTTGCCAATTAAATTGAGTTTCTAAAATGTGTTAGTTTCTTTTTATTTACTCTATCAGCAATGTTGCACAGAGTAAGGATGAGAATATTATTCATTACACCCCAGTGATTCAATGTTGTTCCTACTGTTGTATACATCCTATTTGTTGTATCTGTTTTATTCACAGATGTTACTACATTTTTCTAATTATTAAGATATGTTTAATAATCCTTTTTTTATATTTAAAAAAGTTGTTTTCTAAATAATATTATTTTTATTTGATATTTAGTTCATTTTAGTTGATTTAATTTTTTTTAATTTTTTTTTAATTATGTGTCTGTATTTTTCAATGTTAATGTTATTATGCTTGAAGGTTTATTTGTTCACATAAAGTTATACTTCATTCATTTTTAATATTTTCTTTTCGTATTATTTTTTTTATAAACCATGTTTAAGTATCTAAATATGTGTGATCTCAATATTATGTCACTTATCCAAAATAATTTAAACATGGAGATCTTTGACAAAGTGATCAACGACATTCAAGATAAGTTTAGCAATAATTTAACTCACCCCCCCTCCGTTAAAAGGCTCTAGCCCTCATAGTGCTCACCATCCAACAACCACTCCTTCCCTCACCTACCTTCACCACCCTCCTGTGCAATGTAGTCTCGCTACCATCCGTGGCAGCACTACAACCCTGTCTGCTTTAGCCACCACCCCAAAGGGATATTGGCCATATTCCAATAAGCCGCATTTACACAGTACAGAATATAAAATCTCCTACACAAGCTAACATCTCCTTAACTACTCCCCTCCACAATTATAAATGGAACATATTTTCAACTCTGCACGAGAATTAACAACTCAATCGATTTTCTGACATCATGAAGCAGTTTGCCATGCCAACTGATGATAAACCTCCCACAACTTCATTTAGTACACTTTGCTTCCACAACAATGCTCACGCCAGTCAGAATTAAATTCAGACCACCCTCACTTCCTTCAAATCCCTAATACTTCTTCTTACCATATCAGAATGAACGCGCAATTGACCAGGCATTGAATTGCAAGCCATTACCATATTTCATGATAGGGCCAAAAAGATAATATCTCCACTCTCCGCCCAAAAACTCTTGTATGTCTCCTAATGAAACGGACAGCACCTACAATTTCTAGTCAAAGGTCTATAGCAGACAAAACTAAATTATGGCTGAGGGCTGAATTCATTTAGCAAATACCCATTACATACAAACTAAAATATCATAAATGTATAAATTAAAAAAAATTACTACTCAAACTAGAACACTGCGAACTTCAATGGCCCTAACGCCAATCGTACTAGCGTCATAAGGTCAATACTAACCAATTTTAGTTACCAAGCAAATCAAAAACCTCTCTTTGTGACCACAGTGCGTAGCTAGTCACTTATTCAACAGGTACATCCTCTCCCTTTTCAGCTCCTGCAACTACATACCCATCTAACACACTGAGCAGGATTACGATCACGGTCGAATAGCCTCTGACATTCAGTCTGAGGCTTTCAAACCAATATTGACGGTTTCTGCTCCGACAGCCTCATTATAATACAGCCATTCGGAATTTAAACCTACTGGCCATTAAGGGTTGAATCAGACGTGCTCAAGGAAACCATCGGCCCTTCGGAAGCCAGCCTGTAATCCATAATGATTTTTGTTTTACACCTTCAGGATTAAGATATACGGTTTACATAAAGCTTTCCATGCTGGGCCGTTTGACATGGAAAGCCTGTCCAAGAGCGTGTTTATGGGCCCCTACCAGGGACCACTTATGTTGGCAGCCTCTGTTTGGGGTACGAGGTGCTGAAAATGTTGCCCCTTTGTTGATCCCAGCACCTTGTCACACGTAGTGAATGGATTAACACAATTATTGTTTTTCTTTATATGAGCTTGTGTTAAGGGTGATTTACGGCAAAAACTCAAGGTCCCTTAAAGAAATGGGAGCTTGCGACGGCACCATGTGCGGTTCCTTGTTAATAGCTGTGTCGAGCCCGCCAAACAGAGGTCAGTGGGTGCAGAGACCGTGACAGTGTAGGGCTGATTAAAGACCACCCGACATCGTATTAAGCACCACTATATCTGCATTAAAAAGGCCAGACAATTATCTCTCATCTACCTTTAAGTAATCACCCTATTTTAATTCCCATTACTAAATACAAACTCCAACAACTTCACATATATTATTCTTCAACAACGGTAAAAAAAAAATGCTACATTGTGAGTTAGGCCAATCGAGGTGCCTGTTCACTTGCACTGGCCGTAATTGATTTTTTTTAATGAGTTTATTGAATTTGATTTTTTAAACTATAAAATGCAGCAGTATAATCATCTTATACACATTATCAGGTGAATTAAAGTCAACAGTCTCCCTGTTACAAAATTTCAATCAACAAATAGGAAAGATAAATCAATTTTTGTAAGTAGTTTGTTTTTATGCACAGCTGTTCTGTACACATAGGGGTCGATTCCGATCTCGGCCGGAAGCGCACCTAACAGTATTCGTCCGGAAAAAATACAAGCCGAATGCGTGTTTCCCGACCGATTCGTACACTCGTCCGGACGAACAAGTACGATGCGTATAACAACCCAGTTTCCGAGCGAGCCGTACTCACCCAATCCAGCTCCTGTTCCCCGCCCGAGCCGGATCCGTGAACGCCGAATTGAGCCGCACGGAAGCAAATACACAGCACCTTCCGGCCGGACTAGTACGATGTGCATTCCGTACGCGCCGAACCCGTCGCTACGTCCGGCACGTTTGAGCATCCGGGCGAGCCGTACATAAGCTCCGTTTCGCGCCACAAGACGATCCACGGCTACGAGACGAACAAGCCTGCTACGAGTACGACTCGAAGACACGAGAAACCTGAACGAGACGATCCAAGCATGAATCCCATTGCGCAGGTCCTACCTATACTCTACATCTATTACCGGGACCGGCACGGACGCGTACGGTGCAGACGGTAAGTCAAACACCAACAATACAAACAAACTACACGTACACGAAATATGTCACACACACATAGGATGCACAAATAACGTACACTAGCAACAGCAGAACCATAGGGGTGGGATGGCCAACACCAATGCCATACACACCCATAGGGGATGGATGCCTACCACCAACACCACCCTACCACCACCCCTACTCATGGGGGATCTGGATGCCTGTCACTACTACCATCCCCACTCATGGGGGATGGATGCCTACCACTACCACCACCCCTACTCAGGGGGCCTGGATGCCTACCACTACCACCACCCCTACTCAGGGGGCCTGGATGCCTGTCACTACTACCATCCCCACTCATGGGGGATGGATGCCTGCCACTACTACCATCCCCACCCTCAGGGGCCTGGATGCCTACCACTACCACCACCCCTACTCAGGGGGGCCTGGATGCCTACCACTACCACCACCCCTACTCAGGGGGGCCTGGATGCCTACCACTACCACCACCCCTACTCAGGGGGGCCTGGATGCCTGTCACTACTACCATCCCCACTCATGGGGGGATGGATGGCTGCCACTACTACCATCCCCACCCTCAGGGGCCTGGATGCCTACCACTACCACCACCCCTACTCAGGGGGGCCTGGATGCCTGTCACTACTACCATCCCCACTCATGGGGGGATGGATGCCGACCACTACCGCCATCCCCACTCATGGGGGGATGGATGCCTGCCACTACTACCATCCCCACCCTCAGGGGCCTGGATGCCTACCACTACCACCACCCCCACTCAGGGGGGGCTAGATGGGGCCTAAAGCCCCATCACCACACTGACCAAAAGGGAAGTGTGGTGTCCATAGCTGATGCACATTTTGAACAGTGTGGCAATGGGGCCTAAAGCCCCATCACCACAGTGACCAAAAGGAAGTGTAGTCATGGTAAAAGCTGCCAAAGCCAAACTGCATGGATGAATCCTGGTCACACAACAACAAACACATCAGTGGCATAGTAGTGTTTGTGTCCCATAGCAACATAGATTGGTCGAGGCAAACAGTGCAGTGTCACTGAAACATCGTTTTGCCCATGTGCATACAAACATCACCCATGGGGGCCCACATTGTCAACATTCACAAATAACACAATGACAGAAGTGACCATCCTAATGCTGACCCACATATCTGCACCAGTGGACACACAAATGTACATATCCTGTGGAGACTGTAGATGTGAGGTGAACAAATACCATACCATGGCAGCAATGGGACATACAAACCATGATTATTGTGCTTACTGATGACCTAGGAGTCCCAGGGACAGCAGGGGAAAGCCACCAAACAACATACAGCCAATGGCACACTCAAGATATGCCAATGCAGTGGTGCAAAGGCACAAACACAAACAGGCAGACTCACACTGCATATCAAACACAACAGGTGATGGGGGGTTGTGCCAGTGTCCCCAGGCAACCACACAACACATGAGGAGGCCTGAATTCCAACCACACAGATGTGTATACAGTGCCATACAAAAGTTACTCATGGATCGGATACCCCTATGTGGGCAATCAGGCATTGTTAGATGAGAGGGAGCCCAAATTACACATGTCACACAAGCTTGTAGGAACATCAACTAACACAGCAAGAGACAGACCCACCACAGCACTACCCCCAGGGACCCCACATTGTGCTGACACTAGCCTGCATGATAATCCCACTGTGATGACAAAGTTAGATGTCGTTCACACTGTGAACCACAGCCATTTGTCCTGAGCAACTAACTACCATCACACCTACACAAGCTCCAATCAATCAGCACGGCATGCCAGCCAAGGCCAATATGGAGGTAGGGGTCTAGCCGTGCAACAACTCACTTTTGCACACACTCAACACCACACACCCTGATCTCCACCAATGTGCAGCAGTGAAGCTCACATGGACTGGTGACATTGGACATGCACCCATGACAATACCAGGGGTGGTGGTGGGAACTAAGGTGCAGAAACCCATCACACATGGCCAGTCAGCAAGACTCGTCAATGTCTGACACACAGCACAGTATGCCGTACATGGGCATGATGTGAAATCCACCACAATCAATGGGATCCTGGCCATAGTCACACACCAACGAAGAAGCCAAGGTGACACACGAAGAACACACGTACACAACTTCCAACATTGCAGCTCTGACCCTGAGGAGTGCCAGCAGTCACACACACAACGTGTCACAATCACTGAAAGCTAACACAAACTGTAAATCACATGACTTGTGTAAACAACAAGTGCCAAGGGAATCCTGAATGTGTCCCATCTGCGTTTGCCCACATCCCCAGCCCTGACAACAAAGACAACCTGGTATGACAACCTCATGAACATTAGTTTGCCATGCACCCACATCACGGAGAAACCAGGTCCAAGATGCTGGATGAACACAGAACAACTCAGCAAGCATCACAAACAGGAACATCCCTAGGGACACAGCCTGTGTAGGAAAAGGGAAGGGAACACGCACAGACATGCTTACATAACACACAACACAGGCCCACGCGGTGGCACCGGATTACACACTGCCATGAGGGCACTCCACTCCTGTGGAAGGTCCGCTGTACCAAACCTTGTCTGTGCACGACCCAAACATGTCAGCAGAACACTCCGTCAGTGAGTTAACAACCACAACACACAGAAGGCTCTGCTCACATCAGCCTGGGTACGGGAGTGTCACGTCAGTCATCTGCATACACACAAAACACGTGTCAAGCAAGTTGCACTGTATACACAGATGAGTCCTTCGACATTGATGTGCAAAACTGCATGTCCAGTGGAGCTGGGCACACAGTCAGGGAAATCGGAACATTGAACAGTGGTAAGCCCACCAGATGTGCATCAGTGTAAGACAAAGATGTTCATTTACAAATGCAAAATGGACATCCCTGTGTCAAATGCTGAACATTACACCCTCAGACTGTAGCAAAGGATGCCATAGATCCAGACTACAACAGGACACATATCCCATGGACCACATGGAGTCCATCACTGCAACACTTCATTTTCCTGATATGAACACTATTACAACTGCAAATGCAGGATGCTACTCATCCACATCATGTACATCAAAAGAAAACCCACAAGTAAACAAAAAGAGGCTTTATTCAGCAAATGTCAGGGTAAACACGGAAGTCCAAAAGAAACTAAGGCCAATGGCCAGTCCAAAAACACAGTCCCAACAGGGTGAGAAGTGACAACTGGTCACACATTGCTTGCCTGCACTGGTACGGTTAGGGGACATCCCCTTTGGAGGGGCATACAAGGGGCAGGCCAGGCACCCCAGGGACAGGATCAGGGGATGGCAGAGTGAGGCAGTGAAGGGGTGGTGGGTGCAGGAGTGTCACCGGCAACTGCAGTGGAGGTGTCTGACTCAGGGGGGGCCGGCACCACTGTGGTACACAAGTCAGTTGGTGTGGGTGCTGCAACCACTGCAGTGGGCTGGACCGATGTAGTGGACTGGGTACCCACTGCAGTGCCCGAGTCAGACGTGGTGGTTGGGGACTTTACTGCAGTGCATAACTCCAAGGGAGTGGAAGGGTGGGCAGATGAGGTGGGCAGGACAGAGGGGGGACCCGGTCTCCACAACAGTGCCACTAACAGGCAGAGCATCTGGGTTGGGGGTGGAAGAGCAAGTGGCAGGGGGAGGGCCTAAGCAGTCTGGGGATGCGGTATCGGTGTGTGGGGGAACCTGGGGCAGGGTGTGGCGGGGGAACCTGTGCAGTGGTGGCCTGGGGGATGGAGGAGAGAGACTGGGCGGTGGAGCTGCGTGGTGGTGGTGGTGGGGTCTTGCTCTTCCTGGTCCGGGGGACTTCCTAATCGGGTCCTGTGTCTGCCTGCGCCTGGGGGAGGGTGTCCGGGGGCGAGGGGCACTCCCTCTGTGTGGGTGGACTTCCTCTTCCCCGGTATGCTGGATCAGCAGGATTGGAGGGAAGAGGCTGAGGTCACACAGGAAGATCTGCTGTGTAGGTGAGGTAGCAGGCGAGGCACGAGAAGAAGTCTTGGAGGGAGAGGATTTGGAGGACTGCGGAGTGAATGTGGATGCCTGTGTGTGTGTGTGTGTTCCCCATCCCCTGTGTCTGTGGTATCAGTCCCCTGAGGATGCTTGTGTGCACGTCTTGCCTTTCTCTTGGGTGTGTCTGTGCTGCTCGTGTCTGTGTGTTTGGGTGACTGTGCAGGTGTGCATGTGCGTTGGACAGGTAGGGGGCAGGAAGTGTGGATGGGGCAGAGGTGGGAGGGGTGAGGGACTGTTGGAGGAGGGACACTGCTGCCGTCAGGGAGGAGTCCATGGACTTATTGCTCCTCTGTAGGGCAGACATACCCGTCGAGATGCCCTCCATGAACGACACCAGCTGTGTCAACAGAGTGGTGTGTGCATGGAGGACACTCAGCATTGCTGTCTGCCCTACATGGAGCTGCCGAAGGAGGTACACAGACTCCTCACTCAGGGCAGCAGGGGACACAGGGGCAGGGGGTGCGGTGCCTGGCACGAAGGAGACGCACCCGAGCACGGGAGCCTCCACGGACCTCAGGAATGGGAGCCAATGGGAGGGCGGTTGTGGTGGTGGTGGTGGCGGGGCCAGACAGACTAGCTGACCTTTGGTGGCTGCTGACACCCGCCTCCACAAGGGAGTCATCCTCCGAGCTGCTGTGGTCCTCAGCTGAGGTGGATGGTGCTGAGGACTCCTCGGTGTGGCTCCCCTCGCCCTCCGTGCCACTGGGTCCCTCTGACCACTCGTCCGATGCTGACCCAGTCTGACTCCGCTGCTCCTCCTGGTCCGTGGAGCTGTTCCTTCCTGTGGCCGTGGATGTATCTGCAAACAATTAGGGAAACAGACAAACATCAGTCACCTGCACTGACCGCACACACCACAGTAAGTACAGCACATTACAGAGCAAGCCCTGGCATCCTTAGTTGAACATTGCCTAAAGTCCTCACACAGATTCGGGAAGCCAATTGTCAGTCTGATGGTCAACCATGGGACTCACACCCCTCCTGCCCTTGCACCCATCTGTCTGGTGCCTGTCTGATGGTAAGACCCCAGTGTGGACACATGCACCACCTACACAGTTGTTGGACATTGCAGGGAACACGGTGAAGTATGTGAACATGCACACATCACATCTCTTGCCACTGAGTCAGTGCAGGTGTCCGGATAAAGGGATGGCCAGAGTCTAAATAGAAATGCATGTGATGCATACCAGCACCAGACACCATGATGCACCCATGTCCGGATAGTCAATGCCACAATGGGGTGCATGTTGCACATGTCACTCCCCTGCAGGATCAGTCTCAGGAAGTTTAATGCCATGACACAGGAATGCATGCAAAGTCATACATTACTGTCTCAAGTCACATGGCCATGGCAGCCAGCCAACAACAGTCTGCACTGTGTCACAATCCGAGGGCATGGGGAATGCAAGTTATGTGACTGACAAGTGCACATGTCCATCCCCCAAAACCACATCATCTGTACTACTATTTGTCCACGTCATACCAACTGGACATATGGGGGACATGAAACACAACTCTCTGAACATGAGCACCTCACAGTGTGCTGTGAATGAAAATACAGCTGCCTGAAAGTCACAGTCGCAAACACCTGTGTGCACAGTCAAGTGATCAGACACCTATAAGTCACAGAAGTATCAGCTATCATGGTCACATCTCCGATGGCATGCTGAGCCCTAACCGATAAACATACCAGTAGTCCTGACAACGAAGACACAGCACAATGAGACAGAGGCAGACACCTGAGGGTACATTTCACTGATCACAACATGCCAGATGATACACGGGAGTGGGAGTACAGAGTGTATTGTATGCCCTGGAGTAGGCATGACTGTCCAGCTCCACCTGTAAGAGGGATGAGTCCTGGACAGTAGGCAGGTGGCTAAGCATGTGTGACACACTGGATACACATACTCCTGAGGCCCAAACATTGTTCCCACCAGCAGCATGGGTGTGTGCCAAATTCCCCAGGGACATGTGGTGAGTCAGAGCAGCAAGCGGACCACATATCAAAGTCACAACCAGATTACATGTCAGAACTTAGGCATTGTGTAAACAATTGACCCACCCATGAATCGCACAACATAGTCACGGGAACAAATGCTGTCCCCCACCTTGAGCAAAGCTAAATGCAATGACACAGTCCCCAAATGACACAATTTCCAGACTATAAGGGCCACACATATGCGTATCAGAGGAGAAGTGGGCAGGTCACAAATGAGGGACATGGGTCCTGGACCACATGACTGATGTACTGTGGAAGTTTAACCAGGCCAGAGGAGGGCACATAGCATGTCAGACAAAGTGCACAGTGCAATCATGGACTCACCCCCTCCTTGCTGCTGTCTGGCCTTCAGCTGCCCATCCAGGTCAGGGAAGACCACCGCCAGGATCCGGAGCATGTAGGGGGTCAGGGTCCGGTGTCCGCCCCTCCTGCGAGGAGGCGACAGCTTCAGCTGGACCCTTGCGATCCTCCGGGTCCAGCCCCGAAGGTCCTGCCACCTCTTCTGGCAGTTGCGGATCCTGCGCCTGTAGACCCCCATGGATCTTACTTCCCGGGCGATGGTCAGCCAGATTTCCTGCTTCTGGTGGGCATCAACCTGTGAGGATGACAAAGTGAAAAGGCCATTACTACACATGCAACATATACGTGCATCACACAGTTGGATATACATGTCTCAATCACAGGGGCATATGATGTACACAGGCAGTGCAACAATGGCTATGAACAGTTCACCAGCAGTCACTACATGGTATCATTGCATGGGAAGTAAACCTAGTTTGAATGCACTGTTACTGCACTGTACCAGTTCAGTGCATGTAACTACACACTTTGGGGTGTGACAACTACTCAGTGAGCATGCTAGCCAGTGGTGTGCACACTGTAAGTCCTGCTAGTCAGACAACATGCACAATTAGTAAGGCAGTGGACAGCACACTCACCTGCTCCCCTGGTTTCCCATACAGCTTGCTGTACTGTGGAAGGAGGCTGTCCAGCAGGGCCTGGTTCTCCTCAAGGCTGAAGGCTGGGGCTCTCTCCACAGTACGTGCCATCGCAGTAGCCAGAGGATGCATAAACAGCAGCAGTGTTGGTGGCAGATGTCGTCCTGGAGCATGTAGTGCAGGCAAGTGAGCTCTCAGGGGAACAGCCAGCATTATATGTGTGCTGCAGAGGCAGATACTGTCCCATGTGTCCAAAGTGATAGGTCCAAGTCGTTTGCATCTTCTGAATCTGACCAATCCATGGAATAGCAGCACTAATACACGCCCACAGCATCCTTCAAATCTTCAACTTCATGACACCCATGATTTTGCAACATTGTTGTGGCTGGCCAACTGAATTCACTGCATCAGACTCGTTGGAGCTTCGAAAACGCGTTTGTTGCCATGCCAGGCCCCAGCCAATGTGTGCGCACCATTCGGTCCATTGCTGTACAACGCGTATTTCGGGCTACAACGCGTACCTGCACACATCAGATGCAATGGGCCGGCTGGGCACACCGATCGGTCCATTGCTGTACAACGCGTACCCGCTCACAACAGATGCAATGGGCCGGCCGGGCACACCGATCGTTCCATTGCTGTACAACGCGTACCCGCACACATCAGATGCAATGGGTCGGCCGGGCACTCCGATCGGTCCATTGCTGTACAACGCGTACCTGTACAGGTCAGTCGCATATGTCACCATGCTTGTCACTGGTGAACGTATGCCAGCCACATATACCTGCCAGAGACCCAGGGGCACACCTACAACACCACACCCAGTCCACACTGTTTCCTGAGGCATGTAAGGCTGCATTTCCTTCTCTGTGTATGGGGGTTAACATGTGGTTTCTGTGGTGGCACTTGTGGGCAGCCACACCCAGGCTGTGCATGTGTTCATGGGGACAGGGTCCTTGGTGTATTGTGCACATGACCACTGTGATGTGCAACAGTTCATTTTGGAGCATGTGGCATGGTCACATTTCCAGGTTGTGTATGTGTATGACATGTCACATACCCCCAGAGTCCCATGTGGGAAGGCATGTACGTCACAGGATGACCCATTGCCACAATAGTGATGTCCCTCCACAGTCTGTGTGCATGTTGTGTTTCCAATGTCACTGATTCCATGTGCACGATGGGAGACAGTCTCCACATCAACGTTGTTTGTGCATGGACTTTGATGTTGTGCGTCACTGGCGTCCATGTCTGTCCTGCGGATGCGACAGGGGCCACTACCTGTGGGAGTCATGTTTGTTTTTCTGACGTGTACATGATACGCCATGTCATGCCAGTGTCCATGTGGCAAGACAGGGTCACTGGGAATCTACCTGTCAATGATCTGTGATGCCTGTGGCGCATCTGTCCAGACATGTCACTGTGGTGTGTGTGTGGAATGTGACAGCAGTAAATGGGTACTGTGACACAGCCTAATGGTTTCCCATAGCACAACCTGGTACCTGTTGTGCACACATGTTGTACTGAGAAGTTAGATGATGGCCATGTAGGTGATAGTTATGTCCGACAGAACGGCACACACATCAAGTACTTGTGTCACGTAATGATGTATCATGTGAAATTGAGTATGGTGAATGGCACATATGTGGGGTGACTGACAATCTTTCTTCCTTCAACCTATGCACTGCAGGGCTCCAGCTGTCCATAGACCATTCCCTGACCTGGCAACGATGGTGGAACGTGACAGCATCCGACGGTACCGCTTCACCAGGCAGCTGATTGAGGATTTGGCAGTGCGCTTGGCACCACATTTGCAACCTGGCCGGACGTACCCAACGACGCTGACCCCCAAGGTGAAGGTAATGGCAGCCCTACACTTCTTTGCCACCGGTACCTTTCAACACACTGTTGCGTCTGCCGGTGGGATGTCACAGACTATGTTCAGCCGTGTGCTACGCGATGTTTTGGAGGCAATGTTGAGATGCCTGAACCAGTACATCTATTTCCCAACACGTCAACAACTCACTGACGTCAAGAGTGACTTCTATGCCCTGGGGAGGATGCCACATGTTATTGGCTCCATTGATGGGACACATGTGGCTTTGATACCACCACAGGCACATGAGCAGGCATACCGGAACCGTAAACATTACCATTCAATCAATGCTCTGGTGGTATTTTTAGCAGATATGAGCATCACACGTGTGTGCCCGTTTCCCTGGTTCAGCACACGATGCCTACGTGATGAGGAGTAGTCGCATCCCGAGGATGATGGCACAGATGCAGAACCAGCGTGCCTGGCTTGTCGGTGTGTACTGACTTTGTACCATTGTGTGTGTTCTGATCTGTAGTATTCCACCCACTTTTCCAAATCAGCTAATGTGCACTTGTCTGTCCGTAGGTGACTCCGGATACCCCAACATGCCGTGGTTGCTGACACCCCTCAGGAACCCTGTGACACCAGCCCAGATGCGCTACAATGAGGCACATGGTCGGACCAGGAGAGTGATAGAGCGGACCTTTGGTCTCCTGAAGAGCCGCTTCCGCTGCCTGGACAAGGCAGGAGGGGCCCTCCCATATGCCCCAGCAAAGGTGTGCAAGATTGTCATCGTCTGCTGCATGCTACACAACCTGGCAGTGCGGAAGGAGTTGCCTCTCATCCTGGATGACGATGACCAACGTCCGCCACCTGTGGAGGATCCTGGCCTGGACCACGATGCCAGTGATGATGATGATGATAATGGTGATGTCCGCACACAGCTCATCACCAACTTCTTCAGCTGAATGTGAGTATCCAGGGAGATGTAATGTGAATGACGTGAGTTTGCATGATATGTGTGGGTGGTGCTCTGGTGCTGTTTGAGTGTGGCCATGTGCTACTTGACTGGATGCGTGCAGCTATGTGTCCTTCCAGGTAGTCTGAACTCCCCAACAGTTTTGATATGCTAACTTGGTTTTGTGTAGTTGTCTTGTGACATGTATTGGGCATGAGTATTGCAGTACTGTCCTGTTCTACAGTGATTTTAACTGTGTGTCATGTCTGTCCTTCACAGGGTGCTTACTGAGTACTTTGGTCAACTTGGATCCCCCGACACCATGATTCAGCTTTCAGGGTGGCAGCAGTAGTTGGCCTACAAGTGATGTGCCACACACCCTGGACTTCATATCTTCTGCACTTGTTGACTGTGTGGCCACTGCCACGTGGGTAAACCTTGCATTTGTAATGGAAACAACCTGTTGCAAATGTGTAATAAACCTGTGCTTCACTTTGGGATGTGCGTTGTCTGTGGTCACACATCTGACTGACATTTGCTTACTGCACCTGTGGGCTAGTTGACACAGACTCTGAATAGGTGTGGTGTCTGTGCATTCCACTGTATTTCCTGGCAACATCACTGTGGGCGATGAGTCCGATGGCCCTGGTGTCTGTGTTGTGTAGCCCTAGTGGTGTGTCTCCCTCATATGTGTCACGTCACCATGACTCACACGACGGTGTTGTACTTGCTGTAGCAGTTAGCATACACAGTGTAATTTAGCAGAACATCATCACCATAACAGTATCCACATTTGAATAACAACAGTGGCAAGTATGGTGTACTAGTGATTTTATTTACAGAAATGTGTGTGTGCATAGTGCACAGGATGGTGGGTGCTGTACATTGTGATTGTGATCCAAAGTTCCCAGATGAGTTGGAAGTCTTGGTAGCAGAAATGTCCTGAGTGAAGTCCACAGTCATATGATACATTAGTCCAACTTGAACTCCCCATGTCATGTGGGCAAGTAGTGTTGCATTCAACAGGGTGAAACGTTTGCACACAAAGGAGAATTTCCGGAACAGGTGTTGGCTTCCTGGGGGATGTACGTGGCCATCAACCTCTCAGTTTTCCTTCCTCGGACGACCCCTCTTCTTTGGGGGGGACCCTCACGTGCAGGCTGCTGCGGTGCAGGGGACTCTCCGCCAGAGTCCTCCTCCCTCCCTGTGGCGGTGTCAGTTGTTGCAGCACCAGATGTTGTGGGCACACAGGGAGGTGTGGCCATGTTGGTGCTAATCTGGCGGAGGCATGTCAATATGTCCCTATGCACCGCTGTGAGTTCTTGCAATGTGTCCCACTTGGACTCCATGCCCAACATGTGTGTCTCCACACGGGCCATGTGTGTCTCCACACGGGCCATGTGGGAGTCCAAGCGGGCATGATGGGCAGCCTGCTGCTTTTGTATGTCCTTGAGGATCCCCACTACCTGTCTGACCTCTCCGGTGCTATCCTGGTACGCATCAGCGATGCGTGCCAGTTGTGGGTCATCATGCAGTCCAGACCCCTCTGCAAGCAGCGACCTATGTCTACCACCCCTCCCACCACCCCTGGCGACACGTGCAGGACCTGCGGTGGCACGCACAGGTGACCCGAGGCCCACTTGGGGGTTGTTAGTGGTGTTGTCATCCGTTGCTCCACGGTGGGCCTGGGGCCCTGTGCTGTTGTCAGCGGTGGTCCTTGGTCTGTCCGTGTCGGCGGGGGTGGTCTGTATGTTGGCAGTTGTTGGAGGGGTGGGTGCAGGGGGTGCAGATGTTGGTCCAGCTGGTGCTGCATGATGACTCACACCGGAGGTGCCAGGTAGGTCTTCGCCATCCGAGGAGGGCAGAGGCTGTTCCACACCAGTGAGCTCTGTGTCCCCCGGAGCCTGGGACAGGGACTCCTCCTCGCCTGCTGCTGTGTCCCCATCATCGTCACCTGTATTTGGAAGAGACACACATTGTATGTTATGTTTCTACAGGCATCAATGGTTCACACACCTGACAGTTGTTACTGTACCTCTGGATGCGGGCATGTACATTGCATAGTCCTAAGTAGTCACAGTAAGAGGTTGATATTGGTGTAGCACATTGTCATGCATACCTGGGGCATTTCAATATGAATGTTGAGGTGTGTGCATGGCCAGCATTGGTTGCATTTGGTGGACATCCGGCCATCCTTCTCCACCTGGCCCAGTTATCCCACCATGAAGCATGCCACCCTTGCAGTGGGTTCAGGTTGACTCTCAGGATGTCATTCAGTGGTGTTGTGCTGTTTGTTGGTGCACAGTTCCCAGCAGGGCCTTGTGCTCCCTACAGCAGTAGCCAGTGTCAGCCATCTTGTCAGTCCTTATCCACTCCCTGTGATGTGAGCATGGTTCAGAGTGGTGTTGATGGGCCAATTGTGAGGGTGAGCAGTATCTGTGACTACAACTCCCATCATGCTATTGGCTACACTAACTTCACCAGCATACACAGAATTCCTTCCTTTAAGTGAGCTTCCCTGTGAGGTGGTGTTCTAGTGGTGGCAAAATATCAGGCAGTGTTTGTTGGTTATATTTGTGCCACTGCCTTGCTGTATTTGTTGTTAGGTTGGTACATGTCATGACACAGTTACATATCACTATGAGATGCATGTATTGTGTTTATCTAACTGACATACACATCTTGGGATGATTATCTTTTGGTTGCTGTTGATTTGCTAGGGGTGTATGGTTTGACTGTCCCCTTGAGAGTGATGTGTGTGTATTGTCACACAATATTGTGTATATTAGTTGTGTACTCACCAGGCTCTGGGATGTCTGTTAGTCCATATACGCTCACTGGTGGTAGGATGGCCCGCACCTTCTCCTCCCAGGGCCTGAGGAATACTGGTTTTGCAGGAGGGCCACTGCTGGTGTGCTGGCTCAGGAGGTAATCCTTCTTGAGTAGGTCTCTGACCCTCCTGCGCACATCATACCACCTGTTCTGGATGTCTTCCTTTGTGCGCAAACATGGTGATTGTGCGTTCACCCTGTCGACGATCCTCGCCCACATCTTGGTTTTCTGCGACATGGGGGTCTGTTGGACCAATGTGACAAACAACTGTGGCTCTACCCTCAGGATCTCGTCTACCATGACTTCCAATTCACTATCTAGGAACTTTGGATTCTTCTTTAGGGGCATGGTGATGGGTGGGCGTGGTGGTGATTGATGTGTGTGTGTGCAAGTGAGGGTGTGTGTGTGTAGGTTTTGCTGTGTGTGTGTGAGGGTGCTATTTGTTGAGGTGCTAATGGTGTGTGGCTTTTGTGTTGGATGAGCTGCTTGTGTGTCTGTGTTTGCTGTGATGGTGTTGTGTGCTGGCAGGTCAGTGGAATTTGCAAAGGATCATGGTAGGGATTTGTGGGCTTTATGTAGGTGGAGTTGGGGGTGTGTCCTTGTTCCATTTTCCCCCCCCCTGTATTTATTGGCTTTGTCATTGCTTGTTTGGCCCTTTTTTTTCCTATTTTTTCGTTTGTGATTATTGTGCATGTAGGAGTCGTTCTTGTGACCGAGTAGGACGTTGCAGTTGTCTCCTGCGCGCCTCTCCGAGTCGTTCCCGCTGTGTTTCAGCTCAGTTTCATATGCGGCGTACGCGTCGGTCGCGGAGTATTGTGTTTGTTCGGCTTGGTTTTGTATGCGTGTCGGTCGTACGACTTGGGCTCCGTACGAATCGGTCTGTATTTGCACCGATTGCATCGTACTGCGCGGGTCGGAGTTTGCGGGTACGTTTCGTTCGGGTTCATTCCTGATGCGTGTCGGTCGGTTCGATTCGCGTGGTTTCCCGGCCGGATAGCTTGTTTCCGTCCGGGTCGGTCGTTCGCCTTGAGTTCCGTACGAGTCGGTCGTGTTTCCCATGCATTTCATCGTACTACCCGGGTCGGACGGCGCCGGTACGTGTCGGTCGGACTAAATTCCAGTACCGAGTCGGTCGGTATTTTTTCCGGCCCGAATAGGATTCGGCCCCATAGTCTATGCTCCGAACCCTTTAACAACTCTACCCCGTCCGCCTGCGTTCATCATATCCCCTAGATACCATGTTGTAATTATTAAAAGAGATTTATAAATGTTCTAAATGCTTTGGAAACTGTTTAACCATTAGAAAATGTACTCGTTTTTTTAACATAAACGGCTCTGATTATGTCTTTTGGGCAGCGGATCAATGCACCTCTACTGCGCCTATGCCATGTAAGAACCGCCAACAAGAATTATTATTTGAAAATGTGCATCTAGTAACTCCTAATACAGTCTGTGGTTATTTGCTTTTCCCATCGTGCTTCTTGGAAAACAGACATCGCAAAGGGAAACGCGTAAAAGTTCCAACACGGCATGGAACTCGATGTCCATGCCACGCTGATACTTTGTGAAGGTACAGACAGGAGGGTACATATTGTGCCACCCTGAATGTATCCCCATGGTGGTGTGGCAATAGGCACCCTTTGTTCTTGGCCCGCCAGCCTTTTCATTGCGTGTATCCGCCTTAAAGAGGCTGACGATTTAAGAACTTTGATTATGCTGAGCGCAAATTCACCAGTCCCTGATAAGCACATTGCATTGTGGCCCTCCTGCACCACCGGCCGGGAAGTACCGTTCTTTGGTGCAGCCAGTGATCTAACGTCTGTCCAACTTTGCAAGTCGTAATACGGCGGATTTTGGTCCTCCTGCCTAAGGTTTGCGGTCTTGCTAATACCGGCCTCATAATCCGGACAATATGTATTGTGTCCCTGGTTATTAGAAAACCATGACTCCTCTGTCAAAGTAGCATCAGATACCTGGTGATAAAATGTGACTAACCATGTTCAAAATTTGGACTTTTCTTTAGGCATTTAAAAAAAAAATAATACATTTTTTATGTGTTTCTCTTCTGTAATAACAGGAACTATTAACTTATTGTTGTAGATGGATACATTTAAAATAAAATTCAATAAAAGAAGCATCCTTAATCAAGCAATTACAAATCCTATGTACTTATTTCAAATCTATTGAATTTTAAAGGGTAAGGTTTAACCAGATTGTGCTATAAGTTTAGTGAACATGGTTCATATGATAAGTGTTAGAGATTCTCCATCATGAGTCCATAATATTATATAAATTCATTGTGTTCACAATTCTTGTTTGAACCATTAATAAACGGTTTACTTCATATGTTGTTTACAAATTGAACTACCCTTTCTGTCAATAATTTAAAAGATTACATGAAATATTGTAAAAATTATGAATTGTTGGTTAATTTTTTTGCATGTGCTTTGTTTGATCATTATGTAAATGTAAGGAAATGTCCATGTCATTGTCATCACTGGGAAATTTAAAGTCTGACATTGTGTACCAATTAAAAAAACGACAACTTTCAATAATTTAAAGAAAAGGAACAACATGTATACTACGTTCAACATTTTTTTATCCAATGTTGATCACAATAAAATTCTTTTTTCAAATTACTATTTTTAAATTTATTTATGTTATTAAAAATTGTCAAGCTTTTTTCAACTTTCCAACATGATTTTTTAAATGACTATAGATGGGGTGTTATTTCTATACTGCAGTTGATACTAAAATGAAGAATATTGCTTCTCCTATTATCCTTTTCTTAATAATGTACTGGTAAAATTTAAATAGACTTCTTTTCCAAAACTCACTCTTATTGTAATTTATTTAAATCCTGTTTATATTTGTATTATTTTTCATTTATGAATAGACAAGTATTAAAATTATTACCTGTGTAAAAAAAGAATACAACGCCCATTACCTCATATCACTAGAGTACTGTCCATAAAGGGTATTGTAGCAGTAATTTTAGCACATTATGATGGCGGGAGGATCGCCACCGCCGGCCCGGGGATGGCGATCCTCCCGCCATCATAATGAGCCCCTTGGTGTTGGCATTAGCATGAAGAAATTGCACAGGCCATTGACAAGATGACAACTGTGAAGGCCCCAGTAGACAATAGTGTTCCATTTCATTTCTACAAAATCACTTAACACATCTTAGTGCCTTTTTTTTGGGGCAAACTGTTAAGGGATATATGAACAGGCACAGCTCCTCTTGCCGAATTGAGTAGGGGGCTTATTTCATTATTTTATCAAACCTGGCAGAGCACCACTTCAAGGAGCCAACTTAGAACCGATATCCCTCGTAAACGTAGATATGGAGATCATGGCGAAGGTTTTGTTAATTTGAAAATTCACTTATATTTAATGATCACTTTAAAAGTTTTTAAACCCTCTGAATGACATTAGGATGTCATGTGGACCTCCACCAACATGCCGTCGGTGGTGGTCCTCCATAAATCATAATAAAGCTTCAGACTGCTGGATTTTAAAAGCGACGGTCTGAGCGCAACGGTCCGGTGAAAAGACCTCTGACTCCAACTGGGTCAAGCAACCAATTGGCGAGGCAGTTGTACAGTAATGTATACAATGACGGTGTTGCCTGTGCAAGAGCCGTCATATTGTTTACAACGTCCATGTCCCATAGCCTTGTCCCAGTGGTCCAACTGCATCATAAACTGTAGCAAAGTGAGTTTGGGTGTACATAACAGGGGCAACACCAGCATTCGCAATATGCCCTTAACCGTGAACACTGTATTATTTGCATGCTATCGCTGAGGGTGAGAGTAGCAGTAGTATTTTAATTTTGGTAAATCTGTTGTTATTTTTCATTTATTTCTTTAAAAAATTGTACAAATAAGCATGTATTAATACTAATTACTAAATATGAACCCGCAAGATCACCCACTACCCATTCTTACCTTAAATATGGTCAAAAAAAGTTATTGTGTGAGCAGGTTTCCCACAATTGTAATTTAAATATTAAACTAAGAAAAAAAATGTTATATTTGAATCTACTAAAATGAATAAGCATGAATTAAAGAAAATTATGAATTAATACCAAGGTAGTTATATTAACAACTGAGTTTTAAAATTAGTCACCCCCCAGTAACTCCGGTAAGCTTGCTTCATGTCCACAGACATGAGCATTGCAAAAAGTTTAAAAAAAAATAACTTAAAGAACCAAATTAATTTTTAAGAAATATTAACCATCTAGTAAATTAAAAACCAACTCTTAGTATTAATAGCTGAGTGTTGATGCACTCTCCCTGCCATTTCCACTATTTCCCTAACATCATGTCACTAAGGGCACGATTACGATGCTGTACCCAAAGTCTTTGAACAGCATATTATTACCTTAAATCCCATTTGTAAACCGCATTTCAGATCGACTCAGACACTTTTACAAACGACCGATTCCGACGGCTGGAAAGCGTTTGAACTGTCAGACTCTGATTCGAATGGCATTGGGAGTAACCGAATCCTTGAAAGCCGAATGGTAGCTGTCAATGGCCTGCATTTCCAGCTGAGCTAAAAGGATCTCAGATTTTGACAGCATTTACGAATTGGTCTGTCCGAACATGAAAAGGGCCACGACAGGGTGCAAGGTTTTCAAGAGATTATTTTCCCCATAGACAACAGTGTTGTTGCACGGAAGAGGGGTTCCCATAGGAGTCAATGGGAGTCCTTCCGAACGGTGTTTGGAAGCATTGTAATTGTTCGGATTGGACCGCCAGTCTGTTGTATCCTGAATCCGAGACAGTGTGGGGACGAAATATTAAGCCCGACATCTTTGTGAGGCCCATAGTATAGAAGCACGTAAAAGTAACAACTCATATACATAAACTAGTTCCTTTTTAAAAAATTGTAAACTTTTTAATTGTAAATATACAATTTAGAATAGTCTAATTCAGCATTGAAAAAACACACATCTATATATAAATAAATATATATACATATATATATGAATATATGCATAATGCCAAAAAAGAAATATCTTTTTTGAAAAATTTTAAAAGGCAAAGAAACACGTTAGTGATAGATTCATTACGTTATAATTAAGGTCCGAACGTCAGTCTGGATACGGAAAGTTTTCATCAGCAGTACCACTGCGCATCGTAAGGTGGCATCCTGCGGCTCTGCGTCCGTTGTTGTTGTTGTGGTCGTGGCCGCCGAGATGACATTGCGGCATGTACTTAGACGCCGCCCTTGCACGCGGACATCAGCTCTTTATTTTTCAGCCCTAGCAAGCGCAGATCCGGTGAGAGTGGTACCTCCTCTCACTTTTCGACTGAGTTTTTTCGAGGCTTTTTGTATCTATTTTTCAAGTCGATCGACTCCTGGTGCAGCAGGGGATGCCGGACTGCAAGTCCTGAGGGGACTGTCCTCGCATGATGTCGGTGACGGACCAGCACCGCGTGTGTCTTTACATCCTGGGGCGCGACCAAGACCCCAAGGGGTCGATTCCGATTCGGGCCGGAAATGTCTCCGACCGAGCCGGATCCGGAGAGATTTCCGACCGAATCGGACCCGTGCAGTCCGACCGAACGAGTACGATGCGTCCGTATGTTATCGGACTCGAGTCGGTCGGACTCCCATTGATGTCAATGGGAGCCGGTCGTACAACGCGTACGCGGGCTCCCATTGACTCAATGGGTGCGAGTCGGACAAGGGCGCCCCCTACAGCGGGTACGCGGCGAGCGATTCGCGCCGTACACGCACAGGTAGAGGGGACCCATGGGTCCCCCTGTGTGCGACTCGCGCGGCTCACGCGCACTGGGGGTCCGACACGGACCCCAAAGTACGGCTCCGACAGCTCTTACGAGCCGGAGTGCGCGGCTCGGTCGGACTGTTCGCGGCGCGCATCGTACTTACCCGGCCGGGAAACGTCTCCATTGCGCGGTGCGAGTCGAGTCCGAGCGAGTCGGTCGGAGCGGTTCGAGCCGGGAGCGAAGTCGGTCGGAGCGGTCGGGACGCCCGGACGAGTCGGTCGGCGATTTCGCATCGTACTCGCTCGGCCGGACCCGCGTACGGTTCGGTCGGGAAACAGGGCTCCGAATCGGATCCGGTAAAGCCAAATCCGATTCGGAGCCCTACCGGCCGAGATCGGAATCGGCCCCCAAGTCGTGCCCCGACTGCCGGGCCATGGCCCCAAAGACTTTGCGGTAGCGGTACCGAAAGTTGCTAGAAGTGCGGCAGTCTGCTCCGCGCCGTTCAAGGTCCCGGTCCGGTGGGAGGTCGAGGGACCACATGGTGTGGTCAAATAGTCCCATTTCTCTATTGGAGCTTGTGCTTCGGCCGTAAACAGACTGTAGCACAAGCTCCCATTATGAAATGGGACTTTATGTTAACCAGTGCATTGTGTGGCAGGCACCTCAGGGTACTTGCCACACGGTGCAGGAATTACCAGGCCCACAACAAGAGGCCGCATGGAGAAGGGCAACCAGGTAGTGGCACCCAGAGTAACTTTCTAACAGGCTTTACATGTAGGAAAGGCCACCATAGAAAGCATAACTAAAATAAACATTGAAATCACAACGGCGGCAACATCTAGCTTACCGATTACGGTAAGGACTCTGACTGGCCCAAGGGCTGCTTGAGACGGTTAAAATCCAGCCTGAATCGCCTGACCGTTTCACTTTTGATCACCTGCATTGTAACGCGGCGTTAAAACCTATGATGTAACGCGGAAGGCCTCATATCTGTTATCTGACGCTTTCCGAGTCACATTGTAATTAGGCCCATAGTAAAGTAATGTAATATTTCCACTCCCAAGCGAAATAAAAATCTGTAAAAGTGCTCATCAATAAACATACAAAATTTACTATTTACAACACAATAAAAATTAAATCAGGGAAGGTGTGTAACAGTAAACATTTTAAAATACTTATTTGCACTAGCTAAATAAATTAATCTATGTAAAACTATTCACACTGAACATATCGAGTCTAGTATTTCCACTACAATGTAACTTAATTCCTGTAAGCTACTGGACACGAAAAACCGATAAATATACTAACCCCATTGCACAATTAAATTAATTAAGGTTAATGTGTTGTTACTTTGCATCAATATTTAAATATTCCACCTCAAACATTAAGTAAGACATGGAAGGTGCTTGACACGAAAACATTTAAATATCCAATTTTCATTTGAAACTTAAATTAATAGAGGTACAGTGCATAAAAATGAACAAACAAACTGTACTATTCCCACTCCTAAACAAATATAATTAGTGATGGTGCCGGACAGTAAAGAAAAATAATTAACTATCAGCAATAGGTACATTAATTAATGTAACTTAAGTGATGGACAGTCACAATACAACACTTTTTATTTTCTGTACAGTATAACCTTACTCTGGGAGGGTGCTGTACAGTCCATAAAGAAATACTGCTCCCACGACAAATATAATTTAATCCACTAAAAGTGCAGGCAGTAAATTCTAAAATGAATATATAGATATAAAACACATTATATTTTTAAAAAGTGTTTAACATTCAACATAAAAAAATTCAATATTCCAAACCAAAACCTTAACTAATTCACGGAAATGACAGGGCAAATCCAAAATATGTATTTCCCCATTCAATAAACATAAACTCAGTTAAAGTAGTAGTCCTTAAAAAACGATCTTTAAATTGTAGAAAATAAACACACTAATAAAACACCATGTTCCAGATCATAACTATTATAAATTGGTATATAATTATACACAAAACATGTTAATTTTAGATATATATTCATTATTTTCTAAAAATACATTTAGTATACAGGTTATGAATAAAAAAGTTTAAACTTATTAAAAATTATATCGAATAAGTAATAGATTACAATTTTTTTAAATAAAGGGTCTGACTAAAATGCCAGTAGTAAAGTCTCCGACCGCTGGTGGGGAGGCTTTCCGACCGACATTGCATGTTTAAAGTTCAACCGCCGCATTACAAATTTGGCAGAGGGAGTTTAAACTGGCATGGAGATATTAATTGAATCCAACGGTGTCAAGGAGCATGTTGTATAGGTGGAAAGGCCTCATGATCCATAAGAGACAGCGTTTCCACTTTCGTGATTATGATGTTGGATTTTAAACAGCAAATGCATGGAGGAATTTCAGACATGGATTTGCTGATGAAGAGCAACTTTGGTGGCACCTATCAAGACCCTCTTCTCCCATGTCCCTCTGCATGTGTGTGGTGCCTGCCACACGGTGCATAGATTTACACAAAGTCCTATTTCTATATATGAGGTAGTGCTGCGGTCTGTTTCCAACTGCAGCACAAGCTCCCATATGGGAAATGGTAGTTGGCGACCACACCATGTGCACTCGCATCCATATAACAGTGTCGTGACCAACAAATGCCGATCATTCCATATTGCGCTCAGGTCCACCCGACATTGTAATAATCACCTAACTAAGAAAAAAAGACTAATAGTAATCACCTATTGTTTAAATATAAGTAATATATAATTATTCAAACTTTTATTTTTTTGTAATAGGAAATGGAAGACATAATAATCACAAAATCAAAATTATTTTATTGAACTTATTTGCGAAAAAGAAGTTAAAAAAAATCACCTCACAAAAGTATGTCATTTGTATATAAAAAATGTTTTCACTTTAAGGTGAAAAATATCATTAAAAAAAAGTTAATTATCGACGATAATAAACCTAAAATAATGTACCTTGGCTTCATATTTGTAAAAACAACTATTTTTTAATATAATATTTAAACAACCTGTCATATACAAAATATTAATGTCAACTATTCAGACCTATTAATGTAACACCTACATCCAAAAAGTAACTTTGTACATTTTTAAATATTAATATTTTGCAACAACATAAAATACAATTTTTTAATTAATCTCGAAATAATGTAACTAAATTTTAATGAAAACTAAAGGCAAAAAAATCTTTAGCACAACAATTCAAACATATTTTTTTGACAAAAATATAATCAACATTTTTTATAAAATTTACCACCAGATTTTAATTGTAAGCAACAAATATCACTACTTAAAACTTAATGAAACAACAAACATCCCACTCTGATATTTAAACAAAATCTATATAAATGTAAAAATGTCCAATGAAATGTGTGTTCATCTTTACACAAATTTTAATAATTTATTTAATTACTACCCATGCTAATCCACTATAAACCCAACATCCAGGCACAAATGTTCTCAAATTCTATTATTAATTTCAATAATAAATGTATATATCTTATTCCACTTTTTCTAAAACTTTGACATTTTTTATCGACACTTATTAACGTTTAAACCCAACAGACTGTTGCTTTAAAAAATCATTAAACATTAGAAAAACAAATAATTGTACAATTTAAATTGTTTTCAAAATCTAAATTATAAACCCCAAAATTATATATTTATATTAATTTAACATAAATAAGAAAACATAACAAAATTAACACTAACTTTTTTAAAATTTAAAAATCAAGAATTAATTTTAGAATATTTTTAGAAAGACATATTACCCATAACAACTATGAGCTCATTACAATGTCAGTCAGAAATATTGCGCCCAACACCGTTTCTTATTCGGTATTTTACCGACTAGTGTTCGACGGTTGAATCTGACTGAATACTATGCTTCAAAAACAGTGTTTGGAAGGACTCCCATTAACTACTATGGGAGCCTGTGTTCGCACCAACAACACAAACTCCTATGCGGGAAATAACTGTCTGCGGAAAACCTTGCACCATGAAAAGTGACCTTGTAGGAGCCCCGGAAGTCAGTTTCCAACAGCCTTTTTACGTGTTGGACAGACAGAGTAAGAAAGGCTGTCAGAATACAAAATCGGAATGGGTCAGTTGGAAAATGTATCTGCAGAACTGTATGGATCGCCTCCGACCAACTTGGTATCTTCGATTGCCATTCGTGACCGATTACAAATGACCAAACAGTTACCCTTCATACCGCGATCATTGTAATTGGTCTGGCTGATTTGATTACAACCGACTCGGGCAGATGGGTTCGGACTCAGGTGATGGGAACCCGAGTGTAGGTCAGAGGCTTTCAGACCAACATAGTAATGAGGCACTTAATTTTGATTATTTTTACATTGATATTTTGTACTACAATATTTTAACATTGCAATATTGAAAACACTATATTTATGTCACACAAAATTTTATCCGTAAAGTTTGTTAACATACCAATTTTAGGCCCAACTTGTGTTTCTATGCTGTGGGCTTCACGACGCTGCCTTAAGCCTCTGTTTGCATGCCCCCTATACCGTGGGCATTCACAGTGACGAAAAACCCAACGCCTTAGGACAACTCTGAACTGGTCACCTCTGGACTGTGGAGAAGAGGACCAAAGGTGTTCCCAAATTCCTGTTCATCCTAATGCCTGGCTTTGCCTACCAGTGAAACCTTCAGCCTCGTATGACAAGACTGATTCACATTGACTTGCATTGTGAAGCAAATTTTGATTGGAAAAATTGCATCCGTGCGGCCTACTGCCACTGGAAGTAAACTGATGTTGCTGCCATGGAACTTGCCCATATTAAACTTAAAGAAAGCGGTTTCTGTTGTAAGTTACATCAAAGCCCTTATATGCCATATCTGTTTCTCCTCCCATAGGACAACTTTGCAGACTCTGTAAACTGCATTCTCGACATTGTAAACGTAAAAATGTTTATCTTGCAAACCGTACTTAACTGATCTTATTGATTCTTGGGCAAAAATATATATAAAGGTACATGTTTTTTATACATTCGTATAGATCTCCTTGAGTCATGTAAATCAATTATTGAATATTGTGTGTGTTTGCAGTTGTCTAACACTACTTGCTTATAAGCATTAGGATACTCAACGACACTACCACGTAAAAGAAACCTTTGGATTGGTAAAGCAACCCATGCCCATTTATAAGGGAATACTAGGACTCTTTGTACAGGATATCTATTTATGATATACTATATAAACAGCCAGCTTCCTAAAGGAAGGCACAAGGCGATCCGGCTTCTAAGCCAAGAGCAAGGCCAGAAGCACACCAAGTACCCGTCTGCTGAGAGTAGCGTGGACACGGGCCAGCATCTAATTCCCAACATTTGTTTGGCAAACTATTTTATAAAGAGCCTTAGGAGACATTTAGACAGGCCACCCTTAACCATGTGGATTAAATTTTATTAAAGCATTTGTGGGCACCTGAAAACGTGAAAGCCTCTGCTTGGGGGCACCAGCTATTGTGTCCAAACAGCATGTCGAGCGCCTAGGGGCTCTGAGGACAGTTGTAGACCGCAGCTGGAGCCGCTTGGCTTGTTAAATGGCCATCCCCCTCTGAAACAACATGTAAGGGGACTGCAGGAATAAGGTTTACCTCTTTTCAGCCACCACACGTTGCATTGCCCTAAAGGTCTTGCAGATTTGATTAGCAGTTAGGCCTGGATTTGAGTGTGCCTGTCACAGGAAGGATCGCCACCAGGTAGGCTGCTGCTGACGGTCAGTGGCACAGGGCGAGAGCAGTGCAGCCACAATGCCAGGGGAATTTCTAGAAGCAACTGTTTAAAGTCCACAGACGGTGACCAACAGCGTATGTATTATAGTCTTCTGCCACGCTGAAATCAAAACAGAGTCTAATGTCAATGTCAACCACTCTTCTCTTGAGACGGGGTTGTCATACATGCCCTACTTCCTTGGATTGTGTGCAAGCACAGGGGTTTATGTACCCTGCTGACACAGTGCTTTAGTGCACCTTGAGGCCAGCAGTGGTGTTCCACGCCAGGAATGCACCCCTATACCTACTTCTGTTGGTTGGGAAGTGGAGGTTACATTACTGAACATATGATTGACAAGGTCAGCTACTTCTTACCTCTAGATGTGACTTGACTGTCGTACATGTCCAAGCTCAAGTGGAAGTACATGCACCAACTCTCATTATGTGAGGCTGTCTCTAGTGTGACTATGCCCACTGTCTCAAAAGCAGAATACGTGGTGCTGGCACCACCATGTTTTCATCTTTGGTTGTAGACAACCTGCTTCATAAGCACTGTGATATCCAATTATCCATGGGTTCAACTTTGTCATAAGTGTTAATTCTTTTGCTAGGCTTCCAAGCTGAGTTATGTACATTGGTTACTTTGTTTTTGATGAAGTGGACAGTGGCATTTGTTTATGACTTATGGTTCCCCTTTAACTAGACAGCAGGTATGCTGGTGTTGAACCGCTTTCGTATGTTGACTGTCAATTTATGAACCAGGGCACACGACCGCAGAAAAGCAACTTTACTAGTTGCCGGGTCTAAAGCTTTTTTGCTACCACTAGAGGTAGAGAGGGCCGTAGGACTACACTGCAATGGGTTAAAGTTTAGTTATAATAATACCTGCAAGGGGACTAGGTAAAGGAATTTGGAATAGTCACTTGTTCTCCGCAGGTAACTGAAGTCAGGTACCTTCTTCCCTTGTAATACCACCCTTTCCCTTCCCTCCCACAGAAGCCTTACATATTTTCTCTCAAAACATGGTCTAACCTGCCCTTTGTTGATACTGCTACCAGTTCTGCGATTGCACCTCCATGATGTGGAATTGCTAAAGGGTACCTGTCCCACACAGAGCATGACAAACCCAGGGCCCAATTACGATGAGGCCTGTCAGGGCTCCGAACATCGGTCGAAGACCTGCAGCCCGCATAGTGATTGTATGGTCCAATACCGTCCACACAGACCCATTTCAATGTAGTTGGTCGGAAGGGAATCCGATTCACTTTTCAGAATGTCTTCCGACGGGCATAGAGAGCAGTCAGCCATTTTGAAGGCCTGAAGTAATCACTCTCCCAGCTTTATTTCGACAGAGAAATTACAATGGCAGATTACCACTGCCATTCTGTGGAGGCCTTTCTGACACAGAAAAGCATTGTGAATCTATTTTTGGGTGCCCAGAGCATGGACACCATGGGTGAAAGGCCGCAGAATGGCAGCCTAGGGGATACGTATGGCTCACCCCTTTAGATCCATGCATACAGTGTACGGTACCTTAAAGTACCTGCCACCGGGTGCAGAGATGAACTGCACCCATGCTCTTTAGAATGAGAGCATGCATTGCGTTCTGAATGCATGCTCACGTTGTAAATCATAGGATTGCGAGCAAACAATGTTCAGTCGCATCCTACTTGCGGAGCTGTAACCAACTAGTAAAGGTTATTCAGTTCCAGTTCACAATCAATGTAGGATGGGCTCCGGTCTGTCAGGCATCGGAATTGGCCCATCAGACAGGTTTGTGTGAGGGTGCTGTGATACATGCCAGTAAGACAAACCCCAACGACCCGAGTAGCCACATGGCACCGAGAAAGAGTGGGAAGACCATCCTGTTTTAAGGAATCTTTGGGGCTCCGCACATTGTGGACATCGATAGAAATAATGGTTAGATATGCCTTAGGAAAAATATGGACACGCACTAAGGTCTTGAAAGTATGCTAAGTTTTCTGCTTTAGTAGGTGAGAAAGTGGACTTCCTTGACAAAATCAACAAACAACATCTTTTTTTATGCAAAGGCTATTTGCAATGGCTAGAGTGCTCATGGTTGTGTGTATTGGGGGAGGGACCTTGACAACTATGGTAATTTCATAGTGCAACCGCAGCGGAACTGATTCCTGCTATCTGACATTACAGCTGTTAATGCCATCACAGATCCCTGGTGCTTGACACACCATAGAGACAAATACTACCCTTTGACCTTATGCATCCATGGCACACATTACCATATTCACTACTTTTTGCTGTTTGTGAGACTGCTTGGTAAGCTAGAGTTTACAGAAAATATATCGACCAGCAAAATATCCTCATCTTAAAATATTAAGAAAAAAATAACTATATGTAAAACTTCATCATGCTATACTAGCAATGAAAATCAAGGTATCGTTGAAGACAATTTTTCGTTATTACTAATAGCATTTAAGCAAATATATATTTTTTAAATATAAAAATCTCAACAGTAATAATTAAATAAGTCAAATGAGAACACAAATGTAATAACACTAAAAATTCTATAATGGTTTATAAAAATATCAATCTAATATCCTTCTTTTCAGAAATTCAAACACACACACACACACATATCTTTCTATATAGCTATCTAAATATGTAAATGTATATATTTATATTTATATGCATCTATATATATATATATTCACTGAAAAAACCATAGGTTTTAGGGACAGTTATAGTTAGTTGGACATTGCACTCGTACAAAACCCGTGAAATTCCCCCGTTATAGTTAGTTCAGCTAACTATAACTCGCGCCCCCGCAATGCACTGCTGATGACGTCACATATTACATCACTCATGACATCGTCAGTGACATCACTGATGACATCACTGATGACATCTCAAATGACATCACTGATGACATCATCCAGTGACTGTGTGTTTCTGTAAAGTTTAATTTTGTTTTATATATATGCCAAGCTGTATTGAGGAATGAGTGGGTGTATAAGTGTCTGTATGGAGGATTTAGTAGGTACGTGACTGACTGTATAAGTGAGTGATTAAACGTATCTTACTGAATGCATGGGTTAGTGACTAAACTGGGTGAATGTCTGAATCCGTCTGTCTGTTGCTGTGTAAGTGGCTGCATGGGTTTGTGAATAGCTACATGAGTGTCTATATGAGTTATTGATTGGTTGTCTGAGTATCTGTATGGGTGCCTGAGTGTTTGTGTGGGTGGGGTGTGTGCGACTGTGCATAGATGTGTGAGTGGGTGATTCACTGGGTGGATGGTTTCAAGAGTGCATCTGTGATAGACTGTATGGGTGGGTAAGTGTGTGTAAGAGTGTGTTAGTGAGTGAATGTATGTCCCAGTGGTACATGTGTGAGTAACTACATATGTGAAAGGCAGTATATATGTGTGTTGGAGTATATAAATGGCTATAAGTGAGAGTGTGTGATTGTGAGAGTGGCTGTATGGATGAGTGTGTGCTTGTATCAGTGATTGTATAAGAGCGTAAAAATGTGCTAGTATTTGTATGAGTAAGTGAGCTGGTGTGTGTATGACTGTATAGGTGAGTAAATGGCAGTGTGAATAATTATTTGCATGACTGACTAGGTGTGTGAGTACCTCTATGGATGAGTGGCGGTGTGTGAGTGTCTATATAGGAGTATGAGTGCATATGATAGTCCTGTACTGAGTGACCGTAAGTTTGAGTGACTGTACGGGTGAGTTAGTGGATGTGTGTGTAGACCTAAGAATCAGTGAGTGGGTATGTAGTTATTGGTGTTGGAGTGTCTATGGTTTTGCGAATGGCAGTCTGTTATTTAGAGTGGGTGTATCAAAGGTTATATTAGGGTGTGAGGAGGTGCATCAGATTATCACGTGGATGATGTCATCAGTGATGTCATCAGTGATGTCATTTGAGATGTCATCAGTGATGTCATCAGTGATGTCACTGACCATGTCATGAGTGATGTAATATGTGACGTCATCAGCAGTGCATTATGGAGCGCGAGTTATAGTTAGCTGAACTAACTATAACGGGGGAATTTCACGGGTTTTGTACGAGTGCAATGTCCAACTAACTATAACTGTCCCTAAAACCTATGTTTTTTCAGTGAATTTCAAAGGTTTTTTAAATGCTAATTTCTAACTATAACGTGTCTGAAACCTATGGTTTTTTCAGTGAATTTCAAAGGTTTTTAAATGCTAATTTCTAACTATAACTGTCCCTAAAACCTATGGTTTTTCAGTGAATTTCAAAGGTTTTTTAAATGCTAATTCCTAACTATAACATGTCTGAAACCTATGTTTTTTTCAGTGAATTTCAAAGGTTTTGTAAATGACAATTTTTTAAATGTATTGTTATATTTATTTTTTGGATACTGATTTACTACATTTTTTTAAACTATTTATTTTTACATATTTTATTTTTTAAATTACATTGTAATTACATTATACATTACATTACAAAATATACTTTCTCTGAATGAATTACTTTAGTTTAAATACTTTGCAAATAGGCAATAGACTTTTAAGTACAGTAGTTACAGTTGTTGCAATGGGCAACACAATTTCAAACACAATGCAACATTGAGCTCAATGTGAATTTCTAGTTAAATGCAATTAGTTACTTTATGGATTACTTTTTCTAACCACAGGACTGGATCCTAGATTCAGTCCTGGGACATCTCCTGTAAACAGTTGAGTAAAAGCGTTTTGGTTACAGTAGTGATTTTTAAGGAATATTATTGTATTTTAAAAGTTGACACTTAGAAACTTTTTCACATAGAATCACCAATGTTATCCTATGGGAGGAAATTCACTTAGCAGGTAAGTAGTGTTATCGTTACTTTTTCTTACTCAGTGTTGGATCCTGGATCCAGCACTGGTGCATCTCCTGTAAACAGTTGAAAGAATGCGTTTAAGTCATACAGGCGATTTTTAAGGAATATTTGTAGTTTGTGAAAATCGACACTTTGAAACTTTTCTGCTGAAAACCAGACAATGGATTCCAATGGAAGGAAATACAAGTTACTGGTAAGTACGGTTAGAATTACTTTTCAGGGTCAGTGCTGGGCTAAAAGATGCAGCACTGGGTTCTCTCCTGATAACAGGTGAGTAAATCGGAATTCGTATTTCGGCTGATTTTAGGGGAATATTATAAAGTTCCAAAACTGCACACTTAGAAGAATTTCCAAGTGAAACCAGTCAATGTTAGCCTATGGAAGGAAATTCAAGTTGCTGGTAAGTATGGTTAAAATTACTTTTCAGGATCAGTACTGGGCTGAAAGATGCAGCACTGAGGTCTCTCCTGATAACAGGTGAGTAAATCGGAATTCGTATTTCGGCTGATTTTAGAGGAATATTATAAAGTTCCAAAACTGCACACTTAGAAGAATTTCCAAGTGAAACCAGTCAATGTTAGCCTATGGAAGGAAATTCAAGTTACTGGTAAGTACGGTTAGAATTACTTTTCAGGATCAGTACTGGGCTGAAAGATGCAGCACTGAGGTCTCTCCTGATAACAGGTGAGTAAATCGGAATTCGTATTTCGGCTGATTTTAGAGGAATATTTGTATGTTTCAAAAATCGACACTTAGAAACTTTTTCAGCAAAAAGCAGGCAATGATATCCTATGGAAGGAAATTCAAGTTACTGGTAAGTACGGTTAAAATTACTTTTCAGGATCAGTACTGGGCTGAAAGATGCAGCACTGAGGTCTCTCCTGATAACAGGTGAGTAAATCGGAATTCGTAGTTCGGCTGATTTTAGAGGAATATTTGCACAATGGTGAAGGAAGGGGTGGGGCCTCAGGTGACATGTCTGCAAACACACCCAGTGGCGCGTTTTAAGTTGGAGAATTAATTCCTTCTCAATCCCGAGGGTCCCTAGGGGCCAACTAGCCCACCAGATACCTCTAGTATGCCCCAGACAGCTGCGTTGCAGAGAGGTGTTCAGAGGCCACGCCCCTTTACAACACTCTGCAACGCAGCTCCGTGGCGCTTACTGGAGGTACCTGGTGGGCTAGTTGGCCCTCAGGGACCCTCAGGATTGAAGGGGATTTAATTCCCCATCTTAAAACGCGCCAGAGGGCCTGTTTGCACACATGTCACCTGAAGCCCCGCCCCCTCCCTTCACCACTGTGCAAACGCACCCGTGGCGCGTTTTAAGTTGGGGGATTAAGTCCCCTTGAATACTGAGGGTCCCTGGGGGCCAACTAGCTCACCATGTACCTCCAAAAAGCGCCACAGAGCTGCGTTGCAGAGAGGTGTAAAAGGGGCGTGGCCTCTGTACACCTCTCTGCAACGCAGCCCCTAGCGATACTGGAGGTTCCTGGTGGGCTAGTTGGCCCCCAGGGACCCCCAGTATTGAAGGGGAATCGTTCCCCATCTGCAAACGCGCCAGGGGGCGCGTTTGCAGAGTGGTAAAGGAAGGGGGCGGGGCCTGCGGCCCGATCGTTTTTTGTTTTTTTTCCCCCAAGGGGGGCTGTGTGGCCCCCTTACTTTTTCCTATTTTTGGGCCCTGGGGACCCCATCCCCCAGGGCCTTATCCCTTTTTTTTTTTTTAATTAAACGGGAAGGGGGCCGCGTGGCCCCCTCCCATGGCCGAATCCGGCCCCGGGGACCCCATCCCCCGGGGCATGGCCACACTTTTAAATAAATTTTTAAGGAGGGGGGGCTGCGTGGCCCCCCTCCTCAGGCCTCCCTTTTGCCCCGGGGACCCCATCCCCCGGGGCAGGCCTTTATTTTATTTTTTTTTAATTATTATTTTTGGGGAGGGGGGTCGCGTGGCCCCCTCCCGGGCCACTACTTACCCCGGGGACCCCATCCCCCGGGGCTGGCCCTCTTCGTTGGGGACTGTGGGGGGGTCCCCAATCCCCCCACAGTCCCGCCGGCTCCCACGTCCCTTGGGAGCCGGCATTGCTTTCCACATGGGGAGCTGCTAACATGCAGCTCCCCGTGTGGAAAAGCAATTTGCTTGGATATTGGAAGCGAGAGCAGGTTTCCTGCTCTCGCTTCCAATATCCAAAGTAGTTTGCTATGACAGGACGGGAGCCGCGAGGCTCCCGTCCTGTCATAGCAAACTACAGTGTCCCGGGGTAGGCACCCCGGGACACTGCAGGAGCCGGCCCTGGGGGTGGTGGTCCCCAGGGCCATTACAGGCTTCCAGGAGGGGGCCGCGCGGCCCCCTCCCTCCATTGACAAAGCCCCGGGGAGGTGGTGGTCCCCGGGCGTGTGGGGGCTCGAGCCCCCCACACAGGTAAATTTATAAAAAAATAATTAAAGAAGCCCCGGGAGGTGGCGGTCCCGGGGCTGGCGGGAGGGCCGAGAGCCCTCCCGCACCATTTATTTTTAAAGCCCCGGGGGGTGGCGGTCCCCGGGGCTTAGGGGCCTTAGAGGCCCCCACATATTATAGATACCCCCCCATGCCCCCGGGACTTGGCCCACCCGGGGCCAGTTAACTAACAAAGCGCGGGAGACCGCGCTTCGTTTTTCCCGGCGGGATTCGCGCACCCTAAGCGCATCCCGCCGATTTTTGTTGAAAAAATGCTTTTCTCTGCCCAGGGGTCCTTGTGGGACCCCCTGAGCAGACCTAGGGAGTCAGGTGTTTCTACCCTGCCCCCTTTGTGCGTTTGCGCACTTGTTTCTTTTTTTTTCTCGGCGGGATCCGCGCACCCTAAGCCCATCCCGCCGATTTAAAAAAAATGCTTTTTCTGCCCAGGGGTCCTTGTGGGACCCCTGAGCAGACCTAGGGGTCAGGGTGTTTCTACCCTGCCCCCTTTGCGCTTTGCGCACTTGTTTCTGTCCCTCGGTTCTACCGAGGGACAAAATGGCTGCTAACACTTCCTGATTTGGAGTGTTGACAGCCAATTAGCATACAGCTCGTGATCGGGAGGGTACGCGGACCCTACTCGCCCATAGATATATATGTGACTTTACTTTTGATTTTCTCAGGAACTACTGAACGGATTTACACCATTTAAGCAAAAGGCATGACACTGAACCAAGGGCTACCTCTTTGCCAAATTTGGTGTAATTCCGTTCAGCAGTTCGGACTGTAGCTGCTACTAAAGGTTCCTATGGAAAAATGAATGGGAAAACGCGTTTGGGACCCCCTTTTCTCGGCCCCCGCTTGACGAATCAACCCGAGACTTTCAGGGTAGGAGCGGAGCGGAGCGCCCAACAAGTTGAAAACTTCGCGAAGATTCGTCAACCGGCGCCAACGTTATTTCAAATAGAATGTCGCGGATTTCCTATGGATAATAGGTCCTAACTATAACTATCTACTGGCGACCGCCAGTAGATAATATATATATATATATATATATATATATATATATATATATATATATATATATATATATATATTATCTACTGGCGGTCGCCAGTAGATAGTTATAGTTACAACCTATTATCCATAGGAAATCCGCGACATTCTATTTGAAATAACTCTCTTGCCGGTTGACGTATCTTCGCAAAATTTTCAAACTTTGTGGCCCGCTCCGGTCCGCTCCTACCCTGAAAGTCTCGGGGATTCGTCAAGCGGGGGCCGAGAAAAAGGGGGTCCCAAAACGCGTTTTCCCATGCAATTTTCCATAGGAAACTTTAGACACGGCTACAGCCTGAACTGCTGAACGGAATTACACCAAATTTGGCAAAGAGGTAGTTCTTGGTTCAGAAAGAACCCTTTTTGTTAAATGGTGTAAATCCGTTCAGTAGTTGCTGAGAAAATCAAAAGTAAAAAGATAGTGATATCTATGGCCGAGTAGGGTCCGCGTATCCTCCCGATCACGAGCTGCATGTTAATTGGTTGTCAGCTGGCTGTCAACACTCCGATTCAGGAAATGTTGGCAGCCATTTTGTCCCTCGGTAGAACCGAGGGACAGAAACAAGTGCGCAAAGCGCACAAAGGGGGCAGGGTAGAAACACCCTGACCCCCTAGGTTTGCTCAGGGGGTCCCACAAGGACCCCTGGGCAAAAAAATAAAAAAATTTAAAAATCGGCAGGATGCGCTCAGGGTGCGCGAATCCTGCCTAGAAAAAATCGAAGCGCGGTCTCCCGCGCTCGACAGTGTTTTGCCCCCGGGTGGCCCAAGTCCCGGGGGCATGGTGGGGAGGTTAATTTTATGTGTGGGGGCCTCTAAGGGCCCCCAAGCCCGGGGACCGCCACCCCCGGGCTTTATGTATAATGGTGCGGGAGGGCTCTGAGCCCTCCCGCAGCCCCAGGGACCACCACCTCCCCGGGCTTCTTTTTTATAATTAAAGACCTGTGTGGGGGGCTCCAGCCCCCACACGCCCGGGACCGCCACCTCCCGGGGCACTAAACAATTAAATATGGGGGTCCGTTACGGACCCCCAGAGCCCCGGGACCACCACCTCCCCGGGGCTGTGACCTGAATGGGAGGGGGCCGCGCGGCCCCTCCTGGAGCCCTTGATGGCCCTGGGGACCACCACCCCCAGGGCCGGCTCCTGCAGTGTCCCGGGTGCCTACCCCGGGACACTGTAGTTTGCAATGGCAGGACGGGAGCCTCGCGGCTCCCGTCCTGCCATAGCAAACTGCTTTGGATATTGGAAGAGAGAGCAGGAAACCTGCTCTCTCTTCCAATATCCATAGCACATTGCTTTCCACATGGGGAGCTGCATCTTAGCAGTTCCCCATGTTGAAAGCAATGCCGGCTCCCATAGGGCACGGGGAGCCGGCGGGACTGTGGGGGATTGGGGACCCCCACAGTCCCCAACGGAGAGGCCAGGCCCCGGGGATGGGGTCCCCGGGGCAAGTAGGGCCCGGGAGGGGGCCACGCAGCCCCCTCCCCAAAGTTTAAAAAAATTTAAAAAAATAGGAGTAAGGCCGGCCCCGGGGAATGGGGTCCCCGGTGCCTTAAATGGCCAGAGGAGGGGGCCACGCAGCCCCCTCCAAAGAATAAAAATAAAAATAGAGGCCAGGCGCCGGGGGATGGGGTCCCCGGGGCCAATACAGGCCCAGGGAAGGGGGCCACGCGGCCCCCTTCCCGTTTTTTAATATTATTTTAATTTAAAAAAGGGGTAAGGCCCTGGGGGATGGGGTCCCCAGGGCCCATAAATAGGAAAAAGGAAGGGGGCCACACAGCCCCCTTCAGGAAAAAAAACAAAAAAAAACGATCGGGCCCGCAGGCCCCGCCCCTTCCTTCACCACTCTGCAAACGCGCCCCTGGCGCGTTTGCAGAGGGGGAACGATCCCCTTGAATACTGGGGGTCCCTGGGGCCAACTAGCCCACCAGGAACCTCCAGTATGCGCCAGGGGCTGCCTTGCAGAGAGGTGTACAGAGGCCACGCCCCTTTTACACCTCTCTGCAACGCAGCTCTATGGCGCTTTTTGGAGGTATATGGTGGGCTAGTTGGACCCCAGGGACCCTCAGGATTCAAGGGACTTAATCCCCCAACTTAAAACGCGCCACGGGCGCGTTTGCACAGTGGTGAAGGGAGGGGGCGGGGCTTCAGGTGACATGTGTGCAAACAGGCCCCGTGGCGCGTTTAAGATGGGGAATTAAATCCTCTTCAATCCTGAGGGTCCCTGGGGCCAACTAGCCCAACAGGTACATCCAGAAAGCGCCACAGAGCTGCGTTGCAGAGAGGTGTAAAAGGGGTGTGGCCTCTCTACACGTCTCTGCAACGCAGTCCCTGGCGCATACTGGAGGTTCCTGGTGGGCTAGTTGGCCCCTAGGGACCCTCAGGATTCAAGGGGACTTAATCCCCCAACTTAAAACGCACCACGGGGCGCGTTTGCACAGATGTCACCTCAGGCCCCGCCCTCCTCCCTTCACCATTGTGCAAATATTCTTCTAAAATCATCCGAAATACGAATTCCGATTTACTCACCTGTTATAAGGAGAGACCTCAGTGCTGCATCTTTCAGCCCAGTACTGGTCCTGAAAAGTAATTTTAACCGTACTTACCAGTAACTTGAATTTCCTTCCATAGGATATCATTGCCTGCTTTTTGCTGAAAAGTCTTGTAAGTGTTGATTTTTGAAACATACAAATATTCCTCTAAAATCAGCCGAAATACGAATTCCGATTTACTCACCTGTTATAAGGAGAGACCTCAGTGCTGCATCTTTCAGCCCAGTACTGGTCCTGAAAAGTAATTTTAACCGGTCTTACCGGTAACTTGAATTTCCTTCATAGGCTAACATTGACTGGTTTCACTTGGAAATTCTTCTAAGTGTGGAGTTTTGGAACTTTATAATATTCCTCTAAAATCAGCCAAAGTACGAATTCCAATTTACTCACCTGTTATCAGGAGAGACCTCAGTGCTGCATCTTTCAGCCCAGTACTGATCCTGAAAAGTAATTTTAACCGTACTTACCAGTAACTTGAATTTCCTTCCATAGGATATCATTGCCTGCGTTTTGCTGGAAAAGTTTCTAAGTGTTGATTTTTGAAACATACAAATATTCCTCTAAAATCAGCCGAAATCCGAATTCTGATTTACTCACCTGTTATCAGGAGAGACCTCAGTGCTGCATCTTTCAGCCCAGTACTGGTCCTGAAAAGTAATTTTAACCGTACTTACCGGTAACTTGAATTTCCTTCATAGGCTAACATTGACTGGTTTCACTTGGAAATTCTTCTAAGTGTGGAGTTTTGGAACTTTATAATATTCCTCTAAAATCAACCAAAGTACGAATTCCAATTTACTCACCTGTTAACAGGAGAGAACCTCAGTGCTGCATCTTTTAGCCCAGCACTGACCCTGAAAAGTAATTTTAACCGTACTTACCAGTAACTTATATTTTCTTCCATGAGAATCCATTGTCTGGTTTTCAGCAGAAAAGTTTCAAAGTGTCGATTTTCACAAACTACAAATATTCCTAAAAATCGCCTGTATGACTTAAACGCATTCTTTCAACTGTTTACAGGAGATGCACCAGTGCTGGATCCAGGATCCAACACTGAGTAAGAAAAAGTAACGATAACAGTTTTTACCTTCTAAGTGAATTTCCTTCCATAGGATAACATTGGTGATTCTATGAGAAAAAGTTTCTAAGTGTCAACTTTTAAAGTACAATAATATTCCTTAAAAATCACGACTGTAACCAAAACGCTTTTACTCAACTGTTTACAGGAGATGTCCCAGGACTGAATCTAGGATCCAGTCCTGTGGTTAGAAAAGTAATCCATAAAGTAAGTAATTGCATTTAACTAGAAATTCACATTGAGCTGAATGTTGCATTGTGTTTGAAAATGTGTTGCCCATTGCAACAACTGTAACTACTGTACTTAAAAGTCTATTGCCTATGTGCAAAGTATTTAAACTAAAGTAATTCATTCTGAGAAAGTATTTTTTGTAATGTAATGTATAATGTAATTACAATGTAATTTAAAAAATAAAATATGTAAAAAAAATTGTTTCTAAAAATGTAGTAAATCAGTATGAAAAAAATTTATATATCAATTAATACATTTAAAAATTGTCATTTACAAAACCTTTGAAATTCACTGAAAAACCGTAGGTTTCAGACATGTTATAGTTACAAATTAGCATTTAAAAACCTTTGAAATTCACTGAAAAAACCATAGGTTTCAGGGACGTTATAGTTACAAATTAGCATTTAAAAACCTTTGAAATTCACTGAAAAACCATAGGTTTTAGGGACAGTTATAGTTAGTTGGACATTGCACTCGTACAAAACCCGTGAAATTCCCCCGTTATAGTTAGTCCAGCTAACTATAACTCGCGCCCCGCAATGCACTGCTGATGACGTCACATATTACATCACTCATGACATGGTCAGTGACATCACTGATGACATCACTGATGACATCTCAAATGACATCACTGATGACATCATCCACGTGATAATCTGATGCAGCTCCTCACACCCTAATATAACCTTTGATACACCCAATCTAAATTACAGACTGCCATTCGCAAAACTATAGACACTCCAACACCAATAACTACATACCCACTCACTGATTCTTAGGTCTACACACACACATCCACTCACTCACCCGTACAGTCACTCATACTTATGGTCACTCAGTACAGGACTATCATATGCACTCTTACTCCTATATAGACACTCAAACACCGCCACTCATCCATAGAGGTACTCACACACCTAGTCAGTCATGCAAATAATTAAACACACTGCCATTTACTCACCTATACAGTTATACACACACCAGCTCACTTAATCATACAAATACTAGCACATTGTTACGCTCTTATACAATCACTGATACAAGCACACACTCATCCATACAGCCACTATCACAATCACTCACTCTCGCTTATAGCTATTTATATACTCCAACACACATATATACTGGCTTTCACATATGTAGTTACTCACACATGTACCACTGGGACATACATTCACTCACTAACACACTCTTACACACACTTACCCACCCATACAGTCTATCACAGATGCACTCTTGAAACCATCCACCCAGTGAATCACCCACTCACACATCTATGCACAGAGTCGCACACACCCCACCCACACAAACACTCAGGCACCCATACAGATACTCAGACAACCAATCAATAACTCATATAGACACTCATGTAGCTATTCACAAACCCATGCAGCCACTTACACAGCAACAGACAGACGGATACAGACATTCACCCAGTTTAGTCACTAACCCATGCATTCAGTAAGATACGTTAAATCACTCACTTATAGAGTCAGTCACGCACCTACTAAATCATCCATACAGACACTTACACACCCACTCATTCTTCAATACGTCTTTTCCTATATATATTAAAAATATTTCAACTTTACAGAAACACACAGTCACTGGATGATGTCATCAGTGATGTCATTTGAGATGTCATCAGTGATGTCATCAGTGATGTCACTGACCATGTCATGAGTGATGTAATATGTGACGTCATCAGCAGTGCATTGCGGGGCGCGAGTTATAGTTAGCTGGACTAACTATAACGGGGAATTTCACGGGTTTTGTACTGAGTGCAATGTCCAACTAACTATAACTGTCCCTAAAACCTATGGTTTTTTCAGTGAATTTCAAAGGTTTTTTAAATGCTAATTTGTAACTATAACGTCCCTGAAACCTATGGTTTTTTCAGTGAATATATATATATATATATATCTTTATATGTGTTTTTGTCTGTGTGCACATTCATTTATTCATTGGTTCTTGTTCATTGGCATTCATTATTATTTGATTTGCTCTCTTGAATTTTATTTGTGAATGTTCCATTATTATTATCTGCTTAGGTTTTGCTGCCTTGCAGTTCACTTGTGAATGTTTCATTATTATCTGACTTGTAAGTGTTTATTATTTGTGTGAGTTTTACTATTATTATCTGCTTGTGTTTTATCTCATGCATTTGAACTTGTGATACATATATATGTATATTTGCATGTTGTTTTACCCGATTCATTTGACATCTGGAAAGTTTTTCTGTTAGAGAGTGTTGCATTAATAAAACCCTACGCTTTATTTTTAAACGGTCTTTTGATGTGTCTCATTTTATGAGTGATGAGCCACCTTTCCAGGTGCTTTCTTCTTTTTTTACTGAGTGCCTATCCTTGGGAGTGCTGATTTTCTTTTATTTGGGAGTATAAAGCAAGGCACCACCTCATCAACAAAGATGTGTCAGTAGCAGTTTTTGGATTCTAGGACTCAGTTTCCTGTTCTGGAAAAAGAATTAAAAAACATATAAGGGGCAGGGTAGGGATACCCTGCCCACCTAGGCCAGTTGGGAAGACAATTTGTTTTCAATGGTACTGCGGACTAGCAGAGGATCCGCTGTTTTGATAAAAAAAGGGCAGGCTCCAGCCTCTTTAAAAAATAAGACCCCAGGGTGGGCCAGGGCCCAGGGGGTCAATGATTTATTTTTGGGGGAAGGGAGGCATGCAGCCCACCCCTACCCAAGCCTTCAGGAGGCCCAGGAGGCCCCATCCCCTGGGGCTGTTTTTTATACTTGGGGAGGAGGATATGCAGCCCTCCTCCCTGAGCCTAAGAGAAATCCCAGTGATCCCCTACTCCAGGGCCAGCTGTTTTTTTTTCTTCGAAGGAGGGAGGCATGTGGGCCCCCTCCCCAAGCCTTTACAAGGCCCCAAGGAACCCATCCCCTGGGGTAGGAGTTTTTATTTGGACAGGGGGCATGTAGCCCACCATCCTCAAACCTCAGAGAGAACTCAGGACTCCATGACTGGGGACAAGTTTATTTATGGGGAGGGGGGCATAGGTCCACCTTCCCTGAGCTGTAAACCGGCCCCTGGGTCTCCATCCCAAGGGGCCCAGTCAAAGCACTATCTCGTGGACACATCCCCTAGCACACTGCTGTTCCCTGCAACTTTAATTCCTATCCGCACTCTCCCAGGCAGGGTACTTTCCTCCCACTGGCGGAGCACATAAAAAGCTGCCCCCACCCGGGCAGGAGCAAAGCAATGGAGCCCGCTCCTGCCAGCACCCGGGATAAGTGCTGGCTGGAGAGCAGACACGGGCTCCCCCGTGGTGCCCAAAGACTAGCCATGTTGTGCATCCCCCAAGTGGGCACCGGCAGACCCACTGTAAAAAAAATGCAGCTCCTGCCAGCACCCAGTATGGGACCTGGTGGAGGAGCCAGCAGAGGACAAGGGGGCCCCCGGTTCCCCTGGCAGCCCCCAATATTCAAGCATTTTGTGGGTGCCCCCATAAAAACATATAAAACAAAAATAAGAATAATAAAGTAGGGCCACTCTTAATGATGCAATAGTAGTCATTCGCAAAAAGCTGCTGCCCTTCTACTGGGAAACCAGCACCTCTCAGCGGGGATCTTAAACCTTTCATGGAAGATTAGTACCACTTTTCGGAAGGGCTGCTTTAAGTTTCATTAGACAGATCCAGCACATGTGTGCTGTTGCTCTAAAATCCCAATGACTGAATGGACACAGGATGAATGTGCCTTTCACCCTTTGGATCAGACATGAAACATGCTTACACACTGGTAGACTTTATCAGAATCCTGCACTGCTGCACAGGACATACAATGAAGTGCTGTTAGAATAGGTAGTATACAGTAAGAGGAATGGTACCAAAACTTCTAAATAGGGCAGCACATGGGCTTCTCAGTGGACTGCAATATATTTAAAGGGCGAGCTACACTTCATAGAAAGGCACTATACACTTAACAGGACATTATCATTACTTCTCAGCAGAGCTGATATATTACTAGGCTATAAATAAAATAGAATACCATCTGTCAGTAGGGCTGCTGTGCTTTTAATGGAGCAGTACATACACATCTGAATGGGCATCGATACATGTAATCAGCCAGATGTGCATTTTCTTTACACAGTAGTCAGATATATATTAAAAGATGACAGTACCTCTATTGGCTAAGGAAAGGGTATATGGCCTGGTATATGCAATTGCCACCTCTTCTGAGCCAAGAGGCACTGCAATGTTTGATCTCTCCATCCATTGAGTGTTGCGGGGATTCTGCACATACACAGAACTATGCGAAGGAAAACAGGACCTCGGTGTATAGGGGTTGTACCTTCCTACCACCTTAGTACCCAGAATCCCAAAACCGACTAGCTATAGTGTCTCATTCGTTCTCCTACATAGTCACAAAGCTACAAATGATTAGACAACCCAGAACACAACACTCCCGACTCTCTCAGGAATCGCGGTAGCAAGACATACCCTTTCGCTCACTCACTCGTAATTGTCCACAATAAGAATTGTCAGAGTCACGGTTATAGTTCAAAATGTTTATTTTAACTGTCGTGCTCTATAATGCAGTATACGAGCCACTACCAGCAGCGAAATGCATAAACTCAGAACAATTAGCATTGTTACAATTCCATAGAATATAAAGGGGGATGTCATCATATACAGACAGTGGAAAAAGGACTATAAGGCCTAACCACCCTCCCCTTGGTAAGGTGAAGTTTATTATATAAAGGAAGATCTCTGGGCTTTGTCAGCAGACCCCATACCTCAGTGCCTAGATTGAAGTTTTACATCATAGGAACAGCACAACTCTTCTCCCTGGAAAAGTCTCTCTCCAAGTGTGTGTTTGAACAACATGCATCCCCGTAATATTAAAGCATGATTTTCCAGCAGTGCAGCTGTTAGCATGTTTTGTCTAGGTGCTAGGGACTGACCAGAACAGAATAACAAGGGGCTCTGTTTATCGACCTTGCACATCGTGTTCAGACTAAACTCCAGGAACTAGCAGAGAACGCGAAAAGCAGACAGTTCTCATGTGAAAGGCATAAACAGAGTCCTGCAAAATAAAGTCATGTAGTAACGTGCGCAAAAGCAGCAACATGGCAGCAGAGCTCAGGTTAACTTAGCAATGTCAACAATGACCCAAATGGCCAGATAACACCCTCCCCCTGGTAAGGTCATAGTATATAGACAAAAGACCAAAACAAAGTTCAAAAGCCAAGTAGAGTTCAGAAGCGCTTGAAAAAAACAAATTGGAAAAATCCCCCCCCCAAAAAATGTTATGTCTGTGTAAAATCTTGTCGTTTCAGGACAAACGGGATTAAGAAGGAGGTGGCAAATCCATCAAAGTACGTGAACCTATGAATGCAATTCGTTCCAAAAGGTCATCCCTCTCGTTAGTAGAAAAAAGGGATGCCATCCAACCAAGTAGGCCGAAAGAACAAATGTGCTCCTCGTAATCCGATGCTTCCAAGAGCATCTCCGGGCAACTTACGTGATATTCGATGAAACTCCGTTGCATGAGGTTCTGCGCAGCCTCACAGATATTCCACTCAGCCAAGACTCCAAGTGCAGCCGCACGCGCCATACGGACATTCCCAGAACAGGCCTGCTCATGGGCCACTAAGGGACCGATTAACTGGTCATAATCCGGGTCTGAACATGACGTATTGGAGAGGCATAAATCCAAAGCCCATTAGAAGGGGCATTGTTGACAGTAGAACACAGGTTGCACGCAAGTGAAGTAGGCAAAGCAAAAAGTTAGTCCATAACTCATGCTAAGCGTTGCTAATGGCAAGCATCCAAAAAGTTGTTGCATTTGGTCACGGTACAGTTGCAATTGGCCTGGTCTGTGCCTTACCACAAAATGAGCAGCCATTGCGTAGCAGGAGCAAAAGAATCAGGATTCCACCAGCTAGCGCCAGTAACAAAGGGAACCCTCCGAAGACGCTAGAAAAAATAGAATGAATAAAAGCTGGTATTACTCCAAATATCGTCTAAAACGAAGTCACAAGGCCGGATCCCACATGTTTAAAAATATTAGCAAGGCCTTTGGTGTCAGACGCATTAAATATTTGATGTATAAGCTCCCCAAAATGAAGTGGGAGGTTTGTGTTTAGAAGTGACTGAATCTCGCTAGACGTTCTAGCCACCTGCAATTCGAAGGTCTCTCAGGCCGAAGTGAGAGCCACTTCTTGTTGAAAAAATAGCGCTTTGAGTCTGCTTAATTTGTTGAAATCCGTTTTCAAAGTCGGAATGGAAGGCCAAATGGAACTATCTACTTTACCATGCGGGGGCGGAAAAAGCACATTGCTACAACAAGTAACACGTTGTGAAACTGTTACTATATACGGGATCCCTGCCCGTAAACCACAGCAGTCGTGGTTGTTCAAAATAAGATAACTGCCGTTAGTAAGCAAGGTAAAAGCGGGAATTATTGCTGGGACGGGAGTTCCTTTAAAAAAACAAGCAAGATTAGGCGCAGATACATTACAAGCGCCGTGCAACTTAACGTGTTTACAAACCAGGGAATATCCTACTGTGGAATCGCAGTCCTCCCCTGTTAGGAAAACTTCCTTATCCTCCCGGTGACATCTGTAAGTGAAAGGTAAGGACCATAATTCATGGAGAAAAGCACTACCCAGGGAATCAAAGCAGCCTATCAGGTAATGTTTCATACATGATTTAAATTGAAACAACGAAAATGGGAGAGAGATAACCCCATGAATTAACCATACAGCTGAATCTGTCTCCGCCACAGAAAATGGCAAGTGTTCTAATCGTTCAATGTGTAATAGCGTGTATGTAGGATCTTTCATGGACATAAATCTATGTTTATCAGTTAGCTTAAATGGTGAAAACAAAGCAGAAGCATTCAAATAATCCCAAGGGACTTTTCCCATTTTGAGAGTCTGTAACGTCCATGCAAACTGCATCACTGATCGTCATTGATTTTGACCATGATATAACACAGATACATCATTCTGAACAATATCAATAACAGAAGAAACAATATTATCCAAGGTATAAATGCGTGAAGACAGTGTATTGATACTATTGTCGACCACTGCAAGGACTTTTTCTAAATTTGCTTTGTCAATTTGGCGCAGACGAAGCGCAGCCTCAATCTGCGAAAGTTTCCAAACTTCATTGTAAGCTGCATAGATAAACCTCTTTGTTCTAGGAATCCTAGGACCCAAGATAAAATCAGCCAAATTGATGTCGCTCGACAAGAGTGACAAGTGTTGTTTTACAGAAGACAAAGTGAGGTGTTCCAACCATTGTTGGCACAATTTACCCACCGAGTATGTGGTGACCGAGTGTGAATGTGGAAAACGAGGATCCGGTCTAGTCTGTGTGAAACCAGGCGTTACATTATAAAAACACAGTTGGCATGCATTTGAATTGGTTTGCCACACCAACCATCCGGACGGGTCAACATCAGAGACATTGAAAGTGTAATTTCGAAACAAAGCTTGTAAAACACCGATCGTATAATTCGTTTGTGAACGCCAATTGTCATATTCCTCCAAAGACGGAATGGATGGGATATTCACATTTTTGGCAGTTTCCAAGCCAAAGCAAGTAGTCTGGTGCACTGTATCATTTAAAAATAATATATGAGTCGGGATTAGGCAGGCACGATGCAAAGCTTCAGTTCCCTGAACCTACCAAGCCTTAGTGCCCCAAATTTATTTTAAATCAATGGTATCTTTCCAGTGATCATAACCCTGTGTGGCCAATTCAGTTCTAAAGGAATTGGAATAGATCAATTTAGTGTGGGTCAGAATAAATTTGGGTCGAGATGACAACTGCAATTTAAAGAAATAGGATTCCGGATTGGACGTGTCATAGTCTGTGAAATAGGTGAACTTATCCCTAAGGGTTTTAGAACTGCCCTGTATGGGAGCAGGACAATGTTCCCATTGGTTGTAATTAAAAACAGACCTTAACGTGTTTGTTTTATGTAAGAAATGATGCCCATAGTGTTGATAACAGAATAAATCAGCATAATTGGCAGAATTTAAATATAAATCTTCAGCATCAAAAGCAGCATAATACTTTAAATCAGAAAACAATGAATGTACTGCTTGTACATCCCAATCATCAGAATGTATGTCCGGTGTTACCACATCCCCTAAGGAGATGCGAAACACGTATGGTATCTTGAGAACTTCCGTCGGGCCGTGAAGTTCGAAAGCTACTTTATCCCAAACGATGCCATCTGCAACCGGGAAAGCTGAAATGTTCACAAGAGCTTGATCACGTTTCATGATATGGGCCAATGTATGAGGGGCCAGAACTCCATTGACCAAGTTCACAGCAGAGCGTTCTGGCAAATAATAACCATTGATGAGCAAGACAAATACTGTTACAAATCCATTTGACATGAAAAGGAAAATTAGGATAAGTACCAACCAGATGTAGGTCCATGGGGGGACCAGGTAAGTCTTTTTGAACCAAGAGATGAAAATACTTAATTTTGTCGGTGGAAGTGCCAGAGAGGAAGACGAGGAGGATGAGTCATAAGAGAAGCTCGGACGGTCCCCAAAATAACTGCTTGCACCCATGTTCATTAAAGGTGGTAGGGCATCAGCAGCTTGATGTTGTTGAGGATCGCTCGGCACTCCACTGAGGGACTCATCCACAGGGTAAGTATACTCGACTTCTGCGTTGGAAGTAGAAGGAGGCAGAACAGGCAAAAGGTCAATAGTAGTTTCCATCTCACCCTCAGCGATACGGCGATGAGTCGAAGAGGATGAGGTTACCGGATTCAAAGAGATAGCGTTGCATGAAACTGCAGGTGTTACACTATTCAGAATCGGCCAGACGGTGTAGCTTGACATTGTCCACTGAGATGTATCTGTTGTCTTTGCGACCAGGTAAAGGTGGCAAAATGACTGTACGAGTACCCTTCAATCCAAGTACTGGAACCGGTGTACGATGAGGGACCAAATAATTTTTTGTTCTCCAGCTTTTCTCGTACCAGATCTCCAATCTTGGGAAGCCAGCCGGCAACCGGAATCAGCAGTGCTGCATCATTGGAAGAGGGCAAATGTTCAGTTGCATAGCTGTCACAGGTCTTTTGTAGATCCTGTAACATAGTAGAATGATTATCTACGTCAAAGGTTGCGGCAGCCGCCACAACGTCTAGACCATCAAGGTCTGGTACAAATATTTTAATGCCAAAGAGCATTTCGTATGGGGTCCGCCCACCCAGGGATCTTCTAGGGAGATTATTGAGTGCACATTGAACTCCATACAAATGGGCCAGCCAGTTCCTGCCAGTACCTAAGACTCTAGCTGTCAAAGATCGCTTTAAGTCACGGTTCAGTCACTCCACTATAGAATTGCCCTCAGGCCTGTATGGAGACGAAAACTGCACCAGCACCCCCATCGACTTCATCGCGTCCTTGTACGCCTTAGAGGCGAATGCTGGACCCTGGTCCGAATGGAAGGTGCCACATGCAAACATCCCGACAAAGACATGCAAATCTCTAATGACATTTCCAGCGTCAGCACTGCGTTGTGGCCAAACCCAAAGGAATCTAGTGCACGAATCAACTGCAACGAAAATGAATTTATAAGCAGTATCAGAAGAGAATGGACCGCAGTGCTCAAGATATACACAGCCAAACGGCTGATTCGAAATACATAGTTGTGTTTGTGGTGGGCATGAGACCGTAGATGGTTTGATTTTCTGACAAATGTCACATAAAAGCGCATAATTACGGGTCTGTTTATATAAACCATGCCACAAGTAACGTTTCTGTAAAATAGAGACTGTCGCAGACATCCCGGCATGTGCAGAAGCCATGCCTTCGTGTGCGGCAATGATCAAAGCAAGCCGGCGGTCCATGTTGGGAATCAGCCGATCCCCAACAGAAGGTATCTTAGCATAGGGAACTTGTTCGGGAGATAAATGATAAGAATACTTCGAAGGGAAGCCCTGCGGATAAGCAGTTCCATCCTTCGTAGCAGCTATAGCTGCCAAAATGTCATTATCTATCTTAGTCATGGACCTTGTAACTGCTGCAACGGAACACGTGGCTACTGCAGATTTGGCTGCCTCGTCAGCCAAAGAATTACCAACAGCATGTGCTCCCACACGCTGATGGCCAGGAGTATGTATAACCTGTGTGAGCGGCAGACGTTTTTTAAGTTCCGCCACTCGAACCCAAAGCATTTTATGCTTTATTGCGCTGCCTTTAGAGTCTTGATAGTCATTCTGAGACCAAAAGAATAAGTTGTCATTAAAAGACTGAACACAGTAGTAAGAATCGCATACAATAAGAGTATTCACATTAGGATCAGCAAACTCGAGAGCCAGAAAAAGAGCACGCAGCTCCGCCAATTATGCTGTACAGTCCCCAAGTGCCTGCGTATGCACTACGGAATACTTAAATTCTCCATTTACAATTGTACCAGCCACAATAGCGCAAGCCGCGGAATAAGGGTGTTTGGAACCGATGGCCGGTTGAGCCGAGCCATTGGTATAAATGATACATTTGTACTCATCCAATGGAAGCAACGAAAACGGAGGAGGATGAACATGTTCATACTGTAAAAACTCCTGTGTCTGAAGAGCAGAATCAAAGATAAACGTGACATCAGCTGATGTCAAAGAAGTAGCCCATTGTATCTAACGGGGATGTAGTGCCTTAGAATAGAGTACACTTGCCTTAGTCACTGCTTCTAAAGCAGGGAGAGGCGTGACCATAAAAATGCGTTTTTCCTGCGCCAGCGAGCGTTCTTTCAGAATCGCCATTTGGACTGCTGTCAAAACTTTTTCAACATTCAAAAATCGCATTTCAGCCGCAGTGTACAAATGTGATTTGTATGCAATAGGTACTGTATCTCCCTCATTGAACGTCAAGTAAGTGAAACCCACCGTCCCCGGTACTATACGCATCACCAGGTTTGTGGTTTTATCACGTGTCAACAAGAAGTTAGTCGCAAGCAGATCTGACTGCAAAAATTGCAGAATAGAGGTATGTTCCGGAAGCCAGTTGACAGAAGAATATATTGGTTGTATCATTGCACAGAGCGGTTTGATACGCTGGGCATAATCGGGGATGTAAGTCCTCCTGAAATTCAAAAATCCCAGCAAAGACTGAAGTTTCTTCAGTGTAGACGGAGGTTGCAATTGTGCACACTTCTCCAGAAAGTGGGGGGCCAAGACCCTACCTTCATTATTGAGCTCGTAGCCCAAAAAGAGCACCGCAAAACAAGCGATGTGTGATTTTGCAAAATTGAATTTGTATCCATAAATCGGCAAACGACAAAATAATTTGGTCGACTCGGACAAGATGCGGCATCAGTTCATCGTCTGTCAGATAACTATCATCAATGTACGAGAACGCATCAGGGTCTATGCTGTCTAATAAAGACACTACACGTGCAGCGAAAGCCCCGGGGCTATTCTTATACCCCATAGGTAAACGCAAACATTTTTTCTGATTCCCAACGGCGGTAAATGCTGTCAAGTCACGGCTCTCAGGAGCCAAGTTGTGACTATAGAAACCATTGGAAATATCCAGTGTAGTTTTGTATTTCTTACGGATAAGGCTGTTCACTAGCGCAGAGCTATGTGTGTTCTGTACCGCAAATGTACGACAATGACTATTCAAATTTCATTAATCTAATACAATGCGATATGAACCGTCAGGTTTTGATACCGGAAAAAGAGGATTATTCATCAGTGATACGCAGGATTCAATCACTCCTTGATACTCCAACTGAGTTAGAATGTCACAAACGGGAGCCTTAGCCTCTCGTCGGATTGGATATTGCGACTGTGGCTGTTGCATAGACCGTAACAGTATCTCATGTGCCGGTGAGTCTCTATCCCAGCCCACCTGATTACGGTACACCGCCGGGGCTAGGGCCAAAGCCCACTCAGATGCATAAGGCTTTGCCTATTCCTCAGGGACGTAACGCGAAAAACTTGGAAGAATTACATCCTCCCCTCTAGGAGTGGCTAGCACAAATGGTGGAGGCCAATCTGCCTCTGCCAACAAAATGTCGTATGAAGAGGTGAGATTTTCCCAAAAAAACGTTGTGATTGTACGCTGTATATCACCTTCAATTTGGAAGACAATTTCATAGAGTCTATCCGGGGGGGGCAACTCGTGTATCTGCTGTTTCCATTGTAATAAATGTATCAGTTGCTCTCGCCTCCAGACAGGGACGCAGTGCCTCCCGCACTATGGTAACCTCCGCTGCGCTGTCAAACAGAGTCACCGCCCATGTCCAATCTAGAAGCCATGTTCCCACCATCTGAGGCATACTTCGCTGTTAAAGCGGCAACTTTCTTCTTCTGATACGAGGGTCTAAAACGAGGCAGGTCCTCTTGTTTGGCTTTAACGTCAAACTGTCGAGGTTGATCCTGTCCCTGTTGTGTGGTCGGACCTTTGCCACGATCCAGGCGTTCCCCACCACTGACTTGAGAGTCCGATGTGTCCTGTAAAGAATGAGGAGAGTGCTGATCAGGGACTTGAAATCTATCAGGAGTCTTAATTTTCGCGCGGTCGGGCAAGTACGCTCAGAAGACACGGGTGTCGGTGAACCAGCATGCGAACCCTGCTTCTGTCGTTGCTGCCCCTGTTTTTTTTTCTCCAGTTCTTTTTATGAAAGAACGGGCGCCCATCCTCATCAGTCTGAGCTTTTTGTTGAGTTTGAGCCTGAGTTTGCGGTTGAGTAAAAGGCTTAATTCCCAGACTATTGCGCCCTAAGGTTTTATAAGCTTTAGCAATAATCTTTGGTAATTCGCGCTGTTTGTCTGCGTCAGCAACAGCCTCCAAGCGTTGTGCCACTTGTAAGCTTACAGCATCACCCTTGACATTAGCAAGGATCATATCGCAAACAATATCGAACACTCCCACTAGTCTCATTCCCAACTTCAGGGCCGCCTCGGCCCCATGTTCATCCTGAACACTTTTAATCACGGAAGGGAGAACGGTCATTGAGGGGGTGCCGAAACACATTGAATACACCGCTGCAAACACTCTACCCCAAGTGTTACAATCAGCTAATTCAGGAACCAGGCCTTTAGGCAGACTCATGGTCAATATCCTGTGTTTCTCCACAGGCGTGGTATTTGGAAAAGCAGCTTCGAGTTGTCCAAACTTTTCAGCAAGCCAATAAGGAAGTTCATCCTTATTTTGCAGATGCTTGCCCATCACAGAATTAATCATTAAGGGACTGATGATCACACCACCAGGTGCAGGTGGTTGCACAGCAATACCAGGTGGTCCCACCTGGAAGTTGCATGACATGAACTGAATAACAAATCTATGTACACGTATTAACGAAGTATGCAATACGCAGAGCTCTGCGACTGTAGCATTGAGATAATTTGGGTGCGGGGTCCACCCAGCCAAAACGGGCCACGTGGCCCCATCTATTGTTAAGGGGCCTAAACGGACCGGTGTTATCGGGTGAGGAAGGGCGCCATTAAACCATGTTTGATGTTGCCAAGCCGTTAGCGGAACTTCAAGAGACCTATAAGCATGAAAATTCTGAGGAAGGGCCGTGGCAGTATATTCATGCAACAAATCATCTGTTCCATCGACTGCCGGAAAGGTGACCCAAGAATAAAACACCTCAAAGCGGTAAGCTGCATCCGCCTCCACAACAAAAATGAGCGCAACACCAGCATTAGGGACCCCATGCTGAGTCAAATAAGCTGTGACTGCTGCCCGGTTAGGCGGCGCAATGACAACCGCCATAATCAATAGTTAGAGAATAACAACCTATGCGTGGCAGCACAATAACGGGTAATGAGTAAGAGAAAGACCTTTTAAAATTCAAGCTTGAAAAACCTATAAAACATCACAAGATAGGAGGCAACACCGTCACAACCGTCTCCGGAAACAGAAGTGAGGGTTTTGTGGACAAGCACAAGCACTACTCAGGAGTCTCGCAGATAAGAACCAGACCAAACGTTGGCGGCGCCATGTTGCGGGGATTCTGCACATACACAGAACTATGCGCAGGAAAACAGGACCTCGGTGTATAGGGGTTATACCTTCATACCACCTTAGTACCCAAAATTCCAAAACCGACTAGCTATAGTGTCTCATTTGTTCTCCTACATAATCACGAAGCTACAAATGATTAGACAACCCAGAACACAACACTCCTGACTCTCTCAGGAATCGCGGTAGCAAGACATACCCTTTCGCTCACTCACTCGTACTTGTCCACAATAAGAATTGTCAGAGTCATGGTTATAGTTCAAAATGTTTATTTTAACTGTCGTGCTCTATAATGCAGTATACGAGCCACTACCAGCAGCGAAATGCATTAACTCAGAACAATTAGCATTGTTTCAATTCCATAGAATATAAAGGGGGATGTCATCATATACAGACAGTGGAAAAAGGACTATAAGGCCTAACCACCCTCCCCTTGATAAGGTGAAGTTTATTATATAAAGGAAGATCTCTAGGCTTTGTCAGCAGACCCCATACCTTAGTGCCTAGATGGAAGTTTTACATCATAGGAACAGCATAGCTCTTCTCCCTGGAAAAGTCTCTCTCCAAGTGTGTGTTTGAACAACATGCATCCCCGTAATATTAAAGCATGATTTTCCAGCAGTGCAGCTGTTAGCATGTTTTGTCTAGGTGCTAGGGACTGACCAGAACAGAATAACAAGGGGCATTGTTTATCGACCTTGCACATCGTGTTCAGACTAAACTCCAGGAACTAGCAGAGAACGTGAAAAGCAGACAGTTCTCATGTGAAAGGCATAAACAGAGTCCTGCAAAATAAAGTCATGTAGTAACGTGCGCAAAAGCAGCAACATGGCCGCAGAGCTCAGGTTAACTTAGCAATGTCGACAATGACCCTAATGGCCATATAACAGAGTACCAATAATAAAGAAGGGCTCCATTGTTTGCTTTAACCCTGCCAGTGGTTGCTGTACAAAAATACCTATCTTGCATAAGAAGGGGCTGCATAGTTGGAACTGTGTCTGCTCTTATCACCTTTTCTGGATGATTGTATGCTGCTTAATTGAATTATCTTATGCAGGAACCTTTTTTTGTGGTGTCATGTTGATTTGCTTTGAGAAATGATGAAGATCCGCCTCTACCACTGCACTGGGAAAATACTACAACCTGGTTTAACATGTTTCATAAATCTGAAACAATTAATGTATTCCTTTTCTTTACAATCCACTGCCACTTTTACTGATTCCATTTCCATGGACAAGTATACCACTGACCAGGACTGTTTAGGAGAAGAGCACAACTTAGACCTCAAGACAACATTGTGTTGATGCAAATTGCTCCATGAAAGTAACATGGTTAAAAGTTCTGTTGACTTTTATGCCCTATTAAACATGTACCATGTATTCTATTCTACAACATTCAGCTTGATATTCTATGTTTAAGGGTGTTTTGAGCAAGTCATAAAAAGAAGGGAGATAAAATACAGGCTCATAGCAGAGGAGAGACAGTGACAAAGAAGGAGTTCTACACAGTGGTTGAATGCCATAAAAACGGGAAACAAAATTTGCAGCATTCAAATATTGTGAAAAAAATTGGAAATTAAAATATTGTGCTTACATACTTTGTACGCAGACTACAAAAATATCGAGACAAAAATATTGTGGACTAGAATATTGTCGAAAACAGGCAAGTCTGTTGATTTTATTATATAACATTATATTTCATTTAACTTAGATATTAAAGTTTAAACTAATTATACAATAAAGAATGAATATATATATATATATATATATATTTTTTTTATTGATCTTTTTGCAATATACAGATATAGCATCACACTCGCATTTGGTTATACAACAACATAATCCCCCCTTTACTATACATGGTGATGAAAAAAGATGCTCAGACTCAGATAGCCAGTGTTGTAGTGTAGTGAATGCTATACACATAACGTTTACATACATTGTTAATGCTCTGCAGCTTCTGATGTTTTATCCTGCTCAACTGATCGCAAGTATTGCATCAAGGGGTCCCAAATGTCCTTCGGTCTGGATGTGACAGGGAGCTCCTCTGCGTATAGTGCCAAACTTTCCCTGCAATATACCAGGTCGCGGATCCAGTTATCGGGAGATGGCCCCGTTTTGCTCTCCCATGACATCGCCACTCATCTTTTTGCAAGCAGCAATGCTATTCTTACAAATTTTCCCATGCTGCCCTTCAGGGAGGGCACTAGACCCAGCAGACACACATGTGGAGAGCATTGCACCGCCACTTGAGTCATGTCAATCAACCTGTGTATCAGTCCAGAACACTGCACACGTCCGCAATCCCAGGCTAAATGCCAAAAGTCGGCTCCCAGTTGTCCACATCGTTTACATGCATCATTTTCTCTGAGCCCAAATTTAAACAGTTTGTGCGGTGTGTAATATACTTGATGTATATATTTGAAAAGGATTATATGTAGATTCCCATTCGCGGTGAGAGCGCTAGTTAGTTGACAGCAGTGCTCCCATTCTTTCTGTGTGATTTGTGGGGTGAGTCGCTCGTTCCACTGCTCCAGGCTTTTATTAAGGGCCAAAACTTTCTCATCTCTAGCTGTCTGATAGAGCTTAGTGATCAGTTTGCGCCGTGTCGGGCTTGTCAGCACAACGTGAAGTGCCTGTAGGGTTGGGGGTTTGTCCGGAAGCGTGGTGTAATGAGCTTGTAGCGCTCTCTTCAATCTATAGAAGCTGAAGAGGAACAATGGGGTCTTGTTGTGTATGTAAGCTAAATCATCTAATGTAAGCAACGTGCCGTTGGGGAAGAGATCCTGCATTTTGTCGATCCCAACCAGGGCCAGGTCACGTATGGCTCCACTTTCCTGCGTCACTGACATGTCCGCGTGGTGTGCGATGGGCAACAGGGGTGAGTATATAGGTAACTTCGCAGCCATACGGCTGAGCGCCTGCCAAGCCACGATCGTGGCATCAATCGTATTGATTTCATGTTTGGGGGTACCCCTGCGTGTATGAGTTAGTATGGATCGGAGGGGGATGGGGTGCGCATCTCCATCCTCTACTGCTACGTGCGGTATAAAATCGTGAGAATTGTACCAGTAGTAGGCATAGTGTGCATGAGCGCATAGATAATATAGGTATAGGTCAGGCACGCTAAATCCCCCTTTCTTGTAGTCTAGGTTGAGGGTCTCCCAGCCTACTCGAGCTTGCTTTCCTCCCCATACTAGTCTGAGAAGCAGCGACCGCACTTGCTTAAAGAAGGTTTTTGTCAACGGAATGGGTATGTTACTGAACAAGTATAAAAATTTAGGCAATACGACCATCTTAATGAGGGCTGTGTGATCAGCCAGTGATAGTGGCAATCTCAGCCATCTCTCCACCTGTTGCTCCAATGCCGTGGCATAATTCAATCGAATGACCGTTTCGGGGTCCCGGTGCACCCAGATCCCTAAATATTTTACGGGTTCCGCAGACCATATAAGTGGAAACTCGAGATTGTGAGGAGAGGTGCTCTCAGTAAGCGGAACCACCACTGATTTGGACCAGTTTATGGTGAGACCCGAGAACAGCCCAAACCTAATGTATTCTCTTAAAATGGGCGCCATGTATATGTGTGGCTCTCTAATAAAAAGCAGCATGTCATCCGCATATAGTGAGATGCTCACTGGGCGGTGAGCAAAACGCAGTGCTGCCGATCTATGATGTTGTCTGATGATGCAGGCCAGTGATTCAAACGTTAACGCAAAGAGGAGCGGCGAGAGAGGGCATCCCTGCCTTGTTCCCCTGCTAATCTGTATGGGGCCCGAGGTACTTCCCTCCACCCGGATTCTTGCCGTGGTAGCAATCTCACCCAGTTAGTAAAACAGGTGGGAAATCCCATCCTTCATTGGATGTAAAATAAATAGTCCCACTCTATGGAATCAAAGGCTTTGGCTGCGTTGAGCATCACAGCCGCTGCCTTGAGGTTGGGATCCAGTATGTGAAACATCGCAAAAATCGTGCGTAGGTTATGCGATGTCGACCTGTCGAGGATGAACCCCGATTGGTCGGGAAGGACCAGGTTCGGCATAAGGGGTTGAAGCCTAATGGCCAGTATCTTAGCCAATAATTTTGCATCAATATTAATAAGCGACAGTGGCCTGTAAGAGTCACATCTGGATGGCGGTTTATCTTTCTTCAGTAGGGTTATAATTAGTGCTTCTCTGAGCGTAGGCGGCAGGCAGCCCTACTCGTAGGCTTCAGCATACATCTCAAGCAAGTAGGGCGTCAATTCCTCAGCAAATTCTTTATAGAATTCACAAGTGAGGCCATCAGGACCCGGGCTTTTTTATTCGGATGGGTTTTAATCGTCGCTCGGATTTCCTCCGCAGTGATTGGTTGACTAAGATATTCCCTATCATTGTCGGACAGCCATGCAATGGCCACATCCGCTAGGTATTCATCAAGCTCTGTATGGTTCAATTCACCCAGTGTTGTGTACATGTTTGCATAGGTATCTCTGAATTGCGTTACAATGTACTGCGTATTATAGTGATCTTCACCAGCATCATCTGTGATTTTAGTTATGGTGTGTCGGTCTGCACGAACCTTGATTTTAGTAGCGAGATTGTGCCCCGGTCTTCCACCTCCCCCATATGCCCGGGTTACATGTCTCCTAGACAGATAACGGATCTCGTCGGCTGCCAGTTTGTCACATTCTAGTAATGCGTCTTTGATTTTAGCTAATGTCTGCGCATCGGGTGAGTGGTCATAGTCACGTTCGAGTCTGGTCAGAGTGGTTTCAACTTTAGATAATTGACCCCTGATGTCTTTTAATATACCTGCAGAGGTGCAGATGCATGTGCCTCGTATAGTAGCTTTGAAGGCCTCCCAGATTGTTGCTGCGCTACCAACTGATCCTTTATTCAAATCAAAGTATTGAACAATAGCTTCGCGGATCGTGTGAACATATAATGGATCTAGTAGCGCTTCGGAGTGAAAGCGCCAAGTAAATTGACGGTGGGTAATTTGTGGGATGTGCAGACTGAGTCTAACAGGATTATGATCTGACAGTGTTCTCGGTAATCCCTCAACTGCAGATACCCAAGCGTTCGCACCTTCACTGAGCAGCCAGTAGTCAAGCCGCGACCATCTGCCATGTGCTGTTGCAACGTGTGTGCCCTCCAACCTCTCAGCATTGCGTAAGCGCCACACATCTAGGAGACCCAGCTTGGCCATTCCCTCATTGATCACCCGGGCCGCCTTTGGCGAGTGCCCCCCGTACCGTTGGATTTGTCCTTACTAGGATCTAGATGCGTGTTAAGGTCGCCACCCCATAGTATGACCGCCTCAGGCCAGTCACGTAATGTGGATACGATGCGCTCAAACATTTCTGGGTCGTCTGTGTTGGGGCCATACACATTCACAAATGTCAAAAGTGGACCAGCTAATTTACCTTGCGTTATAGCATAGCGGCCGGCATCATCAGTACAGCTTCTGACCATCGCGAAAGCGAAAGCACCCCTCTAGCGTAGGCCGAATAGGAGGAAGCCAGTCTGTATCCTGCCCATTGTGCCCCTATGTGTGTTTCCGTATACTTTGTCAGATGTGTTTCCTGAATGAGGGCTATGTTCACATCATGGCGATCCAGATATGCAAATATTTGCCGCATCTTTTTGGGTGAATTAGGTCCCCTTACGTGCCACGTTAAGCAGGTAATCTTTACGTTAGCTAGTTGCGGCATTCAAGTACATTGTATGACATTTATGGCATTCTAGTGTTGTAAGACACTTACATGAAAAAAATGAGTTAACTGAGTCGCCTTTAGCCATTTTGCTCAAACCCCCCACCCCCACCCTTCCCACATCACCCCCCTCCCACTTCAGCTTCCCCAACTTGCTAAAGCCATCCCTTACTACCCTTAACATGTCCCTCCTACAACAAATGAAAAGCAACAAATTGTGGGGAACACCCATGTGGGAGCGCTGGAGCGCAAATCACCCTCCCAGATGCTAAGGGAGGGGCCGAATAAGAACAAAAATAGGTTCCCGCCCTAAGTACAATACAAGTGATATAGTTCACCAAACTACAGCGATTTAAACAAGAATGTGAATCTTATCTGCAATGTTCGGGTTCAAACAAAGAGACTGATCTGCATTCGCCATCTCGGGGTTGCTGAAGTCTGTTATGCTTGCTTCATTCAAAGTACACCCGTGCGACGTGTCTCGCCTTCTATCAGCTGTTTATCCTTCGGCTGTCACACCAGAGGAGTCCCCGCGATCGTCGTCCGCTGTACCAGATGAGTCTCGGCTCCGTCGCTTGAGAGATTTGATGTAGTCCATCGCAGACTTTGGCGTGGTGAAGATTTTCGGCTTTCGTTTGTTTCTATCCGTAGCCGCGCCGGGTATAACATAGCATACGGGATCTTGTCAGCTATGAGGATTTTCTTGACAGCTTGATATTCTTTTCGTGCTTCCTGCACGGCTACTGTAAAGTCCGGATAAAACGCCAGAGTGTTGCCTTCGTGGGTTATAGTGCCTTTCTCTCTGGCCATGCGGAGGACGGTGTCCCGATCTCTACAATTTAGTAGGCATGCAATTATAGGTCGCGGAGGGGCGCCCGGGGGGGTGGGGACAACTAGCCAGCGATCGGTGCACTCGTTCTACTATCAGGAGATGATAAGTGTTCCGCTCCGAAAATCTGTTGCAGCAATGACTCTACATACGACTCCAGACGACCAGTGTTGGTGGATTCTGGTAGGCCCGTGATCCGCAGGTTGTTGCGTCTAGATCTGGCCTCCAGGTCTTCATTCTTGGCCTGTATGACTGCGAGCACTTTTTCCATGGATAGTGTCTTAGAGTTCATTTGTTGTAGGCCGTCTTCGGCGTCTGAGATGCGTGTTTCCGCCTCCCCCAGGCGGAGTGCATGTTTATCCAGCTTCGTGGACATGTGATCCATCCGCAACTTTAGATTGTCTATTTTACCATCTATTGACTGCAAACTGGCTTGTACCGCTTGAAGTGTCTTTTCAATGGCGGTAAGGCTTTCAGTAGGAGTGTCCAGTTCTGAGTCTGATGCTGCCTGCTGCTGCGTTTTGCCAGACTTTCGAGGTTCAAATGTGAGGCGGGACCGGCTTCGCTCCGTTTTCCCCATGGTTCTGTTACTGCAATTCACCACACAGGGGAACACACCACCTCTTACTCAGCAACGCACTGGTCTACATGAGAAAAGGTATGCTGCGCGTGGTCAATGTATTCAAGCGTGTCGGTAGAGCAAAAGGGTAGCAGAGCCCACTCAGTGTTGCCGCTGAAGCAATATGCTGTATGGCGCCAATACCCCCTGTTAAAGAGCAAATAGTAGGGGCTCAGTGGTGTAAGCCAGTCACCCCTCCGTCAGATTCATGTCTAGGGGCTCCGTGAGTAGTAACTGACTGTAATGCGATCTCTGGGACCTCCCAATGAGCCTCTGGTCAAATTGAAATTAGCGCGTCTCTGCGTCACCGCCCGTCTAGCCCAGTTTCTCACAGCGGGAGCGTCGTGGTAGGCGCAGTTAATGCAGCAAGACGCAGGATCTCATTGCTGTTCGCAGCGTGACAGTCTCATTGATGGGCACTTCGGGCGCTCCGGGTTGCGCCGCAGTGTTCCAGATTATAGGTACTGGATGCCGGAGTATGTCCCACTTTGCAGTACGGTGGCTTAGCACTTCCAAAATAGGGGTAACCGCGGTTATGGCTGAGGGGGAATCATCTCCGCGCCCACAAGGATGCCTGTGCACTTCTCGCATTCAATCTGGAATTCACAGTTCCAGCGGGCGCTTTCATGCAGCAACGCGTCTTTGAGAAGGCCGCAAGCCTCGCCGGGAGTGATGATGCGGGGCCCAGTGGGAAGCGTTGTTCGCGCCAGTCACAGCTGCAGGCTCGCGCCACTCACTGTACCCTCCCAGCAGACCGCAACGCCACTGAGCCAATTCCTCGTGAGTTGGGTTGAGGGTGAATCTCCGAGTTGATCGCGCGGCTGGGGCCTGTCACCTTTAGCTCCTCCCACCGACTGCGTGTCTCGAGTCAGGAACGAGAGCGGGCCCGCGAATTCGGCAGTCGCATTCACTTTGTTGGATCGCCTTCCCACTCCCTTCAAGCTCCCCCGCACAGCCAATCGCCAGGTGAGAGCGACGTTCTACCTCGATTGCGGGTGTTGATCTCCAATGCGGTCTTTCTTCAGTCGCTTATGTTCAGCGTACAGTGAGTCCGTTAGGCCGCCATGATGGCGCTGAGGCCTCAGATCTGTATAAACAGCTTTCTCGGCGCTCCAGAGTGCTTTTCGTTATTTAACCACTCCTCAGTGGTCATGAGCTGTTATGCTAACATGCGATGTTGTTTTCAGGCTCGGATGCTGGCGGGAACTGCAGTATTGTTTGTGAAGTTTTTCTTTGGCCGGCGGAGCTGCTCTACAGAGCGGCCATCTTGCCTTGCGCCCTCTAGCGCCCCCAAAGAATGAATATATTTAAAAATAAATAAAATAACAAATTTAAATGTATTATTAAAAATAAAACATTACTTTAATAGTTAATAAAAGTAAATTACTGTACAATTAATGATAAGAATAACATTTCATAAGCACATATAACAAAAACATGTAACAAAGTATATATTAAAAAAATGAACAAAAAATAAAATCTGAAATTAAAACTTACATATATCATTCTATAAATAAAAAAATAAACAATAGAAAAAAATAAAATAAATATTACTACACAGCACTAAAGCAATAGTAGAGCAATTTTTGGACTTTGCAGGGGTCAATTTTACTATTCTCACTCCAGTCTTAGCAAAATTGGGGAAAGTGTTGGACATGGGAGAGGGCAGATTTACTATTTCCACTCCAAGGTCAGTAAAAGTGGAGAGAGTTTTGGAATTTGGAGGCCAGATTTAGAATCCTCACTGCAATCTATGCAACAGTAGGCAAAGTGTTCGATTTTGGAGGGATCAGATATTTTCTATTCCCACTTCAGCATAAGCAAATGGTCGGAGTGTGTGGACTTTGAAAGGGTCTGATTTACGATTTCCACTTTAATCTAAGCAATAGTAGCTCGAGTTTGAACATTGGAGATGTCAGATTGACTATTCCCACTCCAACATAAGCAAAATTAGAAAAAGTGTTGGACTTTGGAGGGGAAGAATGCAATATTTCCACTCCAACCTGAACAACAGCAGGGAAAGCGCTGGACTTTGAAGGGGTCAGATTTACTATTCCTATTCTAAAATGTTGTAAATAAAACATTTAAATATAGACAGAAAAAAGTTAACATCTTTAAAATAAAAAATATATATTTTAAGACCAGGTCAAGAGTGGGAGCGGTGGGGGTGGCTGGAAACACTGACACCGGAAGCACCACACAGTGTTCGGCCAGCCACGCATGGGGTCCCGTGGTTCTTGGCCGCCCTTCAGCTCAGCCGGGGCCGGAGGGCAGTTGCACAAGTCTCTTTGAGGGGACAAAGCGTGCACCCTCAACAATTCCCTGCACAAGCACCGGTAGACGTGCTGGAGCTTGGCTGGTCTTGGCACATGAGCACTAAAAAAGTGCCCGTGTCGGGAAAAGAGCCGAAGACATCTGGGAAACAGGGTTCCAGCACTAAATCATTGCAGAGGAGGAAATTGGAGGACAAGCAGCCAGCAACAACTGTGGAGCCAAAGGCGCAACGAACCAACAGGTATACATTAAGAAACCAGTGTATAGATGTGGTTGAAACCCATTTGGTGCAAAAAGTGTCTCCACCAGTTACCTCCCCTTTACTCCAGGCCCCCGGCACCCTGTTAGTAGCACCTCGTAAAGTCTGCACTCCCAAACAAACCCATAGGAAAAAACGAGGTGCTAATATTCCAGCTCTAGCAGGGGCAGGGCCTAGAATTAAAATAACGCCTTCACTAAGATCTTTTTTCAAGGTTAGTGGGAGTGTTAACCTACCTGCTACTGTTACGAGATAGTTAGACCCCCCGGGTGGCACCAACACTATGAGTCAACAAACGGTTGGAGAGCCTCAGCAAATGTCCTGTTTACCCCTGGCCAACAGTTATCAAGCCCTGGAGGTGGATAATTTATCCCTCGAAGTTGCACATCTCAATGGGAATGGGATTCAGAATGAACCCATACTATCTGCGCCCCTGTCAATGGAGGGGACACCCACACATATCCCGAGGCAGGAGAATATTGGGGAACTACTGCAAACATTATCTGAGGAAAATAGATTTGCAATGTCAGAAGCGAATCAAGCCAAAATCTGCGATGCCTGTGAGAATCTTGAAAAAAAACTTACAGATTTAACTGATAGGATCAGGAACCTTGAAACTTCCTCAGAGCATATGAGAAAAGAGGTAGCTGATAATTGTAAGGAGATTCAACACTGTAAGGAAAAGGAGAAAGCTGAAATGCTAGAGAATAATTCGAGAAGAAATAATTTAAGGCTTCTCAATGTGACGGAGGGTAAGGAGGGTGAGGACTTGAAAGGGTTTTTATAAACCTGATCAAAGAAACAATACCAGAAGCTAGGGAACTAGATCTTTCCCAGGATATCCAACGAATTCACAGAGATCCTTTCAGGCGGAATCCCACAGAGACATACCTAGGAAAATACTTATCAATTTTAACACTTACTCCGTTAAGGAAAAGATACTTTCTGAGGCTTTAAAAGTTGGATCATACACCAGAGATGGATGGTCATTCCGCATTCGCTCGGACCTAGCAAAAGAAACCCAAACACGTCAGTGGAAGCTGGGTTGGTACATACAGGAACTTAAATCTTTAGGATCTACCGCTCAGATTAAGTTTCCTGCCACATTAAAAATAATGTGGAATAATATAATGCATACTTTTAAAGACCCTGAGGAAGTGGAAAGCTTTGTTAAACAGATAAAATCAAAATAGGCTAAGTCCACACACATATTTGAGTTACATAAGGCTGGAGAGATGAGGGTAGCTGGGCAGCCTCAGTGCCCATTTTGGTCAAAGGAGGGTACCCCTGGGAGGGTGGGAGGGTGGGGATTCGTAAGATTCGGGTAAGGAAGTTTTGCACATATTATGTAAATAGCACGCGGGAATGGGAGCATTGGGAGAAAAAACAAAAACATATATGGTCCTCATACGCGAAAATTAAACAAACAGCAGGGAAATACGGGAAGCATGCTGCTGTAGGAAGATGGTTAACTTAGATAATAAACACATCCTGAGGATATTAAGCTGGAACATAAATGGGTTGAGAGTAGCAGGCAGGCGAATTCTCCAACTTCTTAGACAATCTAAGAGCGATATAATAATGTTGCAAGAGACCCACCTCCGACAAAAAGAATGGGAGTCAATACTTAAGGGGCATAAGTGGATTCAGCAGTTTGCATGTACTAATCAGAACTGTAACGTTAAAGGGGTTGCAGTTCTGATCAAGAAGTCGGCTCATGGAAATATAATAAAAGTAGTCTCAGATCCTAAAGGAAGATGGGTCATTGTTACAGTTAGGATTCATAGCACAAAATACTCCATGATAAGTTATTATGGCCCAAATATAGATGACCCATCATCACTACATGACCTGCTTCAACAAATACTGAATGACGATAATCCCATTATAATGGCGGGAGATTTTAATACTCTACTTGATCTTGAATTGGATAAATCTACCCTTAGGCCGACAGTTAACGCCCCGAAAATGCGAGCTTTCATACACAACACCATGAAGAATCTGGGACTAATAGATCCCTGGAGGCAGAAAGCCGGTAGAAAGAAAGAATTTACACATCAAAATAAGAAATATGGCCATGCATCTCGAATAGACTACTATCTCATTGACTCAAGATTAAGCAGTAAGGTTAAGCTGGTAGAAAGAAAGAATTTACACATCAAAATAAGAAATATGGCCATGCATCTCGAATAGACTACTATCTCATTGACTCAAGATTAAGCAGTAAGGTTAAGGCAGTTTTTCATCACCCCGCCCATCTATCTGACCACTCAGCGGTTAGTCTTGAGCTACTCCTAGACCACAAGGTACCTGAATGTAGATGGACAATGGATAGATCCCTCTTAGGAGAACAGGAGATACAAAAAAATCTGAAACAAGACACCCAAGAATATTTTTAACTAAATACTGGCTCCTCCTCCCTACGGGTTATTTGGGATGCATACAAAGCTTACATTAGAGGGAGAATAATCAATTATGCCGCACACAGGAAAAAAGAAAATGATAAAAAGATTGAGGAGATAGAGAAGAAAATATTCTCCTGGCAAAAAGATCTATATTTCGCAGGTGATTCAGCAGCAATCAATAAAATACAAGCACAAATTGATGAGGGGAAAAAAGATCTAGTGGAACATCTGGAAGGTGTAGTAAAGAAAAAATGGTTCGCTAGTAAGCTCACGCACTACGAGTATGGCGAGGGATGCGGGAAGTTATTGGCATGGAAGACCAGGGGAGACTTAGTAAGGAATTCAATAAAAGAGGTAGTCTTGGAGGGGGTCGGGTGTAAGTTGCTAAGATGACAAAGACATTGGGACTGCCTTCCCCAACTTTTTCCAAAATTTATATAAGGAAGAGTTATCATTGTCGGATGAACAGTTATCTACTTGGTTCTTAGATGGCCCCTTACGTAAAATCTCGCAGGACAAGAAATTCTTACTTAATAGCCCAATAACATCTGAAGAGGTATCCTTAGCAAATAGAAAATTTTAAAAACGGGAAAGCCCCCGGACCAGATGGAATCCCCAGTGAAGTTTATAAGGCTCTGGCAGATGAAATAATTCCCTCATTAACCTCATTACTCAATTCAGTATATATAAATGGTGAAGCTGTTCCGAACTCTTGGAATGATGCCACGATAACCCTTATATTGAAACCCAACAAAACCCCCAAAATGTGAGTCCTATCGACCAATATCCTTACTTAACAACGATTATAAGCTATTTACGAGTATATTGGCTAAAAGGTTAGATAAAGTATTAGGAGACCTAATTGGGACCTCTCAAAAAGGATTTATGAAAAGTAGACAGCTAAATGACCTTACCCATGACCTGGTTTGCGCCATAGACTTGGCCACCGACAGAAATCTTCCATTAGCTGTTCTGACTGTTGACGCTGCTAAGGCATTTGATAGGGTTAGCTGGGTCCTTCCTTTATGCCGTCATGTCTCACAATGGGTTAGGGAGTAAATTTCAGAACGCAATAAAAAACATTTAAACATGCCCCTCAGCAAGGATCCTAATTAATGGTTCCCTCACTCAACAATTAAGAATAGGTAGAGGCACACGGCAAGGCTGTCCCTTATCCCCTTTATTGTTTAACCTGTACATCGAGCCCTTAGCTAGGAGGTTTAGGAAAGAACAGCAGATTCAGCCTTTTCAATATCAAGATTGGGCTAAGAAAGAGGCTCTTTATGCCGATGATCTTATGATATATACACAAAACCCTATAGAATCATTTCCGATTATAATATGTATATTAAAAGACTTTGGTAAGGTAGCTGGATACCAGGTAAATGAAGGGAAAACTGAGATATTGGCTTGGAATGTACAACTTGGTGCCACCCTGGGAAAAAACGTGACGAAAGAGATAAGATATCTAGGAGTTCAGGTGGTCAAAACGCTGGAAGAAATGACCCAGATTAATTCCTTGAAGCTCATGAAAGAAACCAAGAGACTTTTGCAAACGTGGTCTTTCTTACCTTTATCGATCATTGGCAGAGTTAATCTGATAAAGATGATGATTTTTCCAAAGTTCACCTTTATATTTAATGCCCTACCACTGTATTTTGAGTCAAAGTGGTTTAAGCAACTACAAGGTGACTTGGTAAGTTTTATCTGGGCCAGTAAGAATCCAAGAATCACCTGGAAAAAGCTCCGCAAAAAAAGATAGAAGGCGGGCTTGCCTTACCAGACTTCCAGCTATATTGTTGGGCTTTTCAGCTAAAAAATCTTAGAGCACTACTAACTAAACATGCTCAATCAGTTCGACCATGTTATGGAGCACTAATTAACGACCTTGCCGAACAAGGTACTTACTTCCTGTTCAAGTATGGGCATCCCAATTTTTTTTTAAAAGTCCGTCTGAAGTTCCTGAGCACGGCGTGTAGGCTTTGGATCCAGGTTAGGAGAATATTGAATTTACCCTACTACAGCCAGCTAGCCCCAATCTGGAAATCACCTTGGACTCCACTATACCTACAAGATTCATTGTCTACACCACTTATGGATGCCGAAATCGTAAATTGGGGCCAACTAATGGATGAGCAGAATCAAATTAGTTGGGACTATCTATCGAAGAAAACCAACAACCAATTGTCTAGATTCAAATATTTGCAACTAACAAGCTGGACTCAATGTCAAGTATCTGTAGGAGCCTCGAATAAGTGGGAGACAGCACTATGTGGTAACCCTCCGCAGAAAAAAGAGACTGCTAAATGGTACTGGATGTTAGTCCAGGAGGAAGATTCTCACAATACGCCACTGGAGGGAACATGGAAAGATGCCCTACCAGACGTCGACTTAACAACTCTTTGGCAAGTATCTATGAATGCTCTTTGTTCATTTGTCAAATATGCTCCATTAAGGAAGAATCATTTATTTACTCTACATAGGGTATACTGGTCCCCCAAGAAGCTGTCCAGAATAGGAGGGGAAATAAGGTGTTGCCCGAAATGCGGATTGGCAAAAGCAGATGATGTACATATGTTCTGGCAATGCTCTGGAGTACATGCTTATTGGCTAGATGTGGGTAAGATATTAACGGTTATCCTGAAAAAGAAAATAGAGGTAAGCCTATCTCTGATTATTTTTGGGATCTTGGATAATGTTGGTGTTATTGGGAAGAACAGGAAACTACTTGAGCAGTTGCTATTAATTTTGATCATCATTGCCCGTAGATAAATATGTATTAATTGGACCTCTAGCAGTCCACCCTCTTGTGCAGCTTGGTTAATGGCAGCTAGACGATTCGACAAGCTAGATTGTATAAACGCCCCTGAGAAGAGAATCAGCACATGGGAATCCCTTGTACTATATAAATCAAACCCAATTAGGCAATAGAGGATTATATGGTCCAAGGATTAAGACACTCTAATCCAAGGGGAGGTAAGTGGGGGTAACCCCGCTGCCTCGAAATAAAGGTTGAAGGTAGGTGTATCAGGGACAAGGAACATCCGGCAGGATGTGAGTGCATGCTTCGTTTCCAGACCTTGAACGCACCATAATAAACACCTTTGTTGGATTGTCGCATATGAGGACCAAAAAAAAACCCATTAAAAATAAAATAGTAGGCTGTCTGAGCGCATCAGCAACTGATAGAGCCTTGGCTGGTCCACCTCGCTTTCATCCACTTGCCTACCATTTATTTGCATTTACTTTACGGGAAAGTGGAAAGCAGCGTTCACCCCATTTCCAAAGATACCATTATTGACAATTTCTTAGAATGTGTTTTTGGCATGATTACAAAAGGAATTGCAGTCAGAGACAGGAGACTGTCACTGAAAGGCAACATTTCCTTTACCCGGTCTGCAGGTCCTAGCGCCACAATCCAGTGCACCAGCCTTGTGAATATTGATAATCTTAATCCTGTATTATTACGCAGCACCAAGGTTTTTGTTGCCTCCCATTGAGCCAGTGGTCAAACAAAAAAAGACGGGAGTGTGTACTATACGTCCATCTGTGGAAAGGCTTGACAAAAGCATTGGAACAGTGAAGACCCTGAGTCCCCCCTCACTTTTTGTGCTGGCTGTGTTGAGCCTACTTTGTCTTGGCGGTAAAGAAAGTATGAAGGACTTACTGCAACCAATTTATGATTGGCTGTAGTGTATAGATTCAAGGACTCAAGGCTGAGTTACGTTGTGATAGGTAGAAATGTGATATCTTCGTCATGAGCTCTTCTATGCGCTCCCCCTAGCATTCAGTCTATGGCACTCCCATATTCCACGCATAATTCTCTACACGGCTCTAATAGATCACCGGAAAATACTCCTGTTATTATTACTCCTGCCAGCTTGCAGGCGATGTTAGTGGTGCTAAAGCTCCTTTTTGCAGTGCAGATGTGTATCCCATAGGCATGCATTTACCACACCTCTGGACCCTGCACCCAACATTGCTAGAGCTGTTTGTTTTCCTGGCTCTCTCAATCTGCCTCTTACTGCATGCCCATGCATAGTTATTTCGGCAAATGTTCTGACACTCAATTCTGTCAACAGTGAAGATGATGATCAATTAAAGTATAACGTTTTATATTGGTTGCCTGTGGACAAGGTTTTTGCCATCTGTAATAGTACCTAAATCTTTTCTGTGCAAAGGGTTGTATCGGTGGGCCCATCTTGTAAGTCCATGGAAGGGGACCATATTGTAATAAATTTTAAAAGCCCAATTTAGGTTTGTAATTTGCTATTCCTTTCTCAATATACTGTTGTCAAGCAAAGGCGCATCATTGCCTTACCCCTAGGCTTTTTCAATAAGCCTCTTAGACAGGCCAATCAGGTGCTTTCACAGTTAAAAAAATAACTTTTTGCCAAACCACAGTTGTGGATCAACTACTGCCGGCTGTGATATTGCTTTGCAAAATAGATTTTCAGCCCTTCAGAATCTATCTGAAGTAGACTGACTTGAGCCGCTACAAAGACTAGACTTAATTGATTCAGCTTTGCTTGCCATTCCTACGATTGCAGCAACAGCATCAGTGTGGGGAGCAAAGCTTTGCCCCAACTCCGCTCATTTTATCAGATGGAACATTGCAGGGATGTACTCAAAGTTGAAGCAGCTTGATTGGATTACTCTGGTTACTCTTTTTGATATAGTTCCTTTACAGGAAATCTAGGTTACCAATCTCGTGCTCAGACAGGGGTCTCAAACTGGTTCAAAGTTACCCCTAGTATAAAGATTACCAAAATAGAGATTAAGCGTGGGGAGGTTCCGTTTTTTTGTGTAAGTGGCATTAACATTTTTCATTTCAATTTATTTAGTTTTTAAATAATGATTTTACAAATTCTAATATTTTCAACTTTTGTGGGTGTGCTGTACCCCTAATATTACACCTCAGTAGTGCGCCCAGGATTTGGGTGGATCGGGGATGGTATTGACCTCATTTTCATGAATCAATGTGATCCAGAGACAAGGGGGGTCATTATGATGTCTGGCGGATCGCCACCGCCCGACCGGCGGTGGTGATCCGCCCAACATCTTTCCCCGCCCGCCCTCCATTTACCCCCTGCCATATTACAATGGCGGGGGGGACAGCGGCGGACGGAAAGACCGTCCGCCGCATTTCCGCAGGCAGGCAATCGTTCCGATTGCCTGCCGGGCGGAACACGGGCCTAATATGGTGGCAGTGTCTGGAAGACACCGCCATCCATATTAGGATGCCTGACGGTGAAGGCCTTTCCATGGCGGCATCGCCGCCATGGAAAGGCATGCAGGAATTGCTTTGGGGGCCCGTTGCGGGCCCCCGGGGGGTGTGGGGGGGGTGGGTGGTGTACCCCCCTACATTGGCATGCACAAGGAGGCAGGCACCGCGCGGTGCCTGTCACGTTGTGCATGCCAATGCACTGCATGCATTTTTTACATTGCGGCGGGTGCTGCTGACAGCACCGCCCGCCGCAATGTAAACAATGCAGGATGCGACTGCCACGGTGGCGGTCGCATCCTAATGGGCACAGCGGGACCGCCGCACCTCTGGCGGTCGGTCCCGTTTACCGTTACGGTGGCGGGCGGACTTTGTCCGCCCGCCATCGTAATGGGCCCCAAGGTTCGGAACAGCATTTCAAAATACGGTTAAATAAAAAAAAAAACAGACTCAAAAAGTGAGGTCTAGAGTGGAATTTTGGAAAAACATGAAGGTTTGTTAAAAAAATTCAAAAGGGTACAATACAGAAATAGTAAAGTGCAGATGCCGCACATCTCATTGAAATGATTAAAATAAATGCCACAAAGGCTCTCGCTAATAAGAACAATGCAGGAAAATAGGCAAAATCAACAATAGGCTATGTCTCATATATGCGGAAAAATCATTAAGAAATCAGGCAGCATCCCTACTACAGACCCAAAAAGATCTGTCTAACCCCCAAATTTAAGGCCCTATATTGCCATTTTCTTCATAGAGGAGCATTAGAACTGCAATGTCATCTGGAGGTGTCAGAGCAAACTAGTTTAATAAACAACAATGGAGCATCATGAACTAATGCAAACTCCATGCAAGTGTAAAGTCTTTGAAAGAAAATGCTACAGCAGGCTAGAGTGCCCTCTTTAAGAACAGTGCCATTGAGAAATAAATAAAAAATAAAAAAATCAATAAAATGAGAAATATAAGTTAATTAGCACAATTAAAAAATAAATAAGTTGACCAACCAGTTAACAATTAATAACAAATCGGCAAATAATTAAAACAACAATTAATTAATTTACATAATTCATTATTAATTAAATAAATTACATTTGAAAAAATTATAAATTAAAAATGATAATGGACATATTAAAACCTTTCCCAACCTAACTCTTTACAGCTGACCAACCATTCTAATAAATATCAATTCCTAATTACATTTCAAAAACATGTATTATATATATAATTTACAAAATATATTGAAACAAATTAAACACAAGCATTATTACAATACCAAAAACTAATAGATCTGAAACATCTAACGTTTATCAAACTAATTAAAAATTACATTATATACAACTAAATAAAAATGTCATATACACCTTTGTTAAACAAACAGCATTAAGTACTTTAAAAAAACCTATATTCTTTCCTTTGTTATAAGTTCCTCGATATGTCTGGCATCACAATACTCTGCCCACGCTATTTGAGAATATTTTAAATCTGATGTTTTGGCAGACTATCGACACCAGCAGAGGAATAACAAGAAAGGTAAGAAAAATAATGTGGTACTGACCAGGCTGGGAGAAAAGGAAAGGCAGAAGAGATAGAAAGGGTGAAAGAACTGAAGGTGAGAGATAGGGAACTAAGGAGATGGTGAGTGAGAATACAAGAAGAAGATGAGATTGAGAGAGAGAACAATTATTTACAAAGAGGGAAAGAAGGGAGAGAAAAGAGGTAGTAACAGAGTGAGAGACATAAATAAAGAGAAAAAGCAGAGAGAGGTAGAGGACATCGAAACATCAAGAGAAAGTGTGGCATTGGAGTAAAGAGAAAAGAAGGACAGATGAGGATAGGAAAAGGCCAGGGGAGCTGAAATGGGAGAGCAAGAGAGAAAGTTAGATAGATTCAAGGAGAAATACAGCCATGAAGCAAGTTGGAGAAAAAAAGGCAAAAAAATTGAGACTGCAAGGAAAGGAGAGGAAAGGAGAGAGTTCCTGAGATAGGAAAATTGCCAGAAAGAGGGTAAGAGTGAGACTTTAAGAACTATTTAAAACACTGGTATACTGTTGTTGCAGGTCTGATGTTCTTTCAAACCAACAATTTGGCTATTTTCCAGACAAATTCCTTGGAACGCTAAGCCAAAATGTCTTATAGAGTAATCTTTAAATTCCTATCAAGTTATTTCCAGTGTGAGGGGATCCATCTACTTTAAATTTGCCATTTCCCAGTACATGATGTGATCAATGTAACTAACCCAACACTAACATGCAGACACACACACACCCACCCACCCACACACACACATGCACGCACGCACACACACAATCACACTCATAGGCACATTAAGGGACAGAAACACTACAGTACTGAGGCAGACACATTTAGAAGCAGGTACATGTAGGACTAAGACTAACCACATACAAAGACAGACACAGATCTGACCAGGCACACATAGTATTAGCCACATGTGCAGACTTGCTGGCACAATCACTTGCAGGTGCAAATATATTGAGTACTAGACATGACAACTCATCTATGCCCTGTAATTGTATTTGAAGTCAGATGCGCAGTTGCCTTACATTGGGACAGATTCGCAGTAGTCCTTATGAGTAAGGGAAATCATACCACAGAAATACCCTTTAATGTACTCTTACATGCCTCTGTGAATTTGCCCCGAAAGGTCCAACTCCCTATTGGTAATAGTGCAATAAGGACTAAGTGCTTTCTATTTGAACTAATTGTGTATGGCAGTTCCCATTTATTCCCATTTGGGGGGAACTCAAATGTGCGTACAGCAAGTATTAAAAGAGTACTACTTTACATACAAACTTCCTTTGTAAATATGCCCCTGTGATTTTAAAATGCACGAGTACTCCCCCGCACAAAGTGATCAGAGCCTCAGTTCTTTTCATGTTCAGAGTAAATGCCACTACTACTTATTTTTCTATTTTTCACGAGGCATTAATTGCTGGGTGAAAGTGCCAGGAATAAGATTTACTCAATTTCTGTCTCTTTAAACTGATTTTAATTAAGAAAAATAGAGGTAAACTGAAAGAAATATGGGTGGCTCATTGCTCTCGCCTAATAACCTTCAGTGGAAAATAAACAACAGAGTCAGATGAACAAATCATATGTGTACATCAAAGGCGAACATTATTATAGTTGCTACTGGTAATGAGCGATGCAGTAAAACCACCATGTGGAATAAGGAAGGAGTCATTTTGCATCCACAACAATGCAAGCTGAAACAATTCTTGGGTGAATTTAGAATATGCATTAAATGCATATGAAAGATGTAGAAACGGAAATGCCTGGACTTGAATGCCTCTACAGTAGTGCAGGGGCTCAAACTTTTTGTTAGGAGCCCGCCACATGTGCCACAGAATGCCGAGGTTGCCAATACCAAGGCTGCCTAATTTTGATTCCACCTCATGTCTTCTTTCACCCTCCAATTCTATCTCTTTGTCTCATTCTTTCAGATTCATTTCCATCCCTTCATTCTCCCTTTGTCACGGTTTTCCAATCTTTCTCTTCCCACGTCTTTCTCTATTTTTGCATTTCCCTCTCTTCCTCTGAGTCAAACCCTGATGATAAGAATAGCACTGCATTCTAACAGTTGTACACAGCCAAATGACGGGCAGCCTTGAAACACCATAGCAGCACACAACTCCACAAGTAGTGGAGGCCAGCCCATACTAGAAACGGAATGGCTCGGCTATACTCCCTAATCCCAAACTTAAATCTAACACTGGGGTCGCTAGAGAGCCCAGCCGCAAGATGGCTGCCACTCTGTGAGGCTCTGCTGGCCGGTTGGACAATCGGCTATAATCTGGCAGCTGCAGCACACTTTTTCAGCCTAAATCGATGGGAAAGTGCTCCAATGCCCACAGGGCACACACCTCTGAGCCCAGAGGGCGAGCCGCAGCTCGAGGCTGTGTGAGGCAGATGACGGCTGGGCCGCGGCCAAAATGGCGGCCTGGTGAAAACGCGGATCCGGGACTGCGGCTCTCCACCTGGCTTGCCCTGCCGCACCGGTGATGGCGTGGTGCGAGGATTTCCGATGGGACAGCCGCTTCCATGAACTGCCCCGGGGAAGAACCAGGAGGCAGCAGGCCAGCTGGCAGAACCAACGGGCAGAAAGAGGCGTTGTGTGGACGACACTGCGGCACCATACCATGGCAGCGGTGGAGGGGCCAGCCTGTGGCATGCAGAGGGGCCCGCGGTGGGCCGTGCAATAAGAGACATCAGGATGAGACGCTGGTTGCTAGCCCAAAGCTGCGGGCGGGCGAGGACGGCTTGCTGCCCTGAAGTGCTCACGTGGGGGAGTCGTCTTGGCCAGACTGCAGAGGACCCGGCTGTAGGTTGTAGACATCGCTGCCCCTTCGACACACCATGGGAGGGGAGAATTGGGGGCACTGGACCGTGCGCATTGTGAGGCCCCCACGCATGCAAGCCAGACCGGGGAAGGCCTGGAGTGCAACTGCGCAAAGGCAGTAGGCCCCCCATCCGAGCGGCATGCGGCGGTGTCGGTAGCCAGCAGTCTGTGGCACAGCCTGGCCGGGGGGTGGTGCCGATCTCCCCTGGGCACTCGTGAGGCCCCTGGGAAGCTAGGAACTGAAAACGGGGCCCTCTGGACTGGAGGGTGCATGAGTGGCTCCCCGCGTGTACACATGACGAGGAGCAACGTGGGTGAAGGCCAAGCCCACTGGCAGTGACCCCCTGGGGCCAGTGGGTCGGGTAGGCTGGCAGAGAACTTCTCCCCCGCCTGGAAAATGCTGAGGCGCTGGCCCCATACCCCCCTTGAGGATCTGGGGCAGAGGACATGGGGGAGCAAGGAGGGCCCCCCTACATGGCTGAGACAAGCAAGGGCCGCAGAGAGCGAGGTGGCACGGTGGGCGGGCATCCCTCAGGGCCAGGTAACACAGAACAGTCACTTGCCTGCTGGGTCACCGAGATCAGGAGGCGGCTGGTTGGTAGGGATCCTTGGCCGGCACAGCAGATGGACCTGCATACTGGTGGCATATTGTAGGGCCCAGCGCTCAGTGATCTCTCTACTGCCGATCTAGGTACCAGGGAGGCACCTGAAGGAGGGCATGCCCCATTAGCTGTGAATCATAGTACAGAAGCCCTGTGCCTCCCAGGGGCTGTGCCGGGTGGAACTGGGTGCGCCCTAAGAGCCTGCGCACCAGGGGACCCCATCAGCTGGAGGTGCAGAAAAATGCCCCCCCTGGAGCTCCGGCCAGGCCTATATTGCTCACCTGCTGAATTACCATGACAGGGACACTGTGCTGCTTAAAGTCAGAGACCAGCAAGAAATAAGGTTTCAAGGTAACGTTATCTAATTTTACCCGGACTTCAACCTTGCAGTCCAAGGCCCCAGAAGAGAGAATTCGTACTAATTAAACAAATGCTTCAGAAACAGGACATCAAGTACTCTCTACTGTATCCAGCAAGACTGAGTATTTTCCACGCTTGGAAGATCTCATATTTTACAGATCCCAAATCAGCCTCCAAGTTTGCGCGGCTAGGACATCGCCGCTCCCAGATGGCAGGGCCTGGGGGGAGGACTGCCTCAGCGAAAATGACTCTGAGCACTCCTACTGTGAACTGCACTAATCGGGTCTTTCTTTCCCATTTCCATAGTAGCCTGTTTCTGCTGCTTGACTTTTCTGCACTGTATTGCAATATTGACCTTGTTATGTCTGCTGTGTTGGAAGCTGGGTTGCTCTCCCTCGACCTGCCACCCGGCTTTCACCGCTGGGAATAGCCGGGCCTCTAGCTGTTTCCCATAAGGGATGATTCCCACGCTGTTGTTCTTTAATGGCCAAGAAAGGCCTTGTTGGGGGTGGGGGGATACAAATCAGCCTAGTTGGGGGGCTGTAGTGGGGAGAGGTCGCTTCTGGGGTATGTTGGTCTTTCCTATGGCTTTTTTTCTTCTTTCTTCCTCTTGCTCCCTCCCTTCCCTCTCCCCGCTGGCCTCCCTGCATGATGTGCCACCGAGCAGTACGCCTGCTATGTGCATGCAAGATTATAGTGGCTGCCATGGGTGCTCCTGTGCAATGAAAGCTATCACTTGAATTGTCCGGGGTCTGAATGATAGAAGGAAAGCAAGAGGGATAGCAGCTTACCTTAATTGGCAGGGAGTGGACATTTGTTTCCTGCAAGAATTGCATTTAACTGAGAATACAGGCGTGCAACTGCGGGCAGAGGGATAGGGGAGAAACATATAGCATGTTATACGAATTATGCTAGAGGTGTGGCGATCCTTGTGACGAAAGGACTGCCTTGGCACATGTGTAAGGTTCTGCGCAATCCACAGGGGCGTTATCTCATGCTGGCGGGAACCCTGGGTGGTCACCCGATCAGATTGCTGTCGGTCTATGGGCCCAATGTAGACGACCCAGACTTTTTTGGGGAGATCTGGTGGCTGGCAGATACATTGGGACCAGGAAAGATCCTATCGGGCGGGGACTTCAACATCATTTTGTGCCCAGATAAGGACAGATTGGGCAGCGCTTGGTAACGCAAATCCCAGGGCGGCAGCGCAACTGCAAAGTGTTATGGAGGACTATGGGCTGGTTGACATGTGGCATCATTAACATGCACACAGCAGGGAGTTCACTTGCGCCTCCTCGGCTTGGTCCAGAATAGACTTCTGGCTGATCTCGAAAGATATCCAGGCGGGGGTCTCTGGGACTACCCACCTAGCCAGATCACTATGTGACCACTCTCTGGTATTACTTAGGTTTGCGCTGCCGGGAGCCCCTAGCAGGACATTTAGCTGGCGACTCCCCATGGGTGCTCAGTTCGACCAGGTGTTCCGTGAGGCAATCCACACGGTGATCACAGAATACTTCGCGCAGAATGAAGGCACAGTCCAATCCCCCTCCACACTCTGGGAGGCATTCAAATCAGTAATCAGAGGGGAGTATATTGCAAAACAAGCGGGGATTCTGCTGCGGGGTGAGCTCCGTCGCCTTGAAGGAGAGATACGCGAGTTAGAAGAGAAATTCTTTGCCGATGCCAAAAATGAGATTTGGGGACGATTAGGGACAAGGTCGCTGAGTTTGAGGAGGGGACCGGAAGAGAGACTCATTATCTGGGTGAAGAAACTCGAGCCAGGCAATATGGAGAGGGAGACTGGGCTGGTAAAATGCTCGCTGGACTCCTTAAGAAGCCATGGGCCAGTGATTATATTAGTGAACTGCGCAAAACGGATGGCGAAATAGCAGTAGGTCAGACCGCTGTACAGGCAAAAATGTTATCCTTCTACTCCTCCTTATTTGCAGCTAGACAAAACACCACTCATCCAGACCTGACCGCTTTTTTTGATTCTATTCAGCTGCTCTGCCTGGACGGTGCCACTGCAGCTACCTGGATGAACCTTTTGTCAGTGGAGGATGTGATTGTGGTAATCTGTGATCTACCTGGGGACAATGCCCCCAAGACTTTTTCTAAAGAATTTGCACCATTGCTAGTAGCTCATCTCATCAACATGTATAAAGAATCTCTTGAGTAAGGGACCCTTCCTCTCACACTTAGGGAGGCGCTAATTGTCACAAATCTGAAACCAGACATGGACCCATTGACATGCGACTCCTACAGACCGATGTCAATGATTAACCTGGATAATACAATTCTGGCTAAACTCATAAAAACGTGATTGCTCCCTCTCTTGCCCTTAGCGCTGCGACCCAACCAATGCAGCTTTGTCCCTGGAAGAGCCACGTCAGACAACCTGCGTACCTTTTTCGCAACTATGTAAGAAATAGACCCCTCAATCCCAGCAGCGGAGGTATTCCTTGATGCCACCAAGGCCTTCAACACCCTGGAGTGGCCCTATATGTTCGCCATATTAACCCGACTAGGAATCAGCCCGAATGTTTTGAAACTGATCGCCCTCCTATATTCTTACCCGACGGCACGGCTCCATTTAAACGGCATTGTCTCTCCCCCCTTCACCGTGTCTAGGGGTACCTGACAAGAGTGCCCGCTGTCTCCTCTCTTTTTTGCTATCGCCAAGGAGCCACTAGCTGCCCGGTTGCAACAGCACCATGCACAACGTGGCCTGGCATTTGAACCCAGGGTGATCCTGGTGTCTCTGTACGCTGATGACGTGATGTCATGTAGTTCTTACAAATCTATATAGGATCTGCACATTTAGGACAACATAAACTAAGGGACTGGTGTCCAGACTGATTCCAGACACCCCCAAGAATATGTTAATCTGAGACCAGCTAGCTCAAAGTGCCACTAGGAGCTCCTCTTACCAAGGAGCGAATAGTTTCTGGCAACTATCGAACATGACAACCCTGACCCCTCAGGGATCGTGGAAACAGTACACTACTTTTTCGCTCAGTCACTCGTGCTCACTTTGTCTCAGAGAGATACTCAGAATAAACAATGGGGACGTTTTCAATAAGCATTTATTGAACAAGCGTCATTCTAGTATAAAATACATGTGCTGCAATAACCATGAGTCAAAAACAGATGTATACGATTATGAGCACCAGCAGAGTAAAGAAAAGGTAGAATTTTACCATAGCACTAAAACAATGAATATATGCAGGCATATGGATACATGACAATAATAATGCATACTCCTATGATGCAAACCCTAACTAGATGTACCTAAATGTAACTAGCATGTATGTAGGTGTATAGCCAAGAATCCCCTTAGGATAAAGCCAACCCCAATACCTGATGTGAGAGAACGAAGGACCCCATCTTGGTCTCGAGAAGGACACCCTGCAAGGGATGTCAGACCACTGGTGCTGAAGTGTCTGCGTGCAGGAACCTCAGTGACAGCATGAAGTCTTTTTTCTCCTCTGGTTTGCCCAGTGAAGATGTAGTGCTCATACATCCAAAAGGTACCCTCAGGGGTTCTACCTAAAGTGTACTATGGGCATGTCGGGCAAGGATGACAATAGAGGTGACCCCTCTACAGAGTTATTACGCAGAAGATGGTAATCCTGCTGTAATACTGAGAATCCTCATGCATAATACATGAGGTTAGTTTTCGGAGAAAACCACACAGCAGTCATGTAGCACCTAACTAGGTAAAAGGTCAGCGTCAGACCCGTTATGTAGAACAATGGTAGGACAGATGTAGGTAAAAGGTCGTGTAACTACCTAGGCCTATATTGGGGTACTTTGGGGTTCATAACAGTGACATTATAAAGCGGTAAACTTAGACCCCCTGATCAGTAAAATTATACGATTTGGTGGCCTCCCTGGGGTAACCACCAACTGGGGAAAATCGATCATCTTCCCAATGACAACAGCCATGGAAAGGTTTCAGTCGGAATACCCTCTGGGATGGGCTGAGAGCCCAGTAAAGTACCTCGGGATCTGGCTAAGCCAGAATATTTATGAATTATGGCAGTGCAACTATGGGAGACTCTTGGACTGGCTGGAGAGCCGGATGGGGCGATAGATCTCTCTACTGCTGTCACTTGCAGGGCGATTGGCTATTGCTAAAATGATAGTTCTCCCTAAGTTTCTATATGTATTCACTAATCTTCCGCTCCATCTCACTTCGGCCTTCAAGCGCCGACTGCACTCCAACTTGATAACGCTCGCCAGGGCGGGCAAACAACCCAGAGTCTCATGGGAGACCTTAACACTGCCCTTTGAACAAGGAGGTTTGAGATCCCCTGATATGGAGCTTTATTATAACTGTGCCCAGGCCCAGTTCAGCTTTAATTGGATTTTGTCCACCCAATTCATGGCACATACGGCACCAGAGCATGACCAAGCGGTCCCCATACCGCTGCATATAGTGCTGTACAAATCACGTCCTCGGCTGCACTCCGAGGTGGACACTGTTGGCTACACAGTATGGGTTTGGAGAGAACTGCGCTGAAGGACACATCTGGTGAAGATGTACGCTCCCTCTGTGCCCCTGCTGTGTCACCTGGATTTACCATTGCTAGAGGACGCAGGAGCATGCAGGAGACTGGATAAGCTCTGTATCTGCACAATGGGGGACGCGTTCCCCGTAGGGACTTTTATTGCACTTGAATACGCTCTTGTGGAGGAGGGCAGTGGACTGCTCGATAGAAATGCATATTTTCAGATCAGCACGGCACTCAGGGCGAGATATGCCTCATTCCCTACGGGACCCCCCACATTCCAAGTCTTTGAGGATTTCCTCAATAACCAACCTGATCACCCGCTTGTACACGGGCATAGAGCAAGAGGCACCAATATGTGTACCTGCCACGCGCCAGGGCTGGGAGGATCTAATGGGAGCCCCCATGAAGGATGAGCAATGGGCTTACTGCTGTGCGCAGGCTAGAGACTTGCCCCCTAATTTAGATTGAGGCTAATCCACTTTAAGTTCCTCCACCGAATTTACAGGACTCCTGCATGACTACACAGAGCTGGTCTGAGTGAGGATGCGAGGTGTGCTCAATGCTGGGCGCCGGAGGCAGATTTTCTGCACCTGGCCTGGTCCTGCTCGGAGACTGCATGTTACTGGGTACACATCTTTGATGTTCTGGACGAAATGCTTGAGTTTGAGTTAGAGCGATCCCCTCTGACAGCGCTCTTGGGATATATGCGACCTGTGCCGGCACTCCGCAGGAAGCTGGCAGCTCTGCTCCTGCTTCTCGCCAAGAGGCAGATAGCCATGTGTTGGGGTAGAAGACGCTGCCCCCACAGTGCTGATTGGCTGGGCGATGCAGCGTTGTGTCAGGGACAACTGACTGACTACTGGGAGTGGATGCCCATACAGACCCCCCAGAGACATCTGGGAACCATTGCAGAGGTATCTTAGTTCCCAGCCACAGGTCTCGGACGAGTCTTCTCCATCGCAATGAATGAATGCACTATGCAGGAACCATCTAGCGTGCACACAGATCGAACAGAAGCTAAATGGGCATATTACGTCATGCCCTTCTGGAGGCCGGCATCCCCCCTTCCATCCCCTTCACTCTCTTGCTTTTCTACTCTCCTTTCCTATTCTTCTCCCCTGCCGTTAATAAGGACGTGCTGAACCTGCCACCAGCTGCTTGTCTATACGTTCTGGTGTTGGCAGGAGTGCCCTTACTTAAGGAATATCATGAATCATGGGGAGAGTTGCATAATAAATGTGTAAGAACAAACAGTTTAATATTATGAATATGAATGAAATCATCATGGTGCGAAGAGTGGGTTGGGTTGGTGGATCAGCTAAAAACATTGAAGTGGATTGTATTGTAAAAAGATTTCGTAGACCATCTTTAGTTAGGGCCATAGTGAAACAGCAAGAGAACTCTAATTGTAGGAACACTAAAATCTGGGCACTACCCCTAGGTTATTTCTATAATCCATCCTTAGGGGGAGTCCCGTTAGACTCATTTACCTTTGTTAACCAGAATAAATTTGCGGTGCTGACCGACCTTGAGGACTTGGATTTACTGAGTCCAACAGTAGCGTGTGAGGCTGATCTGTCCCCTCAAGCTCACCATGTGAGCCTCTGATCGATGATCACTTGGGTGTGGAAGGGGGTCTGGCCCATGATAACCAGGTCCTGAAAATAATGGAACGTGGCTGGTCTACAATCAAGGATAACATTAACTGACTGGGTACAACTGATTAGGCAATATGACATAATGTTTCAGGAAACCTGGGCTACTAGTAACATAAGTTTTGATGGGTATGAGTGCCATAACATCCTTGCATCAACATCTAAACGAGGACGTGCCTCTGGTGGCTTGGCAATATGCATCAGCATTGCAGCGGGGGGATGAGTAAAGGCTCTACCTACCCATAATGAACATTTTCAGGTCATAAGATATAAAAGGAGCATGACCCTATATCTGATCAGTATTTATAATAATGACTTCCGTTCAAGTCCTAATATTAATTTCTTAAGCCTCTTTGACTATATTTAAACCCTAAGAAATTCACAGGGCGAGAATGCTAATTCATTTGGCATATGGTTGGGCGGCGACTTTAACGCAAAGCTGGCCCTCAAGGATCCTTTATTTGGTAATCTTAGCACAACCCAAACCTGTTACAGGGGTGTAGAGTTGTTGGAACACGTGATGACTCACAATCTGAGTAATGTTTGGACGTCGCGGCCTTTCATGATAATCATGTAATACAACCCATGTTTAGAAGCAGAAGTTGCGCCACCATAATCTATTATATCTTTATATCATCTAACTTAGAGGAGTTTTTACTGTATAGCAAGGTTGTTGTAACACATAATGGGGATCATAACCCGATTGAAGTGGCACTTAAATTGTCCACAAAGCCCAAGTTTATGACTGAATGTGGTGCTAGGAATTTAGAACTCTTCAATGATAATTTACGATTAGTGTGGAGAGGTGTAGATCCTGCCCAATTATTCCATAAAGTGGTCAGGGAGAATCCTGAATTATTTGAGACATGTTTAACAGTGCATGAAGCTAATTTTGATATAATTACTGCACTTTCCCAACTTTGTTTTAATATTAAAACACAGATAATGTAATCTTCTGTCTAACCTCCCATAGCCCTAGATGGTTGAACCACATATGTTCAACAGTTAACAGACAGTTGCGACAGGCTCTTGCGTCCAAGCCCAAGGATCCACAAGTGGCAACTTCCCTAAGGAAAAAAGATAAGGCGGTCACCTCTTTGAGGAAGGAAGTGGTACTGGACCAACGATGGGACTTGCTGGCTGATGTGGCATGCAAAAAGAACAGTAAACTCTTCTGGGCGGCTGTTAAAGACATGCGAGCGATGGATCAGATGTTAACGCCTATTAGTTGTAACATAACTAGTGAAGCCTGGGAAGTGCATTTTTCAATGATATATGCGGCCAATTAATCAGAAAGCAATATATATTTGGTGTCCATTTCTAGGGGGGTAATGATATCCCTGGCTGCAGAAGAGGAAGCCATAAACCAGAGTGTGGGTAGCAAGGCCCCGGGACCCAACGGGGTGCCAATTGATCTCATCAAATATAATTCAGATTTTTGGGCCCTGCTCCTGCTTAATATTTTTAATAGTCTAGCCTGTTCCCCCTTACCGAGTACCTGGTCAACGTCCGTTATTGTACCGATTCTTAAAAAGGATGATCGTTCCCAGCCTGGCTGTTACATACCGATTTTATTGATAAACACCACATTGAAATTCTTGGGCAGGGACCTTTACATTAAGATTAAAGATTGGGCTGAGGAGAATTCTATTTTGCACCCCCGTCAATACGGTTTTAGAAATAATATGGGAACAGTGGAGCAGTGCCTAAATCTAAATCTAATTATTGGGAAATATAACATTGCCCAACTTTCACCGATGTACCTGGCATTCATGGATCTGACCTCAGTGTTTGACTATGTCAACTGATCAAGGCTGTGGCCAATTCTTTTAAAGGCTGGCATGGATGAGACACTGGTGCATTTTTAGCCCTTACACAGAGATATGAAGGCCAAGATTTGAATAAATACACATGGGGGAGTTTCTAACGATATTGGTGTTTCTAAGGGGGTAAGACTAGGGCTTGTTTTAGCTCTATTATTTTTTGTTCTGTATATTAACAATTTACACCCGTTTTTAACGACCCTTACGCAGCACGCCCTAAGAATTAAAGGTTCCATTCTGCCATCAGTATTGTACGCAGATGATGCAGTGCTAATGGGTTGCACCCCTAGAGTACTTTGTCTATTAGTACAGGGCTTTGTGGACTTTATGGCTTCATTAGACCTACGCACTAATTATACAAAATCTTTTATTACTGCCTGTGGGTCTAGGAAGCATAAAATGAACACTCTTTCGACTGGTAATCAAAGTTTACAATACACAAGCACTTTTCCTTACTTGGGATTGGTTTTTGCTGCTAACAACCTGTGGACAGACCGTACTGTTTACTGCAGGAATAAGTTCTCTAAGTCCATTCAATCAGGGGTTTGTTAAAGCGCGACTACTCACCCGTAAGGGTCTCAAGGCGCTAGGGGTGGGGGGGTGCAGGTTCCATTTCATCAAGGAGGGGGTCTGTCGAAGAGCCAGGTTTTGAGGTTTTTTGCAAAGATGGGGAGCGATGTTGTCTGTCTGAGGTGGAGCGGAAGGGCGTTCCATGCTTTGGCCGCGAGGAAGGAGAAGGAGCGGCCTCCCGATCTGGTCTTTCAGGTGCGGGGGACCATGGCGTAGGAGAGCTGGGCTGATCATAGGGTTCTTTGGGGTGCGTGGAATTTGAGTCGGCTGTTCAGGTATGCTGGTCCTGTGCCGTGGAGGGCCTTGTGTGCGTGGGTGAGCATCTTGAAGGTGATTCTCGCCTCGACGGGGAGCCAGTGGAGTGTGCGCAGGTGCTGGGAGATGTGGCAGTGTTTTGGCTGGTTGAGGACCAGTCTTGCGGCGACGTTCTGGATGTTCTGTAGCTTGCGGGTGAGGTTTTTGTTTTTTCTGGCGTAGAGTGCGTTGCCGTAGTCAAGTCTGCTGGTGACCAGGGCGTGAGTGACGGTCTTTCGGTGTTCGAGGGGGATCCATTTGAAGGTCTTACGAAGGAGGTGGAGGGTGTGGAAGCAGGAAGACGAGACAGAGTTGATCTGGCGGTCCATTTTGAGCTCAGAGTCCAGGATGATTCCCAGGTTGCGTTCGTGGTCCGTGGGGGTTGGCGGGTTTCCGAGGGCGGGGGGCCACCAGGTGTCGCTCCAGGCATCGGGGTTTGGGCCCATGATGAGTACTTCTGTTTTGTTGGTGTTTAGTTGTAGGCAGCTGTTTTTCATCCATTTGGCGACGGCTTCCATGCCTTCTCGAAAGTTGCGTCTGGCGGTGTTGGGCTCGTTGGATAGGGAGAGGATGAGTTGGGTGTCGTCTGCGTATGACACGATGTTGAGTCCGTAGGTTCTGACGATGGGGGCGAGTGGAGCCATGTAGACGTTGAAGAGCGTCGGGCTGAGGGAGGAGCCCTGGGGGACTCCGCAGGTGGTAGGTGTGGGGTCCGAGGAAAGGGGGGGAGGGGGAGTCTGACCCGCTGCGTCCTGCCGGAGAGGAAGGAGCGGATCCAGTCGAGGGCCTTGTCCTGGATTCCTGCGTCGTAGAGTCTGCGTATTAGGGTGCGGTGGGAGACTGTGTCGAACGCCGCTGATAGGTCGAGGAGGATGAGGGCTACTGTTTCTCCTTTGTCCAGTAGGGTGCGGATGTCGTCTGTTGCGGCGAGGAGGGCGGTTTCCGTACTGTGTTTTTTTCTGAAGCCGGATTGGGAGGAGTCGAGGATGTTGTGTTCTTCAATGAATGTGGCGAGTTGGCTGTTGATGGCTTTCTCGATGACTTTTGCTGGGAACTGGAGCAGGGAGATGGGTCTGTAGTTTTTGAGGTCGGTGGGGTCCGCTGAGGGTTTCTTTAGGAGGGGGTGGACCTCGGCGTGTTTCCAGTCGTCGGGAAACGAGGCGGTCGCCAGGGAGCGGTTGATGGTGTGGTGGAGCATGGGTGCGATGGTGTCAGCGGCTCTGTTGAAGATGTGGTGGGGGCAGGGGTCCGTGGGGGCCCCTGAGTGGATTGACTTCATGGTCTTCAGTGTGTCTTCTGTGGTGAGGGCTGTCCAGTCGTCAATCGCTGGTTTCCGGGTGTCGGGGGTGGTTGGTGAGGGTTCAGTGTGTTGGTTGTCTTCGTCGAAGTTGTCGTAGATGCTCTTGATTTTGTGGTGGAAAAAGGTGCTGAGTTTGTCGCAGAGGTCTTGTGAGGGAGGGATGTCGGTAGACTCGCTGGTGGGTTGGGCAAACTCCTTGATGATGCTGAAGAGTTCCTTGCTGTTGTGCGCGTGAGTGGAGATTCTGTCTTCAATCGCTTTTTTCCTCGTTTCTCTGATGAGTTGATGGTGGGCGTTGGTGGCGGCTCTGAAGTTGTTGTGGGCTTCTGTGGATTTGGTGTTCCTACAGGCCTTTTCGAGCGGCGGCATGTGCGTCTGGACTCTCGAAGTTCGGTGGTAAACCATCTGGCTTTCTTGGCGCGGGTATTGTTGTTTTTCTTGAGGGGGCTATGGTGTTGGTGCTGTCCGAGATCCATCTATGCAGGGTTCGGGCTGCGGTGTTGGGGTCGTCGTTTTCCGCGATGGTTGGGGTGGAGTTGTTGAGTGAGGAGGTGAGCTGGTTGTTGGTGATTTTGGTCCAGTTTCTTCGTGGGAGCAGGTGCTGGTGTCTGTGGATGGTGGGTGTTCTGAAGGTGAAGTGGACGCAACGATGGTCGGTCCATGGGAGTTCGGTGGTGTGGCTGAAGGTGATGGAGTTTCCTGTAGTGAAGAGGGGGTCGAGGGTGTGTCCTGCTGAGTGCGTGGGCTCGGTCACGATCTGGCAGAGTCCAATGTTGTGGAGGTTGTCCAGGAGGGATGTGGTGTTGGGGTCCAGTTGGTTGTCGAGGTGGAAGTTGAGGTCTCCCAGCAGGGTGTAGTTGGGGGATGCGATGGCCTGCGGGGAGATAATGTCCGTGATGGAGTTGGCGAAGGGTCCGCGGGGTCCAGGGGGTCAGTAGATGAGGGTTCCTCGGAGGGTGGCAGTGGGGCTGGCCAGTATCTTGAAGTGAAGGTGTTCCATCAGTTCTGTGGGCTCGTCGGAGAGTGTGCTCAGGTGGAGGCTGGATTTGTGGACGATGGCGATTCCTCCTCCTGGGCGGGTGGGGCGGTCCTTCCTGGAGATCTTGTATCCTTGGGGGATGGCGATGGCGATGTCCAGTCCCGAGGTGGTGTTGGTCCAGGTTTCGGTGAAGAACGCTACGTCTGGGGTGGTGCTGTCGAGGAGGTCCCAGATTTCGGTGGCGTGTTTGTGGAGGGATCGGACGTTGAGGAGGATGCATTGCAGGGTCTTCGGTTTGGTTGTGTTCTTGTGGGCGGGTTGTGCTGGATCTGTGTTCTTGGCGGTGCTGCAGGTGTGCCGGCAGCGGTGACAGCTGAAGGGTCCGTGGGTGTCGGCTGGTGATGCTAGCTTGCAGTTGTTGTTGCGGCCTGGGTTGAGTGCGTGGAGTGCTGCTGGGTCATAGCGTTGGCGGGGCGGAGGTCCAGGGTTCCTGGCGCTGGTCGCGGTCGGGTCACGGACGGGCGCAGACGGGCTTGCCTTTGACGCGCCTTTGGCGCGCCAGCGGCGTGCCCACGGCCGCACAGCAGCCGCACAGCGGCCGCACAGCGGCCGCCATTAAGTAGGGGTCGGGGAGGGCTGGACAGCTGGGAGGCGGGAGCGGGGAGGGGAGCTGGATTGGGCCGGTCGAGCAGGGGGGAGGGGCCGCGGGGGGCAGCAGCGGCGGGGAAAGGTAAAGGGAGGAAATAAGGGATAAAGAAAAAAGGGAAAATAAGCAGAAATAAGGCACAAAAGAGTAGAGATGCAGAAAAGTGCAGAAAGGTGAAAGATAAAAGAGGGTAGAAAAACGAGTGAAAATGAGTGAAAGAGCAGAGCGAGAGGAAGGGAAACTGAGCACAAATAAGGCACAAAAGAGCAGAGATGCAGAAAAGTGCAGAAAGGTGAAAGATAAAAAAGGGTAGAAAAATGAGTGAAAACGAGTGAAAGAGCAGAGTGAGAGGAAGGAGACAGAAGTCCACTGGACCACCAGGGATGAGGCGCAGGGAAACCTGTGGGTGGAGGAGGGCCTCGATCACCAACACTCGAGAGTGCAGGGGCAGGCCTCACTTAATGGTGGAGCTGCGAGGGTGGGAGAGCAATTTCACTGACAATGAGTCAGTGGTCTTGCTCGCCTGTCCCCGCAGCGACCGCCATTAAGTAGGGGTCGAGGAGGGCTGGACAGCTGGGAGGCGGGAGCGGGGAGGGGTGCTGGATTGGGCCGGTCGCGCTGGGGGGGGAGGGGCCGCGGGGGCAGCTGCAGCGGGGAAAGGTAAAGGGAGGAAATAAGGGATAAAGAAAAAAGGGAAAATAAGCAGAAATAAGGCACAAAAGAGCAGAGATGCAGAAAAGTGCAGAAAGGTGAAAGATAAAAGAGGGTAGAAAAATGAGTGAAAACGAGTGAAAGAGCAGAGTGAGAGGAAGGAGACAGAAGTCCACTGGACCACCAGGGATGAGGTGCAGGGAAACCTGCAGGTGGAGGAGGGCCTCGATCACCAACACTCGAGAGTGCAGGGGCAGGGACAGGCCTCACTTAATGGTGGAGCTGCGAGGGTGGGAGAGCAATTTCACTGACAATGAGTCAGTGGTCTTGCTCCTTTGATGCAGTACTCAGCTTACCGCAACCCGGGGGGGGACTTTACCAATTTTACAAATTTTTAAGGGTCAGGGCACACTCACAGCAACCTATGGGGCTGAGTTTGGGGCATCTCTAACTGTCGCAATTTTCAGAACGAAGAAAATAGGTTTTGTCAAAAGATCTTATGTGTGTCCTAGTGAACTAAACCTACATTATGTTGATTATATTAGAGCCCGCCCTCCCTTGTTCTGGCTAGCTATATGGAAAACTAAGGCAGCGTCTCTTACTAGAGACACTCTAGTGGACTGCCTTAATTGTGATAAAGGTATGGCTATCCCATGGTTAGCAGGGATGAGAATCAGCTTGTGTAGGGCTGGCTATGGACACGCCTTTGATAAACCTGAGGACTTTGCCACAGTAAATAAAAAGGAGGTTTGAGCAGCCCTATACAAGTGCTACCGCGAGGACAGAGCACCCAAAGAGGCCAGTAAACCGAATGTGGCTCTATTCATGAATATTGGGAATGATCATTTATTAGCTGGGTATCTGAATAAACCGATGAACCGCTGGGAGCGTGGCCTCCGTTTTCGCCTTAGGGCAGGTATGGCCATGTATTTATTGTGCTTTCCTTTGGGCTTTGGTGCCAACCTTGATTCCTCTCACTGCCCATATGATGGACGCTCTGGTCAATCCCTATTACACTTTATATTTTTCTGTGGATATTATGTGCAATACACAAAGCTCTTTTTACTTCCCTTTTTTAAGAGGTGCTTTTATGTAGATTACAGAGAAGCGTACATGATTCTCCTTGAACTGGGCGATGATGAATTAATTTTCCGTGTTGGGGCTTTTTTGAAAACTGCTGTCTGAGCTCATAACTCGATGAATACTAAAAACAGAAAAGCACACAGCAGCAGACCAAGGTCAAGCACATTAAATTCCACTAGTTACATATATTTCGCACAAGTGCAACTGCTCCCGGCATCCGCTGCTGGGGGATGTCAATTATAGAGAAAGTCCACAAGGAAGGGAGGTGCACTCTGATTGAAGTCAGTCAGAAGACATAAGTTATCCAAAATTCTTCTCATTATTGTCGTACTTAGTCTTAAAACCGGCACACAGCCAACGCGTTTCGTTCCCTAGTGCCACGGGAACTTCGTCAGGGCTTACTCAAAATACAACAGGACACGTACAACCTGAAAGTAATTCAAATTTTCATCAGTATGCGACGTCACCAATTAGGATCATCTCGTGCGTACTGTCCAATCAATTCTTGAAGTCAATCAATAGATCGTCAATTATAAAAAGCCCCAGGGCACACACAGAGATCCTCTCATATGGTAAAGACAACTATCAAAAAGCATCAGCAACGAATATTCCTCTCTATAAAATAAGTGTCCTAACCGGCATGCTAACCAGAAAACCCCAGGGCACACAATACTCCTTAGTTTCGGACAGTCAGCTCTTTATAGTGTAAACGGCATGCTAACCAGAGAACCCCATCGCGCCCTATATTAAAACGCAACAGTCCTAGATGGCATAATACCCGGCAACAGCACTAGGAATTTTGTGTATTTTAGTTCTATAGCGGGTTGTGGGTATAGAGGGAATAGGGTGGGAAGTAATTTAATTATAATAAATTAATGATTTTTTTATCGAATAATATTTATTTAATTGCTATTTAATTGTGTTAATTGTGCTTAAAAATGTTTTGAGTAAATTCTACGTGTGGGTTGTGGGGTTTATAGGGGTAAAGGGTGGGAAGTAATTAATTTTTAATTAATTATTAAATACTATTAGTTATTTATTGAAAATTAATTTTAATTGAGTAATTAATCTTTTTAAAGTTTAATTTTAGGTGCGGGTTGTGGGGATTATAAGGGTAAAGTGTGAGGAGTTAATTTTAATGAATTATAATTTGTTTTTTAATTAATAATATTTGTTTAATTTCTAATTTATTATGATAATTATGCAAATACATTTATTTTTCTAGATTTTAGATGTGGGCCGTGGGTTTTGTAGGGTTGTGGGATGGGAAGTAAATACATTTTAAGCAATTAATAGTTTTTTAATTAATAACAATGATTAATTTAATAATTAATTGTCTTGTGTGGGGTATATTATGGGAAGTACAATAATTATAATTAATTAACAATTAGTATTTAATTAATGAAAATGTGTTTGTTGATAAATATTTATATTAATAGTGTAAATAATTTTTTGGGTACAGGTCATGAGGTTTGTGGTGTTAAAAGGTGGGAAGTAAATAAACTAAATTCAATTTGTTAATAAATAATTTCTAAATAAAAATATTTATTGTATGAAAATTATTTTTCTTTTTTATTTATAATAATATTTCTAGGTATTTGTGATATGTATTTAACAGTATAATATGTTTTTATTTTTAAATTTCTCATAATATATATATATTTTTATGATATTTTTCAACATATTTATATATATTTTTATATACTTTGTTTATAAAATAATTGTATTTTGTTGAAGATATTTTGTTTGTTTTTAATGTTGAACTGACTGTAGTGGGAATAGTAAATGGTACCCCTCTGCTATCCAACACTTTCCCTACTGTTGCATTTATTGGAGTGGGAATAGTAAATTGTATCCCTCTGCATTCCACCACTTTCCCTACTGTTGTACTGACTAGAGTGGGAATACAATTTTTTCCCCTCCGCTATCCAACACTTTCCCTGCTGTTGTACTTATTGGAGTGGGAATAATATATTTTACTCCTCCACTATCCAACACTTCCCCTACTGTTAAACACGTTTTGGGGTGGGAATAGTACATTTTACCCGTCGTCAATCTAACACTTTCCCTACTGCAGTAGTGATTGGAGTGGGACTAGTAAGTGTATCCCTTCGCACTCCCAACAGTTTTCCTACTGTTGTACTGGCTGGAATGGGTACAGTAAATATTACCCATCTACAATCCAAAGCTTTTACTACTGTTGCATTTATTGTAGGGAGATTTGTAATTTTTAACCAGTTTTATTTTTTTTGCATGGTGTGACGTGGGAGTAGTAAATTCTTTATATAATTATTTTGATAGTTTGCGTAGTTTGGTATAAATTGTGGTGGGAACAGTATATGTATTACATTTTATAATTTATTTTATGCTTTTATGACTTATATCGTTATGTTTTTGTTTATTTAAAATTAATATATTTTTAATTATTAATAGTTTTACTGTGTAAAATAGTTTTTACTACATTTAAAGGATTTTTAGTTGTTGAATTGTTTTAATTTAATTATTCCGGTTTGTTTTCTAAGGATTTTATGTTAATGGTATATGTATATATATATTTATTTGTTTTTAAATTATAATATAAATTAAAATATAGTTTAATAACTTTGTAAGTAGATATATGTAAATATATATATTGATTATTATATATGTGTTTAACTTTTTAAAATTAAGTTTAATTTATATATTTAAGATATATATTAAATATGTTTATTTTTTTAAAGTAATGTTACTATTTAATATATTTAATATTTATTATGTTATTTGATAATTATATTAATGACAATATTTTTTTCGATATTTTTGTACTTCCCATTATGAGTATAGGATGTTGATATTTTGACATTGACAATTTGGTCATGATATTTTGGCATGGGAATATTTTGAGGGTTGATATTTTGTCAGTGAACCCCTGTAAACAAATCATCCAACAGATAAATGGAGAAACCTTGGCAAGGGGACCACAATATATTTCAATATTCTTAGGTATGTATTTTCACAGTGAAATCACACTACGTAACAATACTATATGGCCTAAATTACGAGTGTCCCTAGTAGGGTATATAATTTTTGCATACATTTATCAGATGAGATAATTATCGCATATTCTGAAATTTTGGCCAATAGTATGCAGATTTTGGTAGTTACTGCACCAAAACCTATATGTTACAGTAAATACTGTACATTTTTCATTTTTTAAATGATGGCAGCTTTGATATGCCAAAACCTACCAAACGTGAGGTTTTCATTGGACCAGATAACTACCGGGTGCAGTAAATACTTTCCAACTTGGAATTCAGACTCATGCGCAAACAGCAGCTTGGCAGGGGGTCAGAAAACTCTGACTCACTCAGAATATGGGATTAGGCCTGCCCATTCGGTAACTGTAAAATGCATACATTCAAGTATACTAGCCAACATTTCAACTTTATATATATCTCATTGCTTAACCCATAACATGCTTTCTTGGAAATGTACTCACATGGCCCTAATTCATTTTTTGCCAACTGTCCTGGAAATGTCACAGAAGTGTGAAAGACACTATGATCTTACATCTGGCATAATGAGTCTCAGTGCTTAGTTTAAAAAAAATTAAGTGCGAGGGCTCAAGGCACTTCATAGGAGTTCACGTCACCCGGCGCCACCGGCAGCCCGGCCACTGCTGCAGAATGTCAGTACTAGCATTACCTATGTGCTAGACTTACCATTTTTAAATAAACACTGTTCTGATGAATTTAGCTGAACAATAAACACACAGCACCACCATGTGATGTAATACCAATATAGGTGCCGGTGTTTAGAAATAAGTCGCGGTACTGAACACCGGAAAACACCAACACAAATTAAGAACTGATGATGCCACATTTGTGTCCAGTTTTCATTAGTGCTTAATACTGGTGTTTGTTTATGTCTAAGGACTTATAGTTTGGTCAGCTAAGGCCAAGGTAACTGTAAACATATGATTGAGAAGCTGCTGCGTTTTCTACGTGAATATGAATTTGACACGGTGTATAATCCATCATCTGCTCCAAAATGTTGTTTCTAGCTCAAACAGATCTAATAGTTTTTAAATAACTTAACATGGAGTTGATTTATTTGCCAGGCAGTTTACTAAAGTTCATATGTCACCTTCAGCTATTAATTACTGTAGTCAGTTGTTAAAAGAGTTGCCAATGTTGCCCAGATAGTGTAAACATCCCCATTCAATGGACTAGGCTTTTGTCTGCACCAGTTCTGTGTTTCCCCCAGGATCAATTCACTCCATCGTATATATAAAAGTTTGCTCCTGTCACGAGTCGTCACCACAGACCCTACTTCATTTTTTTTTTTTGTTGCAAATTCTATCTTCCCCTCACCAGACGGTGTTTAATTCCAATATTACGCAAATACAGGTTTAGTAAATGCAGAGTCACACTAATTTTCCTACAACAATTGGAGATTATTCCACCTGTAAGGCAGTAGGATGCTTTTTAAAGAACGCACTTTATTTGCACAAGTCTATGCTGTTTTAGTATGTGATCCACCACCACAGACCCTACTTCATTTTGTTTTTAGTTTTTTATAAATTCTATCTTTCCCTCAGCAGACGGTTTTTACTTCCAATATTACGCGAATACAAGTTTAGTAAATGCAGAGTCCTTCTAATTTCCCTGCAATAATTGGAAGATTATTCCACCGGTAAAGCAGTAGGCTCCTTTTTAAAGAAGGCACTTTATTAGCGCAAGTCTATGCTGTTTTAGTATATGATCACTGGCCATCTTCTTATGCACTTGTGGTTATTACTGCCATTTCCCTACTCCTGTTAAAAGAGCACTTTATCTTCATTTATTCATTCTGTTTTAATATACGATTCATCGGTCTCACCTCTTTATATCAGCTGCTATTTTATGACATTCTTACCTCAAAAAGTGGTGAACGTATCTCTATTGATAATACTGTAAGCACATGTGCGTGTGTTTTTTAATGTTGTCTACTCTCATGAATTATTATATTTTTAAACTGAATCTTGTTGTTTTTAATGTGTGCTTCTTTTTTTACATGGATGACCATATCTGATGTTTTTAGGTTTTTGTGCATGTTTTTATAAATCTTTGGATTGGAGGTCATAACAATGTATTGTGTTTTTTTATCATGTATCTTTTATGATCTATTGTTCATGAGATGGAATATAGAAATTTTGAAATTGAATAGTACTATGCTGTTCTATGGAACTGTTTTTTAATGGAAAGAGGTTATGCAAAGGTGCAGCGTAATTTGTGTTTAATTGCCACATACTATACTCAACTCTGTCCCATTATTTTGTCTTTCACTGCGACTTACTCCCAGTGGAAAAGAGACAGAGGAGGATGAAGTGATTTTCCCAAAATTATTAAATCTGATCAAGTATTGAAGGCAACGTTAGAGTACCATTCATTTCAATTCAATATTCAGTTTTACATCCTGGTGAAGTCACTTTTGTATCTTGGATCATAAGTGTGTGGATTCACCCAGAGTATGCTGCACAGCAGTACATCTAAATACATGTGGCAAACCTTATTTTTTGATTGTCAATCATTCTTTATTCTCACTCCTTACAACGCGAGATAACCTTTTAAGGGGCCGATTACGATGTCGAATCAGTCTCTGAATCATTTCCGAATGAATCGGGTCCTGCGAGTCCGAACGACCGATTACGATACTTCCCAACATCGTTCGGTCGGACTCGCATTGACTTCAATGGGAGTCTGTGTTCCGAACGAGAACACATGCTCCCATTGAAAAAAGGGGTGGTTGGGGAAAACCTTGCACCCTGTCGCAGGCACCCCATGGTGCCTGCCACATTGTGCATGGCTGGGAAGAGGGGTCCCTTGGGTACCCCCTCTGGCCCCAATCGGACGCCTCCGGGTGAAGGGGGGCCCGCAACAGGCCCCCAAAGACAGATTCTGACAGCCATTTCGTGTCGGTCATCGTAATCGCTCATCTGGAAACAGTGTCCATAGAGCTGCACGATTCGGCTCTGAAAGCCTTGGGCTGTCCGAATGCCTTTCTGAACCGATTCGGACTGGCCGAATGGTTTCTGGGCATCGTTATCAGTCGCTGAGAAATGTGTACAATTCGTTCAGAAACATTGTAATTGTAATTGTAAAGCATTTATAGAGCGCATGGTTACCAAAGGCATCCCAGCGCTAGAGGCCGAATTCATAGTCTACATCTCAGTCATGGAAACAAGAAGGTTTTTATGCGTTTCCGAAAGGCCAGATGGTTAGTTTCACACCGAATGTCAAGGGGGAGGGAGTTCCAAAGCCTAGCAGCATTATATGAAAAGAGGCGACCCCCTGTGCGGGCCTTCCTAATTCTAGGAACAACCACCAGCCGTTTATTACACGATCGCAGGGTTCTCTCAGGATGATAAAAGGACATGAGAGATCGTGTGATAGGTGGGCTAGAGCCTAACAGCACCTTGTGTGTGATACAGAGCGCCTTAAACTGCACTCTCTGTTGGATAGGCAGCCAGTGAAGGGCGGCCAGAGCGGCCCCTGCTGACTGTCGACTGGGGATATTCATGAGTTGTCGTGCCGCACAATTTTGGACAGTTTGTAATTTCTTAATCGTGGAGCAAGATGTTCCTAAGTATAGGGCATTGGCATAGTCGAGCCTAGAAAGTATAAGGGACTGGACTACCACTTTCCTTGCGGAGATAGGAAGGAGGGGAATGATTTTCCGTAGCATCCTCATCAGCCCAAAACAGCTGCCAGCAACCTTCCTTGCTTGTTCCCCAAAATCGAGGTTACGGTCAAGCCAGACTCCCAAACTCTTGATATAATCTTTGGGGGAGGTGGAGGACCGAAACAACTTCGGCCACGAGGTTATTATGTTGGGTATAGAAGGTTTGCCCAGAAACATAAGCTCCGTTTTAGATCCGTTGAGCTTCAGGAATGAACCCTCCATCCACACTGCGATCTCTCGAAGACACATTGCCCAGTCCGGGACAATGGTGTTGAGCTGATTAAAAGAGACAATCAGCTGCGTATCATCGGCATATGTGACAATTTGAATGCCGAAAGGCTCCACAACACCTGCCAAGGAGCTCATATATACGTTAAAAAGAGTGGGGGACAAGGAGGATCCCTGAGGGACCCCACATCGAAGGGGTAGAGGGTCAGAGATAGAGTCTCCATGAAACACCTGGAAAGATCGATCATCCAAAAGGAAGAAATCCATTCAAGGGCCAAATCAGTCACTCCTATATCTCTAAGCCTCTGAATGAGCAGCTGATGATTAACCGTATCGAAGGCTGCGCTCAGATCTAAAAGCACGATGACAGCGCAGCCCCCGTTATCCAAAATTTTCCTGGTACCCTCTACCACCGCTAACAGAGCGGTTTCTGTGCCTTGTTGGGGCCTAAAGCCAGTCTGAGATGGGTGAAGGCAGTTATTATTTTCCAAGAACCCGGACAGAACAACATTCACATGTTTTTCAGCAATTTTGCTGATCCCTGGTAACAATGAGATGGGGGCGATAATTCCCTAACATTTCAGGGTCCAAATTTGGTTTTTTCAGCAAGGCTTTAACCATTGCTTGTTTCCAAGGGAGGGAACTATGCCTGTCCGGTATGTAGCGTTAATTAAATCTAAGATAGTTGTAGAAACTGTGTCAAAAATCCGATTTAAAAAGAGGGGGGAACTATATCCTTGGGAGAACCTGACTTCAGCTGACCAAGAATACCTTGCAGGGCAGAAAGATCCAAAGAGGAATTTCCGCTAAAATACAATTATCGGTGCCTCCTTTGTTATTGATTGGGGGAGATTAATTGAAACGATGGTCTGATGAAAAGAGGAATAGATATCTTGGATTTTATTAAAGAAAAAAGTAGCTAAAAGATTGCAGCGAGATGACATATCATCGCAGGAAATAGGGCGGGGGGAGTTTAATAATAGATTTAACTATGCGAAATATTTCGCGAGAGGAATTGAGGGCTGAAAGTATTTGGTTTCCATAATAAAGTGACTGAGCGCACTTAATTTCTTCCTTATATTTCTTGATATCTTCCCTATAGATCGTTTTGTTAATGGTGGAGTAGTCTTTCCTCCACTTTCTTTCAGACCGTTTACAGGACTGCTTAAGTTTACGCAGCTTGGGGGTATACCAGGCTGTTCTATTTGCGCCATTTTTATCCTTAATTTGTTTCTTTGGAAGTACTATATCTAAGGAAGAGCTCAGCCAATTTTCAAAGTTATAGTTTGCATTGATAGGGTTGGACTCAGGTGCTGGTCTGGTGTCATTAAGTTTTGACACCCAGCGTTCTACTGGGAGTTGTGACCATGGTCGAAGCAGTTTGGTAGATGTTACCATCGATCTGTTACTAGCTTTACAGGTCCAGGAAAAGGAAATGAGGGAGTGATCTGTCCAAGGAAGTGGAGTAGGATTTCCAACCTGAAGATCTGTGGCATTGGAAAAAATAGGATCAAGTAAATGACCCTGAGAGTGGGTGTGGCCTTTCACTTTTGGAAGAATTGGAGTGCTTCCATACTATCCACTAAGTCACGTGTAGCTGGTAAAGAATAGTCATCAAAATGCATATTAAAATCTCCCAAGAGGGAGAAGTTAGACAAAGGGCTGGCTAGGTTAGCTGTGATCTCGGGGAGCTCATTGCAAAATTTGCCCAATGTCCCCGGAGGGCGATAAATTAAAATCCCGGAAAAAGTACATGTGTGGGAGAAGCCGATGGAGAAGAACAAACTCTCGCAATCGGCTATGGGATTCCCTAACACACAGCAGTTAAATCCAATTTTGTAAATAATGGCTATGCCACCTCCTCTGTTATATTCTCTATCATGTCTTTGAATGGTATACCCAGAGGGGAGGGCTTGCGTGAGGCTCGGGTCTGACTCACTCGTTAGCCATGTTTCTGTTAAAAACAGAACATCTGGACTCTCCTCCTCTAACAATAATCTAATTTCAGTGGAGTGCCTGGGCATTGAGCGACAATTCAATAGAAGCATGTTAAAAACAGTGGCTGGGTTCGAAATTGTGTGCTCATTAAGGGCAGGGTAAAATTGAAAGGGACAGTGCACACATTGCGTAGTCATCCCATCAGGACACATACCATGAATACAGTTGTTCCTTACCGTCCCTCTATACTGCTGAAGTTGATCAGCCGTATAAATGAGCGGCGTCCTTGCGGGACCGGCAGGGATTCTGGCACCTGGGACCGGTCGGGCACGGACGGGCGCAGACGGGCTTGCCTTAGGCGCGCCTTCGGCGCGCCAGCGGCGCGCCCGCTGCGCGCGTCCGCTGCGCGGTCGCGTCATCAGCCCCTTTTGTAGCTGGGCGTGCGCGTTGGCGTGAGTGTCCTAAACACTCGACCGCCGACCTAAAGGTGTTTCAGGAATGAAAGCAACCCTGGAGCTTTAACACAGCTCCCGCAAGACTAAGTAAAAATGCGGTGTTACAGTCCTCAATATCAAGCCCCCCCAGATTCAGCAATTATAAGAACAGTGCAGTGATAATTTTTAAAAAAACGTAATTATTGACCTTCATCTCCGCATCACAGAAATGAAATGAACAGCGCCTCTGCGCGGTCGCGTCATCAGCCCCTTTTGTAGCTGGGCGTGCGCGTTGGCGTGAGTGTCCTAAACACTCGACCGCCGACCTAAAGGTGTTCCAAATCGGATTCTGCAATACCGAATCCCATTTGGACCCTTTCTGAACGACATGGTAATCAGCCCCAAAGTAACAAATACATAAATGGTGAAAAAACATTCAGCAAACACCCTTACTGAGAAAACCCATGAAATTATGACCAATTATGACCAGACCCATTAAAATTATGTGATTCTGCAGCTGCTAATTATGAAATTGCTGCACCTGTGACATAATCTGATTATGCTTTTAGGTCAAATGGTTAAAAGCTACTAAAAACTCTACCATACGTGTTACCATGCAGTGGCAGTTTTTTGTCTGGGAAAAACTGTTATCTTTTCAGTTGCTGATTGGTGTATTTAGGTGTTAAACTATGAATGATGAGGTGTAACATTTGCCCAGACAGCGTTAATGTTGGCAAACATGATAAAATAGCGACTACTGCTTCAGGATGTGCCGCATTTCACCCCTTAATTTTCCTTTTAATGCTGCATAATGTAGTCAATCCTGCTGCAAAATTTGGTCCTACAATGCTGCATAATGCCAGTGATTCTATGACCCAATTGTAACCAGGGTGGGTTTATTACTTATATAATACAGTTATTGAAATATGCTCTCCCTCATATAATAATTCCAATTCCATCCTAATTACGCTGCAACAAGTATGCATCTGTTTAACCCAAGAGCCGGCAGGAGATTGTTGGCCTCACATACTACGAGATTTATTGTTACCTACCAGGGTGAAATGAAAATGGAGAAAACAAAGTGGTATATTTACAAGAAAATGACGCAGCCCGGCGCTGCAAGCCATCTTTCTGCACTGAGCTGCATCATTAGGAAAGTCCAGGGATGCATCATATTTATAGCAAAACGACGCTTCCCTGTGCTTTCCTCTGCGCTGGCACACGATTGGATGTCTAGCGTCAACTCAGGCACCCTTGCACCAAGGCGCAAGGATTCCTGCGTTACAGGGATGATAGTTTTTGTGCAGCAAAACAATGCACATTAATTTCCTTCATGCACAAAAACAATCATTGATGGTGTTTTCCTCCTTCTTCGTGTGCTGCATGAAAGAGCAAAAAACGGGGACAAATTAAAGTATTTTTCCTCGTTATGCCACTTTAACGCCTCCCCTTGGGAGGCGTAGGAATCTGATGCATTCACAGGTTGACGAAAGCTTGTAAGACTGGGAATGCATCAGAATCCATGAGTGTTGCATAGGAACAGCAACACCAATGAAATGCCCCTTTCACGCAGAGTAATGAGTCAAAGGGGGCCATATTTACAAGGCCATGAAAAGCCATGCAGGGTGGCTTTGCGTGGCCTTGTAAATATGGCTCAGTATTGTGCGCCAATGGAACTTTAAAAAAAATGACGCTCAAGAGGCACAGTGGCCTTGTAAATATGCCCCAAAATGTATATATTTGAAGAAACGTTCCAATAATCTCCTAAAATAAACAATTAATTTGCCTGTTGGTACATTTAAATCCCTACTGCATTTATTTAGCTGCAAAATGCACAGGCATATGTATTACAATGCCTGAAATTTGTACCACCAGGTGGTAGTTACCCAATCAGGATTTATCACCAATGGCAATTCCAAACCACACAAAGAATTGCGTAATTACAATACCATTGTGCAATAATCCTGATGGGACACTAATGTCGACAGAGCTCTGTTTTATTGCTAGTGGTAATTTGAACGAACTTCAAAATGCCTTTGTGAGGGGCAGAGGTGCTGACAGACATTTTAGATCCTAAAAATATCAGTGTGTTCTGCTTCAGACAGCCAGAAGCATGTCACACTAAAGTCAGGAGTAAATCACACCTAGTCGCCATACACCCCTTTGCCCCAGTGCCCTGCCCCCAACTGCCTCTAAATTGATATCCAGAGCTGTATCACAAAGATTTTTGACGGGCACCATTTCAGGGCTTAGGAGGTAAGTTAAGGCAGTTATTGCCCCAAACACCTTTTACCACAGCATTTCGGAAATAGGATTCTGGAGGTGTTAATATTTGACTAGAAAATTTGCACATATTTGTTATGTGGCATTTTGTTGTTGTGGTGGTGTGTTCTGTTTTTGTTTGTGCTTCTGTGTATTTGTGTTGCATTATTGCAACATGATGTATTATACTGTGGTTGTTGTGTTGGGTTGTAAGACGTCATAACGCATTGTGTTGCAACGCATGCCTTTACTACGCATGCGTTACTATGTGAATGCCTTTACCACGCATAACCTTTAACACGAACCTGCCATTACCACGTATGCCTTTACAACGATTTTCATTGTAAAAGCATGAATGTTATAGGCATATTATTAGGGAAGGTTTTCCCTGCCCTCTGTCCTAAAAACGGACCCAGCCCTTCTAAAAACTACCCCTCCCCCTGCCCCAAGCCCTAAAAGTGGACCCCTGCACGAAGCCCCCAGCCCTTCTAAAAACTCCCCCTGCCCTAAGCCTTAAAAGTGGACCCCTGCACGAAGCCCCAAGCCCTTCTAAAAACTACCCCTCCCCATTTCCTAAGCCATAAATTTGACCCCTGCTCGACACCCTCAGCCCTTCGAAAAACTATTCCTCTCCAGCTCTAAACTGTATATCCGTAGTCCCCCACCCCAGGCCCAATCCCCCTTACCTCTCCATGATTTCGACCCCTCTCCAGCTCTTGGTTGCACGACATAAAGAGGAAGTGGAAGGGTTTTCTCTAATGACGCCGAGTGGTACCACAACAAGAGAGGAGGACGTGGGACTGGAATTCCATTCCAAGGTGAGATTTCCTGTTTCATGCACTTTAAGCATACATGCTGCCACACTCATACCTTTCCTATACAAATCTTTACAATGTAATTCGATGTAATGGCATGCCTGGTAAAGGCTACTTGTGGTAACAATGTATGCGTTGCAACGCATGCGAGCTAAATGTTATGCGGTGAAGAAGCGCCGTTGTAATGGCTGTTTCCCGTTGTGTTGTTTTTACTTTGACTCTTGCATTTATGTGCTTTGTTATGTTCTAATTATGTTGTTATGTTGCTTTGTATCGGCTACAATATTATGTACGGTTATTTACTTTAAACAAAGCAAACACAAGGAGATGATGGACAGAGCTCTGAAACTTTTCAGACACTCACCCCCAGTCACAGATCTGGGTTGAATCCATCATCGTTCTTTAGCTCACTTCGCCACCCCAGTTCAGACACAGCTATATGCAAATCAGTCTTGACCCTATGCCTCATGGGAACAGTCCAGCCCGAACTGCCAAGCCATGTCTTCCCTGGACCGGAAACAAGCATCCTGGTACCGGTTTTGGGCTAACAGCCCTCCTCAGCCAGGCTAGCTTGAATCCAATGGCAAAGTGAGCAAGGGACCCACGTCTGGGCATACCCTGCCAACTTAGGGCGAACAAAGCAAACACAAGGAGATGATGGACGGAGCGCTGAAACTTTTCAGGCACTCACACCCAGTCACAGATCTGGGTTGAATCCATCATCGTTCTTTAGCTCACTTCGCCACCCCAGTTCAGACACAGCTATATGCAAATCAGTCTTGACCCTGTGCCTCATGGGAACAGTCCAGCCCGAACTGCCAAGCCATGTCTTCCCTAGACCGGAAACAAGCATCCTGGGACCGGTTTCGGGCTAACAGCCCTCCTCAGCCAGGCTAGCTTGAATCCAGTGGCAAAGTGAGCAAGGGACCCACGACTGGGCATACCCTGCCAACTTAGGGCGAACAAAGCAAACATAAGGAGATGATGGACGGAGCACTGAAACTTTTCAGACACTCACCCCCAGTCACAGATCTGGGTTGAATCCATCAATGTTATTTAGCTCACTTCGCCACCCCACTTCAGACACAGCTATATGCAAATCAGTCTTGACCCTGTGCCTCATGGGAACAGTCCAGCCCGAACTGGCAAGCCATGTCTTCCCTGGACCAGAAACAAGCATGTTGGGACCGGTTTCGGGCTAACAGCCCTCCTCAGCCAGGCTAGCTTGAATCCAGTGGCAAAGTGAGCAAGGGACCCACGTCTGGGTATACCCTGCCAACTTAGGGCGAACAAAGGAAACACAAGGAGATGATGGACGGAGCGCTGAAACTTTTCAGGCACCCACCCCCATTCACAGATCTGGGTTGAATCCATCATCGTTCTTTAGCTCACTTCGCCACCCCAGTTCAGACACAGCTATATGCAAATCAGTCTTGACCCTGTGCCTCATGGGAACAGTCCAGCCCGAACTGCCAAGCCTTGTGTTTGATTTACTTTAAACATGCCAACAAATATTGCTACATTTCCAGGCAAAACAAACTTTCCTTTCACTTTACTGTCACAAACAACCATTTACCATGGTATAAAGAGGTAAGATAGATCAGGCTCTTCAGCTACATGAAACACAAGTCAGCCTAAAACATTTGCAGAGACTGGGGCATATTTACCATTATTTTGCCCTGAGTATGTGTCACAGAAGTGATGCAAACCAGGGCAAATGTTTTTTTCGGATTTATGTTGTAACTTATGTTTACCTGCTGCTCAGCCAGAATGAGCGTGGCGTGGAATGTTGGATGGATGGAATGTTGGATGTCTGTGAGTGTCAGTTGGGTATGGGCTGAGCAGCAGGGCGGCTGCTCCTGGTGGGGTTTTCCTTGTTTTCTACCTATAACAACTTGAATAAAGAACTTATCTAATCTACGCTTGGAGTCCGGACATCATTTGAATACAACATTTGGCGACGATTTTGAAGAAGAATCCACGTGTGCCACCTAAAGGAACTTAAAACTGAAACTTGACAGAAACAGAAAAGTGAAGCCCAAGGATGTTGGAAAACTGAAACTCGACAGAAACAGAAAACTGAAACTCGACAGAAACAGAAAACTGAAACTCCACAGAAACAGAAAATTGAAGCCAAGGAAATCACAAGGTAAAAGACTTTTGCGGTAATTAAAAGTATGTATTTAACGCTATCTGGCACCTGAACCCCACCAGTGACCCTGTCATCGGTCGCCCTAGAACCCAAGTGTGCCAGATCCAGCTGCGTTAATCAAGGGCATAGTACCAGCCCCAGTGTTATATGTATATGTGTTCGGGGGCGAAGATCGGGCCCCGTGTGAAGTGCTGACCATGTAATGATGTTGGGCACTGTGAGGATTCACACCTTGAAATATAGTTATCGGGGACTAAGATCGGGTCCCGGTGTGAAGTGCTGAGCACATGTTGGCGTTAGGCACTGTCAGGATTCACACTTTTAAATATAGTTATCGGGGTAAAGATCGGGCCCGGTGTGAACTGCTGACGATGTGATGGCGTTTGGCACTGTGAGAAATCACACTCTGAAATTTGATGATCGGGGGCAAAGATCGGGCCCCGGTGTGAACTGCTCACGACGTGATGGTGTTGTGTACTACCAGAATTCACGTTATGAAATATGGTAATCGGGGAGCATAGATCGGGCCCCGGTATGAAATGTTATCTGCATGAGTATTTATGGAGTCGAAAATCTTGGTAAAGATCATGCCCCGGTGTTTGGTGATATGTATGGGCACTTACACTTTTCAACTTTGACGCCGGAATAAACCTCAGCAGCAGTAAATTTGTACAAGCCTTCACTGTGTTAAAACGGGATGTGTTACCTATTGCGAGTTTCGGCGAAGGTGTCCGTTAAAGATACATTTTCAAACTGTACTACAATCTTCGCAGATGTGTCCGTTAGACATGCAACATTTAAATCTTCAACTCGGGTGCCTTTACCTGATTTTCCGTGTGGGCACGAGGATTCCTTCAATGCCGCGTGGACATGTTGTGAAGCTTTGCCAGTTATGAAGTTTTTTCCGGCTACATGTTTGCTTGGAACAGGTCTTGTCGTGCATCCCTGTGCAGTGAACCATCCGATGCGGCGTCATCTGTACGTGCCGCCATTTTTGGTTTGGAGGCTGCAAGTATTTGGCATGGCCTATCACGGGTGCAATGCGATTCTTGCCAACCATGTATGGTGTTGCTTAAAAGTTAAGGTCGGTGTCGTCGCTACACAGGTACAAGAGATTACAGGTACCTACTTCAGGAACAAGAAATCACAGGTACCGGCTTCAGGAAAAAAAAAATCACAGGTACCAATGTCTTTCTGTGCCCCTGTGCTGTGCCTTCGGATGGACTGTTTTTTTTTAGAATCTCTTGTCGCCGACTTATTGTTGGACATTGTTCTACCAATCGAGGTATGGAGCACACCGGACGTTGATCTTACGTAAAGCATATTGCGAATGAATAACTGGAACGGAAAGCGGGTCATTGAGCCCATAATAAAAAAAAAAAGAGATAAGGGGCATAGGGGCACATGCATCAAAGGTTTTTGCGATCGCAAACGGTGCGATTCGCCAAAATCGGCCGTTTGCGATCGCAAATTGGCCCTTAGAGATGCATGAAAGTGTTACCTATGCGCAATTTAAGAATTCGCAATTATTTGCGAATTCCTAAATTACGATTGCATTTAAGGAATCGCAATTTGCGATTCCTTAAATGCAATGCTAGAAGCACTTTGAAATAGCGATTTCGCTATTTAGGACCGCAAATTACAGACAAATCAAACTTGTCTGTAATTTGCAAAAACTTTACAAAATGCACTAAAATGCATTTTTTTAAGTTTCACGTTACACACACACATGCCCTTGGGGCATGTGTGTGTGCAACATGGGTGCACATCACAATTTCAGGGGTGCAACAGGGTGTCCTTTTGACACCCTTGCACCCTTGAAGTCGCATGCGCAATTTGCGAGTACCTATTGGTACTCGCAAATTGCGGATGCTGTCCCATTCATTCCTATGGGCCTCCAGGCCCACAGGAATGAATGGGAAGGCATTCCTTAATTGCGAATCGCAATTTGCGATTTGCAATTAAGGAATGTGTAGAAATCGCTAAAATTGTAGCGAAACCTACATGCATAAGGAATTGCGATTTCTTAATAGCGATTCCTTAATAATCGCTATTAAGGAATCGCAATTCCTTACTTTGATGCATGTGCCCCATAATGCCCAGAACCGAAACAGAATCTAGAGTCCAGAGTGAGCCTGGAATCGGTATAGCGATCCCAGAAGCTGGTCATTGGGCCAGAATTGGGAGGGGACAAAGGTCCTAGAATTTGAACCACGACTGAGAGCCAAAAAAACGGGGACAAAGAGCCCATGTTGGGGACAAAGGTCCCAGAACTTGAATCACAACAGTTAGCTCTAAACGGGGACAAGGGTCCCAGAAGCGGAAGATTGTTGTGTATGAGTTGGCGTTGAGGTGTTAGCCCACTCATTGGTTTGAGTCATGTATGAGATGGCTGTGTTGTGTTAGTCACTCATTACAAAGTATTTGTTCTTTAATAACGGTGCGTGAATATTATTGTCTCAGTGTTTGAGTTTCCCTTTTGAGGGTGAGTGAGTGTAGCATTGTTTTATTGATATGTTGGTTGGCGAAGGTGTGATGCGCTATCATATTTTGTTGTTGAATGCGTATAGCAGTGTTATGAGGGTGTTGGCTTGCTGATGTGTGGTGCGCCTTTACGTTGTGTTCCTTTATGCACTGTTTTCAAGTGGTGCGTGTAGCAGTGTTATGAGGGTGTTTGATTGCTGATGTGTAGTGCGCTGATGTGTAGTGCACTTTTATGTTGTGTTGTTCCCTTACGTACCGCATTCAGGTTTGTTCCCTGTGTGTTGCTCTTCATGCCGGTCTGGCCAACTGACATGATCCGTGGCATGTGGGGTTTGGTTTGTTGGATGGATGGTGGTTTATAAGAGTAGGAGAGGTGATGTGATGTTGTTTGGATGGTGGTTTATATGAGTAAGAGATGTGATGTGATGTTGTTTGGATGGTGGTTTATATGAGTAAGAGATGTGTTGTGATGTTGTTCTAAGTATTTACACTTGCAGGTGGCTGTGAGATGTGATGTGATGTTGTTTGAATGGTGGTTTATATGGGTAAGAGATGTGATGTGATGTTGTTTGGATGGTGGTTTATATGAGTAAGAGATGTGATGTGATGTGATGTTGTTCTTAGTATTTACACTTGCACGTTCTTTTCAATTTAATTTATGCATTGTGTCCAATTTCTTGATGATATGTCTATATGTTATTTACCATATTGTCATTATTTTAATTGTTTCATCTAATCTATTTCACAATGCATTTGTTTCCCCTAAAGAAGGGAGATATGTTGTAACTTATGTTTACCTGCTGCTCAGCCAGAATGAGCGTGGCGTGGAATGTTGGATGGATGGAATGTTGGATGTCTGTGAGTGTCAGTTGGGTATGGGCTGAGCAGCAGGGCGGCTGCTCCTGGTGGGGTTTTCCTTGTTTTCTACCTATAACAACTTGAATAAAGAACTTATCTAATCTACGCTTGGAGTCCGGACATCATTTGAATACAACAATTTACTTTTTAGAGCAAAGCTTGTTTTGCACTGGAAAGTTGCCTCAAAGTAACACAAAGTAGCGCTTTGCACTGCTTTACAATACTCTGCATCAAGGGACATTCCATTAGTGGCACATGGGCATTCCCATGCAACCAACCATTGTTTTTGATTCGAAACCCTATCTATTTACAATATTAGACAGAGTTTTTCACCAAAAAATAATGCTGCTTTGAAGCAGGGGTAAAAGGAGGAATGTTTGTATTTCTCCTAATTTTTCCGGCTTGCAAGCGTGCTGCACTTCACAGCACACATCCACAGTGGAAAACGTTTTCAGGTTTGTCTAGGCACAATATTTACCAAACCTATGCTAGACATCACGCACATGCCTTTGCATTATGGTGCAAAGGTATGTGCATGATGCTCTGCAGCATAATTCTGTGCCAGTGCTAGGGATAGAGCAGGACAGTGCCATATCTCTGTAGATATGGTTCTTTCTTCCACTCTCTGTCAGGGCTTTAAGTGGGATGAAAGATGTGTGTGTGTGGGGGGGGTGGGAGGTCTCAAAAAGTGGCATGGACTATGTAGTTATAGACGTGGCTTAAACACAAACTACATTTCTTATTTTTTTGCAGTTTTTTATAGTGCGAACTCAACTCTAAGGTGTTGGAGCACCAGCTGCATTACACAAGGACACATTCATTTTCGGTAGGCGCAGGGACGTTAAGTGTTTTGCTCAGAATCACAGGATGTTGAGCCAACACTGAGACTCATATTTGGTTCCCAAGTTCCATAGTCGGCAGCTCTGGCCGTTATGCCACATCATAGTGTGCCACCCGACCTGTATTTTGGGGTCCCTCTGTGCTTTCTGTTATTGCATCCAGCTATATTAACAGAACAACTGGCATACACCTAAATACAGCCTGGACTATTGGCTTTGTCAGGGGTTGTCTCTGTGAGCTCTGCAGAGAAGCCAAGGATTGGATGACTATGTATTCTGAACACCTTTTGACCCACTGACAGCACTGTGAGAAACTCACACTGCCTTCAGCCTCAGCTCCAGAGCATTCAACCATGGTCGTTATAAACACCTGGGACCAGATTTACAAGGAAAGTGACTCAGTGCGTGCCACAAACCATTTTGCTGTGCCGCACTGAGTCACTTTCAAAGCACAGGGATGCAACATATTTACAACACTATGTTGCATCTCTGTGCTTCCCCCTGCACTGGCGCACAAACTGCTGCCATGTGCGGGCACAGGCACCCTTGCACCATGGTGCAAGGATGCCTGCGTCATGGGGAGAGTGTTTATGTGCAGGAAGGGTTTCTTTCCTGCACATAAACAATCAGAAATGGCGTTTTCCAACTTCTATGTGTGCTGCATTAGCACACATAGAACTTGTAAAATTTCATTTATTTAAAAGATTGCTTATGTGCAGGAAGGGACACCTTCCTGTGCATAAACAATCAGAGGTTATTTCCTCGTTCTATGTGTGCTGCAGAATGCAGTTCGCATAGAAAGAGGAAGAAACCGAGGAGAAATGAATACATTTCTCCTCGTAACACCTCCCTACGCCTCCCCCATTCAGACGCATTTCCAGATTTACGATTTTTTGCAAATCTGGAAATGTGTCAGGTTCCATGGGTGTTGCGTGGGAACAGTTTTATAAAAAAAACAACTCTTGGCAAGTCAATATCCACTGCTTTTTACAAATCAATCAAACCATAAAACTTCACCAGTACTGAAAAGGAAACACCAAGGGGATGTATTTATCTATATCTTTTTTTAATAAATTAAAACATCATCAGAATGTACATTACATTTATATTAAAAAACATATATCAGACAATATTTACACAATATTATTATAAAACATCAAAGAGACATAGAAACAGATATAAAAATTAATCTTTGACAATGGAACACCCACAGCAACACCCATGGAACGCACCTTTCACGCAAAGTGCTGCGTGAAAAGGGGCCGTATTTACAAGGACAGGAAAAGCCACGCAGGGTGGCTTTTCCTGTCCTTGTAAATATGGGGCAGATAAATGCGCTGCAGGTGTGTCACAAAAAGTGACGCACTGGCAGCGCAAGGGGCTTGTAAATCTGCCCCCTGGAGCTGACCCAGTTCAATGCATGCACTATATAAAAGTAATGCTGCACGAAAAAAACACCCAAATACAACATTCTGAGAATAGCTAGCACTCGAGTGGAGTGCAAGATTTAGTAAAACATGCGAAATATAAACGGAATCTAAATCAATGACATGGATTACTTGAAATTTCATTAAATCAATTGTTTAGAATCATTAGTAAAGTTAAGGACACGAACATACGGCCCTATAGGGACCCATTTCAATGTCCATTCTAAAATACTACTGTACCTGAGACCCGGAGGGACCCGCCCCACTTAAAGCTCTGCCCCTGTCATGCAATGCACCTGACAGGGGGCAGCGCTGCGTTCCATGACGTGTTGTTTCTAAACCTGGGCCACCATGTCTCAAGTAATCGCGGCCGGGGCTCACTTATGACATACGGTCGCTTGTCTCAGGGTTGTTCTGCTTTAAATACACATTTAAACAATCTAGTCATGCAGTACTCACCGGGCTCTCAACAATACCGGCGGCCTGTCGCTTGTCTCTGCTTTGTTCCTCCTTGTGGTTCTCATTGGCTGATGAAATTGCACTTTCCTGGGCTTTCCTTGGAGGATTTACACGCGCTGCTGCGCTGATCACTGTAATCACACAGAGAACCAACAGGGCCGTCAGCAAGCGAGCCATATCCGTCACCTGCTCAAGCGGGAGCTATAACGAACACCCTGCTAGGAAACAGACTCTGTTTCACCAGGACGTCACTTCCTTTACTTAACTTTATAGGGAGGCTTTCGGAGCTACGCCTTTTAATTGGGAAATTGGGAAACCACCTCCAGTATAGTGAATACGTGCTTCTCCCTGAAACTTTACAAGAATCTCAGAATAATTGGCCTTTCTAGGTGTGTCAACAGAGGCTGAGGTCTTTCATTGTCACTCAATGAAACCACTGAGGTGTGATTAATACTTGAGCATTTCTAGTTTGGAGTTTTTGTTCAGAAGATCAACACAGAATATAAATAAGATTTTTTTTAAAGCTGTAAATTTTTCTGACAGGTGAGTCAGAGTGGAAAAGTAATAGGGAAAATCGAAAATGGGATGGAACAAGGAAGTGAAAGGAGGAAGGGGGTGGGTAATGCTATGTCATTAGTTAGGATAAAAACGTTTAATCCTGAGTACCAGTGTGATCTGTGGATTTTCTGTCACTCCTTTTGGGGGATTTACAACCTTTTCTAAGATTATGGTTGAAAAATCTGTCTTACTGAGGATTTTTCTTTACTGGAGTTACTCAAACAGAAATAGCTGTATCTGCCTTGTAAGATAAAGGTGTAGAAACAGTTCTGTGTAAGATCTACCAATGTCCGTCGATGTTGGTGGATATTCTGCCTGCATACAAAGGGCACTGAGAATGCCCACTAAATTTGTGGTACGTTTTCAATGTCCATGAAGTGCTCTCCCTAAAATGCTGGGAGTTAAATATGAGCATTTTTGCAACACTGAGGGGCATATTTACGTTCCCTGGCGCATCCCTGCATATCAGCAGGGATGCGCCAGGGAAAATGCGTCACGCAAGTTTACCCTTGCGCCACGTCCGATGCGCCGCATTTACAATGCGGCGCATCGTGGCGCTAAGGATAAGCAGATGCGTGACGCATCTGCCAGCGAAAGGTTGGTGCAGTGCTGAAGTTGTGTCGCAGCGCGACGCAACTCCAGCACTGTTCCAACCTTCCTATCCCTAACATGGTGCATCAATCCTTACGCCTGCTTGAAGCAGGCGTAAGGATTCGATGCACCAGCGTCGGAAAAGTGACTGCGTGAAATCTTGTAGATTTCACTACGTCACTTTGCCGAGCGTACCTGCGCCGGAACGCCCCCTGCGCCGGTACGCCCACTGAAACCTGACGCAGGTTTCATGTGGCGCAGGGGTTTACTACGTGACGCATCTCCCTAGATGCGTCACGTTGTAAATATAGCGCAACGCGGCGCATGGTTTGCGTCGTCGCTGCGTCACATGCGTGACGCAACGGCGGCGCAAAAGTGGCGCAAGGGGCTTGTAAATATGCCCCTGAATATTTTTTCTCTAAGCCCACACCATGACTACTGCCGCAGTTCATGGAGTTACCTTTGCCTAACACGGCGGTGGACTACTCACACTAGAGTGAACAACTGACCCGCCACTATGTGTCGCAGAGTCAACTTCAGACACTGGTGGAGTCGATGGCAAAGCTGGAAGAGTTTTTGCTGGTGGCATTCTTTACACCTAGGGTACACAATCCATAACTTGCACAACAGCCATGCAAACCATAACCTTCAGACCAAAAGCAATGCACATGATCGCACACTTTGTGAAACAGATGCAGTGACAAACATTGTACATCATCTTACAGATGAGATTACATATCACTTTATCCATACCACTCTGACAGAGATGACTGGGAATATAGTATGATTTGGGGGTTTATTAAGTGTTGTTTAACTGCATTTTATTTTTTGGTGTTTTTATTTATTGGAGTATATATTATGAGGTCATAAACATTTCATTTGGTGTGCGAGTTACCACAACTTGTGAATTTCACAGTTTTTTTGGTTTTATTTCATAACCATATCTGCACTTGACCTGTGTTTTTTAGGTGAATATCTGAGGATTTTTTAGGCACACATTGAGGTGTTACAGCTATATGCAAGTATAACTTCACCTTAGCCTTTAATTGGTTTCAGTGAATTTTCTGTGGGGTTTTAATTATATTCCACACCCAGAAATTCATTGGGTCAAACCCACAGCAAGCGGCCAACACCCCTCTAGGCATGGACTCTGACAATGTGTAGCAGGGTTTGGTCACACACCCTGGTCTGTTGCCTGACTCTGTTCCCCACCTTTCATGGATGGCCTTCCCGAGGCATGCTGGCAAACCCCACTGTATACAGTCTCTGGGCAGGCATAGTGGGTGTTGTCTGCAGGGCCTGACTATCACTTGAAGCCTACTATGATCCATTCAATGATCCCTCTGTCAGAAAAACCCTCACCTCAGGACACACCCAGACCAGAAAGCTGTTGTGGTGGCAGTTACCAGTCTGACATCCGCTGCAGATTGAAATCATTTTACTGTTTTATGTTATTGATTGACAGATTGGCCAAATGGCTGATATTTTACCAACAAGATCAATAGTTTAATGTAAAGGTCACTAAAAAAAGTGAGGAAAATAGTTGTAGGTGTCATAATTCCTTCTTCAAAAAAACACATACATCAATAACTACAAGGGTGAACAGCCGTTAGTACGCGGCTATTACACCGCATACCATTACAACGCAAGCGTAACAACGCATGTGCTGTACCAACATGTAGCCTTTACTACGCATGTTATTACATCGCATGCGCTGTTACAACGCAAGCGTTGTAATGCGATCCACATCGTTGTGAGGAAACTGAGGCTCTTCCGTTTCCTCACAACGACGTGCACCGATCACCGCCCCTCTGACGACGCTGGAAGGAGAAGAGAGAAACCACGAGGAGAGAGAGGTAAGAGGGGCTGTGTAGTTTTTAAGGGTTTAGGGTAGGGGGTGTGTTGTGCAGGGGGTAGTCTTTTAGGATTAAGGGTAGTGTTGTAGTGTTTAAGGAGTAGTGTTTTTGGGTTAAGGGTAGTGTCGGGGGTCGTGCAGGGTAGTGTTTAGGTGTAGGGACAGGACTGGTGGTCGGGGGAGGGTCGTGCAGGGAGTAGTGTTTTAGGGTAGTGTAGTAGTTTGTGTAGTATAGGGTAGTGTTTTAGGGTTTAGGGTAGTGTCTGGGGTGTCGTGCAGGGTAGTGTTTGGGTGTAGGGACAGGACTGGGGGTCGGGGGAGGGTTGTGCAAGGGGGTAGTGTTTTAGGGTTTAGGGTAGTGATGTGGTTTGTGTAGTGTAGAGTAGTGTTTTAGGGTTTAGGGTAGTGTCTGGGGTGTCATGTAGGGTAGTGTGAGTGTAGGGACTGGACTGGGGAAGGAGGAGGGTAGTGCAGGGGGTTGTGTTTTAGGGTTTAGGGTAGTGTTGTGGTGTTTGTGTAGTGTAGAGTAGTGTTTAAGGGTTTAGGGTAGTGTTGGGTGTGTCGTGCAGGGTAGTGTTTGAGTGTAGGGACTGGAATGGGGGAAGAGGGAGGGTCGTGCAGGGGGTAGTGTTTTAGTGTTTAGGGTAGTGTTGTGTTTTTTGTGAAGTGTAGGGTAGTGTTTTAGGGTTTAGGGTAGTGTTGGGGGGTCGTGCAGGGTAGTGATTGCATGTAGGGACCGGATTGGGGGAAGGGGGAGGGTCGTGCTGGGGGAAGTGTTTGAGGGGTTAGGGTAGTGTTGTGGAGTATGTGTTATGAAGGGTAGTGTTAATGGATGTAGAAATTAGCGTAGTGTTGGGGGTTATTTAAATAAAAATGCGTTGTAAAAGTATGCAGGGATTTGGGATCCGTTGAAAAGACATTTTATATGCATTTCAAAGCACTTGCGAAGTAATGGTATGCCTTTCTAAAAAAATGCGTTGTAATGGTACTTGCGAACTAAAAACAACGTTGTAAAAGTATGCGTTGTTTTAGTTTGCGAAGTATCGACATATATTCACTACAAGTGATGAAAATAGGTTAGAAGCTAAACATAAATGCAGATGTAGTTTCACAAATTTCTATTAGCAACTTCCATGGACTTCTGAGATGGAGTCTGCCTGGTAAATCACATTTATGTTAATATTTTTTCATCAGGGCAAGCAAGATTGTAGTCAGCTTTTTTCGCACTGCTAGGACAACAAATAAAAACACATTTATCTTAGATAGTGTGCTAAAACATTTTCTGCCCACATTAATATTATATCATAAAACAACAGTTCGCCTGGAGTTCATTTTGAGAACAATGAAACAATCTGTGTACTGAAATAACTGCATGCATTTAATGCTTACGTAGATAATGAAACCATACAATTATTCGAGTCAAACCAATTTAATGTATGTATGTCATATAGATTATTAGAGTAAGAACAAAATATATACAGTGTGTTTTAAAAAAGCACACAACTTCCTCTCTATTGAGTTCATGAAGCTTCAATTAGCCCACCATTGGATTAGATCCTCGCCATCTCTAAGTTTGTGTGCTATAAATTTGTCAACATTTTTCACTTTGTGTTCACTCTGTCTACTCTGTTGTTATGTGACCCAAACTAGGCCTAAGTGGAAAACGACTTTTCATCTACATTAGTCCTACCTTGCTCTGCATAACGGTTCTAGCACTGACTTTTTACCCAGTTATGTGCTGAATAAATGTCTATTGGTTTTCTTGAAACTAGCCTCCTTTATTATGCATGAGGATTCTTAGAAAAGTCCCCTGCACATGACGAACATAGCAGGATTAACATACTCTGTATAAAAGTCATGGTCATCTTCATCCTAGGGCTATAGAACAAACTTGCATATTTGCAGGTATTGATTTAGTCTCATTTACACAAACGTAGTCACAACATATTGATTGTGGTAGGAACACCGAGGCTATCTTTATGGTACAAAAGAACCATACCTTCACTAGTCAGAGGAGATGCTTCCACCCTGACACAAGACACTGAGGTCCCGGCCTGCAGAATCTCCAGCATGCATCGGTCTGACATCCCTTGCAGGGTTTCCAACTGAAGACCAAGACAGGGTCCTTCGTTCTCTCCCATTAGGTAATGGGGTTGGCTCTTTCCTAGGGGATTCTTGGCTTTACACCCACATACATTTTAGGTTTCAAATTTTCAAATTACGCTTTATTCGATTTAAAAATGTTAAATCATAAAAGCACAATACATTAAAAAGAAAAGAAAATTACGACAGTACGTAAATGTAAATTCAACAATCCAATAAAAACATGTTAATTACAATTTAAAAGAACTTACAACAAGATACAAGGACAATCAGAACATACGATAAATTCATGTGCAATTAAAATAATGCATTGCCCTGCATGCTCATTCTGGATCTGACCACCCCTTTCAAAAATTTGGCTATATGATCAATAAACATCTCTTCATCGAGAAATTGTAACGTAATAAAGCGGGACGACATTGTCTCAGATCTTGCCATTTTAAAAGGGGCAGGATCCATCTTTTCCTAATAAGGGTATAAAACTTACAAAATAAGATAATGTGGATTGTAGACTGAGCCGATGTATCGTCACATGGACATGGGCATGAGATACGTGACCAGTCATTTATCTTAGGGAACGTAACCCTGTTATGAAAATTGCCTAAACGTAGGCGCGTCAACAGCATCCTATCATAATTACCTGATGTAATAAGTAAATAAGGTTGTGGCCCCGGTTGTGTCAGAAGTAGTTGGTGTTCTCTGACAGACGATTTCATAACATTGGTGGACAATCTTATCGTCTCCAGGTGGTCTAGGCATAATAATTTTAGTTCCTTCCTGGTAACATGGGACAGACTATCAGGGTTGGCATAATACTCAGGATAGCCTAGATCATTCATAAAATTTTTGATGAATGCAAGCCATGGGATGCAAAGTGCCCGTTGCAGATTCTGGCAATCATTAATCACGTCCCGGTTAAGCCTGGTCGCAGTACTGGTCCAAACCTTGTGCCAGAGTAAGACTGGCTGGATTTTAATTAGGTCGGATAAATATGATAAACCCAACTCAGCATGGCAAATATACGTAGCTGTGCTGTTCGGGACTGCTAAAAGATATTTTAAGAACCTATTCTCAACCAGCTGTAGGGACGCTGTGTTTGCAAAACCCCAGATGCCAGCTCCGTACATAGCTACAGGAATGCATTTGACTTTGTAGATGGTCAACAGATCATCAATAGGGCGCTTGCCTAATTTCCTAGAGAAATTTATTAGGGCTCCTATAGCTTTTGTAAACAATAATTTTCTCGTGTTAATGGCTATGCTCCATGAGCCCCTCTTTTCAAACACAATGCCCAGATAGGAGAAGTAATTAACAAATTTGAGTTTTCTATCATTTATGAAGATATCTCGACACTTAACGTTTGGTTTACTACATTTCATAACAAAGGTTTTGGTGATGTTTACCTTAAGGTCCAGCCTAGACATAAAAGACACAAAACTCGAAACAGTTTTCTGCAAACCTATTGGGGTACGAGACAGGAGAACAGCATCATCTGCGTATAACAAGGCTCTAATTAGCCGACTACCAAGGCTGGGTAATTCCTGACCTTCCCTTCGACAGTGTGGCACCCAGGCTATTTATGTATAAGGTAAAGAGGAGGGGGGCTAACACACAGCCCTGCCTTACCCCCTTCCTAACAGGGAAATTGTGGCTGCGTTCACCTGCTAACCCATAACGGATGCTTGCCTGGGCATCTAGGTAGGACTGTTTAAAAAAGTTAATCAACGGCACTTCCACCCCCATGGACTCTAAAATACTCCAAAGTTTCAGATGGTTAACACAGTCAAAGGCCGAACTTAAGTCGACGAAGCACAGGAAGAGGCTCCCCTGTTTGGCCTTTGTATATTTACCCCATAAGATGCTTAAATTTAAGCCCTGCTCTATGGTACCGAGCCCTTGACGGAATCCATACTGTAGCTCTGAAAGAACACCCCTGTCCTCTGCCCATGACTGTAGTCTATTCAGGACGACACGCCCGGCCACTTTCACGACGGTATCCAGAAGAGAAATAGGTCTGTATCAGGCCGGATCATTGCGGTCGCCTTTTTTAAAAATAGGGACAAGTATGGACTCTGTCCAGGTTGGGGTGAAACCCTGTGTGCTGCATGCTTTTAAGACCATAGTAGTTAATGGGCCCCATAGCTGAGGACAAAATGTATATAAGTCCACCGGGACGCTATCAGGTCCAGGGGCATTTCCCCCCACGCTCTCATTTATGGCCAAAATCACCTCGCACACATTAAAATCAATTTCAATTGGGAGATTACTCGTGTGTCCGGTACTAGGCTCCTCGCACTGAATTAAGTCTGCGTTGTCACAATATAACCTGGAATAATGGGTTACCCATTGGTGCTCCCCGATCGTAATTTCAATACTGGGGATATTTTTTGGGGCCAAGAACGGGGCATTCACAGCCTGCCAAAAGCTTTTTGTATCTTTTAACTCTGAAGCTTTCTTGAGTGACTGCCACAGTTCCGTTCTTATCCCCTCTTTGCGTTCTTTAAGTGACAATTTATAAGCTGCTCTCGCCCTTCTTATGGCTTCCTGATCTCTCGGGGACTTACATAGGGCAGCTTTTAGGGCAACATGAGCTTTACTACAATTAGAATCAAACCAACCTGTCTTAGCAATGTAGCATTTTTTTGAGTCTGATAACAGGTTATTTTGTATGGCCTGTGTGATATTTCGAAAAGAATTAAGAATATCAGGGTCCGCAGCAGTCTCATCAAGGCAGACAGCAAAATCTTTTTTACAACAACTTAGTATTGACTTAGTTATCTTCTGTGAGTCTACCCCCTTCCATTTAATGGTATAACCGTTGGTTCTATTTATGGCTATAACTTGTTCAGGCATGGCCATGTGTCCTCCTGATAACACATTAGCCGGTAGATCCATGGTAACACTAATGGGATAGTGATCGCTGAATGCAACAGTATGAATTTCAAAGTTCTGTATTCTGTCTGCATATCTGTGGGAAATTAAAATATGATCTATAATTGAAGACAACCCACGACCATTAAAAGTACTATTAAACGGTAAAGGTGGTGAGCATAGATTGTTCGCAAAACCCAGGTCCATAGTGTATTTAATCTGGTTTAGATAATCCCCAAGGGGGAGTGCGGAAAATGAGAGATGTCTACTTCATCATCGGATATTAAGCCACAATTTCCACCTTCAGCATGGACACAAGGGCCAATATTAAAGTCACCTCCCCAAATTAAACACAAGTCCGTATTAAGTGACTTTTGTATTTTATCCAGGTGCTTCTGTAATTGCATCAGGACTACCTCTGTTTGCGGCGCAGGAATGTTATTGTAAAAGTTTATTAGGATGGTACTATGTGAGGCATCAATGTTCATTTTTATAACCTGGTAATAAGTGTTAGATACCAAAAGGTCTAACTTTTTTACATTTAACCGATAAGAAATATAAGTGCATAAACCTCCCTTTTTTCTCCCACGCCTGGACGATGTAGCCGGTGTAAAAAATGTTTTAAACCTGTTAATGTGCTGAGGGCTATCAACCCAGGCTTCTTGAATGCATAGAATGTCATAGCCAGCTATGAAGTCAAGCCAGGCAGGGTTGGTAAGTTTGGTAATTAAACCCGCCACGTTCCAAGATAGAATTTTGGTTGAGCTAGACCTATTTTCAGCCGGTTTAATGCTCTTGCTATGAACAGGTTCGCTGTTAAAAACAATAGGGTGATGAACAAGATTTTTGGGAGGGATTGAATGGGGGGTGTTTAGGTTTATCGAATCTGCTCCCATCTCGTTAAGACGGTGCACAATGATATCAGCACCGTTGGGGGTAGCTGAGCGCTATATAAGCTTAAATACATACATACCTTGGAGCTGATCATCAGCCTGGGCCCCCGTGCTACCATTACTGGAACCAACATATGAGTCGTCACTTGCTGATACGACGCAGTGTTTGAATTCATTGGGATCGCTAATTGTCGGTTCAAGGCCAGATGGATGATTAGCAGTAACCCGGCTACAATCTACATAACTGTGTGTGGAGATGAGTCAATCTATATCTTCTAGGGTTGTAAGTGTTTCAAATCTATTGTGGGTGGGTAGGGTAAATTGGTGTTGGTGGTTGGGGTTAGTAAGTCTCGGCTGTGAGGTATAAGGAAATTGATTTGTTGGAGGATAAAAATATCCAAGTGGCAGTACATTTATTCCTCGGTTGGTCACAAAGTCACTCCTGAGTCTACGTAAGACTTCGCTTACCAGTCTCGGCGTTCTAAATGTGAGGACTATGCAGTCACCGGGGTACAATTTTTCCCTTATCCCAACCCAGCCTACTCTTCTTACCATCTTGAACTCACAAAACAGTGTTTCGGTTAAGCCTGTTTTAGAGCCAATCCAGCAAAGAGATTTATTTCTCAATGCCTCCCAAGTTTCATTTGCCTGGTGGGAGAGATGTGGTACATTCGACAATATTATTGTATAAGGGGTAACCTCAGGCGGTAGATTGAGTGTAACATCCTCCATATCCCTAGGTGTGGTGCATGATGGAAGGGGCAAGTGATTTACTCTGGGCCCAGTTAAGGCAACTCTATTGTTTACAGTGCTACTGGTTTTATCTGCGGGTACATTTTCTGTAATTTGGATATTATCCACCTGAGTGGGGGCAACTACCTTTCCGGTATCTGCTACGGGGACTGAGTATTTACTAGGGAAGGTAATAAGACGAGCACCATGGCTGCTTCTAACTAACTCTTCAATGGCTGTTACCCTAACCAGAAGTTTCTCTACGGGTTCTGCAACTGTTTTGTGGAGAGCATCTAATCTGAGACACAATTGTTCATGAGCCACCTTATGACTAAAATTATCAGTGGGCGGATTTGGGGGTTCTAAAGGGCCCATCCTGTCATTTTTTAATTTATCTATTAATTCTTTGAGCCGTGCAAAAACTGAGTCTAAAGCAGACTCCCCAGCAGTGTCCAGAGCAACATCCCCGAGAGTGCTACATATAGGTGCAGGAGAGGCAGCATCGGTCTGCGTGCTGATGGTGCAAGTTTGTATCGCCTCAGGGTTAAGATGTCGAGTCCATTTCTGTTGTTTGGGTTTTTGAGAGCCCGTACCCTTCCTTCGCTTCACGGGTGGTTCTTTTGACTTGATCTCACTATGGGATTTAATAATCTGTGTCCTTGTGACTACACTTGGGCCGACTCCATTGTCCATAGGAGATACTTCCGGGCCGGGTACGGGATAGGACTGCGGCTGTCCTTGTGTGATGTGGGACGAACAAGTTTGGAGGGCATCACCCGAAATAGTAGAACCCAGGGAAGAGCGCCTCTGCAGGGATAAGGGTCCTAAAGACAATCGCCTCTCAGTCAGTTCAATCTCGTGGCTGAGCATTGATTCAGCCCTAACAATAAAAGTGTCCAGGGTTCCCGCCACTCCCTTACATTTACTCATTATAAGATCAAAAGTAAACAACACCGCTAACACGGTTGGTAAAAAGAAAAATGAAATAAAAAGACGTAGGGCCGACACAATCCCTGGAGGTGGTAGAAACCAAGATCAAATGTCCCGTGCCTCCGTTGTTAGAGGGGAGGCCCAGCCCAGCCTCCTCCGGGCTACGACGGGCGTGGACGGGCCCGCCCTTGGCCCGGGCACGGCCCGGGCGCGGTCCACGCGCGTCCCATGCAGCGGGAGTCCCGTGAATGTTTTACGCGCCTCCTGGCGCTTGTTGATGGCGGTGAGGGCGGCACGCAGGCCGCGATGCCCTCTGGGGCTTGTAGTCCACGGTACTGGTGGCAGGCGGCAGGCAGGTGAAACAAACAGTGCAGAAACGGGCTCCCGTGCAGCGGGAGTCCCGTGGATGTTTTATGCGCCTCCTGGTGCTTGTTGATGGCGATGATGGTGGCACGCCGGCCGCGATGCCCTCTGGGGCTTGTGGTCCGCGGTACTGGCGGCAGGCGGCAGGCAGGCGAAACAAACAGTGCAGAAACGGGTGCTTTTAGGTATATTTAGGTACACTTAGATAGGGTCCGCATAGTAGGAGTACGCTTTATTACTGTCAAGTATATATACCTGCATATATTCACTGTTTTAGCACCATGGTAGAATTCTACCTTCTATTTACTCTGTTGGTGCTTGTAATCTTATACATTTGCTTCTGTCTAATGATTGTCGCAGCAGACATGTTTTATACTAGAATGACGTTGGTTCAATAAATGCTTATTGAAAATGTCCCCACCGTTAATTCTGTCTATCTCTCTGAGACCAAGTGAGCACAAGTGACTGAGCGAAAAGTACTGTACTGTTTCCACGATCCCTGAGGGATCAAGGGTTGTCATGTTCGATGGTTGCCAGAAACTATTCACTCGTTGGTAAGGTTAGGGGGCTTATGGTGGCACTGTGAGCTAGCTGGTCTATAGACTGACATATCCTTTGCGGTTGCCCGGAACCAGTCTTGGCACCAAGCCCTTAGTTTATCTTACCTACAAACGTGCAGATCCTATGCATTATTAGGAACTACATGACATGGCACCCAACGTTGGTTTGGTTCTTATTCAACGGTCATATCTGAGTAGTTCAGTCATGCTTTCTCAGAGACCCCTACTTACATTTACCCAGCGACGTCTGTAGTGGGAAGGGAAAATCCGCCGCAGCTGAGTAGGTATTTCCTATGTATTTGCTGTAGGTTTATTCAAACTTGAAGGATTATAGTTCCTCATATTGTTCAAAAATCTTAACTCTTTTTCTTTACTACTTCCTTACACAATGTCTGTCCAGGACAGCATTGTGAATGCAGGGTAAGGAGAGCTTGAAGGAGCTCTTAACATTATGGAAAATTGCAGACATGCAGTTACTAGGAAATTAGTAGAACACGACCTCCCACCAATGGGTGGTAATGTTTCCTTCCAGATTGAGGCACATGAGGCTTTCAGAACAGAGGTATTCTATTCTTGGGTTAAATTCCCACCTGCAGATGCATGCACACAGTTGTTTCATACTTGCATTGAAGATGAGACACCTGAAGAATACTCTCCATACGAGGACATAGAAGTCCTGTTAACCTACCAAGAACATATTAATTGGTTTAAAGGTGCCCTCCCCCACACCACAGAAAATGTGAGACTCGGTCCACTCAGCAGAGACGAAGCGACTTGGCTGGTTTTAGCTGCTTACACACCGCATCCAGAAATTGATACACTGCCAGCACCAGACTTGCATATACTTCACAGAGAAATAGTTAAATTATACAGAAATCTTACACAGTTCGTAATGCGAACACTTACAATTCAACCTGCGATGGCTATTCAAGCTGGTCAACCTCAAATGGCTATGACAAAGATCAGCCCACAAACGCTGAACGCAAATATGGGAAAAATACTAAACGTGAGCAAATGCCTTTCTGGATAGCACAGAAAATAGCACAGCTTAAAGTAGTATTTCCCCATACGGGCCGCAGGAAAAACACAGAATACTGACAGTTTGCTTGCCAATGGGGCTAGCTCCCCGATTGAGGGTTGTACCACTTGGGGTACAGTTTTCAGGCCGTTTATACCCAAACTTATGGTACCCCCCCAGTAGCGGCCCATGGTGGGAGTGCTGCCGGGTGGTGACGCGGGGTGGGGGAGGGGCAGGGTGGTGGGTAGTAAACTACGGAATACGGCTGCACAGAGGTAAGTAAACAAACAAAAAAAAACGAATTTCGTTGCGCGCTGCATTGCCAAATGCAATGCAGCGCGCGCTACAAATTTGTTTTATTTATCTTTGGTTTACTTACCTCTGTGCGGCCGTATTCCATGGTTTACCCCCCACCCTACCCCTCCCCTGCCCCGCATCACCGCCCGGCAGCACTCCCACCACGGGCCGCTACTGACCCCCCCCAATAGCAGTTATGCCAGAAGTATTGAAACAAACACGGAATGAGTACGGGGCAGAACCTGCCCTGGACTTAGGGATGAAATTGATAGGCAATTTTGCCCAGGTATCAGCTATTATGTTAGGTAACATAAGAGGGGAGGCAGCAGCAGTGGTGATACAACAACACCCAAGATAATTCACTCCTACACAACAGGAGCGAGAATTGCCTACGGTTATCGAAGAAACCCATGCTTCGCTGGGTAGAGATAACTTGGGAGCTAGACCTGTGAAACCACAAGTAACAGGTAATCCGGAAAAGGATAACTCAAAGCAAGCACCCAATTCTTCTAAAAAGAAATGGGATAACAAGCAATCAACAAAAAAAAGCAGAATGCATCATGATCACGGGGTGGGTCTCCTCAACAGGAGCCCTCTGAGAGAAAATACAATATTAAAAAACCTGACAGGTTTCAGGATACTGATACAAGTTCCTCTTGTTCCTTTCAGTGTTCATCAAAAAACTTGGAGAGGGAAGGATGGTCAGAACACAGATCAGAAGAGCGGAGTCAAGCAAAGAGACACACATTGCACTTCAGACTACATTATCAAACAAGAAACTCAAAACTAAACCGCAATTTAAAAAGAAGAAGGTCGCTGTCCTAAAAATAAGAAATGCCCAGGCTGCTGAGGACTCTACTACTGAACAGGGAATGGGCTCTGATGATGTTAGACAGTGCAGCAGAAGTAACAATAGCTCACCAGAACCTGATGGAATTTCTGGTGACAGCAGCGTTGAATGAGCATATCACAGTGAAAACACCTGATACAAGGGTAAGCCTCCCACATCGTTTACACAAGATTACGCTCCAAATGGAGGGGGACATACCCAGGAAAGTGAAAGGTCCCTTTTGGGAGAACCTGACATATGGATGCAACATCTTTTCGGCTGAAAAAACCATCACTTCACCATGAGATCCCATTAAAATCTACTCCGACTCCACAGAGGCAATACGCTATAAAACATGACTCAAAGAAACAAGTCAGGGAGATCCTAGATCAACTTGAATACGAAGGTGAGATTGAAAATTGCACCTCTTCCATGAATAATCCTTTGTTTTCCGTAATGAAACCAGACAATTCATACCATCTAGTTTTAGACTACAGGCATATAAACACATGCACACAAACATTTGCAGTACAGAATGCACACAGTGTCGCATTCATAAATAACATTGTGCACAAAAAATACAAAACAACACTAGCTATCTCAAATGGATTCTTTTGCCAAAATATAGCGCCTGAAAGCAGATATTTGACAGCATTTTCAGCGCTAGACTTTAAAGGCAATTCTGTAGACTGCCCCAAGGGTATAAGAATAGCCCTGGGTTGTTCTCAGCAAGAGTAACAGAGTTACTTCAAAACTGTGGTGAGGAGGCATTGTCCTACGTAGATGATATTTATCTGATGGATGATGAGTTACTGGATCATTTGAACAGGGTGAACAACATAATACTGGGGTTCGCCGCTGTGGGCTACAAATGTAACTTTAAAAAATCAAAAATTGCCCAACTTAGGGGCCGATTCCGATCTCGGCCGATAGGGCTCCGAATCGGATTCGGCTTTACCGGATCCGATCCGGAGCCCTGTTTACCGACCGAATCGTACGCGGGTCCGGCGCAGTGAGTACGATGCAAGCGCCGCGAAATCGCCGACCGACTGTGACAGCGGCTTCAACACGCTCCGACCGACTCGCACGGACACAGCCTCGCACCGCGCAATGGAGACGTTCCCCGGCCGGGTAAGTACGATGCGCACCGCGAGCAGTCCGACCGACTGGCGCCGTCCGGCTCGAAAGAGCTGTCGGAGCCGGACTTTGGGGTCCGCGTCAAACCCCCTGTACGCGTGGCCGCGCGAGTCGCACACAGGGGGACCCATGGGTCCCCCTATCTGTGCATGTACGGCACGATGCGCTTTGCCGCGTACCCGCTGTAGGGGGCGCCCTTGTTCGCCTCGCACCCATTGAGGCAATGGGAGCCCGCGTGCGCGTTGTGCGACCGGCTCCCGTTGACTTCAATGGGAGTCCAACCAACTCGAGTCCGGGTGCATGCGTGCGCATCGTACTCGTTCGGTCGGACTGCCAGAGTCCGATTCGGTCGGAATTCTCTCCGGGTCCGGCTCGGTCGGAGAGATTTCCGGCCCGAATCGGAATCGGCCCCAAAATGTCCTATTTTTAGGATACGAGCTATCAAGTTAAGGGAAAATCCTGGCGGCTAACGTTTTAGAAAAATGTGCACTGCTCCAACCTCCAAAGACTCTGAAAGGATTACAATTCATTTTAGGATTCTTAAACTGTGGCAGAACATACATTTTGGATTACGCAGAAATTGATGAACCTTTCTACGACCTAATCAGACCTTATTTTTCAGTTCATCATTGGAGACAGAAACATACAGAAATTCTCTGTTGACATGCTAGCTTCCAAACACTTACACACATGTGTAAACACAACAAATTTGGTGATCCTTGTAGTCACGGGTCGATCAGGGTACACTTACCCAACCTCCAATGAAGGCGAAACGATACCCATAGCATACAAATCTCAATTGTACACAAACACTGAAATGCATTTTACATCTACAGAAAAGATACTGACAGCAGTACAAACTGCTGTAGTGAGAGAAAGCACTAGCTCAGGGGAAACGCAGAATTAGAGGTTGTTACCAAAGCAAGCGTTCCAAATGCGAAAGCACTGCATCCGCATTGGATACAATGGGCTAATTCTCTCACTGCAACAGATGTAGACTACAAATCTGATTCTACATTTAAAACACAAGCATTCCTGTAGTACAAACAAGAATATCCTCTCTGAATTAAATAATGCCTCTAGGTCAGTATGAGTACATCATTTACACTGACGGATCTGCCCAGCCTGCCATAGGAAGTAAACAGCAATACAGCGCAGCAAGTGCAATTGTGAAGGGACGTATGCGGGATGGCAAGTTCTGTCCTAGCAATACACAGACGCAATCTCTGGGAGATTGCATGGCACAGCTGTCAGAACTAAAAGCCCCGATACTGGCACTAAATAATACGGATCAGGAATTCCCCACACTCATTGTGTGAGATTCATTTTACTGTGTCCAGTCATACAATGAATATCTTCACTATTGGGGTCAGAATGGGATTAGAGATTCCAAAGGTTGCAGACTACAGCACAAGATACTTTGGGAGCAAGTGGCGGAGCTGAAAAAATGCGTGCCACGGGCTCATGTAATTCACACATTGAGTCATCAGTGTGTTGGCGTGAACGTTGAAGGGAATTCATTGGCTGATGAAGCCGCCAAGGTGACAGTGCAAACTGCTGCCATTGCTGCAATCACTCGTTCTAGCACACGGATAGACAGACAGATAATGATAGCTGTAAATGGTACGCACATCAGCTCAGTCTTGCCAAAAGGTTTTCCACTCGCGTACTCCTACAACTTAGATGCGCAAAACATTCTGTATGCTCAAATTCCAGGAGTAGGGGATAGAGTAGTACCAAACATGGATTGCAGATTAGGATTAATTCTAGCTGCACACGAGGTTCTGGCTTCAGCACACACAGGTATTGCTGCGACTGTTTCACTACTAAAGCAGGGTTATTGGTGGCCAAGTGTTACTAAACAGACCAAGGGATTTGTCCTTAAGTGCGACATCTGTCAGCAGATGAAGGGTTCCACCGTAGCACGGCCACCACAAACACCACTACTGATTTCAGGCAGACCTCTCGCATTTGTCTATTTGGACCACTGCGGCTCCTTACAATCTGATGGGGCTTGCAAGTACATCTTGGTGGCAGTGGATTCATGTTCTAGATTCCTGTGGGTTTGGCCTCAGCACTTGGCTGAGGCCTGAACTATTACACAGGATTTGCGAGTCTTCATAGGGACATACACACTTGGCACATTACATTCTGACAGTGGCCCTGTGTTTAGCTCACCGGCTTACAAAGAAGCCATGGGAAGTTTGGGTGTGGCATGCGGTACTCTTCTTCGTAACATCCTGAGGGAAATTCAATTGTTGAGAGTTTAAACCAGGACTTAAAGCAATCCTTAACAGCTAAGGTATTAGGCTCGGGTGGCAGTTGGGTCAATCACCTATATGGGGCCCAGAGGGCACTTAACAACATGCCAGGAAAATCCCTGGGGGGGTGTACTCCATATGAAGCACTGTTCGGGATAAAAATGTGGGTACCTGACCTTGATTGTGGCAGTACAAGGGCGGATGGAAAACCACTGGACATCAATGATCGTTTGGCTGTTTTCCAGGAATTCAATGAATTCTGGGCATTACAAAGCAACGTCTGTGAGAAGTTGGCCTGGCATATGCTGTCCACTAATTATAGTGGGCACCTTGCACCAGTCCAAATCGACTCTTATTGGTAGGTAGGTTAAAGACAACCTTATTGAAAGCTATCCTAGTGGTAGCTATGGAGAGCAGCCTTCAGGCTAAGTCTTGAAGGAATGTAAAGCAGCTTGTTTTACCAGTCTATAATCTCTTGAGTGACCAAATGAAAGAGCACCACACCAGGTATATATTCAAAATATATGTATTTATTACTAAACACACCCCTCTAGTCTCTTTATGAGGCTAGAGTTCGAAGTACATAGGTTATAAGATCTTAAATCACAGTAATAGCACAAATACACGTTTGGGCCCTAGGGGCGTACCAAACCATATACCAATAAAGTGGTATGCGAACCACGACTGAACTAGACACTAGGCCTAGAGCCTCTAGAAGTGCTTGGACCACAAGGAACCACCCAAGGTAGTGACACAGGGGACCCACGGGAGACGCGTGCAGTGTAAATACACAACCGCGATACGCCGTTAACTTCTATGGAGAAAGTCGGGATCGGGAAAATAGAGGAAAGGGACACTTAAAAGAGGACTAGGACAAAACTCTTTGAGATCTAGGACTTTGAAGAGTCTCTACCCACGGGAGCACCGGAGTACTCGTGTTACCTCACCCAGGGAAGCCGGGTGCATAGGTGCCTTTCGGGGTCGGGTTTCGTCGTCGATTCGAATGGCGATCTGCTGCAAAGTGCTGCTGGCGGCCAAGAGAAAAGTGTCCGGGTGGATCCAAGAGTGGATCGGAGTTCTGGTGAACCTGAAAGCAGAGGGGACAGAGTCTGGGTCACTAGCCAGTGACCAGGAAGGCGATGGACAGATGCCCACCGATGTCGAGTGCTTCAGGTGCGTTGACAGTCGTCTTGACTCTTCAGCCACGAGGTCCGGGAGGCGTTGTCGGCGACCAGGAGCAGGATTCGGGCTGGTGCATCGATGTCTATCGAGTGCTGAGGTGTCGGCGACCGGATTGGACCCAACAAGCCTTGGCAACGGCAAGTCTTGAGTGAAGATGAAGATCGTCGATGGTGCAGACCAGCAAGGTCTGTGGAACTCACCCAGCGAAGGTAAGTGAGGGCAGGCCTGGAGCAACCAGGGTGCCAAGTAAGGAAAAGATTGGCCTTCGTGAAGGGCTACTAGCCAACGGACTAGCGACTGCGAAGTAGCCTCATGACGCCGCACGTGGAGCTGGCCTACAGGACACTCGTTAAGTGGGGGCCAGTGATCTTCGGTGCAGGTGGTGCTGGAGGCTAGGGCTACTCGGAGCCCAAAGCACGACTTCTTGGGAGACCCAGAAGATGGTGCACTTGCAAATGTGCTCAGTGTCCAGGGGTCACGGTCTCAAGTCACCCACGATAGCCACGGGCCTCAGCTTTGCTGGGGACTCAGGGTAGCCTCGGGGAAGTCTGAGAATCCATCTCTGGTGATGCGATGACTTCGGCGTCCGACGGGAGCTTCAGTAATGCGAACCGGACAGATGCTTCTTTGGTGCCTGCCAAGCAGGGGAGTCACTCCTTGACCCCAAGGGAGATTCTTCAGTCCTCTAATCGTGTAGTAGAGCGTCGAAGGTCCAGGATTCAGTGTCAGAGTTTCGTCCAGGTATAATCAATCTTGCTGTGGCAAGGGTTCCCCATTTTAACCAGTAAAACAGGGAGGGACTAACTCTATGACCCCACCTATGGGAGGGTCAAGGGAGGGGGTGGCTACACCCACTTCCCTTTGTCCAGTTTCGCGCCAGAGCAGGGGCAGGTAGCCCCTGAGCTGGTTTGAACTGGCATATGCACAGAGGAGCCTTTTGCTCCCCCAGTGCAGGACTTCAAAGCACTCTAAGAGTGCACCCACCCAGCCCCAATACACATTATCCTGTCTGGGGAGGTGGTCACACCTCCCTGCAACAGGAAACCTATTGTCCAGGCCTCCCCTGCCGGAGTTTCGTCCAGCAGCAGGAGGCCAGACTTGTGTCTGTGGCAGCAGCATCCATTTTGTGATGCCAGGGCTTCAGAAAGAAGTTACCGGGTAAGCCAGAGTTAACATGTCTTTCCCTCTAGAAGGGTGGAATGCTACACCCGCCGCCAGGATTGGCGGGGGGGTAGTATTCCAAGATGTTTGACACCAAACACGACATGTTTAGGTGCAGCCATTCCAAAGTTAGCATTTTACCGCGAGGATATAATGCGCTTAAGAGTATATGGTCAGGCTGCACTACAAACAGCATCAGAGATGGTCTCCGAACGCTGCAGAGGGGCCCTGCTCATGCAGGGGCACCCTCTCACATAGGAACCACGCACTCTGCCTTTAGGATTGATAAGGCCTGCCTTAGGAGTGACTTATAGGTTTATATGTGTGTATGTATTTCGTGATATAGGTAACCTATATCACAGTAAGGGGTGCATGCACCACCTTACCCAGGCTGCAGTAGCAGACCTGTGGTGTCAGTTTGGATGGCCTTCCAGGGGTGGCATAATACATGCTGCAGCCCCTGGCAGGCCTCTGAGGTACCTATGCCCTTGGTACATAGTATACCATATACTAGGGACTTATAAGGGCACTCCAGATTCCAATCAGAGATGTGCCTAAGGCACATGGAAACCATTTTACAGAGAAAGCAGATAGACTGGGGCCCTGAATAGCAGGATCCCAGTCCAACTAAGTCATAAACCAGCAAAACACCATAAAAAAAAGTGGGGGCAACCATATAGTCAGATTCCACCTTCCTACATAACCCCCCAAACGAAAGGAGATAAGGCTAACCTTGGCCAGTTGAGCCTTCATTGACTAAGTGGTCATATAAGGAAGCACCTGCACTAGCATGGTTGCCCCCTGTCTTAAGGTCCACTAAGCAATTCCTCACCCTAAGGGTATAAGAGGGTCTCCACCATGGGGAATCACTACCTGTGGTGTGCTTAGGTAAAGTACAAGGCTGGTGAGGTGTCTGAGTAGGGAAGTGAGGCCCTAGGAATGTTGGCCTCAGTTTCCTCAGATCACTGGTCACCATGTATGCCTGTCTTTCCATGACTGAGTTGCACTTTGCTCTAAGGGTCAACCTTTGGCTGCCTACAGCTGGGGGTTGGGTCCCTTTGGATGGACTACTGGAGGGACATGGCAGGTTTGGAACCTTCTGGTCCCAGGTTTGCCCTTGCCTACCAGAGTCCTTCTGGGGAGGTCCCTACATAAAGGTATGGGGGATCCCTCAGTGTGTAGAGGAATTTTCACCTGGCTAGGGCTACTAGACTGGGTGCCCCTAATCTGCTGATGGGGGCTTCCTCTGGACAGGGGGCCCTGGGGGTCCACTGACCTCCCTGACCTCTGCAGCCCTGGGCTGACTGAGGCAGGGTAGAGAGGGGCAGGTTACCTGCTCCAGACTGGGTACCACCTTGGAAGGGTCCTCTGCCATCAGGGGTGTGGCCAGGCCAGGCCTGACTACCCTTGACCTTGCCAGGTAGGTCGCTCCCCACCACACAGCTCCGCCCTACGCCGACGACACCCAGCTGATCCTCTCCCTCACCAACGACCCCACCACCGCCAGAGCCAACCTGCACGACGGGATGAGAGACGTCGCCGACTGGATGAGGAACAGCCGCCTTAAACTGAACTCAGACAAGACGGAAGTCCTCATCCTGGGCTCATCACCCTCCGCCTGGACGACTCCTGGTGGCCCCCGGCCCTGAGCACCGCACCCAAGCCAACGGACCACGCACGCAACCTGGGCTTCATCCTGGACTCCTCCCTATCGATGACCAAACAAGTCAACGCCGCCTCATCTTCATGCGTTCAACACCCTGCGCATGCTCCGCAAGATCTTCAGATGGATCCCCACTGAAACCAGGAAGACCGTCACCCAGGCACTCGTCACCAGCCGACTGGACTATGGGAACACCCTCTACGCCGGAACCACAGCCAAACTTCAAAAGAGACTCCAGCGCATCCAGAACGCCTCCGCACGACTCATCCTGGACATCCCCCGACACAGCCACATCACCGTACACCTGAAAGACCTGCACTGGCTCCCGTCAGCAAGAGAATCACGTTCAGACTCCTCACCCACGCACACAAGGCCCTCCACGACCTGGGCCCAAAGTACCTCAACGACCGCATGTCCTTCTACACGCCCACACGCCAGCTACGATCAACCAGCCACGCCCTCGCCACCGTACCACGCATCCGCAGAACCACCGCCGGAGGAAGATCCTTCTCCTACCTGGCGGCCAAGACCTGGAACTCCTCCCCACTCACCTTCGGCGAACCCAGGACCATCTCGCCTTCAGGAAGCAGCTCAAGACCTGGCTGTTCGAGCAGTAACTTACCCCCTCCCCCAGCGCCTTGAGACCCTCCCGGGTGAGTAGCGCGCTCTATAAATGCCGTGATTGATTGATTGATTGTGGCAGTTCCTTTACTAGGGGTAGGGTCAGTTCCCTGAGGAGGCTGACCCTTACCTACTGTCTGGGGGGAAGAAGACTTTTCTTCAACCCTTGTGCTCTCTTTTGGGGGAGAGTGGGCCATTCTTTCAGGCTCCATTCTCCAAATTCTTGGGCTGGGGCTGTGGCCATCACAGCCCCACTAACCTTTACAGGGACGCCCAACATCCTAAGATGGGTTTGGTGTTCCACTTCAGCCCAGGCTGAAATTTCCAGATCATTGCCCATCAGGCAATCTACAGGTAGGGTTGGGGACACTGCCACTCTTTTTGGGCCTGTGACCCCCTCCCAGCTGAGATTGACTATGGCCATGGGGTGATCTGTTCTGACACCATCAATGTTGGTCACCTGGTACTTAAACTCAGGTAAAAACTGGTGAGGGGGGACTAGTTTCCCTGCCACCATGGTGACACTAGCCCCTGTGTCCCTAAATGCCACAGCTTTCTGACCATTAATCATTGGCTCCAATCTGTACCTGCCCAATGCTATGGGACCCATGGTAAAGGTGGCAAATCCTATACCACCATCAGAGTCAGAGGAGTCTGTTGAGGGGTCCCTGTCTAAACTAGGGCCCACCTCTGTTCCTCTTGCAAAAGCACCTAACTTTTTGGGTGCACTACTCCCAACTGGAGGATTACTACTGGTAGTACCAGGAGGGTGGTAGTAGTTGTGGGAGGAACATTTTCTTTATTGCCAATCCTGGGGCAACTGGGATCAGTTTTCCAGTGCCCAGGCTTTTTACAGACATGGCAATATGGTTTCTTTTCAGGAGAGGAAGGAGTTTGGGACCCACCCCCAGAAGAGGAATTTTGGGGCCCTGTAGGGGACTTATCCTTAGATTTATCCCCACCTTTCTCTTGGGACTTAGTAGAATCTTTCTTCTGGTCACCACCCTGATTTCTAGTTTTTACTCTGGTTCTGACCCATTTGTCTGCCTTCTTTCCCAATTCTTGGGGAGAGGTCAGATCAGAGTCCACCAGATACTGGTGCAAAAGCTGGTTTTGACAATTATTAAGGATCTGCTCCCTCATAATCAAATTGTACAATCCTAAAAAGTCATGCACTTTGTTGCCATGTATCCAACCTTCCAGAGCCTTTGTAGCACAATCTACAAAATCAACCCAGTCTTGAGTCTGAGCTTTTTGGGTGTCTCTGAACTTCAACCTATACTGTTCAGTGGTTAGGCCAAACCCATCTATCAGAGCACTCTTCAAGACTGTGTAATTGTCAGCATCCTCTTCTCTTACAGTGAGGAGCTTGTCTCTACCTTTGTCTGCAAAGGAGAGCCACAAGATTGCTGCCCACTGCCTCTGGGGGACCTTCTGAACTTTACAGGCCCTCTCCAGTGCAGTTATCCATTTGTGGATGTCATCCCCACTCTGGTAGGGAGGGACAATCTTGTTTAGGTTTCTATGGTCATAAGACCTTTCCCTATCTCTAGGGATATTGCTGCCACCATGGGACTCTAGTCCCAACTTTCTTCTCTCTCTAAGGAGATCTAGGGATTCTCTATCTAAAGCTAATTGCTTTTTTCTGAGTTCCAGCTGAGTTTCCTCATACTGGACTAGCCTCTTTCTTCTCTCATGAGAGGATTCTCTCCTATGAGATGAGACAGAGCTCCCTATAGAGGTGCCAGAGTGGTTAGACTCCTGAGAAGGAGACCTAGACCTTCTGGGCACACTCTTAATCCTTCCTGGGGGGACAAAGAGGGCATCATTCTGATCATCCTCATCATCTTCCACAGGAGGGATTGGGTTATCCAGGTCAGGGTCATTGTCACCCTCCTGGCCAGTTTCAGAGGGGGGCTGGGGGTACTGGTACCCCTGGCGTCCTCCTCTTCTCCTGCCCCACCCTCAGCTCCTACCCCTTCAGTCCCTACAGGGCTTACTAAGGTCATAAGCCACCAACAACTCCTTGAGGTGTTGGGTGGTGGGGACTTTGGCCTGTCCTTAATTTTCTCAAGTTGCATAAAGCTCTCAATTCCAAGAATGGGAGTGTATCATACTTGGAGGGTGGAAGCTCACTGGCTTCCTGCAAGGATTCTTTGGATCCTGCCCTTTAAAGACATTACTAGTGTGGTGTGGTGTATGCACTACCTACTCTAGTGTGGCCTACTAAACTCTCTTGAGTTGTAGAAAGGGTTGTGCTATCCCTTAACACACAACTCTAAGTTCAGTAGAACTTACTGTTATTCTAAGCTTAAATTATATGTACCTTAGGTACCTTTAGTGGTTTTCAGTTGATCAATTCAATTGAGATTATCTGGTAAAACAATAGCAAGCTGGAATCCCACACGCTGCACACCAATGTGAGAAGTTGGCCTGGCATATGCTGTCCACTAATTATAGTGGGCACCTTGCACCAGTCCAAATCAACCTCTTATTGGTAGGTAGGTTAAAGACAACCTTATTGAAAGCTATCCTAGTGGTAGCTATGGAGAGCAGCCTTCAGGCTAAGTCTTGAAGGAATGTAAAGCAGCTTGTTTTACCAGTCTATAATCTCTTGAGTGACCAAATGAAAGAGCACCACACCAGGTCTATATTCAAAATATATGTATTTATTACTAAACACACCCCTCTAGTCTCTTTATGAGGCTAGAGTTCGAAGTACATAGGTTATAAGATCTTAAATCACAGTAATAGCACAAATACACGTTTGGGCCCTAGGGGCGTACCAAACCATATACCAATAAAGTGGTATGCGAACCACGACTGAACTAGACACTAGGCCTAGAGCCTCTAGAAGTGCTTGGACCACAAGGAACCACCCAAGGTAGTGACACAGGGGACCCACGGGAGACGCGTGCAGTGTAAATACACAACCGCGATACGCCGTTAACTTCTATGGAGAAAGTCGGGATCGGGAAAATAGAGGAAAGGGACACTTAAAAGAGGACTAGGACAAAACCCTTTGAGATCTAGGACTTTGAAGAGTCTCTACCCACGGGAGCACCGGAGTACTCGTGTTACCTCACCCAGGGAAGCCGGGTGCATAGGTGCCTTTCGGGGTCGGGTTTCGTCGTCGATTCGAATGGCGATCTGCTGCAAAGTGCTGCTGGCGGCCAAGAGAAAAGTGTCCGGGTGGATCCAAGAGTGGATCGGAGTTCTGGTGAACCTGAAAGCAGAGGGGACAGAGTCTGGGTCACTAGCCAGTGACCAGGAAGGCGATGGACAGATGCCCACCGATGTTGAGTGCTTCAGGTGCATTGACGGTCATCTTGACTCTTCAGCCACGAGGTCCGGTAGGCGTTGTCGGCGACCAGGAGCAGGATTCGGGCTGGTGCTCGATGTCTGTCGAGTGCTGAGGTGTTGGCGACCGGATTGGACCCAACAAGCCTTGGCAACGGCAAGTCTTGAGTAAGATGAAGATCGTCGATGGTGCAGACCAGCAAGGTCTGTGGAACTCACCCAGCGAGGGTAAGTGAGGGCAGGCCTGGAGCAACCAGGGTGCCAAGTAAGGAAAAGATTGGCCTTCGTGAAGGGCTACTAGCCAACGGACTAGCAACCGCGAAGGAGCCTCATGACGCCGCACGTGGAGCTGGCCTACAGGACACTCGTGGAGTGGGGGCCAGTGATCTTCGGTGCAGGTGGTGCTGGAGGCTAGGGCTACTCGGAGCCCAAAGCACGACTTCTTGGAAGACCCAGAAGATGGTGCACTTGCAAATGTGCTCGGTGTCCATGGGTCACGGTCTCAAGTCACCCACGATAGCCACGGGCCTCAGCTTTGCTGGGGACTCAGGGTAGCCTCGGGGAAGTCTGAGAATCCACCTCTGGTGATGCGATGACTTCGGCGTCCGACGGGAGCTTCAGTAATGCGAACCGGACAGATGCTTCTTTGGTGCCTGCCAAGCAGGGGAGTCACTCCTTGACCCCAAGGGAGATTCTTCAGTCCTCTAATCGTGTCGTAGAGCGTCGAAGGTCCAGGATTCAGTGTCAGAGTTTCGTCCAGGTATAATCTAATGCTGTGGCAAGGGTTCCCCATTTTAACCAGTAAAACAGGGAGGGACTAACTCTATGACCCCACCTATGGGAGGGTCAAGGGAGGGGTGGCTACACCCACTTCCCTTTGTCCAGTTTCGCGCCAGAGCAGGGGCAGGTAGCCCCTGAGCTGGTTTGAACTGGCATATGCACAGAGGAGCCTTTTGCTCCCCCAGTGCAGGACTTCAAAGCACTCTAAGAGTGCACCCACCCAGCCCCAATACACATTATCCTATCTGGGGAGGTGGTCACACCTCCCTGCAACAGGAAACCTATTGTCCAGGCCTCCCCTGCCGGAGTTTCGTCCAGCAGCAGGAGGCCAGACTTGTGTCTGTGGCAGCAGCATCCATTTTGTGATGCCAGGGCTTCAGAAAGAAGTTACCGGGTAAGCCAGAGTTAACATGTCTTTCCCTCTAGAAGGGTGGAATGCTACCCCCGCCGCCAGGATTGGCGGGGGGTAGTATTCCAAGATGTTTGACACCAAACACGACATGTTTAGGTGCAGCCATTCCAAAGTTAGCATTTTACCACGAGGATATAATGCGCTTAAGAGTATATGGTCAGGCTGCACTACAAACAGCATCAGAGATGGTCTCCGAACGCTGCAGAGGGGCCCTGCTCACGCAGGGGCACCCTCTCACATAGGAACCACGCACTCTGCCTTTAGGATTGATAAGGCCTGCCTTAGGAGTGACTTATAGGTTTATATGTGTGTATGTATTTCGTGATATAGGTAACCTATATCACAGTAAGGGGTGCATGCACCACCTTACCCAGGCTGCAGTAGCAGACCTGTGGTGTCAGTTTGGATGGCCTTCCAGGGGTGGCATAATACATGCTGCAGCCCCTGGCAGGCCTCTGAGGTACCTATGCCCTTGGTACATAGTATACCATATAGGCACATGGAAACCATTTTACAGAGAAAGCAGATAGACTGGGGCCCTGAATAGCAGGATCCCAGTCCAACTAAGTCATAAACCAGCAAAACACCATAAAAAAAAGTGGGGGCAACCATATAGTCAGATTCCACCTTCCTACAACGTCCAAGTAAAACACACCACCACTGGAGAAGTGAAAGTTGTTCCAGCCAGACCTGCTTGGGTCCCGAAGATTGGGGACCTGGTCAGAGAAAAAATAGTGAACAAAAAAGAATTTGGGCCATCTTACAGAACGCCTGTACCTGTCCTGGCTGTCGAAGGAACAAGAATAATACTTCTTCTACCCCTTGCCGGCAAGAGAGAAAAGAGATTTGTCTCAATTGACCTGATCAAACCGCACTATGTGGCAGATACTGAATAGTACGCCGCGTGGGCTCCTGGGTAGCCACCAATCTCCTCTCGTGACCATACAGGAAGTTCAGATGGGAAGATTAATAACCTTTGAAGATTCTACTCTACGAAGTGAATGAGTTACCAACAATGGAATGAAACTTGTACCTGTTGAAATTGAAAAGCAACAAGCTACAAATGAAACACAGATCTCAATTCAGCCTAATACCAACATCTATGCGAATATGTCTTTACACAAGTCATCTGCCAGTTCCACCAAACCTGCTGAGCTACCAAAGATAGAACGAACTCCGTCTGGCTACTTCATCGATTTTGATACTTTCTCATTGTATACAAGTGAACATGAGTTACTGCCACTGCCTGTTTCCCACAAAAAACAAATTTGTGATTTCTACCTTTGGCTGAAAAAGACTTAGGGCCTGATTACGATGTCGGACGGACCTGAGTCGGTCCGACATCATCTGTCGGCGGTCCCAAACCAGCAATTAGGATGTGACTGAACACTGTTCAGTCGCAATCCTATTCTTTACAATGGGAGCATGCATTCCGACCGGAATGAATGCTCTTATTCTAAAGAGATGAGGTGCAGTTCATCCCTGCACCCCGTGGCAGGTACCTCAAGGTGCCTGCCACCGGGTGTAGAGATCAACAGTGGGGTACCATAGGTGCCCCCTAGGCTGCCATCAGGAGGCCTTGCACCCATGGGGGCCCTGCTGGGGGGGCCTCAAATTCGGATTCCCACGGCCTTTCTGTGTCGGAAAAGTTTGAGACAGAGTTTCCTATGATGTATATGGTCCAACTGAACTTTTAAGAATACCACATTTATTTAAAATTTCTCTTAGTGATATCATCACTTCTAGTACTCTCTCTAATGATTGGGACTTTGAAACTGTGAATACTATGCTGTCTGATTTAGAACAATCTGCTTAATTTTCAAATGATGAATTGTAGGAGAACGACCTTTACAACGCGGTCGTTACACCACGGTATGTTTACATCGCGGTCATTACAACGCAAGTCGTTACAACGACTTGCGCTGGATGGCGCTCTAAACTAAGGAATAGTATGATTTACTATTCCAACACCTTCCCTACTGTTACGTAGGCTTGAGTTGGAATAGTAAATCATACTATTCCTAAGTCCAGCGCCCTCCTGCGCAAGTCGTTGTAACGACTTGCGTTGTAACAAACGCGATGTAAAATACCGCGTTGTGAATGTATGCGATGTAACGTCATACATTCGAATTGTATGATGATACATCTAATTTTGACACTATGTTTTATTACCAACACTATGGTCACCATTATCTGCACAAAGCAAGTATCCCACATGATGTTTTCGCTTACTATCAATGGGAACATTGCCCAATACCACTGAAAGTTAGTTCATCAACATTTGCACAGAAGTTTGCTTATTTTTTCTGGGTTTAACACGTCAAACCCGACCTCTTATTATTATAAGCTTGCACCTACACCTGCAAAGAAAAATTTGCTCACTAACACCAAGTTGATTTACTCTGCTTCCTTTATTTCCCAACTGTCTTTACAGGGGTTCAACTTTTGGAGGGACACAATAGACACAAAATCTGTCTGGCAGACTAAAGATTGGCAAGTTCATACCAAATCAGATAATTTTCCTGAACGATACAGGGAAACAGACTTTCTGTCTTGGACTAGCCAAGAACAAGGAAATGGACATACCTTGGATTCCCTCGCTCACACACTTTGAGGATTGGTAAAATTACACACTAAACAGTGGGGATACATTGGATACCATACTACACAATGGTTTTTACAATTCATCAGACCCCAATTGGAAGCAATGGTTGGTTTTGCCTATCAACACAAATAAGTGTCAGTCAAGATTCAGGGGTACCACCAAGGGTTTGCTATCCATAGGCCCGAACAGCGCTATGTACAAACAGAACACTCAGGGTTGGTGACATCTTACAGTGTTGAGAAGTTATGCCTAGATTGACTAAAAACCTCGACACTGTTCCAGGTGAAGCAACACTTATCCCTTCTCTTGGATGACATGGATCTTAGGGGTTTTTTGTTAGGTCCGCAGAAGCCAGGTCAAAAACGCTTCTTGTATGCTATTTACAACGAAGTATGGAAAATCTCCCAACAGGAGGCTGCTGAGAGATTGAGTGAAATTGATAGGGTTAACCTAGAAAAGGCTTTGGCTGTGGTTGATAATGGCATGACCACACTTACATCCAGGATTTATTCTCTGGACAACAGTGTGTCTTCTGCAATAGATATAATGGAAAAGGATTTGTCTATTTTACAACATGTACAATCGCAATTGCGATCCATTCTATTATTAAGCTGGACACTGCAATCATTGTGTTCTGGCCACGTTCCCTGGTGTTACATCAACAGTACGACTGCATACAATCCAACAGAAAGACAGGCAACGATTGCACGAAGAGATGCAAAATATACCATGTTGCACATTGAAAAATTGGACCAATTACCTTTCACTGTGACTGAGTCACCTCCCACAGAATGGTTAATCCATGGCTAGATTAAACTGCCTGCCACGACTTTTAAATTTCAATACTGTCTCCAGTTTCACCAGGTACGCAGGTATGAAGCGCTAGGAGAGGGATACATACATGAGTACTGGGAATTACCGTACAGATATAGATGCAGGAATGGGGAGACTGACGTTTTTCTCAGCGGTTCAAACTGTGAAAGTGCTTTAAGTGGGCCTCTAGTTTGTAAGGATATTTATCCTGTCATTTGAAGGGTTCCCCGGCTGCCGTGATTCATCCGGTGTTCGAGTTGCTCTCGAATGGGAGTTATTTGAGGCTGAATGATCAAGGCTGTTGTGGGATGGTACCAGGCATCTCATATCTAGTAAGTAAGTTCCAGTGTTATTTGCTGTATCAAGTATTGTTTCCAGCTACCCACACGATTAGGGAGGCAACGCTAGGACCTTCATTGATTGTTTCCTTTATATGGTTAAATTCTCTGAGCAGACTGAAAGCCATGCTTTTTCAAAAGGATGTGGCCTTAACCTCAGCCCGAGAAACTTTTGATCTCCAGGTTGCAAGGTCTTCATCTGCAATACAGGCACTAGTCCGTACAAAATTCCTGCATCATTTCGGAGAAATGCTTCATCGTATCTTTAACATGTCTGATAAGAGGGGTATCGTGCACCTATTTAAAGGTAGAGGTTCTTGGCTATTGAGCACCTTTCTGACAATCTTCAGAGTTATACCAGCATTCATACACTCCGTATTGGGAAGCATTTTTGAAGGGCTTCCAATGATCCTATTACTTGTAGTGGGTATTCTTGTTTTAATTTTTCTGCTACACAATGGACGGCCCAGTTCATTGAGAGATGGAAAAAACTCTGCTGGTGCGATGTTGTCGTGAACGCATGGTTCTCCATCTGGGCACACCTATGCTTCGGGAGCTAAGCGAGCATTGGTTCCTATCATTCAGAACAGTCTGGATCGAATGCATCTTGCCGGTGTTCCGCTGCCTATTCTGCGGATACGAATGCATGTTAGACCTGTGTCTGACACTTCCATCGGCTGCGCCACCGGACATAGCCAGACTACTGGACCTCTTAAAGGCCCATGTGTATCAGAGTCCTCAGCGTATTCCCATGTTGATGACGGCATTCTTAGCGCCTCAACAGGATGCTTCAACTCCTGTCGGATCGGACAACGCCTCTGCAACAGGCTCACAGGTATTGAGTATTTCCTCAGCGGCTGCTGTGAGAGCTGAAGAAAATCACCTTCGCTCCATTGACCTGATACAAGCGGTGTTAAAGGGACCGTCGTCTGCGAATGCGAGTGACAGTGATGTTGCGTCTCCCACACAGGACACATAAGCAATTGGCTCTCTGTGTGATGGGAACATTTTGGCCTTTTTCCAAAACAAGACCAAATTGGAATTAAAACATTGTTTTGTTTTATTTTTCTGCTCTCACTGAGCACCATGGCTTTCGATGTGCTCAGTTAGTCTAGCCATATATTGACTCTATAATAGACTTGTAGAGCTTTTTTCATTTTTATAGCATCGTTTTTACATATACTATGTTTTTAGAAACTGATTTTAGACAATGTTTTTATGCTTTTTAAACAGCATTTAGCATTAGTTGACTTTATCGACCTTCAGATGAGGAGTGGGTGTTATGTGCCCTAAACTAGGCCTAAGTAGAAAACGACCTTTCACCTACATTAGTCCTACCTTGCTCTTCATAACATATCTAGCACTGACCTTTTCCCCAGTTATGTGCTGAATAAATGTTGATTGGTTTCCTTGAAACTAGCCTCATTAATATGCATGAGGATTCTTAAAAAAGTCCTCTGCACATGACGTACATAACAGGATTAACATACTCTGTATAAAAGTCATGGTCATCTTCATCCTAGGGCTATAGAACTAATTTGCATAATTGCAGGTATTGATTTAGGCTCATTCACATAATCATACTCACAACATATCGTTGTGGTAGGAACCTGGAGGCTATCTTTATGGTATAAAATAAACATACTTTCACTAGATAGACAGAGGAGATGCTGACACAAGACACAGGGGTCCTGGCCTGCAGAAGCTCCAGCACGCAGCGGTCTGACATCCCTTGCGGGGTGTCCAACTCGAGACAAAGACGGGGTCCTTTGTTCTCTCCCTTCAGTTAATGGGGATTGCTCTTTCCTAGGGGATTCTTGGCATTACACCCACATACATGCTAGGTATATTTAGGTACACTTAGGTCCGCATAGTAGGAGTACGCTTGATTACTGTCATGTATATATGCATGCATATATTCACTGTTTTAGCACCATTGTAGAATTTCACCTTCTATTTACTCTGTTGGTGCTTGTAATCTTATACATTTGCTCCTGTCTAATGATTGCCGCAGCAAACATGTTTTATACTAGAATGACGCTGGTTCAATAAATGCTTATTGAAAACGTCCCCACCGTTTATTCTGTGTATCTCTCTGGGACCAAGTGAGCACGAGTGACTGAGCGAAGAGTACTGTACTGTTTCCATGATCCCTGATGGATCAAGGGTTGTCATGTTTGATTGTTGTCAGAAACTATTCGCTCCTTGGTAAGGTTAGGGGGATTATGGTGACACTGTGAGCTAGCTAGTCTATAGGATGACTTATCCTTTGGGGGTGCCCAGAACCAGTTTTGGGACCAAGCCCTTAGTTTATGTTACCTACAAACGTGCAGAGCCTATGCGTTATTTGGAACTACACAACACTGTGGTTTCTTTCTCTTCCCTGGGGGTACAATCTGCTTTCTTTTTAGAAACTCTATACTACCTATGTTATTGCTATAATGATCTCTATTACATAACATTAGTGCTTTGTGAAATTATAATTAGGGGGGTCGGAAACTACACTTGACAACTTTCCTGGTGATGTTCTGTATTCCCTTAAAATAAATAGGCAAAACATACCATTTCCAAACTGTGACTCAGTGTTCTGAATTCCCAACTACCCTGGAAGTCCCAATGAGGGCCCATTTGAATCTTCAAGCATACTCAGGGCTTCAGGAGGCTGGATACAGTCTCTCAAATTTCCCTTCTGTCACTCACTGTGCACAGATTTCCAAAGTGGGTTGGGCTCTGGGGGCCCAGTGGAAGGCTGCAGGGACATGGGCCCATGTGCCTTTCCACCACCTCGCAAAGTGACTGAAACAGGGTCCTTCAGGCACTGGGAGTGCTCCCCTGCTTGGCCTGATGAAAAAGATCTAACCAAGACCTGGGTTAGAGCTCCTTTTGGTCCTGGGGTAGAAGCCTCTGTCCTGGGCTGCATTATCCAGCCCGCCATGTTGCACAGTGCCCAAGATGGGGTCTCGCTGGCACAGGAGGCCTCCCCTGCTCGACCAGGTGAAAAGGATCTGACGGGCTCAAAGTCAGAGCTCCAATTGGCCCTGGGATTAAGGCTCCCATCCTGGGCTCGATTATCTGTCTTACTGTTCTGCAGAGTACACGGGACAGGGTCCCGCAGGCACCTTGAGAGCTCTCTTGCATAACTGCATGAAAAAGCTCTGACTGGGCTCTGGGCCACAGCTTCATTTGGCCCTGGGGTAGAATGCCCTATTCTGGGTTCCATTCTCTGGCCTGCCAGGAGTCCTGGAAGGGGCCCCGGAGGTCTGGTAGGGCTCCCCTGCTTCCTTGGGTTATGAACCTCTGACTTGGTCCTGGGTCAGAGCTCCAGCTGGCCAGGGGGTGGAAGCCTCTTTCCCTGGGCTACAATACCTGCCCGATGTGTTGCAAAATGCCCGGGAAGAGGTCCTGCAGACACTGGAGAGGACTCTCTTGCTTGGCTGGGTTGAAAAGCTCTGACCGGCCCTGGATCAGAACTCTAGCTGGCCCGGGGTGGAAGTCTCCACCACTGGGCTCCACTCTCCAGGTTACCATGTCGCAAAGTCCCTTGGAAAGGGTCTTGCTGGCTCAGGGAGTGCTCCTCTGCTTGACTGGCTTAAAAACTTCTGACTGGACCCCAGGTCAGAGCTCCAGCGGGCCCTGGGGTAGGGGGATGGAAGCATCTGGCCCTGGGTTCCCTTCCCTGGCCTCTTCGTCACTTAGAGCTCAGGACGGGGACCCACAGTGTCTGGGTTACAAAGCTGTAACTGGATTCCTGGTCCAAGCTCTGGGTGGCTCTGGGACAGAGGCCCCTGGCCCTGGGCTCTCTTTACTAACCCACCATGCCACCTAGAGCCCAGGACTGAGTCCCGCAGGCTCCGATGGGGCTCCCCTACTGTACCTGGTTATAAATCCCTGACCTGGGCTGGATGAAGACACTCAATGCCATTGCTCATCAGACCCCAGAGGAGGTGTTAGTTGATATACACAGCAGGGCGGTAGCCATGGAAGTCGGAAATCCGCTAGGGAGTGTGTAACAACTCACCTGCTGAGTCAACTAGCCCAGAAAATGGATGGTACTGCAGTGTCAGTCCCACAACTGGCCATCACCGAGGCTTGGAGCTGCAGGGGGCTATGCTGCACCGAGTACGAGGGCCACTGCAATGCACATGAAAGTCCAAGGTAAGGGCCTGGGTGGAGCTGCCACAAGTGCAGATCTTTGTCACAGTAGCACATATTCAACAGAGAAGTTTGAAGGCCGAACTGGAGAAGGGTTTCATGTGTACGACAGTTTAACATGGTCAGTCAATCCTAAGGGATGGGGAGTACTGTCGGAATGGACAATCAAAAGGAAGTCAGGCTCAGATTGTCAGCGGCTTTCGTCACTGTATCTCATAGCCTCCTGATGAAAACATTACATGAAAAAGGACTCCATTCTAAAACCCTTCAATGGTTTAGCTCCTTTCTAAAAAACAGATCTCAGAGAGTACAATTGGGCTCTTTTTCTTCCAATTCAAAAATAATTAAGTGTGGAGTTCAGCTGGGAGCGTCGTTGAGTCCCACCCTCTTTAACGCATATGTCTCTCCATTGGCCATGATTGGGAAGAAATGGGGCTTTAACATTTGTTCTTCTGCACATGACAGACAGCTGCTGATAGCAATAGAAGAAAGATATGAAGACACTAGAGATAATTTGATCAACAGTCTCTCAGAAACTGCAAATTGGATGACAGATCATTGTTTGAAGCTGAACGCAGAGAAGTCTGAGATACTGCTCTTTGGAGGAGCACACCAGTCTGGGACGCATCCTGCTGGCCCCAGTCGCTAGGTACTGTACCAGAACCAAAACGGGTTGTAAAAAATCTGGGAATCTTGGTAGACAATGCACTAACCATGCAAGACCAAGTAAAAGTACTGTTGGTAAATGCTTTGCCATGCTAAAACTTCTAAAGAGACTTTTCATATGGATGCCGGCCAACTGGAGAAAAACCATTGTTCAGGCCTTGATAACTTGTAGACTGGACTATGGGAATGTGCTATATGTTGGTATGGCTGACTACTTATTTTCTTGATCACAGGTGACCCAAAATGCAGCAGCCAAGTTGGGTTGTAACAAGAATAAGTACAGCTCGGCATCAGAGAGTTTGGAGGTGCTACATTGGTTGCACATATGCCAAAGAGCTAAGTTCAAACTATTGTGCTATGTGCATAGAGCTTTATAAACGCTTGGCTCCAAAATCCTGCAAGACAAAATTGAATTTTATGTCCCTCCTTGAGATTTGATATCTCGCAATCTCGCTCTGGCTAAAACTAGACGCACAAGGAAAGTTAGAGCAGGAGGTCACTCCTTCTCATACCAGGTGGCCGTATGTTGGAATAAACTTCCTTTAGACCTACGCCTCACTGACAACTATTTGGGGTTTAGGAAGAAACTGAAAACATGGCTGTTCAGGACCTAATTGCTGGTGCCTTTATGACAATTGTCTTTACAATATGGGTGAGCTATTCTAGCACCGTATTATCCCTTGGGATGAATGTTGTGCTTTATGAGTATAATAAATAAATAAATAAATAAACTCCTGAAATCATAGTGGTGGAGATGGGCACCATAGAGGTGTCCAGTGCAGTAACACAAACGATCCCAGAGAAGCCGTCAGTAGCTCGAGAGAGAGTTCTCTTTTCCTTGTGGAAGGCAGGGGGGCAGCCTGGAATGGGTTCACCCTGAAGAGGGGTCCAAGCCTAAGCAAATGTTGCTGTTCTAGCAGCATCCAGTGACCTCTTGCTAGTCCTTGAAAATTTGGGAAAGATTGTGGAAATCTTGCACAAGACCGTACCCATATCTGCAGCAGGTGTCCAAGATAAACATGCTCTGGCATGCTGGAACAATGAAGGTAAGGGAAGCTGGCAAGTCAGGTATGTAACTTCGGGATAAGCATTGGCTCCTAGGACTGAGGTAGTCGGGCTGGAAGAGGTGTTGCCTCCAGGGTGGTGGTGACTGTGGACGTGAGCCATACCCTTCCTGTGGATTGCTCCAGCTGCGATGGTCACGTCTCCCAAGGCATGGAACTGGCGTTCCTACTCAGCATGTGCATAGCAGCTGTCTTAGAACTGATGTGGACAAGTGGAATCTGACTGTTTAATAAAATAAAAGCATTGTGAAGGCCCGAGGTGAGTGTTGACGCAATGTGATTCCTACCCGGTGCTCTGAATGTAAAAGTGAAGAGATTCAATGAAGCGTGGGTAAACAACGGAAGTAACTATGTCTCTCTTAACCTCTTTTCAGTCATAGTGGCCTTTACCTCCAGGTGGTACAAAAGTATACAGTCTCTCTGTCTCCTAGTGAGATATCTACAGAAGCATTTAAACGTTCACTCACTTACCCAGAAACTACGTACGCATGTAGGAGAGTCAAAGGTAGCTGTAATCACACCTACATAGTCCTCTATTCCGTAACACATGCACTGAGATAATTGTTCAGTCACTTACATACACATTTAGGGGCATATTCACAAGGACTCATCGCCGAGTTATCGCCACCTTAACGCATCAAAAGTGGAGATAGATTTAACGCCCCATTCACAAGCGGGTGCAAACTGCAGACAACGCCAGTATTCCCGCGATAACTGCAGCAAAATTTACCTCCACGGGTGACACCATCAACTAACCCTAATGAGATGCAGAGTAGGCATTCCCGTGCAAAAACACACGAAAACACCACTACACTACATTCACAACGAACTGCCAGATCTGCGATGTGAACCAAAAACAGGCGATAAGCCGCGGTAGCAGCAGGGATTTAACACTTGGCTCCTGCTGGTGTTGAGCAGGATGACTACCTGCAGCATGAAAGGGAGCCCAGGCCAGAGCCACATCTGAAGACCCACAGATGCCATGGAGCCAATGATCATGCAGCTCGGAGACCCATGAGGGCCACAACACCCACCGCCACCACTCCCAGGCCCCCCCCCCGGACACCCCCCCCAGACAAACACATACCGTGCACGACACAAGAGCCACAAAAAGCGCATGATGCCGCACAATGACAACAAGAAACACACATGTGTAGTCAGAAGAACGAGAAACAGTCACTCATCATTGAAGTAACAACCAAAAACTTTATTGAAATACAACACAAAACACCAATGCGGAAGACTCCTGTCGGGTCCGTCCGGGACAATCTTGATGTCACAGCCTGGAAAACAAAGCACCAAATCAGAACGTGTGTCATGCGCACATCAAAGGAGCGAGATACAGAGAAACAGAGAAGGAAAGGAAGGGAGAGAGAGAGAGAGAGAGAAGGAAAGGAAGGGAGAGAGAGAGAGAGAGAGAGAAGGAAAGGAAGGGAGAGAGAGAGAGAGAGAAGTAAAGGAAGGGAGAGAGAGAGAGAGAGAGAGAGAGAAGGAAAGGAAGGGAGAGAGAGAGAGAGAAGGAAAGGAAGGGAGAGAGAGAGAGAGAGAGAGAGAGAAGGAAGGGAGAGAGAGAGAGAGAGAAGGAACGGAAGGGAGAGAGAGAGAGAGAAGGAAAGGAAGGGAGAGAGAGAGAGAGAGAGAGAAGGAAAGGAAGGGAAGGGAGAGAGAGAGAGAGAGAGAGAGAGGGAGGGACACTGCCGCCCCGCGCACCCAGGCACCACTGCTCACCTGCTGCCACCGGTGTGTCTCCAACCACGAGCCGCTATACACTGCAAGCCACCAGGTCTGCAATCTGTAATCGAGGCCAGAGTCAATCATGGCAGAGTCCATCTCACTGCACACGGCAACAACGCCTGTCCGTCCCTGCGCACACATGCAGCCGCACCCTACCCCTCCCGCCGGCCAGCGCTGGCTGTCCGCACTTGCGCACCCAGGCCCCACTGCTCACCTGCCGCCAACGGTGTGTCCACCAGTGGGCACACCACGTGCCCGTGCAAGCTCCAGGCTCCGGTCCCGCCACCATGGCATGCTCCACATCATGCGGACCTGCACCGCGGCCCATCATGTCCCACACATGACGCTGAGTCCTGAGTCATCAATGGCAGAGACCACATCAGTGCACATGTCATCATCGCAGGCTGCACACCCGCTCAGCAATTTCGGTGCCACTAACCCTGTGCAACCCCAGTCAGCGCCACGTGGTGGTAGGCCCGTGACGGCCGCAAGACTTCTGGTGCCACTAACCCGGTGCAACCCCAGTCAGTGCCACGTGGTGGTAGGCCTGTGACGGCCGCAAGGCTTCGGGTGCCACTAACCCTGTGCAACCCCAGTCAGCGCCACGTGGTGGTAGGCCCGTGACAGCCGCATGGCTTCGGGTGCCACTAACCCTGTGCGCAACAACTCATGGGCCCTTTATGATTGAGACTCGTGGAACGTCCGTCATCCAGTCACCACCGGCAGTGGGGAATGAGACGTTGTCGGCCCCTTATATTGGCGGGGTCACATGGCCTGTGACGCCTGTGCCGGATGGGTGTGGTGTGTGTGCAAACCTGCCCTCAGGGAGTGGCCGTGACATACTGACAACTAGACCAGTGACCTGCAGACCACTAGCGTGTAAACCTGCGACTTGTAGCTATGTGGCCCCCCCTCGGAGCGTAAGCGGAGTGGTCTGGCCTGGCGTACGCCGGACCAGCGCAGGGCTTGCAACAATGCCTCGGGGGCTCTGGGCGTGGTTCAGTCCATGTCCGGACAAGGAAGTGACTAATGCGTGTGTCCCTGTTGTAGTGTCTACGGCCCCCGGAACGCAATCAGCAATGTAGCACACTGTGACTGGAATCCCAATAGATGAGCATCATTGACATTAGGGGGAATCACTGAGCCTACATTCATCCACACATTCATACCTGAATGATGAAAGACATGACACAGCAGTGCGTATCTGAATGTTTAATGCACATCCAGTGGAGTTTTGCAGCTGGAGCAGTACAGGGCCATGCCAACCCCACTTCACAATATGGGCCCGTGAAGGGCCAACCAGAGTCCATCGGGTAATGACAAGTACAGCGGAAGAGGAAAGGTACAGTCCGCAGTCTGGTCGCCGTGTCATTGGTCACCAAACAGGATATGGCAGTCCATGGTGCGGTCCAAGGTGAGTGCAGCAGAGTGTATAGGGGGTCAGTGGAAGGTCATGGGGCCATGTGCGGCACCAAGCTGCAACAGGCCAGGTGGCAGACATGAATGCTAGTGCCTCCTCCTGATCTCAAGCCCATCCACGTCCTCGTCCTCGGATGTGTGCTCTGCCCCACCTCTGGGTGGTGCAGTTCCGGCACTGTGTGCCACTGACACATCAGGGGCCGGAGGTGGATTGTCGGCCACACTGTGTGGCAGTGACACATCAGGTGCCGGAGTGGAAATGCCTGCCGCACTGTGAGGCACCGACACACCAGGGGGCGGAGATGTGGATGGTGTAGGAGCAGCAGCATTCATCTGCGCCATGCCTTGTGGCAGCAATGCCATGATGAGGATATGCAGGGCATGGTAGATCCCAGCTACATTTTGCTGATGTGCAGCGGTGGCTGCCATCCTTTCCGCCTCCATCCGCACCATATCCTCCATGAGCCTCCGCAAGTGTGCCAGCTCACGGCTGAGATTGCTGGAGCCACTCTGAGCGGACAGGTGTTCTTGTTTCCGAGTCATGACTCCAGCAATGTCAGCCAGGGCTAGTTGGAGACCATGGAGCGGCCTGTGGGTGTCCGTTAGGGACTGGAGGTGGTCCCTGATGGGACTCAGACACCCATGGATGGCGTCACGTTTGGTAGCCATGAGGTCGAACCCCACCCGCACCTGCTCAGCCATCTCCCTCTGGCCCTCCAACACACGGCGTTGGAAGGCCATGTGTTGTTCGGGGGGGTCTTGGGAGATAGCCGGGGTTGTGGGTGCCTCCTGCTGGGTGGTTTGTGGAGTGGGTGGGGTCTCCTCGATGCAGCTGGGCTGCCCTGGTCCTGGAGGTGATTGGCGGATGAGTTCAATGATGTCTTGGAGGGCTTGGGTGTCGATGCTGGTGGTGTCCTCCTCATCATCAGTGAAGAGTGGCTGGGACTGCTCTGCAGGAGGTGTTGACGGTGCCCCTGCAATGTGAAGGGGAGATGCTGTGTTACAATGTGTCCACATGTATGTAGCCGCATGGTACATGTTCATATTCAGACAGCATGGCAATGTACATTGTGACAGTCTGTAGATCAGGGCCATGATCCAGAGTCATTGTGGGTGTGCACTGTGCTCTGCTTGATTGTGCATGTGTGCTATTGTGGCCATCTCCCCCGTCCCCCCAGTACCTGGTGGTTACTCACCCTGTTGCTATTGTGTTGTGTCATGTCGAACAGTGTCCGGTCCCCCGACTCCGGCCACGGTCTCCACACTGATGACTGTCGACAGCAGCTCCTCCATGTCATTCAGCTCCAGCTGTGGCGCTGGGCTCCCACCTCCAGTCTGCATTGCTGCCTTCTGGTTGCCTGCGAGTTTCTCCTTGGTTTTGCGCTTGATGTCAATCCATCGCCTCTTGACCTCGTCCATTGACCTCTTGTGCTCTCCGACGGCATTCACCTTGTCCATGATGGACCGCCATATTCCATTTTTGGTGCCCAATGACACGTTGGAGGTGACGAACAGTTCTTGATGGTGTTCCATCACCTCCGTGACCAGGATCCCATTCTCCTGCGGACTTAACTTCGTCTTCCTCTTCTTCTTGTCCTTCCCTGTCCCCGAGGTCCCAGGCTGGTCGACCGGGGTGCTTGTGGGGTTCCGCTCGTCCCATTTTACGGCTCCATTTATTCTCCAAACATAAAATAAAAATTGATAAATACCAATAAGATGGGCAAAAAATAAATATGGATAAATACAGACAGAAATGTTAAAAAAATAAATACCATAAAACCGGCAGCCCTATTTATGGGTGGTATACTTTATGCACTGCTTGACATAGGGGTCTGGAAGTGTATGAGTAAGTTACTAGAACTCAAAAGAACATAGCTCACTTTTTAAGCACAAAACACAGTGCTTTGCGGCACAGCTATAACATATCTCAGAGGTGTGTTATTTGTTCTAAACGCAGGTTTGACACTTGAGAAATGCTCCGGCTGCCTCCATGGTGCTTCGGGGTTGGTTATTTTGTGTTTGTGTGTTTTTTGTACTTTTGTAGTGATTTTCCCGCCTGCCCTGTGTGTATTGCAGGCCTGGCGCTGCTTATCGCTGATTTCCTCATCGCGGTTTCGCCCATCGCATGTTTTTTTGCGTTGGGGTGTGGGTTTTAATCACCGTCACAGTTGTTGTATCGCTGACATTGTCCGCGTTCTCGGGAGACTATAGCATGCTATCGCCGTGTTGTGAATTCCACGTTAACACAGGGTTATTTTCCCGCAATAGACTGTCGATGTGTAAAGTTGCGTTAACATTTTTTGGAGATGTTTAGCGCACGTTCTTGTGAATATCCCCCTTAGATCAATCAATCAATCAATCAATCAATCAATCAATCAATCATTTGTATAGCGCGCTACTCACCCGGAGGGTCTCAAGGCGCTTGGGGGAGGGGGGTCCGCTACTGTTCGAACAGCCAGGTCTTGAGTTGCTTCCTGAAGGAGAGGTGGTCTTGGGTAAGGCGGAGGTGGATGGGTAGGGAGTTCCACGTCTTGGCAGCCAGGTAGGAGAAGGATCTTCCTCCCGTTGTGGCTCTTCGGATGCGGGGGACGGCGGCGAGGGCGTGGTTGGTCGATCGTAGCTGGCGGGTGGGAGTGTAGAAGGTCAGACGGTCATTGAGGTATCTGGGGCCTTGGTTGTGGAGGGCTTTGTGTGCGTGGGTGAGGAGTCGGAACGTGATTCTCTTGCTGACGGGGAGCCAGTGCAGGTCTCTCAGGTGTCTGGCGATGTGGCTGTGTCGGGGGATGTCCAGGATGAGTCGAGCTGCAGCGTTCTGGATGCGTTGGAGTCTTTTATGAAGTTTGGCTGTGGTTCCGGCGTAGAGGGAGTTGCCGTAGTCCAGTCGGCTGGTGACGAGGGCCTGGGTGACCGTCTTCCTGGTTTCGGTGGGGATCCACCGGAAGATCTTGCGCAGCATGCGTAGGATGTTGAAGCAAGACGAGGAGACGGCGTTGACTTGTCGGGTCATTGAGAGGGAGGAGTCCAGGATGAAGCCCAGGTTGCGTGCGTGGTCCATTGGTTTGGGTGCGTTGCCCAGGGCAGGGGGCCACCAGGAGTCGTCCCAGGCGGAGGGTGATGATCCTAGGATGAGGACTTCCGTCTTATCTGAGTTCAGTTTCAGGCGGCTGTTCCTCATCCACTCGGCTACGTCCTTCATCCCTTCATGTAGGTTGGTTCTGGCGGTTGTGGGGTCGTTGGTGAGGGAGAGGATCAGCTGGGTGTCGTCGGCGTAGGAGATGATGTTGAGGTTGTGTTGGCGTGCGATGGCTGCGAGGGGGCTCATGTAGACGTTGAAGAGGGTGGGGCTGAGTGATGATCCTTGTGGTACGCCGCAGATGACTTCGGTGGCCTCGGAACTGAACGGGGGAGGCGGACTCTCTGGGTTCTTCCGGCGAGGAGGGAGATGATCCACTCCAGTGCCTTCTCTTGGATTCCGACGTTGTTCAGGCGTTGCACTAGGGTGCGGTGGCAGACTGTGTCGAACGCTGCGGAGAGGTCCAGGAGGATGAGGGCCGCTGTTTCCCCGTTGTCGAGCAGGGCTCGGATGTCGTCGGTGGCTGCGATGAGGGCGGTCTCGGTGCTGTGGTTGGCCCGGAAGCCGGACTGCGAGTGGTCGAGGGATCCATTCGTCTCGAGGAAGGCGGCCAGTTGTCTGTTGACGGTCTTCTCGATGACTTTGGCAGGAAAAGGAAGGAGCGAGATGGGGCGGTAGTTTTTGAGGTCGGTGGGGTCCGCTGACGGTTTCTTCAGTAGGGCGCTGAGTTCGGCGTGCTTCCAGCTCTCTGGGAAGGTGGCGGTGTCGAAGGAGGTGTTGATGATGTCCCGGAGGTGGGGTGCGATGACGGCGTCGGCCTTGTTGAAGACGTGGTGAGGGCAGGGGTCGGTAGGTGATCCGGAGTGGATGGAGTTCATCGTGCGGATAGTGTCTTCGGTGTTGATCGGGGTCCAGGCTCGGAGGGTGGAGGTGGGGGACGTTGGAACGGTCGTAGGGTACGTCGGCTGTGTGCTGAAACTGTTGTGTATGTCTGCGATCTTGCTGTGGAAGAACGAGGCGAGCGAGTTGCAGAGGTCTTGCGAGGGAGTGATGTCGTTGTTTCCGGCGCTGGGGTTCGAGAGCTCTTTGACGATGATGAAGAGTTCCTTGCTGTTGTGGGCGTTGTTGTCCAGTCGTTCCTTGAATGCGGTTTTCTTGGTGGAGTGGATCAGCTGGTGGTGTTTTCGGGTGGCGTGCTTGAGGGTGGTCATGTTGTCTGCAGTCGGGTCTCTGCGCCATGCTTTCTCGAGGGCCCGGCAGTTCTTCTTGGATTTCTTGAGTTCGTCGGTGAACCAGGATGCTTTCTTGTTGCCGTGTCTGACTGGGGGGTCTTCAATGGGGCGAGGTCGTCTGCGCAGTTGGTGATCCATCTTGTGAGGTTGCTGGCGGCTTGGTTGGGGTTCGTTGAGCTGGCGGGAGGGTTCTGGCTCAGGGATGTGGTGAGTTGGTCGGTGGTGATCTTGTTCCAGCTTCTGCGCGGAAACTGTTGCGTGTGGTGGTGCGTGGTGGTCCTGCTGAAGCTGAAGTGGACGCAGCTGTGGTCTGTCCAGTGGAGTCCGGTGGTGTGGCTGAAGGAGATGTCGTTACTGGAGGAGAAGACGGGGTCAAGCGTGTGGCCGGCGTGGTGTGTGGGGGTGGTCACCAGTTGCTTGAGTCCGAGGTTGGCGAGGTTGTCCAGCAGGGTGGTGGTGTTGCGATCGTTGTTGTTCTCTAGGTGGAAGTTGAGGTCCCCAAGGAGGATGTAGTCAGCCGAGGGAGGGCGTGCGGGCTGATGAGGTCGGCGATGTCTTCGCTGAATTGTGTGCGTGGTCCTGGGGGTCTGTAGATGAGGGTGCCTCTGAGGGTGGTCTTGGGGTCGGTGTGTATCTGGAAGTGCAGGTGTTCGCCGGCTGTAAAGGTGTCGTCGGAGTTGGTCGTGATGCGGATGGTGTTCTTGTGGACGATGGCGATGCCTCCTCCAGTCTGGTTGGCGCGGTCCCTTCGGGCGATCTTGTATCCGTCCGGGATGGCGATGGCGATGTCGGGCGCTGAGGAGGCGTTCATCCATGTTTCCGTGAGGAAAGCGACGTCTGGTGATGTGGAGTCGAGCAGGTTCCAGAGTTCCACGGCGTGTCTGTGGATGGAGCGGGTGTTGAGCAGGATGCACTTCAGGTGGTTGCTGCTGGTGCTTGGCTTGGCGGGTGCGGTGCAGGTCCGGAGGCAGGAGAACTTGCAGGATTGGCAGGCGAAGGGTCCGTGGGTGCGACCTGGGGTGGCACGGTGGCAGCCGGGGATACGGCCGGTGTTGAGTGCGTTGAGGGTGGCGGTGTCGTAAGTCCGGTGGGGGGTTGGCTGCTGCGGGGGCCAGGGGTTTGGCGCTGGGCGCGGTCCAGGCGCGGACGGGCGCAGACGGGCTTGCCTTAGGCGCGCCTTGCGCGCCGGCGCGCAGCGGCCGCCATTTATGGGGAGGTGGGAGGGAGGAACAGCTGGGAGGCGGGAGGCAGGGGCAGCGAATGGGCAGTCAGGGGGGCGGGGCCGCAGGGGACGCAGCGGCGGGAATGGTGAGAGGCAGCGGGGGCACAAAAGGAAAATGGGGAGAGAAAACAGACAAAAATACAGGCACAACGCAAATGGGGCAGCGAGGGGCACAGAAAGGAAAATGGGGGGAGAAAACAGACAACAATACAGGCACAACGCAAATGGGGCAGCGAGGGGCACAGAAAGGAAAATGGGGGAGAAAACAGACAAAAATACAGGCACAACGCAAATGGGGCAGCGAGGGGCACAGAAAGGAAAATGGGGGAGAAAACAGACAAAAATACAGGCACAACGCAAATGGGGCAGCGAGGGGCACAGAAAGGAAAATGGGGGAGAAAACAGACAAAAATACAGGCACAACGCAAATGGGGCAGCGAGGGGCACAGAAAGGAAAATGGGGGAGAAAACAGACAAAAATACAGGCACAACGCAAATGGGGCAGCGAGGGGCACAGAAAGGAAAATGGGGGAGAAAACAGACAAAAATACAGGCACAACGCAAATGGGGCAGCGAGGGGCACAGAAAGGAAAATGGGGGAGAAAACAGACAAAAATACAGGCACAACGCAAATGGGGCAGCGAGGGGCACAGAAAGGAAAATGGGGGAGAAAACAGACAAAAATACAGGCACAACGCAAATGGGGCAGCGAGGGGCACAGAAAGGAAAATAGGGAGACAAGCAAAGAAATACGGGCACCGAGGCCACAGGCGGAAGGGCGATCTTACCAGCAGCAGCAGCGGGCGGACAACACAGGCGGAGCTGTGTGGTGGGGGAGCGACCTACCTGGCAAGGTCAAGGGTCGCTCTCCTCACCGCGCAGCGGCCGCCATTTATGGGGAGGTGGGAGGGAGGAGCAGCTGGGAGGCGGGAGGCAGGGGCAGCGAATGGGCAGTCAGGGGGGCGGGGCCGCAGGGGATGCAGCGGCGGGAATGGTGAGAGGCAGCAGGGGCACAAAAGGAAAATGGGGAGAGAAAACAGACAAAAATACAGGCACAACGCAAATGGGGCAGCGAGGGGCACAGAAAGGAAAATGGGGGAGAAAACAGACAAAAATACAGGCACAACGCAAATGGGGCAGCGAGGGGCACAGAAAGGAAAATGGGGGAGAAAACAGACAAAAATACAGGCACAACGCAAATGGGGCAGCAAGGGGCACAGAAAGGAAAATAGGGAGACAAGCAAAGAAATACGGGCACCGAGGCCACAGGCGGAAGGGCGATCTTACCAGCAGCAGCAGCGGGCGGACAACACAGGCGGAGCTGTGTGGTGGGGAGCGACCTACCTGGCAAGGTCAAGGGTCGCTCTCCTCACCGCGCAGCGGCCGCCATTTATGGGGAGGTGGGAGGGAGGAGCAGCTGGGAGGCGGGAGGCAGGGGCAGCGAATGGGCAGTCAGGGGGGCGGGGCCGCAGGGGACGCAGCGGCGGGAATGGTGAGAGGCAGCAGGGGCACAAAAAGGAAAATGGGGAGAGAAAACAGACAAAAATACAGGCACAACGCAAATGGGGCAGCGAGGGGCACAGAAAGGAAAATGGGGGAGAAAACAGACAAAAATACAGGCACAACGCAAATGGGGCAGCGAGGGGCACAGAAAGGAAAATGGGGGAGAAAACAGACAAAAATACAGGCACAACGCAAATGGGGCAGCGAGGGGCACAGAAAGGAAAATGGGGGAGAAAACAGACAAAAATACAGGCACAACGCAAATGGGGCAGCGAGGGGCACAAAAAGGAAAATGGGGGAGAAAACAGACAAAAATACAGGCACAACGCAAATGGGGCAGCGAGGGGCACAGAAAGGAAAATGGGGGAGAAAACAGACAAAAATACAGGCACAACGCAAATGGGGCAGCGAGGGGCACAGAAAGGAAAATGGGGGAGAAAACAGACAAAAATACAGGCACAACGCAAATGGGGCAGCGAGGGGCACAGAAAGGAAAATGGGGGAGAAAACAGACAAAAATACAGGCACAACGCAAATGGGGCAGCGAGGGGAACAGAAAGGAAAATGGGGGAGAAAACAGACAAAAATACAGGCACAACGCAAATGGGGCAGCGAGGGGCACAGAAAGGAAAATGGGGGAGAAAACAGACAAAAATACAGGCACAACGCAAATGGGGCAGCGAGGGGCACAGAAAGGAAAATGGGGGAGAAAACAGACAAAAATACAGGCACAACGCAAATGGGGCAGCGAGGGGCACAGAAAGGAAAATGGGGAGACAAGCAAAGAAATACGGGCACCGAGGCCACAGGCGGAAGGGCGATCTTACCAGCAGCAGCAGCGGGCGGACAACACAGGCGGAGCTGTGTGGTGGGGGAGCGACCTACCTGGCAAGGTCAAGGGTCGCTCTCCTCACGCGCAGCGGCCGCCATTTATGGGGAGGTGGTAGGGAGGAGCAGCTGGGAGGCGGGAGGCAGGGGCAGCGAATGGGCAGTCAGGGGGCGGGGCCGCAGGGACGCAGCGGCGGGAATGGTGAGAGGCAGCGGGGGCACAAAAGGAAAATGGGGAGAGAAAACAGACAAAAATACAGGCACAACGCAAATGGGGCAGCGAGGGGCACAGAAAGGAAAATGGGGGAGAAAACAGACAAAAATACAGGCACAACGCAAATGGGGCAGCGAGGGGCACAGAAAGGAAAATGGGGGAGAAAACAGACAAAAATACAGGCACAACGCAAATGGGGCAGCGAGGGGCACAGAAAGGAAAATGGGGGAGAAAACAGACAAAAATACAGGCACAACGCAAATGGGGCAGCGAGGGGCACAGAAAGGAAAATGGGGGAGAAAACAGACAAAAATACAGGCACAACGCAAATGGGGCAGCGAGGGGCACAGAAAGGAAAATGGGGGAGAAAACAGACAAAAATACAGGCACAACGCAAATGGGGCAGCGAGGGGCACAGAAAGGAAAATGGGGAGAAAACAGACAAAAATACAGGCACAACGCAAATGGGGCAGCGAGGGGCACAGAAAGGAAAATGGGGGAGAAAACAGACAAAAATACAGGCACAACGCAAATGGGGCAGCGAGGGGCACAGAAAGGAAAATGGGGAGACAAGCAAAGAAATACGGGCACCGAGGCCACAGGCGGAAGGGCGATCTTACCAGCAGCAGCAGCGGGCGGACAACACAGGCGGAGCTGTGTGGTGGGGGAGCGACCTACCTCACCGCGCAGCGGCCGCCATTTATGGGGAGGTGGTAGGGAGGAGCAGCTGGGAGGCGGGAGGCAGGGGCAGCAAATGGGCAGTCAGGGGGGCGGGGCCGCAGGGGACGCAGCGGCGGGAATGGTGAGAGGCAGCGGGGGCACAAAAGGAAAATGGGGAGAGAAAACAGACAAAAATACAGGCACAACGCAAATGGGGCAGCGAGGGGCACAGAAAGGAAAATGGGGGAGAAAACAGACAAAAATACAGGCACAACGCAAATGGGGCAGCGAGGGGCACAGAAAGGAAAATGGGGGAGAAAACAGACAAAAATACAGGCACAACGCAAATGGGGCAGCGAGGGGCACAGAAAGGAAAATGGGGGAGAAAACAGACAAAAATACAGGCACAACGCAAATGGGGCAGCGAGGGGCACAGAAAGGAAAATGGGGGAGAAAACAGACAAAAATACAGGCACAACGCAAATGGGGCAGCGAGGGGCACAGAAAGGAAAATGGGGGAGAAAACAGACAAAAATACAGGCACAACGCAAATGGGGCAGCGAGGGGCACAGAAAGGAAAATGGGGGAGAAAACAGACAAAAATACAGGCACAACGCAAATGGGGCAGCGAGGGGCACAGAAAGGAAAATGGGGGAGAAAACAGACAAAAATACAGGCACAACGCAAATGGGGCAGCGAGGGGCACAGAAAGGAAAATGGGGGAGAAAACAGACAAAAATACAGGCACAACGCAAATGGGGCAGCGAGGGGCACAGAAAGGAAAATGGGGAGAAAACAGACAAAAATACAGGCACAACGCAAATGGGGCAGCGAGGGGCACAGAAAGGAAAATGGGGAGACAAGCAAAGAAATACGGGCACCGAGGCCACAGGCGGAAGGGCGATCTTACCAGCAGCAGCAGCGGGCGGACAACACAGGCGGAGCTGTGTGGTGGGGGAGCGACCTACCTGGCAAGGTCAAGGGTCTATAGAGGTGCTAAAAGAGACAGTCACATAGTGGTGCATTTACTTAAACACAGCATGACATTGCAACAGGTGTACTGCTGCACTCACTCAGGTATGTAGGCAAGCACCAACACAACCTTTTCATCTATCCAGAGAAATAGTCCTTCAAACATGGGTGATATCTACTAGTACAGACCATGTCTGTGCACTGTCACTGTAAGCTTCACTGGGCATGTGATATGTGTTTCTCAAGTGTCAAACCTATGTATTAGTACATTTAATACACTTATGAAGTATGCAATAGGTATGCCATAAAGTATGCTGTTTTGTGCTTAAAAGATTGAGAGATGTACTTTTGGGTTAAATAAGTTACTTGTGCACTTGTAGGCCCCTATGCCACGTAATACATAGAGTATGCCAGCCCTGAAGCAAAGGACATATATGTTCTTAAAAGCATAGAGCCTCTCTCACCCAGTCACAGAGCTAGAGAAGGACTTATAGATTCAGACACATACTCAGAAACACCTTCTTTGCGTAGCAGTTTATAGGGAAGTTGCAGACACACCTACATACCCCTACATTCCCTAACATAGGCACTGAGGTAATTGTTCAGCCACTGACATACACATTTAGAGAGGTAGAGAGGCATAAAGGTACTACAACAGAGTACAACAAAACCATACATTGGATCCACCATGTGAGGGGTTGCCGCTCAGTTATAAGGGATGACATCTTGCGAGCCAGAAGGCTTACTCACCCTAACAACTCCATGGACTGTATTGAATTTTGTCTGGCTGACGGGAAGGTGGCCCATAATCTGATAGCCCTGGAAGCTAGATTCAACCCTCCCACATCCACAAGCATTCAATTCAAGTATAGATTTCCGCAATCCCCTCACCATCTAGTGCCCACCCCTCAGTCCCCCACCTTGGCTTGGATTCCAATCTAGCAGTTAATATTTGACTTCAACATTTAGGTAATAATCTATGTCCAAAGCCCCCATTGTCCCATTGGCCCATCTTTCAAAATACCCTGACTACCTATACAATCAGTAGCCAACTTGGACCATTCTGTAATCACCTTGCCCACTGACGATTGGAATAAAAAAAGAACTCCTTTTAAAAGGAGGGTGCCTAGAAGAGCACCACCTGTAAATCAAACACAGCCCCATGCGCAGGTAGGTAATCCCCTAGATGAGCTACGATCCAATTCTACAAATAGGCAGGAAGAATCCAGCATGCTCCAACTAGTGTCATGGAATATGGCCGGGTGAGGTCAAAATTGGTCCTCCAGCATTGGATCCAATACATTGAAATCTTTCAGGAGAGCTGGACTACCTCCCCTATCCACGTCCCAGGTTATGGAACATTTCATTGTCTAGCATGCTCTAGTAGGTCCGGTCACCCTGCGGGGGGTTGATAATTTGGGTCAGAATCGCACTTCATGCTAGAGGAACCAGGGCGGGAAGGAGGTCGGCTACGATACATGAATTAGAAGAGCTCTTGGGCGATAGGACCACACCGTCACCCTTGTTTGTAGCTGGCGATTTTAATGTTTCTTTTGAACCACTGGAGAGGGAGGACATCTGTGAAACAAGGAAGGAGGATGAGCAGTGGCACGTCCCCCACCTTGATCTACCTCCTTTTAAAAAATGGTCCCAAGTGGCACAATACTTTCAATAGGAATAACACCATAAACCGCATAGACTATTTTTTGTTGGACTTAAGGCTATGGCCCAGACTGATCGATATGGCTGTGGGTTTTTTCCACTGATAGCGATCACAATCAACTGAAACTTACTTTGAGGTCACCCTTCGGGGGGTCCTCCTAGCTCTACTGAACCTGTTCTAATGTCAAGGGAGTTACTCCCAACAAATGACAACTGACGATTTAACCCCTTCGCTGCTAGGCCTTTTCCCCTCCTGTGCTAAGCCTTTTTTTGGCTATTTGGGGTAGTGCGCGCTTAGGCCCCTGTAACTTTTTGACCACATAAGGTATCCATGCCAAATTTGCGTCCTTTTTTCTAACATCATGGGGATTGTAAAGGTACCCAGGGTTTGTGGATTCCCCTGGAGGGGACCCAGAAATTAGTCAAAATACAGCTAAATTTTGTTTTTGGGGGAAAAATGCGAAAAAGGGCTACAGATGAAAGCGTCTTGATTTTTCCCTGCAAATGGCATCAAAAAGGGGTTGTGGGGATGAAATCACCATTTTCCCAGCTTTCAGGGACAAGCAGACTTTTGTCAGAAAACCAACTTTTTTACACAGTTTTGGCATTTTTCTGGGACATAGCCTATTTTTGCTATTTTTTGTGCTTTCAACCTCCTTCCAGTTAATGGTAGAAATGGGTATGAAACCAATAATGGATCCTGGAAAGCCATACATTTCTGAAAAGTAGACAAAATTCTGAATTCAGCAAGGGGTCATTTGTGTAGATCCTTAAAGTTTTCCTTATAGAAACTAACAGTTAAATAAAGGAAAAATTGAAAATTAGTTGAAAAAAACAGCCATTTGTGTCAACGTTTTCACCTGTAACTTCTTCTAATTATGACAGCTATTTGAAGGCAATATACCGTTATATCCGCTGGACCTTTCTGGTTGTGGGGATATATAGGACTTGTAGGTTCACCAAGAACCCGACGAACCCAGAGCCAATAATTGAGCAGCATCTTGCAATGGTTTTTATTATGTACCGGGTATATAGCAATTATTTTGGGAAAATGTATACATGGAAAAATTGTTATGAAAGACACCTATGTATTTCTGAAATGGGAACAAAATGTAGATTTTAGAAACAGTAGATATTTGCACATTTCCGAAATTGGGAGTACCCATACTAGCATGAGAATTATAGGTCATTTTTCAAAATGACTTATTTTTTACACATTGTCTTTCATTTGGAAGGCAGAAATGCATCGAAAGTCAATAGGTAATAACAGTTGCTCTACAATTCTGTGTTACCCTAAGTCTCCCGATAAAAATGGTACCTCACTTGTGTGGGTAGCCCTTGTGCCCACAACAGGAAATGGCTCAAAATGCAACGTGGACGTACCACATTTTCACAATGAAAAATTACCCTTTTTTGCAAAGTGCCTAGGTGTAGTTTTTGAACCCTAGCTCTGCCGGCACCTAGGGAAACCTAGCAAACCTATACATTTTTGAAAACTAGACACGCAGGGGAATCCAGGATGGGGTGACTTGACTGCCTCCCACCAGGTTCTGTTACCCAGAATCCCTTGCAAACATAAAAAATTGTCAAAAAAACACATTTTCCCCACATTTCTGTGGTGGAAAGTTCTGGAATCTGCATGGATCCACAAATTTCCACCCACCCCGCGTTCCCCAAAGTCTTACGAGAAAAATGGTACCTCACTTGTGTGGGTCGTCCTAGTGCCTGCGACAGGAAACTGTGCAAAACGCAACGTGGTCACACCTCAATTTCGCTGTGAAAAATGACCCTTTTTTGGCAAAGTGCCTAGCTGTAGTTTTTGAACCCTAGCTCTGCCGGCACCTAGGGAAACCTAGCAAACCTATACATTTTTGAAAACTAGACACCCAGGGGAATCCAGGATGGGGTGACTGGACTGCCTCCCACCAGGTTCTGTTACCCAGAATCCCTTGCAAACCTAAAAAATTATCAAAAAAACCACATTTTCCCCACATTTCTGTGGTGGAAAGTTCTGGAATCTTAGTGGATCCACAAATTTCCACCCACCCCGCGTTCCCCAAAGTCTTCCGAGAAAAATGGTACCTCACTTGTGTGGGTCGGCCTAGTGCCTGCGACAGGAAACGGCGCAAAACGCAACGTGGTCACACCTCAATTTCGCAGTGAAAAATGACCCTTTTTTGGCAAAGTGCCTAGCTGTAGTTTTTGAACCCTAGCTCTGCCGGCACCTAGGGAAACCTAGCAAACCTATACATTTTTGAAAACTAGACACCCAGGGGAATCCAGGATGGGGTGACTTGACTTCCTCCCACCAGGTTCTGTTACCCAGAATCCCTTGCAAACCTAAAGAATTGTCAAAAAACCACATTTTCCCCACATTTCTGTGGTGGAAAGTTTTGGAATCTGCGTGGATCCACAAATTTCCACCCACCCCGCGTTCCCCAAAGTCTTACGAGAAAAATGGTACCTCACTTGTGTGGGTCGGCCTAGTGCCTGCGACAGGAAACGGCGCAAAACGCAACGTGGTCACACCTCAATTTCGCAGTGAAAAATGACCCTTTTTGGCAAAGTGCCTAGCTGTAGTTTTTGAACCCTAGCTGTGCCGGCACCTAGGGAAATCTAGCAAACCTATACATTTTTGAAAACTAGACACCCAGGGGAATCCAGGATGGGGTGACTTGACTGCCTCCCACCAGGTTCTGTTACCCAGAATCCCTTGCAAACATAAAAAATTGTCAAAAAAACCACATTTTCCCCACATTTCTGTGGTGGAAAGTTCTGGAATCTGCGTGGATCCACAAATTTCCACCCACCCCGCGTTCCCCAAAGTCTTCCGAGAAAAATGGTACCTCACTTGTGTGAGTCGGCCTAGTGCCTGCGACAGGAAACGGCGCAAAACGCAACGTGGTCACACCTCAATTTTGCAGTGAAAAATGACCCTTTTTGGGCAAAGTGCCTAGCTGTAGTTTTTGAACCCTAGCTCTGCCGGCACCTAGGGAAACCTAGCAAACCTATACATTTTTGAAAACTAGACACCGAGGGGAATCCAGGATGGGGTGACTTGACTGCCTCCCACCAGGTTCTGTTACCCAGAATCCCTTGCAAACATAAAAAATTGTCAAAAAAACCACATTTTCCCCACATTTCTGTGGTGGAAAGTTCTGGAATCTGCGTGGATCCACAAATTTCCACCCACCCCGCGTTCCCCAAAGTCTTCCGAGAAAAATGGTACCTCACTTGTGTGGGTCGGCCTAGTGCCTGCGACAGGAAACGGCGCAAAACGCAATGTGGTCACACCTCAATTTCGCAGTGAAAAATGACCCTTTTTGGCAAAGTGCCTAGCTGTAGTTTTTGAACCCTAGCTCTGCCGGCACCTAGGGAACCCTAGCAAACCTATACATTTTTGAAAACTAGACACCCAGGGGAATCCAGGATGGTGTGACTGGACTGCCTCCCACCAGGTTCTGTTACCCAGAATCCCTTGCAAACCTAAAAAATTGTCAAAAAAACCACATTTTCCCCACATTTCTGTGGTGGAAAGTTCTGGAATCTGCGTGGATTCACAAATTTCCACCCACCCCGCGTTCCCCAAAGTCTTCTGAGAAAAATGGTACCTCACTTGTGTGGGTCGGCCTAGTGCCCGCGACAGGAAACGGCGCAAAACGCAACGTGGTCTCACCTCAATTTCGCAGTGAAAAATGACCCTTTTTGGCAAAGTGCCTAGCTGTAGTTTGTGAACCCTAGCTCTGCCGGCACCTAGGGAAACCTACCAAACACACACATTTCTGAAAAGTAGACACCCGGGGGCTTCCAGGGAGGTATGGCTTGCGTGGATCCCCCAACGTTTCCTTACCCAGAATCCCCTGCAAACCTCAATTTTAGCTGAAAAAATCACTTTTTTCACACATTTGTGTGTGGGAAAGTGTGGCATCACTGGCCTCACACAAATTTCCTACCACCCAGCGTTCCCCCAGGTCTCCCGATAAAAATGGTGCCTCACTCGGGTGGGAGGCCCAAGTACCCGCGACAGGCAAGGGCCCACAACGTATTGAGGCGACCTCAAAATGGCCTATCACAAAACTACCTGGTTTTGCAAGGGGGGTCCCATGACGTTTTGGCCCGGGGCTCGGCGGCCACCTAGGGAAACCTACCAAACCTACACATTTCTGAAAAGTAGACACCCGGGGATTCCAGGGAGGTATGGCTTGCGTGGATCCACCAAAGTTTTCTTACCCAGAATCCCTGCAAACCTGATATTTTGCTCAAAAATCACTTTTTCGCACATTGTTGTGTGGTAAAGTTGTGGAATCATGGGGCTGACACAAATTTCCTACCACCCAGCGTTCCCCAGGTCTCCCGATAAAATGGTGCCTCACTCGTGTGGGAGGCCCAAGTACCCGCGACAGGCAAGGGCCCACAACGTAGTGAGGCGACCTCAAAATGGCCTTTCACAAAACGACCTGGTTTTGCAAGGGGGTCACCTGGGTTTTGGCCCCGTGCTCGGTAGCCATCTAGGGAAACCTACCAAACCCACACATTTCTGAAAAGTAGACACCGGGGGCTTCCAGGGAGGTATGGCTTGCGTGGATCCCCCAACGTTTCCTTACCCAGAATCCCCTGCAAACCTCAATTTTAGCTGAAAAATCACTTTTTTCACACATTTTTGTGTGGGAAAGTGTGGCATCACTGGCCTCACACAAATTTCCTACCACCCAGCGTTCCCCCAGGTCTCCCGATAAAAATGGTGCCTCACTCGGGTGGGAGGCCCAAGTACCCGCGACAGGCAAGGGCCCACAACGTATTGAGGCGACCTCAAAATGGCCTATCACAAAACTACCTGGTTTTGCAAGGGGGTCCCATGACGTTTTGGCCCGGGGCTCGGCGGCCACCTAGGAAACCTACCAAACCTACACATTTCTGAAAAGTAGACACCCGGGGGATTCCAGGGAGGTATGGCTTGCGTGGATCCACCAAAGTTTTATTACCCAGAATCCCCTGCAAACCTGATATTTTGCTCAAAAATCACTTTTTTCGCACATTGTTGTGTGGTAAAGTTGTGGAATCATGGGGCTGACACAAATTTCCTACCACCCAGCGTTCCCCCAGGTCTCCCGATAAAAATGGTGCCTCACTCGTGTGGGAGGCCCAAGTACCGCGACAGGCAAGGGCCCACAACGTAGTGAGGCGACCTCAAAATGGCCTTTCACAAAACGACCTGGTTTTGCACGGGGGTCACCTGGGTTTTGGCCCCGTGCTCGGTAGCCATCTAGGGAAACCTACCAAACCCACACATTTCTGAAAAGTAGACACCCGGGGGCTTCCAGGGAGGTATGGCTTGCGTGGATCCCCCAACGTTTCCTTACCCAGAATCCCCTGCAAACCTCAATTTTAGCTGAAAAAAATCACTTTTTTCACACATTTTTGTGTGGGAAAGTGTGGCATCACTGGCCTCACACAAATTTCCTACCACCCAGCGTTCCCCCAGGTCTCCCGATAAAAATGGTGCCTCACTTGTGTGGGAGGCCCAAGTACACGCGACAGGCAAGGGCCCATAACGTATTGAGGCGACATCAAAATTGCCTATCACAAAATGTTTTGGGCCCTTGCCTGTCGCAGGTACTTGGGCCTCCCACCCGAGTGAGGCACCATTTTTATCGGGAGACCTGGGGGAACGCTGGGTGGTAGGGAATTTGTGTCAGCCCCGTGATGCCACAACTTTACCACACAAAAATATGTGAAAAAAGTGATTTTTTCAGCCAAATTTCAGGTTTGCAGGGGATTCTGGGTAAGAAACCGTTGGGGGATCCACGCAAGCCATACCTCCCTGGAATCCCCGGGTGTCTACTTTTCAGAAATGTGTAGGTTTGGTAGGTTTCCCTAGGTGGACGCCGAGCCCCGGGCCAAAACGTCATGGGACCCCCTTGCAAAAACAGGTAGTTTTGTGATAGGCCATTTTGAGGTCGCCTCAATACGTTGTGGGCCCTTGCCTGTCGCGGGTACTTGGGCCTCCCACCCGAGTGAGGCACCATTTTTATTGGGAGACCTGGGGAACGCTGGGTGGTAGGAAATTTGTGTCAATCCCATGATTCCACAACTTTACCACACAAAAATGTGCGAAAAAGTGATTTTTTCAGCAAAATATCAGGTTTGCAGGGGATTCTGGGTAAGAAAACGTTGGTGGATCCACGCAAGTCATACCTCCCTGGAATGCCCCGGGTGTCTACTTTTCAGAAATGTGTAGGTTTGGTAGGTTTCCGTAGGTGGCCGCCGAGCCCCGGGCCAAAACGTCATGGGACCCCTTGCAAAACCAGGTCGCTTTGTGATAGGCCATTTTGAGGTCGCCTCAATACGTTGTGGGCCCTTGCCTGTCGCGGGTACTTGAGCCTCCCACCCGAGTGAGGCACCATTTTTATCGGGAGACCTGGGGATTGCTGGGTGGTAGGAAATTTGTGTCAGCCCCATGATTCCACAACTTTGCCACACAAAAATGTGCGAAAAAAGTGATTTTTTCAGCAAAATATCAGGTTTGCAGGGATTCTGGCAAGAAAACGTTGGTGGATCCACGCAAGTCATACCTCCCTGGAATGCCCGGGTGTCTACTTTTCAGAAATGTGTAGGTTTGGTAGGTTTCCGTAGGTGGCCGCCGAGCCCCGGGCCAAAACGTCATGGGTCCCCCTTGCAAAACCAGGTCGTTTTGTGATAGGCCATTTTGAGGTCGCCTCAATACGTTGTGGGCCCTTGCCTGTCGCGGGTACTTGGGCCTCCCACCCGAGTGAGGCACCATTTTTATCGGGAGACCTGGGGGATTGCTGGGTGGTAGGAAATTTGTGTCAGCCCCATAATTCCACAACTTTACCACACAAAAATGTGCGAAAAAAGTGATTTTTTCAGCAAAATATCAGGTTTGCAGGGGATTCTGGGTAAGAAAACGTTGGTGGATCCACGCAAGTCATACCTCCCTGGAATGCCCCGGGTGTCTACTTTTCAGAAATGTGTAGGTTTGGTAGGTTTCCGTAGGTGGCCGCTGAGCCCCGGGCCAAAACGTCATGGGACCCCCTTGCAAAACCAGGTCGTTTTGTGATAGGCCATTTTGAGGTCGCCTCAATACGTTGTGGGCCCTTGCCTGTCGCGGGTACTTGGGCCTCCCACCCGAGTGAGGCACCATTTTTATCGGGAGACCTGGGGATTGCTGGGTGGTAGGAAATTTGTGTCAGCCCCATGATTCCACAACTTTACCACACAAAAATGTGCGAAAAAGTGATTTTTTCAGCAAAATATCAGGTTTGCAGGGGATTCTGGGTAGGAAAACATTGGGGACCCACGCAAGCCATACCTCGCTGGACTCCCCAGAGTGTCTAGTTTTCAGAAATGTGTGGGTTTGGTAGGTTTCCTAAGATGGCCGCCGAGCCCAGGGCCAAAAACCTCACTGGTGTGGGTGGTTCAAGTACCCGCAACAGGCAAGGGCCCAAAACGTATTGAGGAGACATCAAAATGATCTATCACAAAACAAGCTGGTTTTGCAAGGGGAGTCACCTGGGTTTTGGCCCCGGGCTCGGCGGCCATCTTGGGAAACCTACCAAACCCACACATTTCTGAAAACTAGACACCCGGGGAGTCCAACGAGGTATGGCTTGCGTGGATCCCCCAACGTTTTCCTACCCAGAATGCCCTGCAAACCTCAAATTTAGCTGAAAAAAATCACTTTTCTCTCAAATTTCTATGTGGGAAAGTTCTGGAATCTACGTGGATCCACAAATTTCCTCCCACCCAGCGTTCCCCAGGTCTCCCGATAAAAATGATACCTCACTTGCGTGGGTGGGTCAAGTACCCGCGACAGAAAAGGGCCCAAAACCTATTGAGGCGACATCAAAATTACTTATCACAAAACAACCTGGTTTTGCAAGGGGGTCCCAGGAGTTTTTGGCCCTGGGCTCGGCGGCCATCTTGGGAAACTACCAAACTCAAATATTTCTGAAAGCTAGACACCCGGGGAGTCCAGCGAGGTATGGCTTGCATGGGTCCCACAACGTTTTCCTACCCAGAATCCCCTGCAAACCTCAAATTTAGCTGAAAAAATCACTTTTTCCATACATTTTTGCGTGGGATCACTGTGCCGGCACAAATGTCCTACCACCCAGCGTTCCCCTTGTTCTCCCGAGTAAAATGATACCTCACTTGTGTGGGTGGGCCAAAGGCCTGTGACTGGGAAGAGCCCAAAACATAGGGATTTAGGGTATAGCACCGAGAATTCTAAGCGCTATATTTTTTTAAAAATACGTTTTTAGCCAGTTCTGCTTCGGACACCCACACAAGTGAGGTATCATTTTACTCGGGGAACAAGGGCAACGCTGGGTGGTAGGACATTTGTGCCAGCACGGTGATTCCACGCAAAAATATGTGGAAAATATGGTTTTTTCAGCTAAATTTGAGGGTTGCAGGGGATTCTGGGTAGGGAAACGTTGGGGGATCCACGCAAGCCATACCTCATTGGACTCCCCAGGGTGTCTAGTTTTCAGAAATGTGTGGGATTGGTAGGTTTCCCTAGATGGCGGCGAGCCCGGGGCCAAAAACCAGGTGCCCCCCCAAAACCAGGTAGTTTTGTTATAGGTAGTTTTGAAGTCTCCACAATACGATTTGGGCCATTTCCTGTTTCAGCCACTATGCCTACCCACACAAGTGAGGTACCATTTTTATCGGGAGCCCTGGGGGAACGCAGGGTGGTAGGAAATTTGTGGATCCACGCAGATTCCAGAACTTTCCACCACAGAAATGTGAGGAAAATGTGTTTTTTGGGACATATTTTTAGGTTTGCAAGGGATTCTGGGTAACAGATCCTGGTGAGAGCCAGTCAAGTCACCCCATCCTGAATTCCCCTGGGTGTCTAGTTTTCAAAAATGTATAGGTTTGCTAGGTTTCCCTAGGTGCTGGCAGTGTTAGGGTTCAAAATCTACAGCTAGGCACTTTGCAAAAAAAGGGTCCGTTTTCACTGTGAAAATGTGGTGTGTCCATGTTGCGTTTTGGGCCGTTTCCTGTCGCGGCCACTAGTCCTACCCACACAAGTGAGGTACCATTTTTCTCGAAAGACTTTGGGGAACGCGGGGTGGGTGGAATTTTGTGGATCCACGCAGATTCCAGAACTTTCCACCACAAAAATGTGAGGAAAATGTGTTTTTTGGGACACATTTTTAGGTTTGCAAGGGATTCTGGGTAACAGAACCTGGTGAGAGCCAGTCAAGTCAGCCCATCCTGGATTCCCCTGGGTGTCTAGTTTTAAAAAATGTATAGGTTTGCTAGGTTTCCCTGGGTGCCGGCAGAGCTAGGAACCAAATTCAACAGGTAGGCACATTCCGAAAAAAAGTCAGTGCCTAGTGGGCTTTCTGCCGCCCTGGGGAGGGGGAAATCAGGGGCTATTGCCCCGATATGCCCCCGAGGGGGCAGAAAGACTGTGGCTATTCTTTTGGGGGGTCGGGGCATTGGGATGCCTATGCTGGTCAGCCCCCACCCCTCCGTATAAAAAAGCCAGCATAATCGCTGGCACATAGTGGGCTTTCTGCCCCCCGGGGGCAGATCAGGGGCTACTGCCCCCATCTGCCTCCTGGGAGGGGCAGAAAGACAGTGACATCTTTTTGGGGTGGGTGGGGGCATTGGCATGTCCATTCTTGGCAGCCCCCACCTCGAACTTTGTAAAAAAAAAAAATCCCTGGTGGCTAGTGGGCTTTCTGCCCCCCGGGGGCAGATAAGGTGCTATTGCCCCATCTGCCTCCCAGGGGGCAGAAAGACTGTAGCATTTTTTTTGGGTTGGGGGCATTGACATGCAAATTCTGGGCAGCCCCCACCCCTACCTATATAAAAAAAAAAATCCCTGGCGCTTAGTGGGCTTTCTGCCCCCTCCCCGGGGGGCAGATCAGGGGCTATTGCCCCCATCTGCCTCCTGGGGGGCAGAAAGTTTTTCTTTTTCTTTGGGGGTAGGGTGGGGGCATTTGCATGCCCATTCTGGGCAGCCCCCACCCCGGGCCTATAAAAAAAATAATCCCTGGCATCTAGGGTATTTCTGAACCCCCGGGTGGGTGCAGATTGGTGGCCGCTGCCACCATCTGCCCCCCGGGGGCAGAAAGACTGGAATTTCGTGGGGGAGGGGTCAGGGCATTGGCATGCCCATCTTGGGCAACCCCCACCCCTAAATGTATCGAGGGGAAAAAAAACCTGGTGTCTAGTGGGCTTTCTGCCCTCCCGGGGGGCAGATTGGGGGCTACTGCCCCCATCTGCCCCCCAGGAGGGGCAGAAAGACTGTACCTTTGCGGCGGGGTGGGGTGGGGGCATTGGCATGCCCATATTGGGCAGCCCCCACCCCAAATTATAATTTAAAACAAATCCCTGGTATCTAGTGGGCTTTCTGCCCCCAGGGGGCAGATTGGGGGCTACTGCCCCCATCTGCCCCCCAGGAGGGGCAGAAAGACTGTACCTTTGCGGCGGGGTGGGGTGGGGGCATTGGCATGCCCATATTGGGCAGCCCCCACCCCTAACTATAATTTTCAAAAAAATCCCTGGTATCTAGTGGGCTTTCTGCCCCCCGGGGGGCAGATTGGGGGCTACTGCCCCATCTGCCCCCAGGGGGGCAGAAAGACTAATTTTGTGGCCGGGGGGATGGGGGCATCGGCATGCCCGTTTTGGGCAGCCCCCACCCCTAAATATAATTTAAATAGAAATCCCTGGTGTCTAGTGGGCTTTCTACCCCCCGGGGGCAGATTGGGGGCTACTGCCCCCATCTACCCCCAGGGGGGCAGAAAGACTAATTATGCCAAAAATTGTATGGGGGAGCAAAGGCCCTTGCCCAAGGGGCCGCTCCCCCTCCCTGGTGCCTAGTGAGTGGATCCCTGCTTGGGGATCGCCCTCCTGGGGCGATCCCCAAGCAGGGATCCACTAGTGAGGGTACCATTGGAAAGGGGAGATTCTCCCTTTCCAACGATACCTCTCCTGAGTTTCTACGTGCTCAGGGGGCTGAGATAGCCCCTGAGCACGTAGAAACTGAAACTGTAATGAGCCTCTTGGCTCATTTCAGTTTCAGTTTCACTGAAATGAGATCAGCGCGACGTGCGCGCCGATCGTCATTTCAGGGAAACCAGGGGGCCTCGGGAGCTGGGGAAGCTCTTCCCCAGCTCCCGAGGCTTTAGGGGATGAAAGGGAATCCCTCTGGTGCCCGCACCAGAGGGATTTCCTTGACTGGGTTCCATGACGAGCTGGACTCGTCATGAGCACACGAGCACTGTGTGCCATGACGAGTCCAGCTCGTCATGAGCATGGAAGGGGTTAAATGGCCCCAGGTGGCTTTGGAAGAAGGCAATCTTGAATTAATAAATTGAAACCTACTGACAAGCACAGCAGAGATTCGAAGCTTAACCAACCATCTGGGAGGGCTGGAAGAGATTCAGACCTGCCACACTCGCCTCTTTGAGCAGATGGCTACATATTTCATAGAACCCATGCTCCCCCTCAATTCTGGAATCAAGCCAAGATTTCAGTTCGCTTGGTTTAACCAGGAGGTTAGAGGCTTCAGATGCCAACTATCTCAGGCAATTAGAACGAAGAACCGGGCCTTAGTGAGGGAATTGAGGAGGTCCTACAAGTTAGCTCAGGTGGGAGCTAAAAGGGAGTGGGACAACAATAGATGGAGGCTAATTGGGGAGGCCTGCGCTAGGAAAGGTTTGCAGAAGTTTTGGCTCCTAGTTACCAGCGGGGACGCCAATAGGCCACTACCTCCGACCAATAATATTTCTATTACAGCATGGTATGACCACTTTTCTCTATTATATTCAGGGCCCGGTGCCCCGGCTATACAAGATGCGCCTCTTGACTTTGTCCATGTTACAGCCAAGGATTTCTTCTCTAAGAGTGATATTAAGTCCTGCATTAATTCAGTCGTAAAGGCAAAAGCCCCTGGACCCGATGGTATTCCAGGCGATGTATTTTTACATGATAGTGAGAAGTGGACAAGCTACATTTTGGCCCTATCTAATGCGATAGCAGAGTGGGCCAAAATACCCAACTCTTGGAAGGGAGTTGAGGTGATCCCTGTTTACAACAAAGGCAATAGATCTTCACCTTGCAAGTATGGACCCATTAGTCTTTATAGATTGTGTCCAAAAGGTGTTTGCTCGTGCACTCCTTGTAAAGACAGGACTGGATTAGTGAACCTAATATCTTGACTCCGTTCCAAGCTGGTTTCAGACAAAAAACAAGTACCATCAACTAGGTTTTTCGTTTTTGGAAGACTGTGGTCATTGGTCGGGGGAGCCTTTACGTAGCCTTCATCGGCCTAAAGACCGCCTTTGATCTTGTCCCAAGGAACAAGCTTTGGCATGTCTTAAAAGATATAGGTCTGCCGCTGGAGATTTTATCACTAGTTATTCGCCTCCATGACGCAAATTTTGCTAGGGTTTGATGGGGTTGCCAAGGCCAGTTTACTGACCCAATAAAAGTCAACAGGGGGGTACGCCAGGGTTGTGTATTGGCACCTACACTCTTTTCCCTTTTTGTGAATGGCATGGTCCAGTTTCTCTCTGATGCTCCAGCAGATGTTCCTACTTTGGGTGGGGGTAACCTTACTGTTTGCAGATGATACGTTGCTAGTATCCAAAACACCAGGAGGGTTACAGCTGCTTCTAAATTGCTTTAAAGCTTTTGCGATTCCCTAGGATTAGAGATTAACATTGCAAAGACAAAGGTGTTTGCTCGTGCACTCCTTGTAAAGACAGGACTGGATTAGTGAACCTAATATCTTGACTCCGTTCCAAGCTGGTTTCAGACAAAAAACAAGTACCATCAACTAGGTTTTTCGTTTTTGGAAGACTGTGGTCATTGGTCGGGGGAGCCTTTACGTAGCCTTCATCGGCCTAAAGACCGCCTTTGATCTTGTCCCAAGGAACAAGCTTTGGCATGTCTTAAAAGATATAGGTCTCCCGCTGGAGATTTTATCACTAGTTATTCGCCTCCATGACGCAAATTTTGCTAGGGTTTGATGGGGTTGCCAAGGCCAGTTTACTGACCCAATAAAAGTCAACAGGGGGGTACGCCAGGGTTGTGTATTGGCACCTACACTCTTTTCCCTTTTTGTGAATGGCATGGTCCAGTTTCTCTCTGATGCTCCAGCAGATGTCCCTACTTTGGGTGGGGGTAACCTTACTGTTTGCAGATGATACGTTGCTAGTATACAAAACACCAGGAGGGTTACAGCTGCTTCTAAATCGCTTTAAAGCTTTTTGCGATTCCCTAGGATTAGAGATTAACATTGCAAAGACAAAGCTTTTATTGCTTAATCCTCATAAATCCTTCAGAGTTAAACTAACCTTAGGAGGGGTTCCTTTGGAAAGGGTGAACACCTTTGAATATCTGGTAATCACTCTTTCGTAAGATATGTCATGGAAGCCTCACATAGCTAAACTGACCCTAAACCACAGGCAAATAACAGGGGCCCTGATAAAAGAACATGGCACTTCCTTCAGCAAACCAGTGGGAGCCCCACTTCAGATTTATGATTCCAAAGCAATAGGTTCAGCTCTTTATGGAGCAGAACTCTGGGGCTTTGAAGGGATGGATGCCTTCTTGAATTCAGAGAATAAGTTTCTGAGGACTCTGGCCTCGTTACCCCAGAGTACGCCACTCTATCCGCTAAGGCTGGACTTGGGTAGAGCTCCTTTTGTAGAGAAAGCCAAATTACGCCCTTTATTATTTTGGCTGCATATAAGGTTCACCCCTGAGTTGCTTCCATATGCCACCGCTCTCATGGAAGTTAGCGCACTTGACGACTTTAAGAAGATAGGTTGGATCAGTAATGTGAAATCCCTGTTAATCACAATAGGACCAGAGGGTTTTTGGGATGCAAAGGACCCAGCATTACTTCCCAGCAAAGATTTAGTTAAGAAGCAGTATTGGGACTGGGTAACACAGGCTTCATTTACTAATCCATCATGGGGACGGTTAACTACGGAGTTCATGGACTTTAAATTGACCATTTCATACGAACACTACCTAGACATTATCACGATACCCCATGACAGAAAACTTTATATGCAGTTCAAGTTCGGCTCCCTGCCTTTGAACTCTTTCAGATGCTCCTGACAACAGCCTTCCACAACTTCTCAGTTTTGCCCCAATTGCTCATTTGTAATAGAATCTACTGCCCATGTATTCTTTGCTTGTCCGATGTACTGTTGCCTGAGAGCAAAATGGCTTAAACCAATTTGCAAGCAATTGTGTACATGTATTCAAGTCGAAGCTCTCTGTATTCTCAGATTGGACTCTAGTCCGGTGATTGCTTGCTCAGTTGCAAAGTTTTTGGGTCATATGTGGGCAATTAGAAGGACTTTGTTGAAAAAGTGAGACTGTTGCACATCTTATTTTTTAGTATTTGTAACCATTTTAATCAGGCTGTTTGTTCATATTTTAATGTTAATATTTAAACGGTCAGGAGTGTAGTGCATCCCTAGATCAAGGGCAACATAGTGGGCCATGCCGTCCACTTTGGAATAGGCATAGGTTTGTGTTGCTTTGGTTTTACAGTGTGCACTAAAGGTTTAATCTTTTTATCCAAATAATTTTTAGATCATGGCTCGACTGATATTTTTTTACCAGGTTAAAAATGCACTTTGCTTGCTTTTTATTCATTTGTATGAACTGTATTGCACCTGCACTTTTATGGTCTTATGACCTAAATAAAGTTTTATGATGATGATGATATAAACATTTCATGGCATTGCTACAAATGTACTCTTACACTCACTCAGATATGTTGTTAAGCACTGACACAAACTTCTCATCCATCCAGGGAAATAGTCCTTCAAACATGGGAGATGCCTACTAGTGCAGACCCTGTCTGTGCACTCTCACTACAAGCTTCAATTGGCATGTAATAGCTGTTTCTCAAGTGTCAAACCTGCGTTTAGAACAAATAACACACCTCTGAGATATGCTATAGCTGTGCCGCAAAGCACTGTGTTTTGTGCTTAAAAAGTGAGCTATGTTCTTTTGAGTTCTAGTAACTTACTCATACACTTCCAGACCCCTATGTCAAGCAGTGCATAAAGTATACCACTCATAAATAGGGCTCCCGGTTTTATGGTATTTATTTTTTTAACATTTCTGTCTGTATTTATCCATATTTCTTTTTGCCCATCTTATTGGTATTTATCAATTTTTATTTTATGTTTGGAGAATAAATGGAGCCATAAAATGGGATATATCCATGATTATTTAACTCTTGAACGTGCTCTCATATATAGATGCCTGTCACGATTTAGCAAATTAAGCAGCCACATATAACAAAACATTACACCTGCAGGTACATATTAGCATTATACTACAAATATTTGTTAACAAATGCCTGTATTTAAGGAAATCTAATCCTGATTTTTAACTCTCCATGCTGTCTATCTGCTCAGCTGTTGCCTGGAATTCATGAAAGACAGCATGGAGAGTCTCTCACAACAAGCACCATTTTCTGTATTTTTCCACTCTTAAAAATAAATACAGACAGGCAACACATTGCTTTCTGTCTGTAGTTATCTGTAAAAATCAGTAAAAATGGAAAACCAGAAGCCATACCCATAAACAAACTGACAAACATGTTCACAAACCATAGAGGCTCTCTCTCTCCTACTCTCAGAGCAAAAGACGCACATCTACATTCACTCACACTCTCAGAAACCATTTATAGATCCAGCAGTATGAAAGGAAGTTGGACAAACATCTACATACTCCTGTAACCCCTAACACAGGGACTGAGGTATTCATTCAGTCACTTATATACACAGTTACAGAGCTATAGAACTACTAAAACAGAGAGTTGCACACTGGCACATTTATGGATACATCTTATAGCACTGTCAGAGCTGGTCTCATAGAGACACTGAGATATGTAGCAAAGTCCAAGACACTCCAGTCATGTATGCGGTGAAGTACTGATTTAAACATGGGTAGATACACAGGAACACAGTAGTGGATATGATAGAATACCCAGCAAGAGACTAATACATACAGTGATACAAAGAAAGCCACAGACACATACACATAAAAATGAACAGAGTAATGTTAGCGATATTACAATTATATAACTGTTTATATTGGTACTTCAGTATCTGATACTATATAATGAAAAGCTAAACATAGCTATTTGTTTTTTTAGACATGAATTTCTACTTAACTACATACAGTTACAATGCCATCCAAAAGTGAGAAAAGAAAGAAACTGAGACAAGGATACCATGTCCTCACAACTGAGAAACATAAGAGCAAAGATGTGGAAAAAGTGGTGCAAGAGAAAAGAGCTGCTGGCAAAAGGGCAAAGACATTTCTTAAAATTGTATCTGCAGAACTGGAAAGAGTGGAGAATCAAGCAAATAATTTTTTTTTAAGACCAACTAAAAAGGAGCAAAAGTAAATGATATGAAGAGTAAAGAATCACACAAAAAAGCACACAGTTTAACCAGAAGGCACAGCCAGTTCAAGGAAATCAGAATTAGAATGTTCAATACTAGAGTAATACACAGTCTAAAGACAACTATGAAGAAATATAAAAGAAGAAGAGAAGCTGTAAAACAAAAGGAACGTGTTGAGGCTGTAGTTGATAAAGCATTTGCTCTGAAGAGGAAGCTATTTATTTTGATTCTAAACAGAATGAAGACACAGGATAAAATAGTGTTGAGTATGAGAAGAAAATGCCAAAAGAAAAGACTTGTCAATAAAACTAGCTTTTGCAAAGTTTTTAGTGGTGAATGGAGACATTCTTCTAGTACTGAGCCTTTAATGAAACAAACTACTTCAACAGAACACATTAGTGCATGCAGTTGATGAATCTGAACAATGTTATGAGATAAAAGATGGTTCCCCTATTCCAAAGGATGAAATGGTAGCTTGAAATGTAGTGGAAATGATAGCTGAAGAGGTACAGGAAAGGCGTAGATAGGCCCCTGTATACAAATGGGACAGTAGCAGTATTTGCATTGTTCAGAAGGAATCTAATAATATACTAAGAGGTTTCCATTGTAACTTGCCATGCAAAAGTCTTAAACAGAAAATTGGCATTTGCAAGGATTAAATTCATGCAAAGTAAGAAAGTATAGTTTCTTACTGGGTCACTCACTGGCATGTCTATCAAAGAAACTATGCCAAAGCACCTTTCATAATTTCAGAATGTTAGCTGTACACCAATCAAAAATGCAAACTTTAGTTGGAAGACTTTACTATGTGAAAACCCCTGCACTGTGTTTAGGAGAAATGAATAGAGCTCTTGTGGATGGTACAGTGGCAGAGGTAGGAAAGGTTTGTGATGATGTGCAGTTTCATTTCTTTAGTCCTGAAGAGGAGTATAGGAAAAATGAAGACTTGGTATCTGCAGGTGTAGCGCAACAGAAGACAGGTATTACTGTTGATAACTTTCAAGAAGAGATTAGAAAGTTTAACAAATCATCTTCAGAGAAACCAGACTGTGTAGGTATATCCTGTTGACACACTCACTCCAAAAGTCAAACTCGTCATGTTTCTATGTCAACAAAAAATGAACAGGAAAACACAGGTAAGTGGTAAGAATTTTTAGATTATTTATTTGTAGAAGAACCCTTTGATTGTTCCACACGACAAATGATATGTAAGTTCTGTTATATTAAGTTGGAGTACAATAAAATGCCAGCTAGAGCAGTCCACAACAAGCTAGAATTAGTTCCAATCCCTCAAGTACTACAAGATTTAAATGCTTATGAATCAATTCTAATACAGTGTATACATTCATTCCAAGCTATAGCCTGTATGGAGCCAAAGACAGGGAAGTTACCTCTAACAGAATTACAGAAAGGTCTTAAAGGTAGAGTTGTGTACATGCCATTAGATTTCAAGCAGAATATTGAAACTGTAGTGGTACAGAGAGATTTTGAAGAAGCACCTAGCCAATAGGGTCCCTACCAAGAGTAAAATAATATGACTGGAGATAGTGGATGTCAGCAAAGTAAAAAAAGCTACATTATATCTGATGCAAAATAATATTAATAATAAAGATGTAGATGTTCTTCAAAATGTAGCATATATGGAGGATGACACATCAACATCAAGAGGTCAGATTGAAAAGTTGGATCGATCCCGATCAGAAGAAATTCATGAACCCTACAGTGTACACCCTCTGCATTCTAAAGAGGCTATTGATGATGTAATTGATCTCTTTCAAACAAAAGAAGCAAGTGGAGCTCCCTTCAGTGTCTGGGAGAAAAGTTTAGAAGCTCAATGTTTTGGGCATCTCTTTCCCACAGGAATGGGTTGTAGGTATGATGACCGGCCAGTACAGATACCAGCAGCTGAGTACAGATCAATTAGACTATAGTCAGAGGATCCTAGATTTTGCCATTGTATTCCCTATATATTTCACCTTTTATTTGAGAATCCCTTGTCAGGTCTATCTTATGTAGTAAACCACATTCTCAAGACAGGAGTGAATCTACAAAATATTACTGCAAGGGAATTCATTGATAAAGTTGAAGGAAAACATGAGAACCTGGGCTAAAACTTGATTAATTTAATGGCGTGCCAATGTGGAACCAAAGAATATTGGTATCGTCATGGTGAGCTGAAATGCATGTTGAGAAACCTAGGATCAGTGACTTGGTTCCTAACACTCATTTGTGCCGAGTCAGCATGGGAATCCCTCCTTGAATTTCTGTGAGAAGCAAACTCAAACATAAAAGACATCAATCTGAAGACACCAGGAGAACTTTGCTCGTTGGATCCTGCAAACGTTTGCAGATATTTTACCCACAGGTTTCAAGAGTTGATGGCTTTCATCTGCAACAAAACTAATCCTCCTCTTGGCCAAGTAACTCCTTTATTTTGGTGCAAAGGGTACCAAACTAGAGGTTCCCCACATATTCACATGCTGTTATGGGCAAAAGATGCCCCAACATTTGTAACAGACACTGATGAGCCTGTCTAGTATTTCATGCAACAGTATGTAACATGCACCATCCCAAAAGCCCGAGCACGACAAGGGCCGTAGACAAGTTCTATGGTTTCAAACACATACATGTGGTAAGTACTGTCGTCAAAAATACAGATGAAAAGGAATATTTTACACAAGATGTTGTTTAGGGTTCCCACAACCAGTCATCTCAGAAGGACGAGTCAAAAGCTTTTTATCTGCAGTCAGACATAATGTGACATGTAAATCACTCAAAAATACATACAACCTGAGAAGAACAGAGGCTTCCAAGTATATCAATGACTACAACCCTATGATTCTGAAGATGTGGAATGCAAATATGGATCTATAATTTGTTGCAGACAACTCCATCGCTGTTCCTCCCTACGTAACTTCATATATAACAATATCAGAAAAGACAGAGATGAAAGACATGTGAGGGGAGATTTCTTCACAAATGTGTCTTACCAAGAAATTGTACAGCTTCAGATTTAAAATGCTTTCCCACAGAGGAATCGGTTCTTATGAATGCTCAGACAGTTTGAGCTTGGCTAGTTTGCTCTCAAAGTCAAGAGGAATTGTGTGGGTAAGCCTAGGCCTTGCAGACAGTACTTAAGTCTTTCCCAGAACTACAGTATCTTGCAGAATTCAATCCAGAAAGTAGAGATATTCTGAAAACTAACACGATGGATACGTACCACCCAAGCTAGAGTCCTCATCTTCAAAATATGTGTCTATAAGAAGTTCTTTAGCTCTACTCATACAGAAGTAATATAATTGAAAACATACAAGAAGGGAGTTATGGAGTGCTTGGATGTGTTGTTTTTTTTTGGTTAGAAACAACAAAGGAAATCTAATGAACCACCGAAAGCTTAGTTGCCAAATCCCAGAAAGAAGAATTTTTCTACTTGGCACTTGTGCAGTTGTTTAAGCCATGGCGCGCAGAATCAGAATTACTTGGACACTATCACTGTTACAAAGACTCATTTAATGCTGCAAAATACACTATTGAGTGCTCAGTCTTTCCAACTTACCTGCAAATGTTGAAAGACAATATTTAACAGGAAGAAACCATTGCTGTTGAGATAGCCAAGGAGAGTTCTCAAAGCAGCCAAAGTTCTACACTAGCGTGTCAAGATCCTCTTGGAGAACCAATTATTCAAAATGAAGCAGCGATAGCTATGAATAAGGTGGAGACTACAATGCAGCAGGCAAGAAAGGAAAGTGTGGATTTCGAACACTTAGTAAAACAACTAAACAATGAGCAAAAAGAAATTCACAATGAAGTTAAAGGTAAAATGGAGCATTGATTTCTACACAAGAGGAAACAGTGTGATTGTTCTTTATGCAAACCAAAATTACTATACATCAGTGGTCAAGCTGGCACCAGAAAAAGCTTCTTAATTAAAGTTCTCACTAGTTATCTACAGAAGACTACAGAATCAAATTTGTCATGTGTAGTAACAGCACCAACAGGATTAGCTGCACATAACATTAACAGTAATACTTTACATCACCTACTAAAGCTACCTGTTGAACATGACATTAAACTGGAATATCAGAAACTATCTAGTGAAGCTTGCCATGAGATATCAAGAGTTTTGAAGAAACTGAAGCTTTTAATCATTGATGAGTTCAACAGGGCTTCCAACTTAATGCTTGCTTTCATACACTTTAGAAGGCAACGGATTTTAAGAACAAACTACAATGTGAGCTTTAGGGGAAGCATTTAATTGCATTTGGTGACCTACTGCAACTCATCCCAGTTAAAGGACAACCTGTTTGCAAAACATTTGTGCATAATGAAACAAGAAATTCCCTGGGCAGTATTGGCAATGTAAATATTTGGTTACACTTTGAATACAAGGGACTAGTGAAAAATAGGCGTCAAGCATTTGATGTAAACTATGCAGATATACTGAAGGATGTTAGAATATGAGTTCTAACAAAAGAGGGTAAACATGCTTTGTTTGGAAAGTCGTCTTATCAAAAAACTATTTCCATCTAATAATACAGCAGCTGAACTAATGCACAATTTCATTGAAGAACAGAAGTCTATAATTTGTTTAATGGCAACACTTCAAGAGTGCTCCAACTTCAATGAACAATTACTAAAACTGGAGAAAGAAGATATTTTGGAAATTACAGCTATTAATATAATGGAACATCAGGGGGTCACAATACTACTCACAGATAAACTGCAAGCAAAATCGGTTGCTTTGGAAAAGTCCATCTCAAAAACTGCAGGATTAGAAACAATTTTACGTATCAGCAAAAACTGCTGAGTAATTTTGCGCTGTATTTTAAATGTAGAGGAAGGGTTAGTAAACGATGCAATGGGCGAAGACATTGATTTTAATCATTTCCCAAGCAAAGATGAGGTTGAATTCTTGGCTATAAAATTTGATCAGATGGATGGCGTGAAGCAGATTGCCCATTGTGTTGTACATTTTTTGCTAGCGACAGACTTATATGTGTGCCGCCAGCAGTTCCCACTGTCTCAAGAGTTTGCTGTAACTATTCATAAATCACAAGGCTTAAGTGTACATATATCTTTGTTAATATAAGAAGCACTGTATTTAAAGAAGGAATGTCATATGTAGCATTGTCGCAACTTAGAACATTGTCTGGTTTGTTTGTGATTGAGTTTGATGAAAAGAAAGTTAGTGCTGATGCAAGCTATGTAAGAGAGTACAATTGGTTAAGAAGTGTATACACTCCTCAATTAGGCAAATGCCCTGTTTATGAGAAATGGATAATTTGTCCAAAAATGGAAGATAACAAAAGAGGGTACAGATGTTGAAGAAAAGAAAGGACACATGGTCAAAGTAGAAGCTGTGAAGAAGACAAAACTGGGAAATTACATATATATTGTAGGTTACCAGTTAGGAAATAGTTCAACTGTCAACTGCTATGCAAATGTTGTTCTCAATGTACTGTTTCATTTACCACATCTAGTATACCAAATTGTAGAAAAACCAGATGAGAAATTGTGTGCTGCACTGTATCACTTGCTCCACTGTTTAATGACTGACTGAACTGTGGCACATTCTGCTTCAGGTATTCGAGACCTTTTAGATATATGTAGTGGATCAGTAATGTTTGCTCTCAGAAGTTAACAAGATGCACAAGAATTTATTATGGTCACCCTTGGAGTTTTAGAAGATGCAAATATTGATGATTTATTTGGGCTGAGTTACTCATGGAACCATCACAAGATTGTGATTATTCATCTACCACTCAAATAAATTCTGTGTGTTTTCTCTATTTAACATTACCAGATTCCAAAACTGTGCTTTTTAAGAAATTGTTGAAGAAGGCTAACCAAAATATGACCTGCCCAAACTGCAGAGCAGATGTTATCTCTATGTTAATCCTAACAAGAACTGGACAATACCTTATAGTAATGCTACAAGGATGCAGAGCCGATGGTTCCAAATTGGAAACTCAAATTGCAAACATTAAGTTTCAGGAAGAACTTTTACTACTTCAGCTATCATCTTTCATGAAGGAATTACTGCAACCTCTGGCCACTACACTGTCTATTTAAAGAGTGAAACTGGATGGGTCGAATATAATGACCTAAGATTCAAACCAAGACTTCCTTTCAAATTACTAAGCTCTTATCTTTTCTTTCTTCAAACAAAGTTTTAAGGAGAAATTGTGGCTAAAGAAGTGGTGTACGGTGTTTCTTCTACGTAGTTCATTAGTCTTTTACACATTATTCAGCCTTTTGGGGGTAATGCCTTTACGGTCTTCTTCAAAATTCAACAGTTGTTTTATCTTCGACAGAGCATTTAACGCCATATCTAAATACTGCACTGTGTAACTGAAGTCAGAAAGTGAATGGAGATAATCAAATTACAGCAGCTTTAAGTGAAAAGTAAAAACTGCATTTGTAACTAAAAATTACCCCTTTTGTTTCATCAATCAAATGTCTATGTACTATTTGTGGAATTAAAACTACACTATGGGATGTTGTCTATATATATCTCTATTACTTAAACATCATTTGGCTTACCAGGGGCGATGTTTTCACAAGGATCTTTAAAATGTGACAGTACTTTGTATTTATTTGTAATATTGTACCAGATATAATAATTTCATAAATATGTTTTACTTAGGTTTGTTTATATTACTAAAGTAACTGTAGAGAATGAAGTTAATCAAAGAATTGTAGGGTGGCTTAATTATAGTGTTGCACTGTGCATGTATGTTTTTTTTACAATCCATTAATTGTTTTTCCCCCACTGTTCGAAGTTGATGCTTCGTGCAGACCACTGTTTTTGATGAAGAAGTATGAAAGCAGAGAACAGCAAAAGGGAAAATATATTTTCACTATCTTGTAATACAATGTTAAAGTATAAGTAATGTATGTTGGTGTGATTCTGTAATCATGAATATCAAATACTAACATATCTTTATGTTCTTTTCTTTTTCCATACAAGGTGCTGTTAAATGTCATTTGATGTTTCAAAATATTTTTTCTACCACAGACATTTTGCTTATACATAACTATGGAAACAGTTTTTAAATGTAAAGTGCTCTTTCGTTAATTTACTATTAGTTTGTTTTGCCTATTTTACAATAAAAACACACTCTCACAGCTACTCAGTCGTCCTTACAGACAGTCACATTGCCAATAACCCAAACATACAACTACTCACACACCTACTTATCCACTCATACAGCCACTCACACAACCATTCACTCATGCATACAACTACTATAACTACCACTCACTTACCCATACAGCTACTCAAACACTCACTAACTCACACACCACTCACACTAGCCATCACTGACCCATCCAGTCACTCACAGTAGTTGTCAGTCACCCATATGGTCACTCACACAGCTACTCACTGACCCATACAGCCAGTGATACTAGCACAAATTCACCCATACAGCCACTTATAGACACTCTCACTCACTTATATGGGCTCTCACACTGATTCACTCACTCATCTATCCACTGCTACTAGCAGTCACTCACCCATGCAGCTACTCACACACACACATTTATTCACCCATTCAGCCACTCTCACACCCACTCATTTGCCAAGATAGCCACTGCAAACCCATTCACTCACCTCTAGTCCACCTTATCCACCCTCTCAGTCATTCAGGAAACCCCTGATATACCTATTCACTCATCCATAGACTAGTTATATACCCACTCACTCACCAATACAGGCACTCACACATGCACTCACTCACCCATACAGCTACTCACAGTAGCACTCATTCACCCATACAGCTACTCACACACCCACTCACTCACTCATACAACCACTCAGACATCCATTCACTCACCTATACAGTCACTGATGGCAGTTCGGTCTGGACTGTTCCCATGAGGCACAGGGTCAAGACTGATTTGCATATAGCTATGTCTGAACTGGGGTGGCAAAGTGAGCTAAAGAATGATGATGGATTCAACCCAGATCTGTGACTGGGGGTGAGTGTTAGAAAAGTTTCAGCACTCCGTCCATCATCTCCTTGTGTTTGCTTTGTTCGCCCTAAGTTGGCAGTGTATGCCCAGACGTGGGTCCCTTGCTCACTTTGCCACTGGATTCAAGCTAGCCTGGCTGATGAGGGCTGTTAGCCCGAAACCGGTCCCAGGATGCTTGATTCCGGTCCAGGGAAGACATGGCTTGGCAGTTCGGTCTGGACTGTTCCCATGAGTCACAGGGTCAAGACTGATTTGCATATAGCTATGTCTGAACTGGGGTGGCAAAGTGAGCTAAAGAATGATGATGGATTCAACCCAGATCTGTGACTGGGGGTGAGTGTTAGAAAAGTTTCAGCACTCCGTCCATCATCTCCTTGTGTTTACAGGTACTAACTCACCCATACCCCAACCCAGTGATTGACCCATACAACCACTCTCACTAGCAGTCACTTACCCATATAGCCACTCACAAAGCCACTTGCTCACCCACACACACACTCACATACCAACTCACTCACCCATACAGTCACTCACACAAGCACTTACTCACTCATATACCAGTCACTCACCCATACAACCAGTCATACACTCACTCATTCACCCATACACCTACTCAGACAGTTGCTTACTAATCCATACAGCCACCCACACTAGTACTTGCTCACCCATATACCTACTCACACACTGTTACTCACCCATACAGCCATCCATACTAGTAATAACACACCCATACAGCCACTCACAGTAGCAGTCACTCACCTATATGGTCATTCACCCAGCTACTCACCCATACAGTCAGTCACACTAGCATACCCTCTCACTCACTCATACAACCACTCAGACATCCATTCACTCACCCATACAGCCAATGATACAGGTACTAACTCACCCATACAGCGACTCACACAACCAATCACTCATCTCTACAGCCACTCCCATAACCAGCGCTCATTTTGTTTCCCTTACGTGTTTCGGCTCCATAATGAGCCTTGATCACAGGTGAGGCAGCTTGTCATAAAGTGACTATGTGCTTCTTTAAAACCATGCCACCACTTGACTCTCATAGTTTCCAAGCATGCATGTCCCACAATGCACAGAGGATGTAAAATCCTTCATTATCAACGGCGATGTAAATTTCAAATGAAACATAATTGTGTCCAAACTTACGCAGTTGTGTATTTTTAAAGTTCTTCGCTTTTCAGTGCACTTGTACAATAAAGTTCTTTCAAATATAAGAGAATGACGTGCAATTTCACCGCAGCCTGGCACAGCAAATCGTAATTTTCTAAGCACAGCCTTTGGCAATGTTGTTAAAATAATGTCTTAAATATTGCCATGTGTCCGGAAAAGTCGAGAGGAGAAAGGTTCCCCACCTCTCGTATCCCTTGCTCACCTCTGCCTCTAATATCAGGGTAAATCCTATTGCTAATAAAATATTTTTTGCATCATCTGCATATTTAATTGTCAATTCAACAATTATTATTAATAATTAACTATTAAAAAAAAACTATATTTATTTAACTTCACACCCTTTACTCCTACAAATGCCACAAGTCACACCTAATATATAACACAACAAATGTCTTAATTACATATTTTACATAATTATTTATCATTCTAATAATTATTATAAAATAACATAATTAATTAATTTTTATAATTGATTTCCTACAAACCCTTTACCCATACAAAAACATCATTCACCAATTCTTTTTAGTGTATTACACAATTTACATAATTAACTATCAATTAAATTATTAATAACAGTTAACAATGAATTATTAATTAATAATAATTAATTTACTTCCCAACCTATACCCCTACAAAACACACAAACCTCACATAAAAGTTAACAAAAAAAAGAATTATGCAATTAACATAAATAATTATCAATGAAATAAAAAATATTAATTAAAAATGCATTATTAATTCATTAGAATACATTTACTTCCCACCCTGTACCCCTATGAACCCCACAACCCACTACGGTACTAAAAATAAAAACAATATATATAAAATTACATTTCTTAACTACTAACAATCAAAAACCATATTAAAAAACATTAACAGCAATTAGACAAACATTTTATAATATATACAATTAAAATAGATACCAAAATACATAAAAACTATTTAAAAATGATATTCTTAACAACAATATTTTTGTAAACCATAGTAATGATTTTGATATTCTGCAAACTTTATAAATGATTTAGATATTGGTAAAATTGATATTACTTACCTTAAAATCAATATTCTTGACAACAATGTTCTTGCACACAATATTTCTGTGTGACGATATTTCAGACTCGATATTTCTGTCTGAGAATACTTTATTTTTGATATTTGGTCTGAACACCCCGTATAATGAGATTTGAACAGGGGGGGCTGGGAGCGAGGCTGCAGATGGGAATATTGGATTACCTACAGTACCAGTAAGTATGAGTCCTGGTATGATAGGGATTTTTCCTGTGCAGAAGGATTAGTGCATGACATGGACTCTCACAATGAATCAAAACATGATAGGAGGAAAATCAGGAACTTGCATTCCTGGGACCTCCACTGGTTGTACAGTCCCTGATGCACTTACATTCCTGTTACCATTGGTCCAATGGTTTCTATATATAAACCTGGTTCCGGGGGAAACGGGATTCAAAACTCAGCCGTTCCCGCTAAACAACAAGCATCAGAAATTAAACTCATTAGTCAGGGAGTAGGGGAATCTGTTCCTTTAAGTCCGATTAATGCAAGTTTTTCTTGCCGTGCAAATGCAGACCCATCTGTGCATCAAACTGGATTTGGACCTTTAAGGTCGTTCCTGGGGTTACCAGATCTGGGAACCACCTTTAAGTATACATAACAGTACACCTGAAGTAAAGGAAGTATCTTAAGCTTCTAAGGTACATCCTGGTCATAATGTCCAGGAATTGGAGGACTTTTCCAAAGCTATTAATGCTACATCGAATGAGAGTGGGAGTACAGAAGTGAGTCAGGGAACTCTTTAGTCCACTTTAAAGTAAACTTGGCCAATGTGGAAAAATTGAAGTTGGAACTGGATGAAAGGATAAGTGGTTGTGTTGCATTGGATTGAATAGAAACTTATTAGCAGAGTGAACTTTTGCTAATGAGTTACGGATGTTACTAGGAGAGCGAGACAAGCCCATGACAAATTATCAAAGGGCCCAATTCCGATGCGGGTAGGAAGGCCTCCTAACGGCATTTGCTCCATCCGAATCGGATCGGGAACTAGCTTTCCGACCGAATCAGAAAGGTTTCTGACCGACCGAGTACGATGCGAGTTAGGCGTTAGGAATATCCAAATCCGAATCCGAAGGCATTCAGAATGACCAAGCCATACGGAGCAGACTCCTACATCTCTACGGGTCATTATTGTTTTACTATTTAATTTACTTTAATGTTGATAGTATTTTTAGTAAATGGGATTTTTGAGGTGTAAAATGTTTAAGTTTATTTATTATCTACATCAATTAACATATTTTGTCTTTTGGAATTCCTAAATTGTTATGGTTTTATTGCGAATGTATTTGATATATATAATGGAACAAAATTAATAAAAATATTTATTTTACATTATAGTGATTTGTTTTGTTTTATATTTTCCATTTAAAATGTATTAGTCTCTATAGATATGTATATATATATTATCTACTGGCGGTCGCCAGTAGATAGTTATAGTTAGGACCTATTTTCCATAGGAAATCCGCGACATTCTATTTGAAATAACTCTCTTGCCGGTTGACGAATCTTCGCGAAATTTTCAAACTTTATGGCCCGCTCCGGTCCGCTCCTACCTTGAAAGTCTCGGGGTGATTCATCAAGCGGGGGCCTAGAAAAAGGGGGTCCCAAAACGTGTTTTCCCCATTCATTTTCCCATAGGAAACTTTAGACACGGCTACAGCCCGAACTGCTGAACGGAATTACACCAAATTTGGCAAAGAGGTAGTTCTTGGTTCAGAAAGAACCCTTTTTGTTAAATGGTGTAAATCCGTTCAGTAGTTGCGGAGAAATTAAAAAAATAAGAGTCAGAAAATCAATTTCCCATAGGAAACTTTATGCAAGGCTACAGCCCGAACTGCTGAACGGAATTACACCAAATTTGGCAAAGAGGTAGTTCTTGGTTCTTGTTAAATGGTGTAAATCCGTTCAGTAGTTGCTGAGAAAATCAAAAGTAAAAACACATATATATCTGGGCGGAGCCTAACCACACATGTCATCGTGAGATCTGATTGGCTGTCAGCACTTCATCCTGGAATTGCTGGCAGCCATCTTGAGACCAATATACATGATAGTACCCCATTGAAATGCCTTGTAGTGAATCAAAGATTTTGAGGGTTACCAAAAGGAGAACTATTAAGGGTGATAACAGACTTTAGTTACATTAGAATTCATTTGTTGATGGTACCATACTAATTTCAGGAATTGTGGTGTGTTCTAAGGTGATTTTACCCTGTGAAAAACCTTCTGCTGGGATATCATGAATCATGTTTGAGAGAAAACTATTTTCACATGCTTGTCCCATACAGTTTTGGAAGGTGCTCCAGAAGCTAAAATGAGAGCATATTTTCTGTAAATTCACATTATCTTTCTCAGTCATGTGAGAATGAAGTCTGACATTCTCAGTAAAACATGTACATCCAACAAGGGCAGAGACTGTCAGTTGATTCCTTTGTGTTCTACTGCAGCTTCCCAGAGTGTTCTAAAGAACAACTAGAGTGCTAACAGCCTTACTTATGACAAAAGTATGGCACACCTGAAGCCATCTTGATTGGAATAAACTGGTAACACTTAAAACATTTAATTTAAAAAGGAACAAAATGATGGGGTTCATTTTGTCATAGAAATTATGGTTAGTGCTATAGAAAGAAAAATTAGGACATGTTTCAAGTGAGATCTCAAATATCTTCCTGTTATATTTCAACAGGAGCAGCCTGTCAGTTGATGCCTTTGTGTTCTACTGCAGCTTCCCAGAGTGTTCTAAAGAACAACTAGAGTGCTAACAGCCTTACTTATGACAAAAGTATGGCACACCTGAAGCCATCTTGATTGGAATAAACTGGTAACACTTAAAACATTTAATTTAAAAAGGAACAAAATGATGGGGTTAATTTTGTCATAAAAATTATGGGTAGTGCTGTAGAAAGAAAAATTAGGACATGTTTCAAGTGTGATCTCAAATATCTTCCTGTTATATTTCAACAGGAGCAGCCTGCCAGTTGATGCCTTTGTGTTCTACTGCAGCTTCCCAGAGTGTTCTAAAGAACAACTAGAGCGCTAACAGCCTTACTTATGACAAAAGTATGGCACACCGGAAGCCATCTTGATTGGAATAAACCGTTAATACTTAAAACATTTAATTTAAAAAGGAACAAAATGAGGGGTTCTTTTTAAATAGAAATTATGGTTAGTGCTGCAGAAAGAAAAATGAGGGCATGTTTTAAGTGAGATCTCAAATCCTCTTCTATTTCATTAGAAAATTCTGACATGCAGACTGAAACAATCACTTTCAATACCAGCAGCAGACTTCCAGTTAACTCCCTGGTGAGCAGTAGCTTTAGTACAGTGATCTAATGAGCAACTAGAGTGCTAACATTCTGAATTTATGGCAAATGTGAGACACATCTGAATGCCTTCTTGATGGAATCAAAGTAAAAACTGAAAGCATTTCCTACTGAGGAGACTGCAGTAAATGAGGAAATTAGGAAACTTCATAACAAAGAAGTCTTCCAAGATGGCCACCAGAGAAAAAAGAGCCCAAATATAGCACAAATATTACCCAGATGTAGCCCACATATAGCCCAATGACAAAAGTGTGCAAAACACTTTTTATTTTTAGTTTTTTTGCAGTTTTATGTAGTGCAGACTGGTCAGGTATTGGAGCGTTGCATCTTAAAACATGACCCCCTACACTACAAAAACACTACTGCACTACTCTAAACCCTAAAACACTACCCCAGCACGACTCCCTACACTACACAAGCACCACTGCACTATCCTAAACCCTAAAACACTACCCCCAGCATGACCCCGTACACTACACAAACACCACTGCACTACCCTAAACCCTAAAACACTACCCCCAGCACGATCCCCTACACTACCTAAACACCACTGCACTAACCTAAATCCGAAAACAATACCCCCAGCACGACCCCCTACACTACCCAAACACCACTGCACTACCCTAAAACATGACCCCTACACTACACAAACACCACTGCACTACCCTAAACCCTAAAACACTACCCCCAGCACGACCCCTACACTACACAAGCACCACTGCACTACCCTAAACCCTAAAACACTACCCCCAGAACGACCCCCTACACTGCCCGAACACCACTGCACTGCCCTAAACCTTGAAACACCAGCCCCTGCACGACCCCCTACACTGTTCGAACACCACTGCACTGCCCTAAACCCTGAAACACCACCCCCTGCACGACCCCCTACACTGCCCGAACACCACTACACTGCCCTAAACCCAGAAACACCACCCCCAGCATGACCCCCTACACTGCCCAAACACCACTGCACTGCCCTAAAACCTGAAACACCACCCCCAGCACGACCCCTACACTGCAAGAACACCACTGCACTGCCCTAAACCTTGAAACACCAGCCCCTGCACGACCCCCTACACTGCCCGAACACCACTGCACTGCCCTAAACCCTGAAACACCACCCCCAGCACGACCCCCTACACTGCCTGAACACCACTGCCCTAAACCCTGAAACACCACCCCCAGCAAGACCCCTACACTGCCCGAATACCACTGCACTGCCATAAAGCCTGAAACACCACCTCCAACACAACCCCCTACACTGCCTGAACACCATTGCTCTGCCCTAAACCCTGAAACACTGCCCCCAGCAAGACCCCCTACACTGCCCGAACACCACTGCACTGCCCTAAACCCTGAAACATCACCCCCAGCAAGACCCCCTACACTGCCAGAACACCACTGCCCTAAACCCTGAAACACCACCCCCAGCACGACCCCTACACTGCTCGAACACCACTGCACTGCCCTAAACCCTGAAGCACCACCCCCAGCACGACCCCCTACACTGCCCGAACACCACTGCTCTGCCCAAAACACTGAAACACCAGCCCCAGCATGACCCCCTACACTGCCCGAACACCACTGCACTGCCCTAAACCCTGAAACACCAGCCCCAGCACGAACCCCTACACTGCCCGAACACCACTGCACTACCCTAAACCCAGAAACACCACCCCCAGCATGACCCCCTACACTGCCCGAGCACCACTGCCTGCACTGCCCTAAACCCTGAAACACCAGCCCCAGCACGACCCCTACACTGCCTGAACACTACTGCACTGCCCTAAACCATGAAACACCATCCCCAGCACGACCCCCTACACTGCACGAACACCACTGCACTGCCCTAAACCCTGAAAAACTACCCCCAGCAAGACCCCCTACACTGCCCGAACACCACTGCACTGCCCTAAACCCTAAAACACCAGCCCCAGCACGACCCCCTACACTGCCCGAACACCACTGCACTGCCCTAATCCCTGAAACACCAGCCCCAGCACGACCCCCTACACTGCCCGAACACCACTGCACTACCCTAAACCCATAAACACCACCCCCAGCACGACCCCCTACACTGCCTGAGCACCACTGCACTGCCCTAAACCCTGAAACACCAGCCCGAGCATGACCCCCTACACTGCCCGAACACCACTGCACTGCCCTAAACCCTGAAACACCAGCCCCAGCACGACCACCTACACTGCACGAACACCACTGCACTGCCCTAAACCCTGAAACACCAGCCCCAGCATGACCCCCTACACTGCCCGAATACCACTGCACTGCCCTAAACCGTGAAACACTAGCCCCAGCACGACCTCCTACACTGCCAGAACACCATTGCACTGCCCTAAACCCTGAAACACCAGCCCCAGCACAACCCCCTACACTGCCCGAACACCACTGCACTGCCCTAAACCCTGAAACACCACCCCGTGCACGACCCCCTACACTGCCCGAACACCACTGCACTGCCCTAAACCCTGAAACACCACCCCCAGCATGACACCCTACACTGCCCGAACACCACTGCACTGCCTTAAACCCTGAAACATCACCCCCAGCAAGACCCCCTACACTGCCCGAACACCACTGCCCTAAACCCTGAAACACCATTCCCCTGCACGACCCCCTACTCTGCCCGAACACTACTGCACTGGCCTAAACCCTGAAACACCATCCCCAGCACGACCCCCTACACTGCACGAACACCCTGCACTGCCCTAAACCCTGAAACACTACCCCCAGCAAGACCCCCTACACTGCCCGAACACCACTGCACTGCCCTAAACCCTGAAACATCACCCCCAGCAAGACCCCCTACACTGCCCGAACACCACTGCCCTAAACCCTGAAACACCACCCCCAGCAAGACCCCCTACACTGCCCGAACACCACTGCACTGCCCTAAACCCTGAAACACCAGCCCCAGCACGACCCCCTACATTGCCTGAACACCACTGCACTGCCCTAAACCCTGAAACACCACCCCCTGCATGACCCACTACACTGCCCGAACACCACTGCACTGCCCTAAACCCTGAAACACCACCCCCAGCACGACCCCCTACACTGCCCGAACACCATTGCACTGCCCTAAACCCTGAAACACCACCCCCTGCATGACCCCCTACACTGCCCGAACACTACTGCACTGCCCTAAACCCTGAAACACCGCACCCAGCATGACCCCCTACACTGCACGAACACTACTGCACTGCCCTAAACCCTGAAACACCACCCCCAGCAAGACCCCCTACACTGCCCGAACACCACTGCACTGCCCTAAACCCTGAAACATCACTGTGAGAAGTTGGCCTGGTATATGCTGTCCACTAATTATAGTGGGCACCTTGCACCAGTCCAAACGAATGAATGAATGAAATAACACTTATAAAGCGCGTAGCTACCCGAAGGCATCCCAGCGCTGAGCGATTCATAGAGATGAAAGGGACACCTAGGGGAAGAGACAAGTCTTTAAAAGTTTGCGGAAGGCCAGATGATTAGGTTCCTTCCGCAGGAACAAAGGGAGTGTGTTCCAAAGCCTAGAGGCATTAAAAGAAAAAGATCGTCCACCACTTCTGGCCCTTTTAATTCTGGGGACGGCTGCTAAAAAGGTCATCTGAGCGCAGATGCCTATTAGCTCGGTAGGGCTGGATCAAAGAAAGATTGATTGGAGGGCCATTCCCTCCAAGCGTCCTGTGAGCAATACACAGGGCCTTGAAGCGGATTCTCTCCTGAATGGGAAGCCAATGAAGGGACCGCAGAGCGGGCATTGCCGACTGGCGAGACGGGATCCCCATAAGCGTTCTAGCAGCACAGTTCTGCACAATCTGCAACTTTGCAGTTACAGAACTTGGTGCACCTAAATATAGGGCGTTACCGTAGTCCAGCCGTGACAAAACAAGTGCCTGGACCATTAGTTTCCTGGCCCGGAAGGGAAGAAGGGGAAGCACCTTACGGAGCATTCTAAGAATGCCGTAACACGAAGCTACAACCTTCCTGGCCTGTGCTTGAAAACTGAGATCCTGATCCAACCAAACTCCCAGACTCTTTATTTCAGTTTTAGGGACAGGAGGTGGACCCATACTAGCTGGCCACATAGTACTAGCTTTGAAGTTTATATGGTCTCCAAGAACCATAAGCTCAGTCTTATCACCGTTCAATTTCAGGTGGGAAAGGTTCATCCACTTGGCGATTTCCTCGAGACAAGGGCGAAGGCCCTTGGACCCCTGGTCAGGACTATTCAAAGCCACAACCAACTGTGTGTCATCAGCATAAGTAACTATGTGGACCCCGAAAGGGAGAACGATATCCGCTAACGGGGCCATATAGACATTAAAAAGCGTAGGGCTCAAGGACGAACCCTGGGGAACTCCGCAACGGAGAGGCAGGCTTTTTGAGACTGCCCCGCCTTGAAAACCTGGAAAGATCTTTCCTCCAAGAAGGACTGCAACCACAACAAGGCGGTACCGGTTACCCCAAAACCTCTAAGACGGTGAACCAGGATTTGATGATTAACCGTATCAAAGGCTGCACTCAGATCCAGGAGGATCACAGCGGCGGATCCTCCTGCGTCAAGGATTTTCCTAGATTCCTCGGCCACAGATAGCAGCGCGGCTTCAGTACCTAGGCATGGTCGAAAGCCTGTTTGAGAGAGGTGAAGGAGTTTATAAGACTCTAAGTGGTTAGAAAGGATGGAGTTCACATACTTTTCTGCGATCTTGCTAATCCCTGGGAGAAGCGAGATAGGGCGGTAGTTGCTCAAGCAGTCTGGGTCCAGATTAGATTTCTTCAGAAGGGATTTGACCATGGCCTTTTTCCACTGGAGGGGACTGTACCCCCAGAAAGCGAGGCATTAATCAAATCAATAATAGTTGGCGCAACTATATTGATTGCCTGCTTCAGGATATGTAGAGGAGCCGGGTCGGATGGGGATCCACTCTTGACCAATGTTAAAATAGCCTGGAAAGATTCCTGATTAATAAGGGGAAAACCTCTAGGGAGTGGCCCCGAACTAACAGGTCAATATCCTCTTGATTGTCGTTAAGATGATTATCAACCACGGGAAAGGAGGAATATATGGCTTGAATTTTATGATGAAAGTGATCTGCAAGTTTATTGCATCGATGACCTGACACATCCAGAATGTCTGGAGGGGGGGGGCTTTAAGAAGTTTTTTCACAATGCGAAAGGTTTCCTGTGGGGAATTAGAGGCCAGGGAGATCCTCTCCTCATAATATGATGCCTGAGCCCTTTTAATTTCTACTTTATAGACTCTGACTGCCTCCCTATATTCCAGTTTCTTGCTCAGGGAGAAATCTCTCCTCCAGAATCTTTCAGATTTTTTACACTTCTGTTTTAACTCCCGAAGTTTAGGAGAGTACCAGGCCATCTTATTAGGCCCTCCTTTCAGCTGAGCCATTTTTTTGGGAAGGACCCGATCGAGAGTGCCCTCTATCCAACCATTGAAACTTTCATTAGCAGCATCCGGATTGGAGTTCCGACTAGGCTTTGACCTTTCCAGTTCCCCAAGCCACTTATCAACAGGAAGTTTGGTCCAAGGACGAGACAACACTCGTGTAGGATGTGTATGATGAATCATATTTCTGGGAGTCCATAAAAAAGGCACCAAGAAGTGGTCCGACCAAGGTAATGGAATGGGCTCTTTCCCGAGGATATCTTCCAAATTAGAGAATATTGGATCTAACAAGTGTCCTTTGCAAACAACCCCTTATTGGAGATAGGTTAAAGACAACCTTATTGAAAGCTATCCTAGTGGTAGCTATGGAGAGCAGCCTTCAGGCTAAGTCTTGAAGGAATGTAAAGCAGCTTGTTTTACCAGTCTATAATCTCTTGAGTGATCAAATGAAAGAGCACCACACCAGGTATATATTCAAAATATATGTATTTATTGCTAAACACACCCCTCTAGTCTCTTTATGAGGCTAGAGTTCGAAGTACATAAGTTAGAAGTTATTTAAACACAGTAATAGCACAAATACACGTTTGGGCCCTAGGGGCGTACCAAACCATATACCAATAAAGTGGTATAAGAACCACGACTGAACTAGACACTAGGCCTAGAGCCTCTAGAAGTGCTTGGACCACAAGGAACCACCCAAGGTAGTGACACAGGGGACCCACGGGGACGCGTGCAGTGTAAATACACAACCGCGATACGCCGTTGACTTCTATGGAGAAAGTCGTGATCGGGAAATTAGAGAAAAGGGACACTTAAAGGAGGACTTGGAGCAAACCCTTTGAGATCTAGGACTTTGAAGAGTCTCTACCCACGGGAGCACCGGAGTACTCGTGTTACCTCACCCAGGGAAGCCGGGTGCATAGGTGCCTTTCGGGGTCGGGTTTCGTCGTCGATTTGAATGGCGATCTGCTGCAAAGTGCTGCTGGCGACCAAGTGAAAAGTGTCCGGGTGGATCCAAGAGTGGATCGGAGTTCTGAAGAACCTGAAAGCAGAGGGGACAGAGTCTGGGTCACTAGCCAGTGACCAGGAAGGCGATGGACAGATGCCCACCGATGTCGAGTGCTTCAGGTGCATTGACGGTCGTCTTGACTCTTCAGCCACGACATCCAGGAGGCGTTGTCGGTGACCAGAAGCAGGATTCGGGCTGGTACACAATGTCTGTCGAGTGCTGAGGTGTCGGCGACCAGATTGGACCCAACAAGCCTTGGCAACGGCAAGTCTCGATGCAGAGGAAGATCGTCGATGGTGCAGACCAGCAAGGTCTGGGGAACTCACCCAGCGAGGATAAGTGAGGGCAGGCCTGGAGCAACCAGGATGCCAAGTTAGAAAAAGATTGGCCTTCGTTAAGGGCTACTAGCCAACGGGCTAGCGACTGCGAAGGAGCCTCGAGACGCCGCACGTGGATCTGGCTCACAGGACACTCGTGGAGTGGAGGCCAGTGATCTTCGGTGCAGTTGGTGCTGGAGGCTAGGGCTTCTCGGAGCCCAAAGCACGACTTCGGGGGAGACCCAGAAGAGGATGCACTTGCAAATGTGCTCGGTGTCCAGGGGTCATGGTCTCAAGTCACCCACAATAGCCACGGGCCTCAGCTTTGCTGGGGACTCAGGGTAGCCTCGGGGAGGTCTGAGAATCCACCTCTGATGATGGGATGACTTCGGCGTCTGACGGGAGCTTCAGAAATGCAAACCGGACAGATGCTTCTTTGGTGCCTGCCAAGCAGGGGAGTCACTCCTTGACCCCAAGGGAGATTCTTCTGTCCTCTAATCGTGAGTAGAGCGTCGAAGGTCCAGGATTCTGTTTCAGAGTTTCGTCCAGGGATAATCTAAAGTCCTAAGGACTGGGTTCCTATACTTATACTAAGTATAGGGGTTGGACTACTCTGTGGCCCCACCTATGGGTGGGTCAGGGCAGAGGGGTGGCTACACCCCTTTCCCTTTGTCCAGTTCGCGCCAAAGCAGGGGCTGCAAGCCCCTGATCCGGTTTGAACTGGGGTATGCACAGGGACACCAAGTGTGCCCCCAGTGCAGGACTTCAAAGCACCGAAAGTGCTCCCGCCCAGCCCCAATACACATTATCCTGTCTGGGGAGGTGGTCACACCTCCCTGGGACAGGAAACCTATTGTCCAGGCCTCCCCTGCCGGAGTTTCGTCCAGCAGCAGGAGGCCAGACTCGTGTCTGTGGCAGCAGCATCCATTTTGTGATGCCAGGGCTTTGGAAAGAAGTTACCGGGCTAGCCAGAGTTAACATGTCTTTCCCTCTAGAAGGGTGGAATGCTACCCCCGCTGCCAGAATTGGCGGGGGTAGTATTCCAAGATGTTTGACACCAAACACGACATGTTTAGGTGCAGCCATTCCAAAGTTAGCATTTAACGCGAGGTTATAATGCGCTTAAGAGTATATGGTCAGGCTGCACTACAAACAGCATCAGAGAAGGGTCTCCGAACGCTGCAGAGGGGCCCTGCTCATGCAGGGGCACCCTCTCACATAGGAACCATGCACTCTGCCTTTAGGATTGATAAGGCCTGCCTTAGGAGTGACTTATAGGTTTATATGTGTGTATGTATTTAGTGATATAGGTAACCTATATCACAGTAAGGGGTGCATGCACCACCTTACCCAGGCTGCAGTAGCAGACCTGTGGTGTCAGTTTGGATGGCCTTCCAGGGGTGGCATAATACATGCTGCAGCCCCTGGCAGGCCTCTGAGGTACCTAATCCCCTTGGTACATAGTATACCATATACTAGGGACTTATAAGGGCACTCCAGATTCCAATCAGTGATGTGCCTAAGGCACATGGAAACCATTTTAGAGAGGAAGCAGCTAGGCTGGGGTTCTGATTAGCAGGGCCCCAGCCAGACTAATGTCGAAAAACAGTGAAGCATCAGCAAAAAGTGGGGGTACCCATGTGAAGCAGATCCTACTCTCCTACACAACCCCCCAAACGTAGGGACATTAAACTAACCTTGCCCAGTTAAGTCTTCATGTTCTAAGTGGAAGTACCTAGAGAGTCCATCTGCATTGGCATGGTTACTCCCAGGTCTATGTTCCACTGTAAAGTCCATCACCTGTAGGGAAATGGACCACCTAAGCAGTTTGGGGTTTTCACCCTTCATTTGTTTTAGCCATAAGAGGGGCTTATGGTCTGTCTGAACCAGGAAGTGTGTACCAAACAAGTATGGCCTCAACTTCTTCAGAGCCCAGACCACAGCAAAGGCCTCCCTCTCTATGGCTGACCAACGTTTCTCTCTAGGGGTCAGCCTTCTGCTAATAAAAGCTACTGGCTGATCCTGACCTTCTTCATTCAATTGTGACAGTACAGCCCCTACCCCCAATTCAGATGCATCAGTTTGAACAATGAACTTCTTGGAGTAATCAGGACTCTGTAGAATGGGAGCAGTGCACATGGCCTGCTTCAGGTCATCAAATGCCTTTTGACAGCTAACTGTCCACTGAACCTTTTTGGGCAGTTTTCTTAGAAGTTAAGTCATTCAGGGGTGTCACTATTGATCCATACCCCTTGACAAATCTCCTATAGTACCCAGTCAGGCCTAAGAAGGCTCTCACCTGAGTCTGGGTAGTGGGAGCAGTCCAGTCCATGATGGTCTGGATCTTGCTCTGCAAAGGTTGAACCTGGCCTCCACCCACAAGGTGGCCCAGGTACACAACCTGACTCTGCCCTATCTGGCACTTAGTGGCCTTGATAGTCAGGCCTGCCTCTTGCAGGGCCTGTAAAACATTCCTGAGGTGGACCAGGTGATCCTCCCAGGTGGAGCTAAAGACAGCAATATCATCTAGATATGCTGCACTATAGGCTTCCAGACCTGTGAGAACTGTATTCACCAACCTCTGGAAAGTGGCAGGTGCATTCTTCAGACCAAAGGGCATTACCACAAATTGATAATGCCCACTAGGGGTTGAGAATGCTGTTTTGGGCTTTGCAGTATCAGCTAGTCTGATCTGCCAGTAGCCAGCTGTCAAGTCAAATGTGCTGAGATATTTGGCTGAGGCCAAAGTATCTATGAGCTCATCTGCCCTTGGTATTGGATGGGCATCAGTCCTAGTGACTGCATTGAGACCCCTGTAGTCCACACAAAACCTCATCTCTCTTTTTCCACCACTGGTGTGAGGTTTTGGTACAAGGACCACTGGACTAGCCCAAGGGCTATCTGAGGGTTCAATAACTCCCAATTCCAACATTTTCTGGACTTCAGTCCTGATACAGTCCCTGACATGGTCAGGTTGCCTATAAATCTTATTTTTAATAGGCAGACTGTCCCCAGTGTCCACTTCATGAGTGCACCAGGTGGTCTGACTGGGTGTCAGTGAAAACATATGTCTAAACTGATTGAGAACTTGCCTACAATCAGTTTGTTGCTGGGTAGTGAGGCTGCCTGCCAAGGCTACACCATCTACTGACCCATCGTCAGGGTTCTGTGAGAGCAGGTCAGGGAGTGGGTCACTCTCTTCCTCCTGCCCTTCATCAGTAGCCATGAGCAAGCCCATGTCAGCCCTGTCCACATATGGTTTTAACCTGTTGACATGGAGAACCCTGTGGGGACTCCTGGGTGTTCCTAGGTCTACTAAGTAAGTGACCTCACCCTTCTGCTCAACAATAGTGTGGGGTCCACTCCATTTGTCTTGGAGAGCTGCTGGGGCCACTGGCTCCAACACCCACACCTTCTGTCCTGGCTGGTAAACAGTCAGAACAGCCTTTTGGTCATGCCAGGCCTTTTGAAGTTCCTGGCTAGCCTCAAGGTTTTTGGTTGCCTTTTTCATATACTCAGCCATCCTGGAGCGGAGACCAAGTACATAGTCCACTATATCTTGCTTTGGGGGCTTGAGAGGTAACTCCCATCCTTCCTTCACCAAGCACAGTGGACCCCTCACAGGGTGGCCAAACAGAAGTTCAAAAGGGCTGTAACCAACCCCCTTCTGAGGCACCTCCCTATATGCGAATAAAAGGCAGGGCAAGAGTATGTCCCATCTACGCCTAAGCTTTACTGGGAGCCCTTTAATCATGCCCTTCAAGGTTTTGTTGAATCTCTCAACTAAACCATTGCATTGTGGGTGATAGGGTGTGGTGAACTTATAAGTCACTCCACACTCCTTCCACATTGCTTTTAAGTACCCAGACATGAAGTTAGCACCCCTGTCTGATACTACCTCCTTAGGAAAGCCCACTCTTGAGAAAATTCCCAGGAGGGCCCTTGCCACCACAGGTGCTGTAGTGGTCCTGAGGGGAATAGCTTCTGGGTACCTGGTGGCATGATCCACTACCACCAGGATAAACCTGTGCCCAGAGGCTGTTTGGGGATCCATGGGACCAACAATGTCAATCCCTACCCTTTCAAAGGGCACCCCCACCACAGGTAGTGGTATCAGGGGGCCTTTGTAGTGCCACCTGCCTTGCCACTGGCTTGGCAGGTTACACAGGAGCGACAAAACTCCTTGCTGTCTTCAGACATGTGGGGCCAGTGAAAGTGAGGGACAATTCTGTCCCAAGTCTTGTTCTGGCCCAGGTGACCTGCTAAGGGAATATCATGGGCTAGGGTCAATAGGAAGCCCCTGAACTTCAGAGGTATAACCAACCTCCTGGTAGCACCAGGCTTGGGGTCTCTACTCTCTGAGTACAGGAGTCCATCATCCCAATACACTGTATGGGGACCACTAGCTTTCCCAGCAGCCTCAGCAGCAGCTTGCTGTCTGAGGGGTTCAAGGGAGGGGCAGCTCTGCTGCTCCTGGCTCAGATCTGCCCTAGAAGGTCCCCCTGTCCCCAAGAACTCAACCTGGTCAGGTTCAAGTTCATCTGGGACAGTTCCTTCTTCAGGGCTGAGATCATCCCCCTCAAGGGACTGATCTTCCTCCTGAGCCAAGGGGAAGGCACTGCCTTAACCCTACTACTCCTCCTCTTGGAAGGCACTTGGTCCATTCTTCCAGAATCCAAGGCCTGTTCAGTGCTAGACATTTTGGCTTGTGACCTGGTCACAGCAAACACATCTGCAGGGATCCCCAGCATTTCTGCATGGGTCCTGAGCTCCACTTCTGCCCAAGCAGAAGTCTCTAAGTCATTGCCAAGCAAGCATTCGACTGGTAGGTTTGCACTTACCACAACCTTCTTGAGGCCAGTTACCCCTCCCCAGGAGAAGTTAACAACTGCCAGAGTATGGTCTGTTCTGACATTGCTAGCATTGGTCACTTGGTACATCTCACCAAGTATAACTTGCCCAGGATTCACAAGGTCTTGTGTCACCATTGTGACACTTGCCCCTGTGTCCCTAAATGCCAAAGCCTCACGTCCATTGATTAAAGGCTGTTGTCTGTACTTGCCCAGATTACTGGGACTCACAGTGGAGGTCACATCCATGCCTCCATCACAGACTAACACAGCCTGAGTCAGTTCTCTGACTAGGTCAGAGCCCAACTCAGTACCCAGGGTGAACCCTACTAAACCCTTGGCTGGAGCACTCCCACCAACTGTACTAGGGGGAACAGGTGCCTTAGGGGCATTGGTGGGTGCTGGACTGGAGTCTTTGGACTTGGTGCAATCACTGGTCCAGTGGGTCTTTTGCTTACAGACCTTGCACCATGGTTTTCTTTGGCCTTTCCCTTTGGTAGACTGTGAATCCCCACCAGAAGAAGATTTTTGGGGGCCTGATGAAGACTTTTGATCTTTACCCTTCTCCCCACCCTTGTCAGAGTTCTTAGCATCTTGCTTCTTGGTTTCCCCACCTTGGTTCTGTACCTTCTGCTTCACCCTGGTTCTGACCCATTTGTCTGCCTTCTTTCCCAATTCTTGGGGAGAGGTCAGATCAGAGTCTACCAGGTATTGATGCAACAGCTGATTTTGACAGTTATTAAGAATCTGCTCCCTCATTATCAGATTGTACAATCCTGAGAAGTCACACACCTTACTGCCCATCAACCAGCCTTCCAGAGCCTTGGCAGAACAATCCACATAGTCTACCCAGTCTTGAGTCTGTGCTTTTTGGGTATCTCTGAACTTCAACCTGTACTGTTCAGTGGTTAGGCCAAACCCATCAATAAGAGCACTCTTCAAGACCTTGTAATTATCAGCATCCTCCTCTCTAACAGTGAGGAGCTTATCTCTACCTTTGTCTGCAAAGGAGAGCCACAAGATTGCTGCCCACTGCTCCTGAGGGACCTTCTGTACCTTACAGGCCCTCTCTAGAGCAGTTATCCACTTGTGGATGTCATCCCCATTCTGATAGGGAGGGACAATCTTGCTCAGGTTCCTATGGTCATAGGACCTTTCCCTATCTCTAGGGACATGGCTGCCACCATGGGACTCTAGTCCCAACTTTCTTCTCTCTCTAAAGAGATCTAGGGACTCCCTGTCTATAGCCAGTTGCTTCTTTTTGATTTCAAGCTGAGCTTCCTCATATTGAACCAGCCTCTTTCTTCTCTCATGAGAGGATTCCCTCCTATGAGATGAGACAGAGCTCCCTATTGAGGTGCCAGAGTGGTTAGACTCCTGAGAAGGAGACCTAGACCTTCTGGGCACACTCATAATCCTTCCTGGGGGGACAAAGAGGGCATCATTCTGATCATCCTCTTCATCTTCCTCAGGAGGGATTGGATTATCCAGGTCAGGGCCATTGTCGCCCTCCTGGCCAGTTTCAGAGGGGTGCTGGGGGTACTGGTACCCCTGGTCCCATCCTCATCATCTGCCCCACCCTCAGCTCCTACCCCTTCAGTCCCCAAGGGCTTACTAAGGTCATAAGCCACCAACAACTCCTTGAGGTGTTGGGTGGTGGGGCTTTGGCCTGTCCTTATTTTTCTCAAGTTGCATAAAGCTCTCAATTCCAAGAATGGGAGTGTATCATACTTGGAGGGTGGAAGCTCAGTGGCTTCCTGCAAGGATTCTTTAGATCCTACCCTTAAAGACATTACTAGTGTGGTGTGGTGTATGCACTACCTACTCTAGTGTGGCCTACTAAACTCTCTTGAGTTGTAGAAAGGGTTGTGCTATCCCTTAACACACAACTCTAAGTTCAGTAGAACTTACTGTATTCTAAGCTTATTATATGTACCTTAGGTACCTTTAGTGGTTTTCAGTTGATCAATTCAATTGAGATTATCTGGTAAAACAATAGCAAGCTGGAATCCCACACGCTGCACACCAATGTGAGAAGTTGGCCTGGTATATGCTGTCCACTAATTATAGTGGGCACCTTGCACCAGTCCAAACAACCCCTTATTGGAGATAGGTTAAAGACAACCTTATTGAAAGCTATCCTAGTGGTAGCTATGGAGAGCAGCCTTCAGGCTAAGTCTTGAAGGAATGTAAAGCAGCTTGTTTTACCAGTCTATAATCTCTTGAGTGATCAAATGAAAGAGCACCACACCAGGTATATATTCAAAATATATGTATTTATTGCTAAACACACCCCTCTAGTCTCTTTATGAGGCTAGAGTTCGAAATACATAAGTTAGAAGTTATTTAAACACAGTAATAGCACAAATACACGTTTGGGCCCTAGGGGCGTACCAAACCATATACCAATAAAGTGGTATAAGAACCACGACTGAACTAGACACTAGGCCTAGAGCCTCTAGAAGTGCTTGGACCACAAGGAACCACCCAAGGTAGTGACACAGGGGACCCACGGGGGACGCGTGCAGTGTAAATACACAACCGCGATACGCCGTTGACTTCTATGGAGAAAGTCGTGATCGGGAAATTAGAGAAAAGGGACACTTAAAGGAGGACTTGGAGCAAACCCTTTGAGATCTAGGACTTTGAAGAGTCTCTACCCACGGGAGCACCGGAGTACTCGTGTTACCTCACCCAGGGAAGCCGGGTGCATAGGTGCCTTTCGGGGTCGGGTTTCGTCGTCGATTTGAATGGCGATCTGCTGCAAAGTGCTGCTGGCGACCAAGTGAAAAGTGTCCGGGTGGATCCAAGAGTGGATCGGAGTTCTGAAGAACCTGAAAGCAGAGGGGACAGAGTCTGGGTCACTAGCCAATGCGATGGACAGATGCCCACCGATGTCGAGTGCTTCAGGTGCGTTGACAGTCGTCTTGACTCTTCAGCCACGAGGTCCAGGAGGTGTTGTCGGCGACCAAGAGCAGGATTCAGGCTGGTACACGATGTTTGTCGAGTGCTGAGGTGTCGGCGACTGGATTGGACCCAACAAGCCTTGGCAACGGCAAGTCTAGATGCAAAGGAAGATCGTCGATGGTGCAGACCAGCAAGGACTGGGGAACTCACCCAGCGAGGGTAAGTGAGGGAAGGCCTGAAGCAATCAGGATGCCAAGATAGAAAAAGATTGGCCTTCGTTAAGGGCTACTAGCCAACGGGCTAGCGACCGCGAAGGAGCCTCGAGACGTCGCACGTGGATCTGGCTCACAGGACACTCGTGGAGTGGAGGCCAGTGATCTTCGGTGCAGTTGGTGCTGGAGGCTAGGGCTTCTCGGAGCCCAAAGCACGACTTCGGGGGAGACCCAGAAGAGGATGTACTTGCAAATGTGCTCGGTGTCCAGGGGTCACGGTCTCAAGTCACCCACAATAGCCACGGGCCTCAGCTTTGCTGGGGACTCAGGGTAGCCTCGGGGAAGTCTGAGAATCCACCTCTGGTGATGCGATGACTTCGGCGTCCGACGGGAGCTTCAGAAATGCGAACCGGACAGATGCTTCTTTGGTGCCTGCCAAGCAGGGGAGTCACTCCTTGACCCCAAGGGAGATTCTTCTGTCCTCTAATCGTGAGTAGAGCGTCGAAGGTCCAGGATTCAGTTTCAGAGTTTCGTCCAGGGATAATCTAAAGTCCTAAGGACTGGGTTCCTATACTTATACTAAGTATAGGGGTTGGACTACTCTGTGGCCCCACCTATGGGTGGGTCAGGGCAGAGGGGTGGCTACACCCCTTTCCCTTTGTCCAGTTCGCGCCAAAGCAGGGGCTGCAAGCCCCTGATCCGGTTTGAACTGGGGTATGCACAGGGACACCAAGTGTGCCCCCAGTGCAGGACTTCAAAGCACCCGAAAGTGCTCCCGCCCAGCCCCAATACACATTATCCTGTCTGGGGAGGTGGTCACACCTCCCTGGGACAGGAAACCTATTGTCCAGGCCTCCCCTGCCGGAGTTTCGTCCAGCAGCAGGAGGCCAGACTCGTGTCTGTGGCAGCAGCATCCATTTTGTGATGCCAGGGCTTTGGAAAGAAGTTACCGGGCTAGCCAGAGTTAACATGTCTTTCCCTCTAGAAGGGTGGAATGCTACCCCCGCCGCCAGAATTGGCGGGGGTAGTATTCCAAGATGTTTGACACCAAACACGACATGTTTAGGTGCAGCCATTCCAAAGTTAGCATTTAACGCGAGGTTATAATGCGCTTAAGAGTATATGGTCAGGCTGCACTACAAACAGCATCAGAGAAGGGTCTCCGAACGCTGCAGAGGGGCCCTGCTCATGCAGGGGCACCCTCTCACATAGGAACCATGCACTCTGCCTTTAGGATTGATAAGGCCTGCCTTAGGAGTGACTTATAGGTTTATATGTGTGTATGTATTTAGTGATATAGGTAACCTATATCACAGTAAGAGGTGCATGCACCACCTTACCCAGGCTGCAGTAGCAGACCTGTGGTGTCAGTTTGGATGGCCTTCCAGGGGTGGCATAATACATGCTGCAGCCCCTGGCAGGCCTCTGAGGTACCTATGCCCTTGGTACATAGTATACCATATACTAGGGACTTATAAGGGCACTCCAGATTCCAATCAGTGATGTGCCTAAGGCACATGGAAACCATTTTAGAGAGGAAGCAGCTAGGCTGGGGTTCTGATTAGCAGGGCCCCAGCCAGACTAATGTCGAAAAACAGTGAAGCATCAGCAAAAAGTGGGGGTACCCATGTGAAGCAGATC